>JBAPLJ010001938.1:2980000-4180000 GCA_037832345.1 Rhizophora mangle | reverse complement strand
ATAAAATGTCGATATATTTTATAAACAACGACTGGGGTTAGGCTGCAAGTTGCACCCAACACTTCCATATTTGCCAGCCGTGCTAGTCTAACTTCTAGCGCTTTGAACATATTGGAGTCACGTGGAACCTAGAAGGATGAAGTATACGATATATTAAACCGATATGTACACATGCAAATTGGCAGTTCTGAACGTGCGTTCCATATAGAAATTCTATATGATGCCTTTGTTCTTGGACAAAGTAAATTAACTTCATCTTAACATAATTAGATTGACTTGTATTTTTCTTTTTTTTTTTTTTTTTTCATTTGGAAAGTTGTGTACCATTTGTCATCTTATTTAATGACTGTAACAATCAATTATTATTTTGTCCAAAAAAAAAAATTCATTATAAAAAGCATCTCAGATTGAATAGCTGTCTAGTATAGTCCTTTGGTGTAATGACTGTCTGAAGTATTTTGCACCTAATAACAAACATGGGTATTAAATTATCATTTTTCACTAGAAAATATTCTGAAAGAAGAGCCGCTAATCATAAGATCTACTCGGAAGCTCGGAGAGCATTGCAAGAAAAATGATTGTTGCCTCTTGATTCTGCCCTAAAACAGTGTGCCGTAGATATCACACCAGCACAGTGCTAGACATGCAGCGCCAAAAAATGCCAATGTATGCCTTCACTGTCCTAAAAATAAAAAAATAAAAATAAAAAAAATATATAAAAAGATGCCCCAAGAGGGCACGAAAAAGAAAAGCAATCAGCACTAAGATCAAATACCAATTTTCTACTAAAGTGCCACATCAATCACTAGATGATATTTTGTACAACTGGGAGCCATGATTTTTAAGTCGACCCCCGCGAAGTCCCCACGCTTTCACCAAATCACCAAATATATGCACAAAATCATGCGTATAAATCAATTCGACCCCTTGCTACAATATATCTTCCTGTAGCCCTTTTGTCAACACTACATATATATCATATTTGAAAGATGGCTGACCCTAGCAAGCCAACGAATGAGCCACAAGCGCTCCAAACTCTTCAGACACCGGTTACATTTGACCCCAATTATCTTCCCGTTGCAAACCCACTTGAGCTGATATGGTCAAAATCAATTCCAACTAGTTACACATGTGAAAATACCTCTCTGGAAAAGACCCCTCAATCCTCAAATTCCACCAACACCGCCGCCACGGCCACCAACAAGATGTCCTCAAGTGCCAAGAGGCACCCAGTATACCGCGGCATACGGTGCCGGAGTGGCAAATGGGTGTCAGAAATCCGGGAGCCACGCAAAACCACCCGTATATGGCTTGGCACATTCCCAACACCAGAGATGGCAGCCGCCGCCTACGACGTGGCGGTGCTAGCCCTAAAAGGTGGCGATCCAGTTCTTAACTTCCCGGAATCCGTTGGGTCTTATCTTCTGCCTCCTTCAACGTCGGCAACCGACATTCGCAATGCGGCTGCAGCTGCTGCTACAGCGAAAAGGTCTGAAATGAATGATAATCAAGCATTAGAAAATCCTACAAATGGCAAAACTATTGGTGCCGATTGGGCAACAAGCGGAGAAGGATTTGTAGATGAGGAGGCGCTGTTTGATATGCCAAACCTGCTTGTGGACATGGCGGAGGGAATGTTGCTTTCACCGCCAAGAATAATGTCGCCGCCGCCATCTGATGACTCACCAGGGAACTCTGATGCAGAAAGCCTATGGGGCTATTTTTAAGAATATGTATCAAATATGACACACCTTTATCGCTTGTAAACTATTGAAATAAGTTAGGGCTTAAGAGTTTTTGAGAGGCTGAATAGTGAACCAGTTCTCTTGCTTCTGAGTGATTGCACAATTTTTCTTTTTTCCTTTTTTTTTTTTTTTTAGGTTAATGGTTTGTAAGGAATTTGGGTAACTACAACGTTTGGATCCTCGAAGCAACAAAGTGTCAGAAATCACAATTCCTCCATTCTAGGAATTGAGGGAAGGATGCCGGAATTTGATCTCAGGAAATTGATTTCAGGATTGTGCTTTTTTTTTTTTTTTTTTGGTTATTTCTACGGTTGTTCCTAGAACTCCAACGTGTGCTTTTTAATTCACTCTATTTTTGCATAATGTCAGGTGGAAGTGGCTTCATAAATTTATAATTGATGATCATGGATGAGGTAAATGGGGTTCTTCACACGTTAATATATCATCCAGAAATGTGATGTTGAGTTCATCAAAGTCAACACTTTCGAAACTGATGGTTAAGATTTTTTTTTTTTTTTTATGAGCATGATGGTTAAGACATTTAAGGAAGAGTGAGCATATAAAACAGATAAAATAAAATAATACATTTGAATTTCGAAATTGCTTCAACCCATGGAATGTAGGCCACAAATTTGAGAATCAGTGGTCCTCTCATATTACCTATTGACGTGTAGCAAATACGGTAGGCAATCAGGTTCAAATCCAAGTCACTCAAAGCAAGGAAGTTCCTGCTTCCCAATCCCCAAATCCTCCAACACACACACACACAAAAACTGACATGCAAGCATGTAAATCTTCTTCTATTTATTTATTTTTGAAGTAATGAAAATCTATTAGAATTTAGAAGTGACAAAAGAAAAAAAAAAAGCTCACAATAACAAGTCAAAAAAAAAAAAAAAAAAAAGTAGAGGGCATTTTACTCTCAAATTATGCAAGGTCGGAGAGAAAAAAAAAAAGAGTTTAACTGTATAGGTATAATTAGGGTTTTATTATATGAATATGAAATTAAAGAATCAAATAAACATAATAAATCTAAATGTCAATTATAAATATAAAAAAAATAAGATCACAATCAACATTCATTAATTGTAACTAATGATTTAGATATTTTTTCATTCCTCTCGTCCACAAATTTCACATTCTTTATTGTTTTTCAATCATTAATGATCGCAGCCTACAAGAATCTTTCTTTTTGGGATGGATGTGGCCTACAAAATTTTCATCTCTTTACGGAGACAAAAACATCTCGACATCCGTGACAAAAGGTGTGATGATATACTTGTCAAAAGAGCTAATCAGTGCATATATTGTTCCTTTGAAGGCTTGTCGAAGTTGGATCGGTCTGAATCTCACTTCCATGTAGTAGGGTCATCCAGAGTCCCGCATAACTGGAATTTGTACAGAATTTCGAGCTTAGCCTGCAAGCCATTAGGGTTAATTGTAAGTCCCATTCTTTAGGCATTAAATTGTGAGAAATATGCACCTGATTCCTCTCAAAAGTTCTGTTCTTTGGAAAATTTACAAAAATAATAAAAAAAAAATCACTTTTTAAAGTCAAAACCATGAAGTTAATTCATGTTTGGATGACCAATAAGTGCACAAGCTAAAGATTATTTCCAAATAATTGTTTAACGTTCCTAAAATATACTTGTAAAAAATAATATTATTGGGCTTTTATACCAATAGAAAATGGTTATAATAAGATTCAAATGGTCTAGATCCTTTTTTTTGTTTTGTTTTTTTTTTTTTCTATATAATGAGGCGTAGACTCTTCAATTCCATTCGTAGCTTTGGTAATAATTCAGGTCCAAAATACTCTTAAAATGATTAACTGATCACTTTTAGCATAGAGGCAGCACTCGAGGGAAGTAAACATTTATAGGACATCGATCTCAATTTGAATAATTAGTAATGTGGGTCTCCTGTGCAATTCTAGTTAGTGAATGAAAAGGCGAGGCTACCGAGTCGGCCATGAGAATACAAAAATATACCTCCATGTGTTTGAAAAAGGCGTTTCTGGTCTTGCTATTGTTACTCTTTCATTCACTGAAATTACAAGGGAAAGGTACAACTGTGGGCCTTCCTTCGATGGAAAAAGATCTTTTAAGTAGCCGAAATTCCCCCCGAAAGCTTTGAATATGCGAAAAGTTTGACCATTGCAAAGACAAAACATGGCCGACATTGCCCCCTTTTTCTTTTCTTGTGTCCTCCGTTTCCCAGGTTGGTATTGACTCTCTCCCTCTCTCTCTCTCTCAATCTATATCTATCTATATCATTATCTTGCATATAGAATATACAAGGACCCACAAAGATAACACCCACTACATCAACCGTGTACATGTATTTCCTAATGAAACATTTACACGCACATAGAAAGGATATAAACAGCTGAACATTATCAATAAAACAATATAAAATTTTATCTTTCTCTCTTTTTATTAACTCTTTTTTTTTTTCTTTTTTGCATTATTATAATGATGTGTCTTCCATTCCAAAATGGAAAAAAGAAAAAAAAAATCAGAATGCATGTATATATATATATATATATATATGTCTGTATGCACATGGATTTGGGTTCAAAGGCCTCATGTAAGATCTATTATTCTATTAATAGTGTATGATCAACCTATGGATTTACGTTAAGAGACCTAGTTAGAGATAGGGAATCATTTTAACTTCAATCGATCATCTTATTTTAATATAGTCAACAGTTGACTGATTGATTATAGAAAAAAAGAGTCGAAGCTCATTATAACGCCACTTCCATTTTGGGTAACGTGGAAACAGCGATACCAACTATTTATAGCCAAAAAAAAAAAAAAAATGCTTGTTATCTTAATGCACTAGGGATTTTTAATAAATCTTGTGGGGAACCAAGACAGAAAAAGTGTTAACATATATCTTATGTTAATAATTAGTCTTTATATTTAATAAATTTTGTGCGACAACAGGACACTTGTATGCATTATGATATGTATTACATTCCGAAATGTTGCATTATAATTCAATTCCATGAAATGATCATGATGTGTATATTCTCGCACCTCAATGGAGGAGACACTTTCCCTTCCCAAGTATGTTTCTATTCCAAAAATCTAACTCCAAGTGTTACTACATAAATCAGCCAAAAGGGCATTCTAGTCCCCAAATTTTACTTGAAATTCTATTTATTCTTGGAGATTTGCTCCTTGCGGTTTGGACTTTTGATCATAATTTTGTGTTTACACAATAGCATGTTAACATGCAAGCAAGTGTTATGTTTGCACAATTATGATATCCCCTAGCGTTGTCCCTCACCTCACCAAATGTTTTTACATCGCCCCCGTTCACTCCATGAGTTCAATCTCCTCCTGGTTCCAAAATCTAAATGCTCTCTTCTGGTCCACTCACACAAACGGGCCACTACCAAAAGTTTTGGACCTGAGAACCAGTTCTTTCCTAGAGTCTGTCAGGCATTTTTGGGCTTGCCTTATTGCGATTTGAGACCAAAAGAAAACTTCTGGTCGATTATAATTGGAGCCCACCGTATCTTCTACGAATGACATAAAAACTACTTCAGCCCAAAAGAAACCACTTATTGCCAATGGGCTCATGGACTTATTGCTGACCAAGCAAAGAAGGGAAGACCGACTGCCACAGTCGCAACCCACCTCACGCCCTAATAGACTCTAACTTGCTAATATCTGAGTCGTTTATATTTCGAGTTTAAAATTACCACAAAGTCTATTAAGCTGTGGACTAGGGAACAGAGATACAATTACTGTTATATTCATTCCTAACCCAACCCAACCCATAATTCATATGAATGGATGGTGTGTATATATATATATATATATATATATATATATATTTATTTATTTATTTATTTATTTATTTATTTGATATTTATAGTTTTTATTTCAATTATTTTATTAAAATATGTGGTTCCACCACTGACCATGATCTCACTGATTAATTATCTTTTTCAAGCCACTTGTTACGAGGACATGTCATCTCAACAAAAAAAAAAAAAAGGGATTATGCAACCGTCCAACGCCGAGAAAATAATGTCAATTGAATGAATAGAGTGGTAAAGTAGAATTTGTTAGAAAAGAAAACATTTGCTAGAAGAATTCATAGTCTAGTTTCGTTAAAAAAGAAAAAAAAAAAAAAAAAACGTGAAAATCTCAGTTGCCTAACTTTTCAACACGAAGACCACACTTTATAGACACATATGGTCTCCAAGTAAGACCCCAAATATGGCAACTGAAAGATTGCGTGAGGGCCTTTCTTTCTTTCTGATATAAGCAATAGAATAATAGTAAAAGTTATATCAGAAGGATCATTGTTTTTGACTTAAGTAATATTAAAACTTCGAATATATATATATATATATATATATATATATTAGATATGTTCTAAAAAGAATTGATAAATGATGTGTTGTATTTTACACTCAATGCATGTCAAACTCCTTGAATACTAAAAGAGTGTTTATTTTAACTTTTAGGATTTGCTGTTGATAAAATTATTAGAGTTGTTGTTTGCTGATAGATAGACTTTAAAGTAATTAATAAAAATAATAAAAATGAGTTACTTTTTTTTTTTTTTTTTTCAAACAACAATTGATTGATATTTTATAGTTCAAAATATCCCTAAAATTATTACCCTGGTTTCAACACTCTAACACTTATTATTCAAAATATCCCCACACAACGCCACCATCCCTACCACCAAATAGACCAATGCCCCACCTTTACTTGCAGGTTCAATGCTTTGCTTTATTTGTTTTTTTTTTTTTTTTTTTTTTTCTGTTTTGCTTCTTCTGGGTTTTGTTTCTATTCTCCGTCTTCGACTTTCTATTCTCCTTCCTTTGAATTTGCCTTTTATCTTTCTTTTCTTGATATTGAAGTGCTGATGGGATTTCTGCCAATTATATTTATCTACCTTTTGTAGGTTTTGCTCATTTACCACAACTTCAATGATTTGTAGTGGCATCTAACCTTGATGTTAATGAAGTTGATGCCTTGCTGTGCTGGATAGGAATACGGATGGTTGTTGTGTGCTTGGATTTTTCACTGGAATATGGATATCAATGATTTTTGTTGCGGGTCCGTTTACAATACGGAATACAGAATACAGAATTTTCATGTATTATGGTTAAAACTTCAGTTGTTCTTGATCATATACTGTAATAATCATAAAAAAAAAAAATGTCTCAAATAATCATTTGCTTATTTCAACAATAGTTAATATCAACATCACTAAATGCTGTAATTTTTTATTTATAAATAATAAAAATTAATAGTACAGAAGCATATATCATTTAATAAAAAAGTTTTAATATAAGTCTCTTTTTTATTATTATTATTTTTTTCAATGAAGTCAACTTGAAAGGAGAAAGCTGAGTTGGCCCTTAACATCACACATCAAAAAATAGTTTTTAAACATGCACAAAAGCTTTCTCACTTCATGCCTGCCATGATCCACGCTGAATAGGAAACAACGATCATTATTCGACCCCTGGAGTGTCGCGTGGAAAACACCTCAATTTCTTAGTTTAGTAGCCGGCCGTACCAGACCAGACTGAATGAAGGTGTGGAACAACCAACGAGAGGAAAATCAACTAGATTGATTGAAGGGCCACCTCTCAAATCCGTGACCACTTCTTGGTAAACTTGTATGAATATATATATATTTTTTAATTTTTAATTTTCATCAAACAAATTTTCCATTTTAATTAAAATTGAATCAAATATATAATTTAATCACAAACTTAAATATCTTCCCTCTTACACTTATGTGTATTATATGAGATAAAAAATATACTTGAGAAATGTCAATTTATGTATGTTTGTTGATATCATGATCTATATTCATCACCTATTTTTGCTATATGAAAATAAGAAATATGCCTAAATCTATATTCATATTTAATTTATGAATATAGTTCTAATTTTGATTTAAAATTCGAAAGTTTAAAAATTCTTGTAGAACCCAATTGGCCCAACCAGGAAAATCAAAAAGCAAATGATCGGTAGTTTAACAACTCATTCTCTTGGGTCCTTCTTACAATAAAATATAAAATAAAAATGAAAAAGCATTGTACCAACTTGCCCACAAAATCGAAAACTTATGCTCTTTTATTCTGGAATCTGATGTAATGTAAAGATAGCAAAAGTTTATTTGACTTGATAACTTGATTTAATTTATCTAAAATTTGATTTGATTTGATCCAATCCCACTCAAATAATCTAATTTAATTTAACCAAAATTGGATTCAACTCAATTTAAATGGACTAAAAAAATCATAATAATCATAACTCCAACCTCACCCCAGTGGTCCAAATAACAGCCAACGACTAAAAACAATTCCCTTTTAGAAGATTTCCGGAGGAACCTGATTCCCACAAGTATGGGAAGTCCAGTTTAACTTCTGTGTAAAGTTGGGCTGCAACCAGCAAAATTTTTGTCGAAATTATACAATATGCTAAACTCTTAATCCAGTTAGGACAGCATAGCAAATTCCAGGAAGTTCAATTTTTTGTTTATGAATTTAACCATCGATACTGCCACAACATGACAACAAAATTTTAACTTTAAATTTATCTAGAATAGGCTTTCTCCCTGCTTCGTTCTATTATGATGATTCCTATTCCGTTCTATTACAAATAATAGTCAATACCATGTCATTCGGAAAAATTGGCATAGGCTATATAACAATTTGATCGATTGAATCAAACGAAAATGAGGAGAAAATACCCTAAGATCCTATAATTACATGTATGTCTACTTTCTAATAGTTCCACAATGAAAAATCAGCGTGGCTCTCCACGTCATCCGAACCAGTACTTCCACTCCAATAATGGGGAGGAGACAATAGAAGACCTTCTGCCATGTCTGCAAGCAACTTTGGCATGTCAAAGACCGCTTCTTCATCCATAAACATCAGCTCATTGTTCTTCCAATCCATGCACTCAGCACTGCAAACTTCGCTCGAGTCGTCCACAACATTGCCCTCCTGCCTTGCTTTACCACCAAATTCTTCAGGCCTAAACAACTCTGCAGCCTCAATCGCCGCCCTCCTGATGTCCCTGGCATCCGTCGAAGCCGGCACAGGCAATCTCCAGGGAGAGTCGGCAAAATTAAAGCAAGCAGACTTGCCCTTGAGAGCCAATGCAGCAACGTCATGCGCCCTCGCCGCCATTTCAGGGGTAGGGTAAGTCCCTAGCCATAGGCGGGACTTCTTGTTCGGCTCCCGCAGTTCACACACCCACTTGTTCCCGTTCCTTCTCCTCACGCCTCTAAACACCGGATGCCGGGTCTCCTTGAATATCCTACGACCTGCTCGCTTCTTCGGACGACTTGTCGCCAGCAACACTTCAGGGTCGGATTTTGCTGACGAGGTTGAATGATCACTATTGCTGGAATCAGACAACGACGAGCTTTCCTGCTTGTCCATGCTTGATCGAATACAAATACTCAGACAGTAATTTCAAGCAAAAGGGTATTGAATTCCTTCTACTGAGCATGCAAAAGGGTATTGAATTACTCAGACTGTGATTTCAAGCAAAAGGGTATTGAATTCCTTCTACTGAGCATGCAAATTGAAGGGAAGTTTTCAAGATTTTTCAGCTTTGGGATTGTGGACTTGATTTATGTTTTTTCTCTCAGTAGAGAAATAGAGTGAGATGCACACACACACACACACACACACACACACACATATATAGGCTTTGGACTTTCGAACTCCACTGGGTAATGAACACGGTCTCCACTTGTTATGCCTGCCGGCGATGTTAGGTGGACGGTCCACGGCATCTACTTGTTATTTTTTTATACTTTCTTATTACTGTGTTTTTCTTTTTGACAAGTCTTCTCGTGCCTACATTTGTCTCGTCACTTTCATAACCCTAATTGCGCCCTTATCGTGTTTGCTTGTGGGTCGTTCTATTATTTTTTTTTTATTTTACTCTAAAAAAATTAAATTATTAAAAATTATTTTATTATTTAACTAAAATTATAAAAAAAATAATAAATTTAATATAATTATAAAAAATTATAATTAAATATAAAAATAATTTGATTCAAATATAATATTATTTAATTATAAAATTTTTCATATCATACTAATAAATTATTAAATAAAATTTAAAATATAAATTATATGTTATATTTTAATTTACAAATTTTGTAAAATTAGAAAAACGAACTCACAATAATTTATATTATAATCCTAAATTTCATATTTTTGATAATTGACTAATAACTACAATTATCATAAAAATTACAAACATATAATTATAATATTACTAATATTTAATTTGTGTTAAAAAAAAAAAACTCACCCACACATAATAAAATTTTGAATATTAGTTACTTTATTCATTAAACATGATATATTAATGAAATGGTTAGAAGAATTAATTATCTCTTTTAAAAAAAAAAATTCAGCAATGTGAGTACAACTATTAAAATATGCACATTAAATTTAACATTGAAGATCCCTACCTTTTTCGGCCCGTGGTAACTTTTGGTTTATTTATGTATTGTGCTAATCATATCTTTCTTTAATTAATTGCTACTCTATTTAAGTACCAAAAGGAAAAAAAAAAAAAGGGCACTCTCTGTAATTGCTACACTTTGGCGTCATTATCACATATGCTTACACTAAGTGTCATAGCCTTGATTGATGAACAGAGAAAGCCTCATCACATTATTAGTTATTGAAAACTTTTAACTCATTCCCCCGTCCCCGTGAAACACGAGTGGAACCTTTCCGTATATATATATATATATAATTTATTTATTTATTTATTTATTTAACGTCACGTTTTTATTCCATAAACTTAAGCATGCTTTTGAGGAGGTGAAGATTTAAAAGAACCATGACGACATCTTGATGGCTTTTATATTCTATAAAGTGAACTAAATAATAAACATGAAAGAAATTGTATTATTTACTTAGTACAAGGATAACGTCGTTATAATAGATATTATCTTCTTTATTTTTGTATTTCACTTTTTTCTGAATAAAAATTTTTTATTTTTTTTTCTTCACATTACCTTAATCTAAAAAAAATTACTTTCTTCCGCGCAAATAAAGAATAAAAAATTTTCTTTTTTTTTTTTTTAATTTTCTGTGATTATCCTTTAACAACCTCGGTCTTCGTTTCCATTTACCTTGCGAAGGACAGAGCTGAGCATTGGAGCACGAGAACCACGTGGCCTTTGGTAAAAAAAAAAAAAAAAACTTTTCTCCGGTCGGGACTGAGGTTTTTGCTCGAGTAAAGAAACGCGTTGGCCATGTGTCTCGTGCCAGTTTTTTCTTTTCATTAAAAAAAAAAAAAAAAAAAAAGGAGGATAGTACTTTAGCATTATTAGAAAAAATTACACCAAGTGCACTGCAAAATTGGTCGGATCACTGTACTGAAACTCAAGGGAAAAAACCTTTGGCTGCTTAGGAAAGATTGTCGATCACTTATTAACTCTGTATATATATATATATATATATATATATATATATATATATATATATATCATAATAAATAATAATATTAAAAAAGAAGAAGAAGAAGAAGAAGAAGAAGAAGAAGTGACCCTTTACAGGCCACGAGTTGGGCCTTGCTATTGATCCAACTTGAATATCGCCCAGGTTTGCGAGAATTCATCGTTGGAATATTCACCTGAACTGTCCATCGCATCAATTCTTTAGTTCCCATGCGCAGTGATCTATACGATAACAACTTAAATTTTGCATTTTACTTATTTGTATGCTTATACCTCCTTAATTTCTATTACTTAAGAATATCAACATTATGATAAAATTCTGATTGAACTGAACTCTACAATAAAATTCATTTGAATTTTATAAAGAGAAATAAATAATTATGCATTTTGAAGAGACGTGTACATGGAATCTAAGTTAAATATTTAACACATGGAATCTAAATTATATTTTTAACAAATAAGTTGACTCATTGGGACACCACTTTATGCTAAAATTAATTAAAGTAGAAGACTGAAGTTTGCACAGTTCAAGGGTGAGAACGTGACATGGGTTTTCCTCTTTCATGTAATGATTTTAGTAGAAGTTTTAGTGCCTTCAGGCTTCACCCACGCCTTCCTCCTTACTTCTGGCCAAAAAAGTAACGCCTGATAAGATACACTTACACTCTCTATACTATGAAATATTTCACAAATTAAAAGATTAATCTATCATTTTTCACATGATAACTTGATTCATGACAGGCACAGGCACTGAACGCCCGTGAAGATCGGGGCAATGAGTCCAATTGCATGGTGGCAACATCAAATAATTGAAATATATATATATATATATATATATATATAAATGGACGGTTTGAGGCACTGGCGGCTGACGGAACGAGGTGGTGACATGAGATCCGTTTGAATTCGATCTCTTTGTGTTTTTTTTCTTTTTATTTTCAAATATATTATGCATATAATCAAATAAAATGCACATATCATTGTTAAAATTGTGCATACAATCAACAAAACCATTTTGTTTGTATATTGTTATTATCTATATTACGTCATATGCGTTGTAGGAATATTTATTTTACTTATTAATATAACACATAATTTTAAGAAAAGCATACATGTGAGCCTCTTTTTTTTTTTTTTTTTGGGAAAAATGAGTAAAATCCCCACAGAATCATCCCCCCAGAACAAAAAAAACAAACCTTGTACTTTCTGTTCTCGTCGGGTCCATGTAAACGTGGCGTCGCAGGTGTAGCGGGGTCCAAAGTAATTTTCCGAGATTTGTCAGAACGTCAACTTGCTGAGTCCAAACCCCACCACCAACGGAAAACACGCATGCACGCTTTTTAAATTGTAATAAAACCTTTACGTCATCACATTTGCGGGAAGATAGATCCATCTGCATGTGAAAAAACAGTTATAATCACATATTGACTGGAGGAGACTCTTAGGGGGTGCTATTCCAGTTAGAAGCGTCCAAGTTTCTTCTTCTTCTTCTCATTTACCCTACTTTCCCCCCCCCCCCCCCCAAAAAAAAAAAAAAAACTTCTTAATGTTGTGGAACATGTTTTAAATGTTGTATACTTCTTAAGTGCTCTCATTTCTATCTGTCTCCGATCAATATATGGCTAGTCAAAACCCGTATTGATTGTGCGAAAGCCATTGATGCCCAAAGATCACCTTTGCTACAAGCCTACAATTGACAAAAAGTCTTGCTTCCAATGAGACAAATAATAAAACTATTTTCAACTAAACGTCACAAAATCTCAAAACATCCCCCAAATTGTTGATTTCAAGGGAAGACAAAACTACAAGAAACAAGAATATGGTCGTAACACCAAACTAAGACATTCCAACAAAAATGTTTTGATCTTTATGCTACAAATATGGGACAACTTTCCCCAATTAATTACTAGGGTTTTTTTGTTTTTTATTTTTTGCGTGTGGATCTTAATAGAGGTGACCTCAGCCACGTGGGGAGGGGAGAGATCATAAGACAGTGGGGGGGTGTTCGGCTTTTGCTATTCGGACAACCCCGAGTTCTCGATTACTAGGCAATCGACCACATTGTCGAGCAGAAGCATTCACGTTGGGCTAAGCCCAATGGCCAGTTGGGCACAATCTGAATTTTTATGATTTTAACATTGGGTCTTTCTGTTATATATTGGAGGTCAGCCCAGCATTCAAATCCAGTCCACCAAGTGACTCTAATGGCGGGCCCCATAATAATCCCTAAATCGTGTGGCCCACATGTCTGTGACAGTAAAAAGGCTGCCCTACCCTAATTGAGTAAGAAAGAAAAATCCAACGGTCTAAATTGAAAGTGAGTTCCCCACCCGATCGTACGGTCAAAACCACCCACCTTCGGAGTTGTTTTTGTTTTTTTTAAAAAGACAAAAATATTTTCTACTAAGGAAAGTGAAGAAAGAAAATAAAAATTAAAAAAGAAAAGACCTTATTCTCAGTCTCTCTCCTTGCAGCTGCTGCTCCTCAATCTTCCAACGAAGCCCCAAAATTCAAAAAAAAAAAAAGATAATGAAAGGAGCGAAACCTTTCGCCGTATTGGACTTGGGTTCTGACACAAACGACATAAATGTAAGTTTTTCTTTTTTAAAAAATATTTTTGGTGTTCTGAAAACCCTAAGTTGGTTCGCTCCCTCTTGTTTCATTGTACTCATCAAATATTTGTTCAAGATTTTTAATTTACGTTTTGATATCGGTCAACGGCTAGTAAAGTTTGATTCTTGTACTGGGATTGATAGTTGATTGAGCTGAATGGAAGATGGTGTTGAAATTATGAAAGAGCAAGTCTTAGTCTTGGTATAATGATAAACTTTATTTCATTGTTTCGGAGTTGCGAAAATAGCCTTTTTTTTTGTCCAAAAAAAAAAAATTGCAGACATCTAAACCCTGAACCCTGCACCAAGGGAGTCTCGTACGCTGAGACGCACTTGTTATTTATTTATTTATTTTAAGATGAAGTTGTAATATGCATTTTTTTTATTACGGGGTTCTGACTTCAATGTGAATTGAAGTGAGATACGTTGGGCTTTAATTGGTTGCTTCTTAGAATCACAAAAACTTGGGTTTCCTTTTGATGTCTTATGCTTTGATTTTTAGACTGTGAAATAGTTTGGGAAATTTGGAGAAGAAGCTTTTTGGAAAGTTTGCTTTATTCAATGTAGTGAATGAACTTTTTAGATGCTTTGTTAAAGCATCACAGTAGTGTGAATCCGTTATTTTTGCTTTATTTTATCGTGCCATGCTACATTTGTGTTGTTATGCTTAACTGGTAAGATTACAGGTTTGGAGTTTGGTGTAAAAAAACATGGCTTGACCTGGTCATAATGCTAGAAAAGAGTAGCTTCATTGTGCTTTGGCAGTCATAGAAAGTGATGGTCTTCAACTTGTTGTTGATGTTGTTACATGTGTTTTGGCCTTTTTTATGGTTCCATTGTCTTTTGGGGTATTATTTTTTGATTTTGATCTTATTGCAGTTTCAGAATAAAAGATTTATTGGAGGTTCAACTTTTGATGTTCCTAGAGCACAACCATATCGGCAGCAATCGACTGTGGTGCCACCTTTGGATGTGAACCGGGCCGAGTCTTCTCAACAGCATGTGAGAGCTCTCAATACCCAATTTGCAAGGTCCATTTTTCTCTTAGCATTGTGACAACTTTGACATTAGGATCTGTTATCTCACTTGCGCTACTTTATTCTTTATAATTTAAACAATTTGATGTGTCTGTTTTAATCTTGTCTTTAACTGGACAAGTTTGTATTTTCTATTGTGGTATTCTTTAAATTCCTTTTGAAAATTGTTTTCATTTCCATTCCTGCCATAATGCTTATTGCTTCTTGATTTTATTGGTTTGGTTTTATTAAATATTTGTAATTTTCCTGTTTTTTACAGTTGGGTGCAAAAACAACTGAAGGACCACCCTGATGAACTTTGGGAAGATGGAGTTAGAGACTACCTTTCTCATGCTTCAAAAATAATGGTAGGCCATAAAAGTTGTTGATATAATTAATGGTCAATTCATGTTGTTCTAATCTTTTTATTGAAACAGCTATTATTGTACCAATTTCTTATTGCAGGAGAAGTTCAGTGATGTAGTAAACTGGCTCAAGGCAAATGCCATGAAAGAAAGACCTGTTGCTGAATCTCTATCTGAAAAGAAATTAACCCCTGAATTAAAGAATACTGACAACAGATTGTTTCAAGAGAGAATTGGGTCTGCTTCAGCAAGTCTAAATACAAGCTTTACAACCTCCTGGTGCTCGAGTGTATCATCCAAAAGTTCAAGTTCTGAGGGAGTATTCTCTGGTAGTCAAAACATTAATGTACTTGCTGGCAGTCAAAGTTCTGGCTTATTCTCAAATGCTCAAAGCTCTGCATTATTCTCCAACAGTCAAAGCTCTGGGTTATCTGCAAATGGTCAAGCCTCTGGATTATTTTCCACTAATCAAAGCTCTGGAGCAGTTTCCAACAGCCAAAGCTTGGCAGAATTGTCCAATAGTAATAGCTCTGTCTTATTCTCCACTAGTCAAAGTTCAGGGTTGTTCTCCAACAGTCAAAGTGCTGGAGCATTTTCAAATATACCTAATTCTGGAGTGTTCTCAATTAACCAAAGCTCTGGGGCGTTCTCCATCAGCCAGAGCTTAGGCGGATCTTCCAATGCTCAAACCTCCAGCTTTTTTGGTATGCGCTACTCTTCATTACTTCATTGTCATGTTGGTCATGCCTTGTACAATAGTAAGGTGTACAATATATGCATGAGAAAGTAGCACCATAACTAGTTGGATATTTCAAATTATAATTGAAGCTGAAGAGAAAAGGGTTGTCAAATGTGAGAGGCAAGCATGCCTGACAATTGGCACTAAAAATTTATGTGCCTGGGCGAAGTTAGGCACTTATTATTAATTTCAGCAAAATTTGGTTATGTGAGGAGACATATAAACTAAAAAGATTAATTTAAATTTCTTATGAAACTTTAGGACATAACATTAATTGTCTAATCATGTTAATAGGACAAAATTTGTCATGCAAAGTTAATTATACTCTTTAAACTAACATATTTTTTATTATGTAAATCAAAAGTAAAAAGACTCACAAAAACATGTGTAACTAAGTAAATGGGATGTAATTTTTTTTTTTCTTCTCTTACATGTTTTTAGATAGTTTTAGACTAAACTAGACATGGGAGAGAATAAGCAAGATTTATCTTATTGTGACAAAATGTGCCACTATATACGAGGACTAGGTGCCTCCCTTCAGCACTTTGCTTCAATGCTGGGAGACCCAGGCGCTCACTTTTGAGAACACTTGCCAGCCTGACATAATAGACTGACAGTCCTCTTTTTGTTGTTTGTTCCTTATTTAGGACAGGTTTTTAAGTTAGCAGATTAAAAAGAAAGCCTTATTAATTGTGTCAACTGTTGCATTTCGTGTTGGAATTGTTACTTACATTAGTGATGTGATATCTGGGTTTTCTTCCCTTTTCTGTGTAATTTTAGGATTAGCAGGTCTAAACAAAGTTCCGACAAACCGGGACACTTCAGATGATGCAGTTGATGATGGTGAGATAATTTATTTATTAACTTTTCTTTTCTGCAGCTAATATTCTCTTGAAGCTGTCACTTGTTGAAGTAAGCTTTCATTCAATTTCTGATCATGGTCTTCTTCCTTTTCATTTGATTTTATTTATTTCAGTTTATCTTCTTACATGCATAACACATGAACTGTAGTTCACTGGTGCATTAGTGGGAGATTCTATCATATCTTACTGGCATGAACCTTTAAATATTTGGATTAAAATGAGGGAATTCATGATAGAATATCAGTTGCCTGGAATTTAATTCCTGTTGGAACTGGGCATTTTACAGCTTATGACATATAAAGTTTGGTGCCTTTGTTCACTCTTATTCCTCAGTGCTCAGGAATATTTTGATTGTTTAAGTTCGCTTATTTGATAGTTTGATATCTTTTCCTAATTTGTTTGTCAACCAGAGGATCTCTATGATAGGAGATGTTGAATTACCTTTCTTTTTGTCAGATAATGAATTGCAGCAACCTAGCAGCCCATCAGTGAAAAAGTCTGAAGAAAAGGGTATTGTTGTTGTCCATGAAGTCAAATGCAAGCTATACGTCAAGGTAATTTGAGCTTGATGGCCTATTTTGAGCATGGTAGAATTTTGTACCACTTAATCAGACAGAATCACCATAGTGTGTTATGTGTTGCATCCTCATCCCTTTCTCCATTGTCATTGATGGAAAAGATGGGTTTGACAGGGCTGTTGTCATCATGTGTTAAAGCAGTATGACTGTTACTCATGGTACTTGTTCAGTATCTTGGTTGTTGGTTGGATGGATTTTCCTTATGAAATTTATTCAACAGTAATGATCTACTGTCTAGTGATGGCTTAATCTATCATGTTTATTCAGCATTCTTAATGGTTGTATCCTCTTGATGTTTTTCTCTTTATATGTCCAGTCAAGTGATCCAACCAACAAAGATGCATGGAAAGATAAAGGCATGGGGCACCTTTCCATCAAATGCAAAGATGGTGTTGACAAGGGTACCAAGGAATCAAAACCAACAGTTATTGTCCGAAATGATGTATGCTCCCTTATAGAATTATTTCCATTCTAATCACTTTTTGGTCTTTATTTTGTGGTTTAGTTATCATCCTGCTTTCCTTTTTTCCCGTCATACTTTATTTCTAGGCATTTACTCTTGTTGATAGACAAAGCATGACAATGCTGATATCCATGTGCTTGTTGCATTTACATACAATTTATGTTGATATATTGTGGACTTACTTTCTGTGGTGTTTTGCTCATGCCAGGTGGGAAAAGTGTTGCTAAATGCTTTGCTATACCCAGGAATCAAGACAAATTTACAAAAGAATTCCATTGTTTCAATATTTCATACTATGGTAATCCATGTCTAATAGTTGCAGTGTCATGAATTTTTGGAAAATTTGCTCACCTAAGCTATGTTCCTGCTTCAAGTTGCTTTGGTATTTACCACCCTGTTGTTACCAAATACAGATAAGGTCAAATACCGATATGTGCTTGGAACAGTAATGCTGTAAATATTTTTTCATTAAAGTTCTCTGGGTCGTCTGTTTTGTTTTTTTTTTTCCTACATCATGCAACTTGTGCTGCCATTGGCTTTTGCAGGATGATAGCAGCAATGATGGCAGTGTTGCGGCCCGTACATTCTTACTTAGGACAAAAACAGAGGAGGATCGAAATAAGCTAGCCACGGCAATCCAAGAATATGCTCCTGCATCATAAGAACAACGACTGCTGACATGATAAATTTTGCACTTGGCTTCATAGGAGCTAAGCAGCTTGTTTTGGCAATCAAAAATTGCTGGGGAGGGGGGGTCAAGTTCCATGCTTCGGACACCCATGAAGTCAATTGTATTTTTGCTTGTATCATAGGATAATCATATGTTATTTATAATTCATGATTGAATGTGGGTTGCTGTTATTTGCTCCATTTGATGAGTGAACACAAGTGATGTGATTCTCAAAATTACCTAGTCAAGCTCTTAAAGATTAAGATCTAATTATGAAGTAATTACATATGTAAAATTTTCTTGTGACTGCTGATCCCAACATTAGATAAACTCAAATCTAGACAAGAAAAGGTTTCTTTAAGGTCAGAAAAAAGAGTTCACTTTTCCTTCATGGCCATTTTTTCTGCTGAAGGGTACGATGAATTATTGTGGCAATACACCATGTGGCTCATTCAAAGCCCAAGTATAAAACAATTTTTTGGTATGAACTGAGTAGCCTCGTAGTTTCTGTTACCCTCTATTAAAAACGGTAGGAACCAAGCAAAAAGTCCAGGCTTGATTGTGGACACGATATACAAGAAAACACATTGTGATGTGATTAAGTGATTAAACATCGCCTTAATTATATCCCATGGCACAAAATGGAACATCAAGATTGGAAGGGTGGCTAAAGATTTTCCCGTGCAACGTCTATGCAAGTTGGCAAACCTATCAGGGGTCCAACAACAAAGCCTCAAAGATATCGCCAGTGGAGCAATCTTGACCAATTAAAGTGTATCTAGTGAAAGATCAGAGACACTGACAAAAAATCGCTCAAAATATGCAGCAAATTCAGTGCATCAGTACAATACTTC
Source organism: Rhizophora mangle (assembly GCA_037832345.1). Classification (NCBI taxonomy): domain Eukaryota; kingdom Viridiplantae; phylum Streptophyta; class Magnoliopsida; order Malpighiales; family Rhizophoraceae; genus Rhizophora; species Rhizophora mangle. The sequence continues at coordinate 4,160,606 of JBAPLJ010001938.1, read as the reverse complement.
TGAACAGCTTTTGGAGTTAGATTTTAGAACATTGCATTTAACTAGAAACTGGCAAGTGGCAAATGAAAGCCTCCGGATCTCCTAAAACCAAGATTTTTTGCTAACTGTACCTTTTGACTATTGTTCTATCTTCCCCTGGGATAAAGGCCACTGTTTCAAAGAACATGCCCTTACCAATGCCATTAACTACAAAACAAACCCTACCATTTTTGGCTTTTGATGGAAAAAAACTGAGGTGTAGTGTAGATGACAATTAATCAGCCATACTAAGAAGGAAAAATTGTGGTTAAGGACGTATTATGGCAAAGTGATTATACCAAATTACCATGATAACTTTAATTTTCTCTTTGTAACTTACCACCTGAAATGCAGCCTAATCCATCACCCCAAGCTTCTTTTTGCTCCTTCCACTGTAACTATGTTTGCCTTAAATGAAAACATTAGGCAAACAAGGTACAGTAGCAGCAGCAGAGAAAAGCTTGATAACATCATATTGCTAATGTACTCATAATTAAACAAGGTTTTCTGGCTATTCTTACTATCTGTGCAGATTATTTTCAGCCATTGTAATTTGATTAAGATAATCAGAATTTTTTCACCTAATTAATCAAAAGAAAATGTTCTGATTACTTGTGTGAAATGTCCACAAGGACTCTAGACTGCAAAAGGGGTCAAGAACATTCAAGGGATATGTTTGTCTTTTCAGATCTTGCCGCTTGTGCTACCTCGGCAACTCTACCATCTTCCTTTAGTCAATAAAACCTTCGCTTCTTCAGTCAATAAGATTCACTCAAATTAATTCAGACATGCCAATTGTGAATTGTGATGTTCTTTCTAATTTATCTCTTTTATCCGTTATTTTTGTATTTATTATTATTATTATTATTATAGATAATTGACTTTGATTGAGACTCAAAATTCCAAACTTATTAAATAAGTGTGCATTAAGTCTGTTTTTCAGATTTTATTTTATTTTATTTTTTTATTTGACTCCATGAGATCCAACATCTTTGAACTCAATTAAACATTTAAATCACGACAAAAATGGCACTCGTTTATGTATGAGGTGTTATTGGTACTAATGGAAGCCCCACATAACGTGTTAGAAGAGCAGAGTCTTCTCCATGAAATTCAAGCGAAGGCTACAATGAATCCAACAGCCTTTGGTCAATTTGTTGGAAATATGAATTTGAGTTTTTGGGAGAAACAAGAAAGGAAAAGAACAAACCACCATCTATTGTCTTCATATCATCTTGATACCCAAGAGGAATAGACAAAGATAGATTGCACAAATGAGTAGAAGACAATATCGTTTACACCACACATCTTTGCCAACTCTCTATGAGAGAAGTTTTCATGTCCTTTACGTTTGGCCTGTTCCGAGCCTATAGTGCTCTAAGAACAGTTTCAATGTCCGGTGGGATGGATCAAGTGCCTAAACTGTGTCTGTTTGCTCTGCCCTTTCATTGTATCAAAAGGGACATTGATCTGCAGTGCCAAAACATGTATTGTAGATTCAAAGAAATTCCCCAGATTTTTTTTTTACAAACATTACATAATATTATGTCTCATCAAATAAGCATGAGATGCCTTGTGATAATAGTATTATTAACGGTAATTTGTTAATTGTATATTTATGATTTTTTTCTTATTAATTGTGATCATACATAAAATTACTATAAAATATAACTAACAATTATGAAAGCGGGACTTCATATTTTTTGTAAGCACACAATTTTTGTAAAAAAAAAAAAAAAAACTCGCAGTCGGGTATGATTTTCTGTGAGGGTATTAAATCCAAGAACAATAATGAATTGTAGGCACTAAAAAAGCCCGGTGGATCCACCTGTCCCGGTTCACAAGCCTGTTTTCAAGATTGGGTCTGCATGAGACTCGATTGCAAAGCGACTTTTAGGTCTCACAAAAGTAGGGAGTAGGCTAGCCAGCAGTGTCCCATGTGCCTTGTACACTGCTTCTGATCCTAAATGTAATCATTTTCCTGTTGATTTGATGGCCATTGAATCGATAAGTAGTCATGATTATTTGAATCACTGACAAAAATTTTTTTAAAAAAATCACCTTTTAAATATAAATAAATATAAAATAATTTTATATTATATAAATAATATTTTATATAATATATAAAAAATTATAATAAAACATATTATTATAAATCTGTTACATATTATATCAAAAATTTATTAATATAATTTAAAATATTATATATATAATATAAAATTATTTTATATTTATAAAATTTTATATTTATATAATTATTTTCTTTTTTAAAAGGATAAAATTAAAAAAAAAAAAACCACGTCCCTATTCTACACCGTGTCTCCCACCGCCGCCCTAACTTTTTTTCCTTTCATAAATAGTAATTATAAAGTGGACCCCCACAAGTTCCGTCGCGCGTGCGTACGAATCAAAGTACCAGAGGTTTTAATGGTACTTTAGATGAAATTTATGTAATAGAAACATGAAAATATTTTATCAGCATCAAATCTTCTAGGTCCACGTGCATTAGGGAGCACATGATATTGTATACATAAGCATCTTACCTAACCAAAACCTGCAAGAAATCATGTTCGGGGATAAGGACATTCCTCTGCCACCTGTGGTGCAAGTTTGATTGATTGGTCATCTCTCCAATTATATAAAACCCCATCACCTTTCGATCTATGAATTTTCAGCTATTCTGGATGCCAAAGCCCGCCACGCCCCCCCATTTATTGTTTTTTACCATCATCCTTTTGTCGACTACAGTGCATGCTGATGCACATAATGTGCTGGGTCACATGGTAGCAACACTGCATGGACATGGAGTTCTGGGGGATCAACTTGCTTTATGTCCAAAATTATCTTATCCCATCAAAACCAATTTATAAATCTGCTTAGAGACAAAACGAACCATAGAATTCTTCAATTCTGACAGAAAGTATTTGTAATTATTCGATCGAATAGGAATATTAAGTCCAATGGATTAGAGTTATTATTCAAAACAAACAATGTAAAAACAATATATAACTGGGGCATCGTGTTATCTATCAACTTATAAGAGAAAATAGAAAAATAGAGTAATATTTTATAATTTCTTTTTTAAAAAGTTGTGTTGATTGTACTGTACAATAAACTAAATTATTATATTAAAATTACAAAAATATATATTTTTATGATATTTAATAAAAATTACCAATCACATTTTAAAATTGTCCTAATAGATGTACAGGAACTTACGAACCCAAAACTTCATAATGTAAACTTGATGGACAACTGGACACCATTATTTTTAGTATTAATTAAGGTTTCTTTCGTGTTAAAATTTTTAAATGTTAACGGTATGGACATTGCATTTTATCTTATAAATATTAGCCACGTATTAAGATTAACTAGTAGAAATTAACATTATATTTGATAGGTCAAAAAATAATAATAAAAAAAACAGTGAGGTTATTTTAGTTAATTAATAGATGTCGAAACCCTTTTTTTTTTTTTTAATCATGCCTACATGTTCAATGATCTATTTCGCTTTTTTTTCTAAAATTAAAATTTGCATGTATTTTTCTCCATCTGTTCTTTAATTAGAATCTTGTTTTTAACTTGAATTTTTGCAAGTGTTCAAAGTTGTAATTTATGGATTTTCTAATTTGACGGAAAAAAGATAAAATACAATGTTTTTTCGTTTAAAGCCACAACCACACAAGTTGTGGAACTTACTTGTAACCACAACGTATGGCAGTTATTTACATTGAGATTGTCGCGATGATTGTGGGGCATCATATTCTTTGACAGCAATATCTGAGGTTGAAGTCCAGAAATTCTTTGTCATTTTTTTAATATTTTTCATACAATTTATTAGAATATATTTATAAAAATTTATTTATTTATTTTATATTCAACATTTATTGATTCTATACTCTTTTAGGTCTTCTTTGTAAATATATATATATAATAAATATATTTTTTTTTTTAAAAAAAAAAACTTCGTTGTCGCTACATCCTTGTTTCAGTGTAAACGGCTTGTCGGTATCCCATGAATGGTTCGCAGGTTCCCAATATAACTTTTTTCGTTGAATATTTCTGAGAATCTTATCCACATAAAATTTTTTTTGGTAAAAAATTAATAAATTTCCTTTCATCAACTCTTCGGCCGCAAATTCTATTCGTTTTTAATCTTTTCTTTCAGAATAAAATATTTAGATTGATTATTTGCCAAAAAAAAAAAAAAAAAACAAGAGAGTGAGGACGTGTGGTAGCGATGTGACATATTTGTATTTCAGCAATTAATTAACTATTAAAAAATTATTGCCTTTTTTCTTTTTTTTTTTTCCACGAATTTCCTGTGTGGACGTCTCTACTTCTCCCAGAGGTTCCAAGTCTCAATAAAACTCTCTAATTATAAAGCCATAATAACGTTACCTCTAAGAAGAAATTGTTTTAAATAACAAAAAAAATAAATAAATTAACTAAAATTTATATCTTTAAAGATCATATTAAGTTAAATGGACCAAAATACCCTTTCCAGTCATACACAGAACTTTTCAACTTCTGCATTAGATTTTTCAAGTTTCAAACTAGAGTAATCATTCTTGGTAATAGGTTTTACAATTTGTGCTTTCTTTTAAGTCTTTCTTTCTTCACTCTCAATCATATATCGAGAATTTTTCAAATTTCCACTATTCTTTATTATTATTATTATTATTTATTTGTGACTTTTTAACTTATTTTTAGTCCTACTCAGAGGCCATGCATTTTTAGTCTTGAGTTAGGCTTTAATGGATTAATTTATATGGACTATACTCAAAAAAAAAAACATGATTTTAACCATTGGAAAATTGAGGTATTGGTGACTAAAATTTCGAGTAAGCATACACTTAATTTTCTACTGCCCAAATAACTGGTTCAAAAAATATTACCATAAAGAAGAAATTCAAGTTTCTTAAAGACATTTTAGGAATTAAGTATTTTCGGAGTCACGTATGTAGATTTATAAGAGGAAGTGATAGTCAACACGTCTCCATGCTTTTTTTTTTTTTTTAATTGAATTTAAAAACATGACTTATATTATTTTTGTTAAATTGCCATAATCTCCCCGAAAGGTTATTATTATTGCAGAAAAATTACCAAAGTCAAAAAAGAAAACAAGAAATTCCCATGAGCAGCAGCAGCAGCAGCCTCCAGCCTGCCAGCCAGCCTGCCAGCCAGGCAGCATTTAAATCTCCATTTTTTTGGTTCCTTCAATCCCTAACAGCCAGCCGAAACCATTAATCATCATCATCATCCGCGAACGTATTGATTGTTTGTTTGTTTGCTTTTATATAAGCAGACGAACTGTTTAACAAAGAACGTGTAAGATCCGCTTTCTCTATAGGCCAGTCAGCCAAAAAGCTGCCTCCCACTTTTTAAAGCCTTTTTGTTTCTTTTATATTTTTTTTGTTGTCTCGCTTTTTCTCTCCAGATTCATTTTTGCCAAACAGGTAACAATTGCTTTCCAAAGGCCATTTTTCTCTCACGCCTTTTTTTTTGGAAAAGGCATATTGCGGATTTTCCAGCTTCTTTGTACAAATAATTGTATTAATATTACTCTGTTTGGTTACCGAGAAAAAAAGGAAAGAAAGTTTCGGGTTTTCCAGCCTTTTTTCTTTTTTTTATGAAGCATGACGAAGTTCTGTTTTCTCGAACATTCTCGGCAGCCAAGCATAGCCAGAATTGAATGTTTGTGGTGGCCATGCTTTGCTAAAGAGGCTGCTCTACGTTTGTTTGGATATTATAATAAGTCACCGTCGTTTTGGATTCGGCGACAGTAGAGGCGTGTTTGTTATTATTATCATTATTTTAATTTTGTGTGCATAAAGAATAAATTAATAGTGAAATCTAGTTGAAGAAGTCTGCTGAAGGATTAATGTTCATTTCTTTTTTTTTTTTTTTTTTTTGTGTTTGGTTTTGGATAGAGAGTTTTGGTTATTAATTGTTATTTTTTTTTTTGTGGTTTGGTTTTGGATAGAGAGTTTTGGTTATTAATTGTTAATTGTATGGAAATGTTGCAATTATGTTTTGAATTTTCAGGTGAATTTTTGAAATTTTTGGCGCGTGTGAGAGATGGTTGCCTTTGGGAAAAAGTTGAAGGAAAGACAGATTCAAGAATGGGAAGGGTATGTTTGACACAAGTTAAAAAGATGTTCTTTTACGTTGATTTTTCTTCTTCGCGGTTAAGTGGTTATGTTTTTTGTAGTGTTCCTTTAGATATCTGTTCAGTTTGCTGGTAAATGTGGTTTTGTTCAGATACTATATCAACTACAAGTTAATGAAGAAGAGAGTTAGACAATATTGTCAACAAATTGAAGTTGGAACACAAGATCTCCGGCATGTTCTCAAGGATTTCTCCAGAATGCTGGATAATCAGGTATACTGAAGTAGACAGACAGACACAGATGCTTCTCATAGAAATAAATACATAGAGTGTATGTTGTTTGGTATTTATGTAAGAAGTTTGTGTGCATTTCTTATTATGTAAGAACTACATTCTATCTTATGCATGTATGCAAATACACGAGCCAGATTTTTTAAGTGACTAGCTGATGGGTAACTGAATTATAATTGCTGAAATTGTGTTTTGGGAGAGAGCTTGTGAAGCTTTCAAGAAGTGAGCACATAGGCTAGAAAAATATGGTGATTTTAGTGAAGTGCTGGGACATAGGAATCTAAATATTTACAGATCAGGATCCAATCTTGAATCATGCTTGGGTAAATTTTGCTTGTTTTGTCTTTTATTGATAGAAATGACATGAAGCTAATTAATTTCCTGAGGAAAACCATGATGAGATGAATTAAGACAGGGTTTTTTGTGAAGTTGCAATGGCTTGCGTGCTATGGTATCTCTGTATTTATGAGCCCTGCGTATGCTTTTGGGCAATTGTGTGGGTGGGCGTCATAGCCATAACCTTTGTTCTTTTAGTCATAACCTTTGTTCCTTTTTCTCTTTTTTCCCTGATCATCGAAGGCATAACCCCTGTTGAAAATTGCAACATGATGCTTTTTTATATTTTGAGATTTACTTCTATTTCCTCGGGTAATAATAATTACAGATTGAGAAGATTGTCCTTTTTCTGTTGGAACAACAAGGGCTACTTGCAAGCAGGATAGCAGAGCTGAATGACCAGCAGGAAGCAGTTCAGCGGCATAATGCAGATCTTTATCAAATATCTGAACTAAAAGAAGCTTACAGAGAAGTGGCACGAGATCTTCTAAAGCTTCTCTTTTTTGTTGAGATTAATGCTATTGGTTTGCGCAAGATATTGAAGAAGTTCGATAAACGCTTTGGATACAGATTCACTGATTACTATGTAAAAACACGTGCCAATCACCCTTACTCACAGCTGCAGCAAGTATTCAAGCATGTGGTAATATGCCAAAGCCATTTGTTGTTGTTTGCTCCCAGATTGATAACCAAAAGATCTTTATATGCCTTTGCTATTCTTATCATTGTCAGTTCCTGAGAGAAACATAAATAAACTACCTAAAAACAATTTTCAAATTGCAGGGTGTAGGAGCTGTTGTTGGAGCAATATCTCGCAATCTTCATGAACTTCAGGAACATCAGGGAAGCTACTTGTCCCTTTATGATCAGCCTGCTCTTCCCCTCCAGGTTCTTTTTAGTCTGCTCTGTCTAACTTTAATTTGTTTATTTCCTTCTGAAAGATTCCTGAAGCTTATTCTAGTTCTATGTTTAGGCAAGCAATAGTAAAATTGTTCTCTTTCTCTCTCTCTGTTTTTATTTTTTTCCTTGTGTCAACCTGCAGGATCCTATCATTAATTCAATGAAAGCTGCAGTTGAAAGGTTAACCCACTCGACTAACTTCCTTAACTTCCTGGCACAACATGCACTCATTATGCAAGAAGACCTGCCGACTCCTATTGAGGAACATGTTGATGAGGAGAAATACCATTTTATTTCCCTTTTCTTGAACTTAGCAAACACATTTCTTTATATGGTCAATACATACATTGTTGTCCCTACAGCAGATGACTACTCCATGAGCCTTGGAGCCCCTGCAACTGTTTGTGGTATTGTGATTGGGGCAATGGCTGTTGCACAGGTGTTTTCATCAGTGTATTTTAGTGCCTGGTCAAATAAGTCATATTTCAGACCTCTTGTATTCAGCAGTGTTGTTCTTCTAGTGGGAAATGCCATGTATGCATTGGCATATGATTTTCATTCACTAACAATTCTTCTACTTGGCCGTCTTTTCTGTGGGTAAGCAATTTTTCCTTTTAATATTCTTTTCATGTATCATTACATGATGTAAACAGCATCTGCTATTTGGTTTCTAATTGATTTCACTGAGAAATAATAGCTACCCTCTCTAATTTCCTAGGTAATCAACACAGTTGAGCCATTTAGTGTTATTGGGAACTTAATGCTGAACTGAGATTTGAAAGAAACTTACACAGAGATGTACAATATAACTTGAAGCTCAAATTTGTTTAGTCAAGCCTAGTATGACAGAACAATTATGACTAGAGGTTCATCGATTTTTAGGCCACATGATGTGAGGTTTTAAGCATTAATGATCTTCTCAGATTGGTTGATCTGGTTATCCTTTATGGCAATGCAGATTAGGTTCTGCTAGGGCTGTTAATAGGCGTTACATCAGTGATTGTGTACCACTTAAAATTCGCATGCAAGCTTCAGCAGCTTTTGTTAGTGCCAGTGCCCTTGGAATGGCTTGTGGTCCTGCTCTTGCTGGCTTACTACAGACTAGATTTAAAGTTTACAAGTTTACATTCAATGAAGACACTTTGCCAGGGTGGGTGATGGCTGTAGCTTGGCTTATATATCTAATTTGGTTGTGGTTCGCATTTAGAGAACCGTCTCGTGAGACTGAAGAGAGCAATGCGGGACAAAAATCTAATGCAGGTATCCCTGTTCAGCTCATGATTACCTGAATCCTATGTTTACCATAGTTGAGTAAAATTTCTCGTTTTTTATGATCAGCTTGTTAATTTTTGTAGTTTCATTGTTTCTTTGCTACTTAGGGTTTTCCCCTTGGATGGTGGTGGATGTTACTCATATGTTTAGAAAGATAGGTAGGACATAAGCCTGTGATGTAAATAGCTTAAATTGAGTATAGAAAAAGGATTATGTTGGATGCAAAAATAGAATTCTATTCCTCGGAGGTGGAAATTTGACAATTTTTTTTTACTTGTGTGAGGTATTATTAATGAGATGCATATTTATTCCACTACAATGCTTTTTCATACCCAATTGTGTCTCACTCATGTGAATAATGTATTGAATTTTCATGTCCATGTGGTAGAGCTCTTTGTTTCACATTTGCAATGAGCATCAGCTAAAAGATGCCTGTTAGAGGGACTTAAGGTGCTCAATATTAATAATAATGTCTTGTTGATCATATACTTTATTGGAAGATTGAGGGTTGTGGAGAGCAGTGAGAATAAACAAAAGCAAAGTGTGGTTTCTGTAAATGAGGCTGAATATTACAAGTATTCTTAAAATTGCTCTCATTGAATGTGGAAAAGGATGGGATACATGTGTATGAATATCTGCTAATTCTGTCTAGATTTGGGACTAGAAATTATAGACTTTATTATAAGCTTACTGTAAAGAGAACTAAAAACAAACCTTGGGCTCCATTTGGGGCTTTCATAATTATCCAATGCACAAACAAAGTTTGTATCAGTGGGTAGATGCGTTTGACTCCTTGCAAATGACAGGACCAGTAGAAAATGATGTGCTTGAGAAAGGTCTTAAACAACCATTACTAATGAGTTCAGAAGACAAGCAAGAGGATGAAGACGGTGATGGAGAATGTGATGGCAGTGATGAATTTCCAGAAGAATCTCGGCAAGCAGCTACTTCCTTTAGGTCAGCGTATAGGCTGCTTACACCTTCTGTAAAGGTATGTAATTGATTCTCAAAATCCTTTTACTTACTAACATCTCTGTATTTTGATGATACAATTTATTTACAGCTGACATATGATGATTCCTTCAACTTTTTTGCTCAAAATTTTTTCATCAGGTTCAACTGTTGATATATTTCATGCTGAAATATGTAATGGAGATTTTGCTCTCAGAATCTAGTGTCATTACCACGCACTACTTCGGTTGGTCTACTAGTGCAGTTGCAATATTCCTTGCATGTCTAGGCCTAACAGTTCTACCAGTAAACCTCATTGTTGGAAGCTACATCACTAACATGTTCGAAGACAGGTAATCTCCATACAGGAAGCATGTGCTGGAATCTCTACTCCATCTTTATTATCTTGTTATGCTGTTCTATGCTTTTGGAATTGATTGTTTCATCCTGATGACGCCTTATGTCCTGTTGATATGACTGCAGGCAAATTTTATTGGCATCGGAAATAATGGTTTGCATTGGCATACTGCTCAGCTTTAATGTAATATTTCCATACACTATTCCACAATATGTCTTCTCTGGACTTGTTGTGTTCGTCTCTGCGGAAGTACTTGAAGGTGAGAAGCTATTTCAATTAAAAATACTTATCAGGATTAATTCTTCATCTTATTTTCCTAAAAAAAAAAAAAAAAAAAAAAAGGAAAGATGCTCTTATTGGGGAGAGGAAGGGGAAATAAAAGAAAGTATAGAGGAGTTGCAGTTTGTCCAACACAGCACAGTGAGGACATACTCTGGCTACTGTTGTTGCTATGGATAAAAACACACACCAACTGAACAAATTAGGGAGCTTAAATTGCATAATGTCTATATATAAATGCTGCAGCTTCATTTTTTCTCTGTTTCTTTGCCCCTTTCGAACAAATGGAGCATTGGATTTTTGACCAGTGAGGTTCCGTGGTTCTGATATGAATGATAAATTGTTGACCAGGAGTAAATTTGTCACTGCTCTCTCGAGTTATGTCATCCAGGCTCTCCCGCGGAACCTACAATGGTGGACTACTCTCAACAGAAGCCGGTACAATAGCCCGTGTGATTGCAGATGGCACAATTACACTGGCTGGGTACTTGGGTGAGAGTAGGCTCTTGAATGTCACACTTCTTCCTTCATTGTTCATATGCATAGCCTCCATTGCAGCCACCAGCTCTACCTACAATTCTCTTTACTGATATGTCACACGTACCTTGGGTAGCCATTTGATTATCCCCTCAAGCTTTCACTTCTCTTTTTTTTTCTCTTCCAATTTTCTACAGAAGTTTGACCTATGCTTCTTGTACGTTGTAAGAAACTAGCTTATTCGTTTGAAACGAATATTAATAAGAATTATGTCCAGGTTCTCTTTCTGCATATTTTGAAGTGCTTTAAGGTTTCCTTTGTTTTTGTTTCTCCCTCAAATAAAGTTATATAGAAGCAATTCTGTTTCGTTTTCATGTTGTAACCGTTTGGATAGGATTAGCCTCTAGAGGTTTCTAATTAGTGGTATATAGAGAAGAAAGAAAGAGAGTGGAGATGATCTGTCTGATGTCACGAATTTCACAATGTTTCTCCTACTAAAAAAATTTCTTCTTCTTCCTGTTCTCTTCTAATTCTCCTTTTCTTTCCAATCCTTCTTTGTTTCTTCTAAATTCTTCCTAAAATTCTCCTTTCAATTCTCAAGTCCTGTCACTGACTTCCTGTTAAACCAATAGGAATTTCTCAGTCTTCAATGAATTTCTCGTAATTAATGGAGGGGATTAGAAAATTAGGCCCCTGGTTTTGTTCGTACGAAGTTTTGTTTAGAAAATCAATTGAGAGGGCTTTTTAAAGAACATTGAATAGTTAAAATTTTAAGATTTTTATTTTTAAAATTGTAGATTTAAATATTAAAAAAATATATATATATAATATATTCTGCATCAATTGATAAGATTGGCTAGCGGATGAGCGTCAACGGCTCTCTAGCCAGTCGCCAACCTCAGGCAAGGCTGCTTGTGGGTCAGCTTCAATAATAATAGGAGCCCTTGAAAAATTCCCCAAATATCAGCTGCAAAAGCCGTACCAACTCCCAACATTTCAGAGCAATCCTTCCAACCACGAACCATGCTGACCTCGGACCACTCCGGCTGCCGCCGCCAATTCATATCAACATGATTTTGCAATTTGTACAGCTACCAACACTAAGGTTACTTGATTTTCTAATGCAATCAACATAAAGGACTTGACATTTGGTGATGTTGGAGAGTGAAAGGCATGTTTTAATTCTCAAACCATCAGATAATTTGACTTTTGAAGGCTAAATCATGTGCATTTTGTGATATCACAAAGCTACGTTGCAAATGGTAGGTGCATTTCATTAGAAAGCTTCGGACTTGTACTATTTGATGCGGGATAGGCATGAATCCATATTGCAATTTGTAGTTGTCATATAATCATACAACATTCATTGCTGGGCAACCCATCTACATTCCAATAATAGTTTTTTTTTTCATTAAATTAAATTTAATATTTTACTATTCTTAAGAATAAAAGTAATGTGTTCAAAAACTAAATATATTTTTAAAAATTTAAATTTTACATGAAAAATAAAAAATATTATTATACATATTTATAATATAATTTTTATTTTATATTTTATAAAATAAAAAAATTTTAAAAAAATTTATTATATAAATAAATAATTTAAAACTCAAATTTGAAATATTATATATATATATATATTTCATTTAAATACAACAAGCCAATGTCTTAGAGTCACTAAAGTTTTATATGTTAGCTTTTCTGGTTTGTAAATTAAAAAAAAAAAAAAATGAGGAAGAAGACCACTTCTTATCATTCCAATCAAACAAATTATAAAGAAAGACAAAAAGAGGAACAAAGAATATGACATAGGATATACCCTGAGCCAAGATCACTGTCACCGTCGTCTTGCAAAAGAAAGCATCTCATCTCTCTATCTCCACTGCTTTTTCCCCTACTTCTCATTCACCTCCAAATTTTCATGGATAGACATACATCAAAAGAGAGAGAAGGAGAGAGATGGGAAGAAACCATAAATGGGTCTAAATCATTCCCCATGAGAATCTACCAAAGCCTTTGTTATGGCCTTTTCAGGTAAAAGGTGAGGGGTGGGAGGAGATTGCCTTTGGCCATTGCTTGGAAGAAATGCGCAGAAAGCAGGCACCTAAAGAGGATATCCATGGCATATGCCTATTTCTTCAACTTCTTATTCCTTTGCTAGCTAGAGCCCTCTTGGTAAGACCTCTATAAAGCTCTTTGTGTATTATTGCCTTACAAACAACTTGTAAAGAAAAAAAACAAATGCGTTGGTCAAAAATGTGAACAAGCCGCATGGCTTAGGGCTTCTCTTCAATAAGTGAACTAGTCATAGGGCTTCTCTCCATTGGCAGGCAAGGTGTGAAGTGATATTGGAAATTAGATGTTCAAGTCTCATGACCTGCCAAAGGAGAGTTGCCCTTTAACTACTTCAACTTAATACAAAGGAACCAGTCAGTCAATGCTATTGCTTTCATCTCATTCTCATGCCAAAGGACTCCGCAGAATTTCAAGTACGGTAAGGTCATGTTTTTCCTTGTTGCACTAGCTTTGATTTGGTCATGCATGTTATATACACCTAGGCGAAAAGTAAAGCTAGCAAATATTTGGATGAATAGAAGATGCATTTCCTTCAAGTACGTGCTTGCAGAAGAGTGGAACATTTCTTGCTTGAAACTCTATTAATCGTGTTCATGAGCCCCTCGAAAATCGAAATCCAATTCTCAGAGATGCATGAAATCTCTCTAAATGGCTAAAAAAGAGATGCTCAAACATAGAAATGGTATGTTGCAATACAATGAAAGTAGAATGATGAGTCTTGAAGTGGATAAAAGTGGTTACAGGTTTGTTTCGGATCTCCGCCAAGGAATAAGATTAAATTCTCTAAATTTGATCAGTGTTCTACCCTCATAACCGTGAAAAAAAAGGTTGTAATTTGGACACAGTCGTAATTCTGGAATCCCCTTGATTTCATCAACAATGAATTTCTCAAAGTTTCTTTTTCAAAAAAAAAAAAAAAAAGAAGAAGAAGAAGAATGATAGCTGTTGGAGGGTCTCTTCATACTTCATTAGTTGTTAAAAATGTCATCAAATATAGCTAGTTTTATAATTTTTTCTTTGACCTGAATTCATAACCTTGACGTCAAATTATGAAAGCTGCCTGTTCTGGAAGCCGAAATGGAGATGGACAGACAATCCATAACCCGTTCTAACTAGAATTTGGAGGTGGGTCGTGTTCATAGAAAATATGAATTCAAATTATGACCTTAATTTAACGTATGTTTGATTGGGTCTATACTAAACTCGTCTGATCTAACCTAGCCATCCGAATTTTGTGAGCACCAAGGAGTATTTTTCTTATCATTAAGACTTTGTGATTTTTTTTTTCTTGTTGGATTTCTAATGGACCATAAGGTATGCAAGAGATTGTAAAATAATATTGTAAGTACTTTATTTTTTTTGGGTAGCACAAACATGTTCTTTTATCTTCATTTTTCCAAGTATTGCATCTTGGTGAAATTAAATTCTCCTACAATAGTTTGGACATAATATGATCCATGTCTGGACAGTTTGGGACGCACCACCACTTGCCATTTAGCGTCTGCTTGATGCTGATATGATGTACTTTATTGGAAGATTGAGGGTTGCGGAGAGCAGTGAGAATAAACAAAAGCAAAATGTGGTTTCTGTAAATGATGCTGAATATTCCAAGTATTCTTAAAATTGCTCTCGTTGAATGTGGAAAAGGATGGGATACATGTGTATGGATATCTGCTAATTCTGTCTAGATTTGGGACTAGAAATTATAGACTTTATTATAAGCTTACTGTAAAGAGAACTAAAAACAAACCTTGGGCTCCATTTGGGGCTTTCATAAATATCCAATGCACAAACAAAGTTTGTATCAGTGGGTAGATGCGTTTGACTCCTTGCAAATGACAGGACCAGTAGAAAATGATGTGCTTGAGAAAGGTCTTAAACAACCATTACTAATGAGTTCAGAAGACAAGCAAGAGGATGAAGATGGTGATGGAGAATGTGATGGCAGTGATGAATTTCCGGAAGAATCTCGGCAAGCAGCTACTTCCTTTAGGTCAGCGTATAGGCTGCTTACATCTTCTGTAAAGGTATGTAATTGAATCTCAAAATCCTTTAAAACTTACTAACATCTCTGTATTTTGATGATGCAATTTATGTACAGCTGACATATGATGATTCCTCAACATTTTTGTTCAAAATTTTTTCATCAGGTTCAACTGTTGATATATTTCATGCTGAAATATGTAATGGAGATTTTACTCTCAGAATCTAGTGTCATTACCACGCACTACTTCGGTTGGTCTACTAGTGCAGTTGCAATATTCCTTGCATGTCTAGGCCTAACAGTCCTACCAGTAAACCTCATTGTTGGAAGCTACATCAGTAACATGCTCGAAGACAGGTAATCTCCATACAGGAAGCATGCGCTGGAATCTCTACTCCATCTTTATTATCTTGTTATGCTGTTCTTTGCTTTTGGAATTGATTGTTTCATCCTGATGACGCCATTATGTCCTGTTGATATGACTGCAGGCAAATTTTATTGGCATCGGAAATAATGGTTTGCATTGGCATACTGCTCAGCTTTAATGTAATATTTCCATACACTATTCCACAATATGTCTTCTCTGGACTTGTTGTGTTCGTCTCTGCGGAAGTACTTGAAGGTGAGAAGCTATTTCAATTAAAAATACTTATCAGGATTAATTCTTCATCTTATTTTCCTAAAAAAACAAAAAAAAAAAAAGGAAAGATGCTCTTATTGGGGAGAGGAAGGGGAAATAAAAGAAAGTATAGAGGAGTTGCAGTTTGTCCAACACGGCACAGTGAGGACATACTCTGGCCACTGTTGTTGCTATGGATAAAAACACACACCAACTGAACAAATTAGGGAGCTTACATTGCATAATGTCTATATATAAATGCTGCAGCTTCATTTTTTCTCTGTTTCTTTGTCCCTTTCGAACAAATGGAGGCATTGGTTTTTCGACCAGTGAGGTTCCGTGGTTCTGATATGAATGATAAATTGTTGACCAGGAGTAAACTCGTCACTGCTCTCTCGAGTTATGTCATCCAGGCTCTCCCGCAGAACCTACTACAATGGTGGACTACTCTCAACAGAAGCCGGTACGATAGCCCGTGTGATTGCAGATGGCACAATTACACTGGCTGGGCTCTTGAATGTCACACTTCTTCCTTCATTGTTCATATGCATAGCCTCCATTGCGGCCACCAGCTCTACCTACAATTCTCTTTACTGATATGTCACACGTACCTTAGGTAGCCATTTGATTAGCACCTCAAGCTTTAAATTATTTTTTTTTTTTTTTGTGTTAGTTGTCTCTTCCAATTTTCTTCTGCTACGTTGTAAGAAACTAGCTCATTCGTTTGAATCGAGTATTAATAAGAATCATGTCACTGACTTCCTGTCACTTCTAAATTCTTCCCAATCCTTCTCTGTTTCTTCCTAAATTCTTCCAAAAACTCTCCGTTCAATTCTCAGGTCCTGTCACTGACTTCCTGTTAAACCAAGAGGAATTTCTCAGTCTTCAATGAATTTCGCGTAGTTAATGGAGGGGAGTAGAAATTTAGGCCCGTGGTTTTGTTGGTACGAAGCTTTGTTTAGGAAGTCATTGGAGAGGGCTCTTTAAAGAACATTGAATGGTTAAAAATTTAAGATTTTTATTTTTAAAATTTGGATTTTAATATTGAAAAAGAAACATAAAATTTGTAAAAATTTTATATTTCTGCATCCATCGATAAGATTGACTAGCGGATGAGTATCAACGGCTCTCTTGCCAGTTGCCAACCGCATGCAAGGCTGCTTACGAGTCAGCTTCAAGAATAATAGGAGCCCTTGAAGGATTCCCCAAATTTCAGCTGCTAAAACCATACCAACTTCCAACATTTCTGAGGAATCCACACAACCACGAACCATGGTGATCTCGGACCACTCCGGCTGCCGCCGCCAAGATTCATATCAACATGATTTTGCAATTTGTACAGCTACCAACGCCAAGTTCTGTGTTCTCTCTCAAGGTTACTTGATTTTCCAATGCAATCAACATAAAGGACTTGACATTTGGTGATGTTGGAGAGTGAAAGGCATGTTTTAATTCTAAAACCGTCAGATAATTTGACTTTTGAAGGCCAAATCATGTGCATTTTGTGACATCACAAAGCTACTTTGCAAATGGCAGGTGCATTTCATTAAAAAGCTTCGGACTTACGGGATAGACATGAATCCATATTGCAATTTGTAGTTGTCATTATAATTTACTATCATCTAATAGCACAACATTCGTTGTTCAGCAACACAACTACATTACAATAATATTTTTTTTATTAAATCAAATTTAATATTCTACTATTCTCAAGAATAAAAGTAATGTGTTGAAAAAATAAATATATTTTTTAAAAAATTATATTTTACATAAAAATAAAAAATATCATTTTACATATTTATAACATAATATTTATTTTATACTTTATAAAATAAAAAAAAACTAAAAAAATCTTACATATAAATAAATAACTTAAAACTTAAACTTAAAATATTATATTTTGTTCTATTTAAATACAATAAGCCAATGTCGTAGAGTGACTAAAGTTTTATATCCTATATTTTCTGGTTTGTTTAAAAAAAAAAAAAAAAAAGACCACTGCTTATCATTCCAATCCAACAAGCTATAGAGAAAGACAAAAAGAAGAACAAAGAATATGACACGGGATATACCCTGAGCCCATATCAGTGTCACCGTCGTCCTGCAAAAAAAAGCATCTCCTCTCTCTCATTCTCTACTGCTTTTTCCCCTACTTCCCATTCACATCCAAATATTCATGGATAGACATACAATCAAAAGAGAGAGAAGGAGAGAGATGGGAAGAAACCATAAATGGGTCTAGATCATGCCCCAAGAGAATCTAGCAAAGCCTTTGCTATGGCCTTTTCAGGTAAAAGGTGGGGGGGTGTTGCCTTTGGCCATTGCTTGGAAGAAATGCGTAGAAAGCAGGCACCTAAAGAGGATATCCATGGCATATGCTATTTCTTCAACTTCTTATTCCTTTGCTAGCTAGAGCCCTCTTGGCAAGACCTCTATAAAGCTCTTTGTGTATTATTGCCTTACAAACCACTTGATAAAAAAAAACAAATGCGTTGATCAAAATGTGAACAAGCCGCATGGCTTAGGGCTTCTCTCCAATAAGTGAACTAGTCATAGGGCTTCTCTCCATTGGCAGGCAAGGTGTGAAGTGATGTTGGAAATTAGATGTTCAAGTCTCATGACCTGCCAAAGGAGAGTTGCCCTATAACTACTTCAACTTAAAACAAAGGAACCAGTCAGTCAATGCTACTGCTTTCATCTCACTCTGCAGAATTTCAAGTACGGTAAGGTCATGTTTTTCCTTGTTGCACTAGCTTTGATTTGGTCATGCATGTTATATACACGTAGGCGACAAGTAAAGCTAGCAAATATTTGGATGAATAGGAGATCTGTGAGGATGCATTTCCTTCATACACGTGCTTGCAGAAGAATGGAACATTTCTTGCTTGAAATTCTATTAATCGTGTTCATGAGCCCCTCGAATATTGGAATCCAATTCACAGAGACGCATGAAACCTCTCTAAATGGCTAAAAAAGAGATGCTCAGTCATAGAAATGGTACGTTGCAATACAAAGAAAGTAGAATGATGAGTCTTGAAGAGGATGAAGATGGTTACAGGTTTGTTTCGAATCTGCGCTAAGGGATACGATTAAATTCTCTAAATTTGATCAGTGTTCTACCCTAATAACCGGGAAAAAAAAACGGTTGTGATTTGGACACAGTCGTAATTCTGGAATCCTCTTGATTTCTTCAACAATGAATTTCTCAAAGCTTCTTTTTCAGAAAAAAAAAAAAAAAAAAAAAAAAAAAAAAAATGATAGCTGTTGGAGGGTCTCTTCATACTTCATAAGTTGTTAAAAATGTCATCAAATATAGCTAGTTTTATAATTTTTTCTTTGACCTGAATTCATAACCTTGATGTCAAATTATGAAAGCTGCCTGTTCTGGAAGCCGAAATGGAGATGGACAGACAATCCATAACCCGTTCTAACTAGAATTTGGAGATGGGTCGTGTTTATAGAAAATACGAATTCAAATTATGACCTTAATTTAACGTATGTTTGATTGGGTTTATACTAAACTCGTCTGATCTAACCTAGCCATCCCAATTTTGTGAGCACCAAGGAGTATTTTTCTTATCGTTAAGACCTTGTGATTTTTATTTTTTTCTTGTTGGATTTCTAGCGGACCATAAGGTATGCAAGAGACTGTAAAATAATATTGTAAGTACTTTATCAGCTAAACAATAAATTCATTGAGGACAAAAGCACAACATGGAGAGGATCTTTTAACCAGTTCATTGTTTTTTGGGCAGCACAAACATGTTCTTTTATCTTCATTTTTCCAAGTATTGCATCTGGGTGAAATTAAATTCTCCTACAATAGTTTGGACATAATACGATCGATGTCTGGACGGTTTGGGACGCACCACCACTTGCCATTTAGCGCCCGCTTGATGCTGAGACGATAGCTGATGGCCAAACATAGAGGAAGCAGACCATCTGTAATCTGGTTTTGGTTTTCTTTTTGTCTTGTTTCTTCTTCCTTTAATGTGAAAAAAATAATTAAAAAAAAAACTATTAAACCTTCTCCTTCAATGATTGAATACAGTCGAGAATATGAAACTTTATTTTACACAGTTGAGTTCAAGATAATCTTTTTTTTTTTTTGTTGTTCTTTTTTCTTTTTGTTTTTCAATGACACTTTAAGATAATATTTTCTATAGCTCACGACAAGTATGGCGAACAGCTAATTTTTGGAACAGTAAATACCATTTTTTTTGGGGTCATTTTACCTCTTTTTTATATATTTTTTAAGACGAAAAATTCTCACCGTTATTAGTATATAAAATCCTAATCCATATCCATGAAAACATTATTAAACAAATCAAAAGTTTCGAAATATAGACCTTTAAGATATTATCCAAAAAAAAAAAATGCCAACTTTCTTTTTTTCAGAAAAAAAAAAAATAACGTTATTTTTTATTGTATAATTAATTTATATACGATGAATATGTTAAAAAATTATTTTATTTAAAAATTTAAATTATTAAATAAGATTTAAAATATAAATTATATATTATCCTTCAACACCATTTAACACAAACGTATTATATTGAAATTGGCATCAGGATGCTACTCGAAGATCGAGTTTTTTTCTACTAATTTCTTCCAGCAGCATCAACAGAGAGAGAAGACAAGTACTTAACCAAAAAAGAAAGTAGACTTCATCTTTGTGGGTCTTTCTTCGTTTGAAGTTCTGCTTGTCGGCCGGCCTTGAGCCCATTTCCTGTAAAACGGGGCCCATGAAAAGTTGGAAATTTCTTCATTCAAACCTCAATTGTCAAGCATCCCATGCACATACCAAAGCGTAAGTTTGAAACTTCCCTGGTTCCCTAGAGGACAAGCGCTGAATTGGTACTCACATGGACCACCGTACACGCATATGCAGTGAAACCGTGATATAGACATATCATCGTCTTCCTTCCCCGTCAAGTCTCGGCCATTGACTCTCAGCGTGGAAAACGTACCTTGAGAAAGGGAAATGTCACATGAATGCACGATAACTCATATTTACACGTTACGCATATTTTTGATATATTATAATAATTTATAACAAAAATTATAAATATATATACTCAACCCTCATGTAATATAGTATTAATTTAAATTTGAAACTCGTTGAATTGATCAAGTTTATATAATAAAATTATTTCAAAAAGTGAAAATATCTTATAAAAAACTTCTAAGAAAATAACTTACAACTCTTTAACAAAAATACTTGTGTTCTGGTTCCCAAATAATTCAGTAAGAACGCTGCGTGACAGGCTTGACTAACGTGTTCTTTTACATTGCGACAAAATTGACAAGAATGGATTACCTGCAGGCGGGGGCAAGCGTATGAAATCGAAGACGACCTGACATAATGCGGCAATATATCATGGGTAATGACATTTATGTCCTGCGTCGTTAGTCGCGGTCGGTGCCTAAAGTTGCTTCCGCTTGTCGGTTTCCATTTACAGAGGAAGACAAATATTTCATTGTAAGCCACAGCCACAGCCACAGCCACTTCATTCAAGAGGTATTGCATCATATCACATAGTTAAGGTCATTATAGATACATAATAAACATAAGAATTATATATATATATATATATATATATGAGTACCCGTGAGGTTGATAATAATTGAGCCTAATCACCAAGGCTTACCAGCTTTGGATCCTTTTAGTCGAGTTAACTATGGCAGTATTGTTTTTGGCATCTAATATAAGCCTTATTATATGGCGTACCCTCCTAGATTGAAATTTAATTAGAGACACTCTATGGTTTAAACAGGAGCCATGACGATGGGGTCCAACCTGGGATTAGAGTGAAATTATTTTTTGTCATAAAAAAGAAAGTCAAAAGAAAATGTCCCCATTAAAGGTGCATTTGCAATTGAAAAGTTTGCATCAGGGCAGAAGACGACGCACGACAGGGAATTTCCAGAAGTTGCTATATGATTGTCATTATTCGTTGGTGGGGAATAACAAGGAGACGGGTCTATTTCCTGGAGAGAATTGATTAGACTTCTCTAAAACAATCAACTAGCAAATACCCATGGAACAAGTTTGGCAGGTTGGACGGGATCAGAGAGAAGGGAAAAAAGGAGCTTAAAGGAAAAAAAGAAATGCATTCACCATTCATCAGGCAGGCCTCACAAGCCTGCTGCCACGGTTGCTTTCTAACTCCACTTTGTGACCTTCCCGAGCACGAAACAACAACTTGCATAACCACCGCTGCTTTGTCCCGCCATGGATTTGAGGTTGATATGGCTTCTTCTTTCAATCCAAATTCATTATTCACAAATCATGAGTCCCTCCCTTCACTGCGCGAATCATATTTAAATTTCACCAAGGTATTCCCTCAATATTATGAGACTGTGAGGACAGACCTAATTCGAGAACAAGAATATGCTCACCTGTCCATTTCCAACCATGTTTGTCTTGATTACAATGGTCACGGTCTGTTCTCCTACTCTCAGCAGCAAACTCATTGTCAGGCTGCTCCAGTTGGAATGGCAACATCTTCATTTTTTGACATTTGTTACAAGGCAGTGGGCTTGAATTCTGAGTTGCGATATGGTGGCCAAGAGTCTGAGCTGGAAGACAAGATCAGGAAAAGAATTATACAATTCATGAATATATCAGAAGATGATTACATTGTGGTTTTCACAGCCAACCAGTCCTCTGCATTTAAGCTTCTTGCAGAATCTTATCCATTTGAATCTAACACAAATCTTCTTACAGTTTATGACCACAAAAGTGAGGCAGTGGAAGTGATGATCAAAACATCCAAGAAAAGAGGAGCAAGACCCACGTCAGCTGAATTCTTGGGGCCTTCTTTGGAAATCCAGTCAGGAAAATTGCTGAGCAAGATAGTAAGAAAGAGGAAGAGGAAGAGTAAGAAAGGAGGGCTATTTGTTTTCCCACTACAGTCAAGGATGACAGGAGCTAGGTATCCCTATCTGTGGATGAGGATGGCTCAGGAAAATGGGTGGCATGTTTTGCTTGATGCATGTGCATTAGGACCTAAGGATATGGAGACTCTGGGACTATCCCTCTTCAGGCCTGACTTTCTCATTTGTTCTTTTTTCAAGGTTTTCGGTGAAAATCCTTCTGGGTTTGGATGTCTGTTTGTCAAGAAATCTAGTGCCTCAATCTTTAAAAATTCGGCTAATGCTGCTACAAGCATAGGTATAGTCAGGTTTGTGCCACCTTCAGGGCCATCTCAACAATTTGAGGAAACAGCTATAGCAAATATAAAAACTGAAGGAAATACATCCTCGAGCCAAAAATTTGAACTTTACGAGAATCGGCAGAGTAAAAGAAAACAGAAAGCACCAGAAATTGAGGAGTTAGTGACGCCACCAGAATCAAGCCAATCCAAGACTATTGAAAGCGGTATGTATGGGGACTTGGAACTTGAATGCAAGGGCTTAGATCATGCAGATTCATTAGGTCTGATACTGATCACTGCCAGAACGAGGTTCCTGATCAACTGGTTGGTAAATGCATTGATGAGTCTTCAACATCCAAATGGGGTTCGTCCAGTCAGAATCTATGGACCAAAGGTAAAGTTCAACCGAGGACCAGCAGTGGCATTCAATGTTTTTGATTGGAAAGGGGAGAAGATTGATCCTGCAATTGTGCAGAAGCTTGCAGACAGAAAGAAAATTTCTTTGTGCCATGGATTCTTGCAACACATTAGGCTCTCAGGCAAGTATGAAGATGAGAGGGAGCAGATATCGAAGGCAAGAACAAGTGAGGAGGCAGAGACAACCTCAATGAATGACAATAGAGATGATTTTGGTCCTGGAATCCCTGTGGTCACAGCTACTGTAGGTTTATTGACAAATTTTGAAGATGTTTACAGGCTCTGGGAATTCGTTTCCATGTTCTTGGATGCAGACTTTGTGGAGAAAGAGAAATGGAGGTACACGGCTCTTAATCAGCAGATGGTTGAAATTTAGCTTGACTTTAAGTTCTTTAATTTTTACATCAATGTCACCATATAAACTTTCAAACTGCCGGTTACTGGGGTCAACACTGCGGCTGCAGTCAATTACCAGACCAATGATTCTGCAGTTACGATTAATGCTCAGTCCTGGAATGCAATTTACAGTCCTAAAATGTACACTTTATGTGCATTGACGGCAACCAATGAATTTCAGCTCAATAATACTGGAGTTGCTTTTAGAACTGAAGGTCCCGAATTCTAGTAGAGCCAATAATAAACCAAGATTTAAAAAAGTCAGGTACATCTAGATTGTGGAGACATTAATGCAAAATGTTTGCACATTAAACGATCTATTGATCCCATACCTAAACCTAAGCAGCTAAACCACAGGGTAAAATTTTAAAGGGCCTGTGTATCCTAACTGAGGTAATCAAATCAATAGAAATGGGCTCCAGGCCTTGAACCTAGGAAAAGATGGCTGGTTTGGTATGAAATGGGCTTCTGGAATTGGACTCCAAGAAGGTCATAGCGGCCCATCTTTATTCTCGTCTTTGCTCACACCATTGTCAACACCTGCCACTATTCTAAATATAAAATAGGTTAGTTGTTTATCATATCTTATACTATTATATTATGTATTTATAATATTTGTGTAACAAACGCACCTTAATACTTTTGACTAAGACCAATGCGAATGAATTAAAAGCCAAAGATTGAATATTTGTAATTTATCTTATTAATTGTAATTATGCATCAAATAATTTTACATAATACACATTACAAGGAGACAAATTGAATGCCACAGGCCTAGCGCCACTCCCAGCTACAGAAGGGATGAGGCAAGTGGATCGTGATCCACATGGACACCCTTCGAAGGGCCACCCCGGTTTGACCAAAACATCCTGAAGAGAGAGTTTTTTTTTTTTTTTTTTTTAAAAAAAAAAGAGTTATTATGTGGATATTGATAATTCTATAGTTCTACTAGTTCATGTGAGGAGCCAAACAGGTCCAGCTGGTCAAATTCATATTTGGATGCGAGACATCAACTTTGAAATTTAGGTAACAAACATTAATATATATACTCACACCTAACAACCAAACGTATACAGTAGTGCACTTAATGGTTAATGTACGGTATAAATTTTAAAATGTTTATTTTATTTTAATTCTCAGATAATTCAAGGTCACCATAATTTAATTTTAAAATTTTTTAATTATTCATATCAAATATAATCAATGATATGAAATATATATATATTTGTGATGAGCATTGACTCGTTGAGTACTGCAATTTGCTGGCATCCTTTGATTCATGCCGATTTGCGTACAGGGTAATGTGTATATTATATAAATATGCAAACGGTCAAGCCATGAGTGGAAGGCGGCTGAGGGAAGGAAAAACGCACATGGCTTGGCTGAGCAAGTCTACAAATTGTTCACGTGTTGCTAAGAAAATGTGCACAGACGGGGGCAGGTTCCAACTCCATATTTTAATGATTTTTAAATCTCTCTTTTGTGGGTAAAGTGTGGGAAATATGCGAATATTTTCAGCTTGATTATTATATTATCTCCCTGTAATATTGAAAAAAAAAAATCTTTATCTATTTCAAATAATATTTCAAAATTTTATATCCATTTAAAAAATTTGAAATTTTGGATAAATCCTAAAAATTGGATCACATACCCAACGCTGTCTACATTCTAAATTAATGCTTTGAACCAAGAAATATATCCCACCGTTCACCAAACTGTAATGAATGAATAAAAATAAAATAAAATAAAATTTGTGTCCCATTCATATTGAAATACAAGGTCAAATTGGACGGTTGGTAATATATTCTATAATTGGACATGATCCGAATAACTTCTTCCCCCACCCCCCAAACAAAAACTTTGGAAATGAAATTTCAAAAAGGCACCTTGAGTATATAAATAATACCATAAAAAATATAAACTTTTACATTTTACTCGCCAATTTATTTTGATCTTAGTGATGACTAAATCAAAAAAATTTCATTTCAATTTAGTCCAAATTATACCTCAAATCGAATTGTGTGAAATTCAATGCTTTGATCCTTGTGGTTTGAAAACCCATTTGCATCAAAATTAGAAATAATTAGTGTATTATTAAGAGAGCAACTACACCAACACATTTCGTTAGGCATAGTATTCAAATTTTTTATTTTTTTTTTTAAAGTGACATAAACAAAGATTTGCAATTTAAAGAAAAAAAAAAAAGAAAATATTGTCATATATTGTTGTAGGTATCATTATTTATTAATAAAAAAATTATTTTATTATATTATATGCTATATAAAAAAGTGTGTTCAATCAGTATTTTCCTACTATTAATTGTGCTATGACTAGATACAATCCCCTAAGGCCTAATCGACCTAACTTTATTTTCTTCACAACTTGCCCAACTAACAACCGAAGCCATTAACATCATTTACATCTCACTTTGGGATGCATCAAATGCACGATGATCAAAGATTGGACCAACTTTGGCCAGAAATGAAATAAATGTAAAAATTTAAGCAAAATGTGAAAAAGAAAATGAGCCTCATTAAATGCAAGGCTTCCTAATTCATTAAATTGTGCTTTAACAACCCACAATAAGTGCAGAGGCACCTAAATTGTACATTAGCGACATTGCATGGAATGGACTTGAAAAAACTGAGGAACTTTGGATGGCCCATCAAAAACCAATTTGCATGCCCGTGCTTGCAAGTTAGGACTTGGAATCACTGTTTATTCCCGAGCAAGTCAAAACAGGCTTTGAGTGAAAGGGATCAATTGTTTTCTAATACTGGATTAATTACCTAAAACTTCCTAATTTTTGAGATTTATTTCGTTTTAGAGCCTAATCCTCGAAACATGACGTGCAAAAATCCTAATGTTGAATTCTATTACAATCTCAACCTCTTCCATCTCCTGTTAAAAAATGAATGGAAGTTGATGCAAGTCCTGCCATTTTAGTCTCTTAATCCAAATAATGTATTAAAATGAATTCATTTTCCTTAATTATGTTGTTGAATCCAGTCAAAGTTACAATTGAAGGAGTATATGTCATGATAATATTAAAGCAAATATTATATTCTTGAAGATTTTTTTTTTTTTTAAAAAAGAGTATATTCTTGATCATATACCAAAACTACATATTATTTTAGAATAATATATTACCATTTAGTTTATTTGAATGGTAAAACTACACAATAAAAATATGTTTTTTTATAAAAGATCTCATACCCGTCAAACATTTCAAGATATAAATATGAAAAATATATATATATAGTTTACCACTGACATTCTAAGTTATGCATATACCGAAAAGCCAAAGCATTCTAACTCATTGAAAAGTGGTATTTCAACTCAAGTAGGCCAAGATTCAAGTAGCTTAATGTAATTATTAAATTAAAGAAAACAACTATGAAGCTATGAGATGTTGCAGGTGCCCATATAAATTGTAACATGGTAACACATTAAAATTTTGTGTTACTATAACTGTTAGTTTTATATTTTAATTTTTAAATATAAAATTAAATTACACGAATATATATTTAATAATTATGATAATAAAATATATTTTTATTTATATAAATCATATCAATATGTAAATATCTATAACACCTGTTGCTTGTTATTCAGCTACTTTTCCCGTGCATCAGCCCCAACGAACACTAACACGGGCGTGACCCAACTAACCACCAGGCTGTCTGTCTCGTTCAGAGTCCTAACTACAATTTTGACTTGTCCACCGTCGGCGAGTTTTGTTCTGTTTTATTGGTATACGTATAATATATATTTTTTTAAAATAAATTTTAAGATCTAAAAATTAAAAATTTAAATTTATAACTATTAAAATATTTTTGAAAGATATTTAAGACTTTCAAACTACAGATAAAGAAAAAAAAAAGATTATTATTAATGATGCCTCATGTATCATCTAGACCATCAATTTTTTTTTTTGACAAATTTTTTTTAAAAAAGTTTATTAAATAAAATTACAGTGTAAATCGCTTAGAGAAAAAAATATTATTATTTTTATTACATGTGATCATTGCATAATTGGAAGTTTAAATTACGAATATATAATATAATAGCTTTCATGCAAGGCCTTATTAATACAGTCTTGAGTAATTCGTAACCTTACTTGGAAATTAAGAATTAAAAAAAAAATGTTAATTGTTTTTTAAATTGACTAACTCTGTCCAATAAGCTCGGATTCCAACGTCTTGTTTTTGCCAATGTATCGAGCGGTGGGTATTGACGAAATAGTCGCCTTCATACGTCAATTGCACGTGATGGGGACATGTGTGGGCCATCAATCACGAATACGAAGTTTCTGATCGGACGGTCCTGGGAATTTCACATCAGAGAAGGCTTTGCCTTTTCAGACCAATCCCCCATCGTACAACTCGTCGCCGTGTCTGCAAGGCTAAACGAGATTGTCAATAATTAAACCGTTTTAAATTAGAGTACAACGGCAGGAGATTAAGTTGTTAAAATTTTTATTTTTTAGATTTTAAATTTTAGTTTTAAAATTATTTATAATTTAATAAATTTTATATTAAATAAATAAAATTAAAAATTAACTAAATTGACACATCTTTTATAAAATATATTTTACATTATTAATAAAAAAAACACACAAATCAAGAACTATGCTTAAAAAAATAGTATTATATATGTGTAATATTTATTAATAAAAAATTATTTTATTAATTACATATGATCAATTTAATAAAAAAAGTATGTCTAACAAATATTTTTTAAAATTATAGTAAAATATTAAAATTTAAGAAAATTAATGTGGAGTTAGAACCATAACTACGTGGGCGTCAAAGCGCCAATGTCCACCAAACTCAATTCAATGTTGTCGTGGCTCATCCAACTGGTGAAATTTTCAACGGTCTTTTTCTTCCATCCGCCACCAAACTTTACCTTAAAAAAAAAAAACGGATTTATGTCTTTTTCTCTATTACTTTTATTTATTCTACATAAATTAAATACATTTTGGAAAATAATAATATAAAATGAAATATAATTAAAGCAATAGTAATAAAATTTGACAGCAGCTAAAAAAAAACAAAAAGTAAAAGCAGGCGAGTAGTACGAGGATGATGACAAGTGCGTGTGATGCTTACACGCCAATAGCACAGACCTTGCAAAGAAAGGTTGGTTGATGGCAAAATGGAAATTAACCGGGAAGTGGTGCCTGTAATATGGAAGGGATTATGTGGGACCCGCACCTACGGACTTCTCATTTTTCACAAGCCACTTTAAGCAGACCCGCAACGTTAAAATTTCAAATTTATTTAATTGGATTGTTTTGGGAATAATTAGTACCTTCAATATCATGAATAAAAATAAGAAATAATTATGTAAGCCCAATACGCTTTTCATATAATTTTTTACTGTATATCAAGGAAGATGCTTTTTTTTTTTTAAAAAAAATGCTAATAATTTTATGTTTTTAGTATGTTTCTTGCTAATAAAAAAGAAGAATTATGTTTCATAATTAAAAAATTATTTATTACTATGTTAAAAATTAAAAATTTTAATTTTAATTAATATATTTAATAAAATTAAATATATATTTAAAAAATTCACGAGAGGCAACATAAAGTAGATTAGTGAATAGAAGCGAACAATCAACTATGAATTTAAGAATGAATAGGCATCACAATGAGACAATAACTTCAAGCTTAAACTCAAAATATCTAATTTAAATTAAAATTTTATTAAAGTGTTGATTCAAAAAATTTAAAACTAAAAATTTATCTATATTTAATTAGAAAAATTTTAAAATTTATATGGTGTTTCACATATTATAATGAATAAAAATTTAGATTATTATTATGTAATAGAGATCAAATATATATTAAATAAAAATATAATAAACAATTTAACTTATAATATTATAATTGTTATTAATTTTTGATTAAAAAAATAAAATATAATTTTATATAATTTGCATGACACATTTGAGATAAAAACTTAAATAGCATTATAACACTACTCCAATTACAATTTGAGAAAAATCTGAACATTTTACATCGTAATCCAAATTATTATATAAAAATGGGAGCCAATTATTAGGTTGATTACAATTTCAGATTTAAAGTCCATGACACATAAACAAAAGTAAAAAAAAAGGTAATTTGGCTCTTTTAAAAAAGCCAAGTTTATTCAATAAAGAGCCAAGTTTATTCAATAGTAAATGTATAGGTGCTTTTCCAATTTGTCTTTGAAAAAAACATAAAAAAAAAAAAAATTATTTTCTATATAAACCAAGTGAACGTTCAACAAGAGCATCCTCAACCATATTGTCTCCGCCAATTTTCAGGCACTGCCTTCTCCTGCCCCTTCTTTTCATTTCCTTTACAGAACAAAGGTCCCTCCTTTGCTTTATTTCCTTCTTTAAAATCAGAGAAATAAGAAAAGAAAACTTCTGGGTTTGTTTTTGCTGAGTCAAACAAGAAAAGAAAAGAGAAAGGAAAGTGTGAGAAAATGGCAGCAAAGAATGTGGGTATTGTAGCTTTGGACGTCTACTTTCCTCTTTCCTGCGTTAAACAGGTGATTTGATTTGATTTCAGCCCTCTGTGTGTGTGCGTGGTTTTTATTTGTTGGTTTTGAGGTCTGCTTCTCTGTTTGTTTCTGGAGAAAACTCGTGAAAATGCTAGGAAAGTGGAGTATTTTGGATTTTTGTGTCTGTTTTGTGTTTGTGTGTTTATTCTCTCTTATTTGATTTATGCTTGGATTGTTTCTTTAAAATTGGAAAAAAGACAAAGGGTTCAGTTCAATCAAGCTTTTAATTGTGTTGATATGATTGTGTTGCATTGTAATTCCGAATCTTTTATTATTATTATTATTATTTGATTCTACCTTTTTTTACTGTACCTTTCGTGGGGTCTTTGTTTTGTAAAGTTTGTCTCTTTTCAACTCATATTTATCAATTCCCTGTCTTTGCAATTTGTGAAAGATTCAAAATTTTTGGTACCCTGAAGTAATCACAGAAAAATACTTTCTGGGTATATGTTAGATTTTCTGGTGTTGTCATCAAACATTTTTACTTGTTCAAGTTTCTTTTTCTGAAAGATTTCCAGTCTTTGTTAATTTGGGAGTTTCCTTTTAAACCTGAAACAGGAAGCACTGGAGGCACATGATGGCGCCGGTAGGGGGAAGTACACCATTGGGCTTGGACAAGATTACATGGCATTCTGCACGGAAGTGGAAGATGTCATTTCAATGAGGTTGGTGATTCTATATAAAAGATCCACGCCATTTAATAAAATGCTTACTAGGTATAAGCTTTGGTCATGGCTGACTCTGTCTTTCAATTTTTTTATTTTTTTTGTTTTTCCTGGGAATTTTTTAGTTTGACGGTTGTTACTACACTTCTTGAGAAGTATAACATTGACCCAAAGCAAATTGGTCGTCTTGAAGTTGGCAGTGAGACTGTGATTGACAAGAGCAAATCCATTAAGACCTTCTTGATGCAAATCTTTGAGGTATATAGATATTTTTTAATCTGATTTATCATAGACCAACATTTATGCTAATTGACCAAGTGTCTCCTTAATTTTTTTTGCAATTTTGATATGTACAGATACTTGAACGATGGTTCCCTATGTCTAGCTCATTTTTTCGTTTGTGTAATGTAGTTATCCTTGTGGAAAATGGAATTTTTTGTATTTGTGAGATCATTCTGTTAATAATTTACTTCTGATGGCAATGGTTTGATTTGGATCTTAGGATCACCTTTTTTTATACTATAATGTCATAATGCATTCACTGTCCTGTTCCTCGCAAAATGAGCAGAAATGTGGAAACACTGACATTGAAGGCGTTGACTCAACTAATGCTTGCTATGGGGGAACAGCAGCTTTGTTCAACTGCGTCAATTGGGTTGAAAGTAGTTCATGGGATGGACGGTATGGTCTTGTTGTGTGCACTGACAGTGCGGTAAGATCACACACCCTATCAACTGTAAACTTGCCCAAACTGTCTAGCTGCATGACATCTGAATTTTGACATGCATTTGCATCTCCGATGCACTGAGTTGAAAATCTTGCTTGCATAGAATGATGCTTATATACAGATGCCAATCTGGTATTTCAGTGTGTGTCCTTTTGTGTTTACTGGATATCCATTTTGTTTATCAGGTCTATGCAGAAGGACCAGCCCGTCCAACTGGAGGAGCTGCGGCCATTGCTATGTTAATAGGTCCAGATGCACCTATTGCATTTGAAAGCAAACTTAGAGGGAGTCATATGTCACATGCCTACGATTTTTATAAGCCCAACCTTGCCAGTGAATATCCAGTAATGGTTCCTTCATCCTGAACTTTTCCATACTACAAACATAATAATCAGTCTTGCCAGTCATTGTTGGAGGAATCACAACTACATTTTAGAGTTTTTTTTTTCCCTTGATTTTACAAATGATGCTGTAGGTTGTGGATGGCAAGCTATCTCAAACATGTTACCTCATGGCTCTTGATGCCTGCTATAAGCATTTCTGTGCCAAGTAAGAATATATTCTGTACTGAAGTTAATTTACATTTAGGTTTTTGACTTTTTTAGGTGCTGTGTGGTTCCAATACATTTCCATCTTTTGTTCTCTAGGTACGAGAAATCAGAGCACAAACAGTTCTCTCTTACTGACTGCAACTATTTTGTGTTTCATTCTCCTTATAACAAGGTAGATTATTTACTAAGATCTTACAAATGTCATCTCTTTTCAGCTATTCAATGGAATCATAAGATATTTAGAGTGATGCCTATTTGTTATTACTTTTAACCTAAGAATATCTGCTGCAGCTTGTACAGAAAAGCTTTGCCCGTTTGGTGTTCAATGACTTTGTGAGGAATGCGAGGTTCTTGTCTTCCCTTCGTAGCTTAAGCAATTAGTTTTTAGGTTGACAGGTTAGATTACTCCATCTGCTTGTATTGAGCCATTAATTATCTAAATTTCCTTGCAGCTCTATTGATGAGGCTGCTAAAGAAAAGCTGGCACCATTTTCAAATATGTCTGGGGATGAAAGCTACCAAAACCGTGATCTTGAAAAGGTTTGTTTAAAGTCCTGTTCAGTAGAAGAAATAAACGTCCTTTCTTTAATTTTCCCAAATGGGTGCCAGGGGAGAGCAGGGCTGGATGCTGGGAGGACTGCTCTTCTAGGGAGATATTCCTGTTGCCCTAGGTCTACATGAGTGTTCTATTTTGATTATAATTCCTACAAATTGCTTGAGTTTAGAGTTTTTGAGATTCCTTCCATTGGCATTCTTCCTATTTGTAATTGACTGAATTGAAATGGTACATAAGTCTGAATAAACTCTGATACCAAATGGTAGAAGTGCTCAAAGATTTTCATGAATTATATATAAGTTGTTGAGATTGGACTGAGGTGATGACTTGTCTCCATGCTACTTGCAGGTGTCCCAACAAGTTGCCAAGCCACTTTATGATGAGAAGGTGCAACCTACCACTTTGTTACCAAAGCAAGTTGGCAATATGTATACTGCATCTCTCTATGCAGCATTTGCTTCTCTTATTCACAACAAACACAGTGAATTGGTAATTACCTTCACATTTTTTTATTTGATATCTTAGATTTGGGAGTCAAATGCTGCTACATTAAGGTTACTTTAAAGCACTGTTGCTTCTGTATATGGATGATACAGACTACAAAGATTTTTCTATTAATTTGCAGGCAGGCAAGCGGGTTATATTGTTCTCCTATGGAAGTGGTTTGACAGCCACAATGTTCTCATTGAAACTAAGTGAAGGTCAACATCCTTTTAGCCTGTCCAATATCACAGCTGTGATGAACATTGCACGAAAGCAGAAGTCAAGACATGAGGTAATTATGTCTTCATTTCCTTCAGCAGTTTATATCAGTTTCTGCTTAGCAGATGCAATAAGCTGATAATCTTTTACTATGTACCTGATTGTGCACATGATGAATGATGACTGTCATTGAAGGCTGGTAATGTGATTTCTTTTGAAAAAAGAACGTAGGAGCCCTGTTAACCGGTAAATCTTCAGTGGTTGTCTTTGTTCACTGTTACCAACTCGTAGGGTATAGTTAGCAGATTGTTAGCTATTTTGCAGTGCTTCAGTAAAAAGATTTCTCTTCCGCATTTTATGCCATAAACCATGTGACATGGAACTCGTGTTTCTCATGCAGTTTTCCCCAGAGAAGTTTGTTGAAACCATGAAGCTAATGGAGCACAGGTATGGTGCCAAGGACTTTGTGACAAGCAAGGATTGTAGCCTGTTGGCTCCAGGAACATATTATCTTACTGAAGTCGACTCCATGTACCGAAGATTCTATGCCAAAAAACCCGTTGACAACACCCCGGAGAATGGATCAGTTGCCAATGGCTATTAATGGTGATGCAACTTTTGGAGTGTTTGAGCCCTTATGTTACTAGATGTTAGTGCTTGAGCCCTTATGTTACTAGATGTTGTTAGTTCTATTATAAATATCCACGCTTCCCTCTAATTCTTTACTCTCAAGTTTAAAATAGCCTGTCAAGTAGCAGGCCATCCCTCCCACTGTAATTGGTTTCTTTCTTCCAATAATAATATCATCTCGAATGCTGTTTCAATATATTACGTTTGGAGTGATTGATCCTTTTTCTACACAATTACAGGACCAATCCCACAACCAGTTGTGTCCGGTTGACGTTTTTGCATTGCTTAGGAAATATATGTGAGAAAAGACGTGAAAAAGAAATAATAAAAAATGAAAAAACAGACCACAAGAAAGCTGCTAGCTACTTGAATCAGAGTCTCCATATTAGAAGTTGGGTTATATCCCAAATTTGTTGGGCAACACTACTAGACGCCCCCAGGTTAGCAAGAAAATCTGCACAATAACTATTTTTCGTGTAAAATATGCTAAGCATACAGCTATCAAGAAAGATAACAATAAACAGCAACCACAGTCATAATCTATTATCTTATTTAGTGGCAATTACATAATTTTTCCAATTATTTTTTTTTCTCATTCCGTTATATCAAATCCAGGATCTCTATTTTTGTGCAATTTTATAGAAACTGACGGGGGAATTTAAATACTCCTTCTTTATTCCTTAACAAGTAGAGGATAATTATAAAAAAAAAAAAAAAAAAAAAAAAAAATGTTCAGGATACAAAAGATTGATTTGGTTAGTCAAGTGGGAGCCAGCCAAAGTCTTAAAATCCTGTGACTCCTCCAGGTCCCATTTAATTAAATCCACAGCATGCAAAACACTGATGCAATACAAAAGGAAAACACAAATAATTCAGCATTGTTTTGCTAGAGACAATGAAAACTGTGGGCGGGACCATATAGTCAAGACATTGTCCCAGTGACAGCTATTAATGTGCCTTTCCTCCTCTTTGTTGTTCTCAGTCGTTTGTTAGGATTTGAATTCTGATTGTTAAAATTAAGATTCAGATACTTTCAACTACTTTATTAGAATCTAGAATATGCTGCTGTTGGCTCTCCCAAATAGTTTAAATAAAATAAAGTAACTGAATGTAACGTGTGACGGTAGGTCCCATTTACCAATTAAAGTATACCGGGCGGGTAGGATGGAAATTATATGTCCGGCCACCGCATGCGGCGGTTTTTGCATGGTTTCAGACCTTCAGTTTTGCCAATACCTGTTAGCTACATTTCTGAGGAAAAAAAAAAAAAAGAAAATAGTCGGTTATCAATCACACGCGTCCAAGTAAAATATAAAGAAAATTTTAGGAAAGAAACTAAAAGGGCCAATATCAAAGCAATCGTCTACTTGTTCCGTGTTCAACAATCCTTTCTTTTTTTTTTTTATTTTTTTCAATGTATTTGTAGTCGAATAATAAAAAAAAAAATATAAATTGATGATATTTTATTTAATTTTATAAATAAAAAAAATCATGTAAACGAAAGTAAATTGATACAAAATAAACGTATCCCTTTTTGATTAAGATAAATAACGTAAGCGTAACATAAATTTATAACAATCATAATAATTAAATATAAATTTATATTTTTCCCATTTAAATTTTTTTTATAATTAATAAATCTAGGCCAAACAGGAAAAATTTACCTAACTCAATTTTCCTTTTATTTATTAAAAAAATTGACTTTATAATAAAATAATTTTTTTTTTTTTTATAAACCTTATCCTGATTATAAGATTAAAGAAGTTGGAGCTCTTCCTCTTAATACTGGACGCCACTTGCTTGCACTCCACAAAACTAAAACTCATTGGTTGAGAGACTTGGGGAGTTGTGAAGACCACCTGTCCCTGACTCGTGTGGTCCCCCCAAGTGTGGTCACAAAGTAAGATACAACACGTGTCAATGTTTCATTCACACACGATTTCCATGATCTAATCCCAACCGCCGGTTTCACTCCCGATCCCCACAAAAAACACGCCACTTTTCGCTGAAACACAAACACAAGAAGTCCATTAAAGAGCATTGCGCCATTAGAAAAGGCAATGAATGCTTGAACTCGATCTGTCTCTTGTTCGCTTTCCATCAAAAGGCCCCACGTAAATTTACCCCTCTCATTTTCTCGGGTAACAAACACTACCCAAATCTCCTCTCCTCGAAATGGCCTCGTTTCAAGAGCATGACGTGGACAAGGATGATGAAGGTGGCGTCTCCGACCTCAGCACCAGCGCCGGTGACCCAGAGGAGGACAATAATAATAATAATAATAATTGCGTTGGGGTCTCGAAGATTTCAACAATTGATGAAACGGAGGCGTTTCAGGTAATCCCATTGAAGGAAGAACCCGTGGAGTCCGACCCGACATCCGACACCGACCAAAAGAACCACCGTCCGCCAATTGGAGTACTGCCGGTGGCGATGCAGATGCCAATGTCAGTCCCCACGTCCACGCGACGATCGTCCACCAAGGATCGTCACACAAAAGTGGAGGGACGCGGCCGTAGGATCCGAATACCCGCCACTTGCGCCGCACGGATCTTCCAATTAACCCGAGAACTGGGCCACAAGTCAGACGGTGAAACCGTTAGATGGTTGTTGGAACACGCTGAACAAGCCATCATCGAAGCTACCGGCACGGGGACCGTCCCGGCCATAGCCGTCTCTGTCGGTGGGACCCTCAAGATCCCCACAACCTCTACCGCGGACAACTCCTCAATGACGGACATAACAGCGATGAAGAAACGGAAACGTCCAGCGAACTCGGAGTTCTGCGACATAAGCGAAACTGCGGCCTTTTCCGTTTCTTCGCAAACTTCCGGCCTGGCCCCAATCGCCGCCGCTGCAGCAACCCCGCAAGGATTAGTGCCCGTCTTTGCCTTGGGCAACGCCGCCGGGATGATGGTACCAGCAAATGGCTTCTGGATGATTCCCCAACCCGTCGCAGCCACCGCCGCCGCCGGACCATCGTCAAACCAGCAGCCGCAGATATGGGCATTATCGCCGTCAACAATAACGCCAGTTTTCAACGTGGCTGCTGCTGCTGCTGCGGCGCAACCCATATCTTCCTTCGTGGCCGCAACGACAAACAGCGACAGCAGCAATATTCCAAGCAGAGTGGAGGTGGGGATGGCGTCGGCGGCGTCTCCCGTAGTGGCCTTGAGCACGTCCATCGGGCCCAAGGTGGCCAAGAAGTCGACGATGGCCCCAAGCGTGAGCTCTACAACTACGACGAGCGGAAGAGGCAGCGGCGGCGGTAGAGGAAAAGCTCAGATGCTGAGGGACTTCTCGCTGGAGATTTACGATAAGAAAGAGTTGCAGTTCATGGGCGGGTCAGCAAGCCATTGACAGCCACCAGGTTCCAAGTCACGTAACAATGAAAATGTGGAAAATTTGTAATTTTTGAGTAATAATTAACTGATTAATGGGATATTGGGATCAGAAAAAAAAGGGTTTTAGCTTTTAGGATTGCTGAAGAGCCAAAATTTTAATGTTTTCAGGGCTTTTTATTTTTGTTGGGTTATTGTACGTTTTTAGGGTTTTTCATATATTTCTGGTAATCTCGTTTTTTTAAATTTGCTTTGCTAGCTCATTTCTTTGTGGTTAGAAATGTTGAGTATTTTAGCTTAGAATTTATATTAACTTGGCTCAATCATAATTTCATGGATAATTAAACTATCATAACTGAATTTTACAAATATATGCAATTTTTATTTTATAATAAAACAGATGAATTATATACATGCTTTAAGGTGATAAATTTTTTTGCTAGAAGGTAACTTTTGATTTAAGAAAGAAAAATAGAAAAGAAGAACCACTATATAAACAATCACGGTAGGTAATAGTTAATTATGTGGTTTTTTTTTATATTAATTTAAATTTGATTCTTCACGCTAATAAAAGTTTAAATTTATTAATATTAAAATTAAGTATAAAAAATATATACTTAAATTTTTAAAAAATTAAATGGACTCCTATTATTGTGTAAATCCTAAACTCTTTCACTCAAAATTATTATTAATTTTTTAATCAGCAATACTATAGAAATGCAACTAGAGAAGTCAATAGACATTATTGCCATGACTTTGAAATCAATTCTACCTCAGCTGGAATGAACTTAAGGAGCGAGATCTTGGAGTTTGAATGTAAATCAAGGGCAATTGATAGAAGAAGATATTTTTACTAGTGATTAAAGACGAATAGCTGTTTCTTATGTGCTATGTATTGGTAATTTGAATTTGGTATCGAGGCTGGATTTCGCTTTATTGCATTAGAAGCAACGGGATACCAAGTCAAATCCATAGGAATACTCCTTCATCCAAAAATAATCATATTCTATAAATTTGTTAAAAAAAAATTGTGTCTAATCATACCAGACAATGAATTGACTTTTTTAATATTAAATTTAGTAAAATAATAAATACTATAAATATAATAAAAACTAACTATTTTCATAATTATGTTCAAGATTCACGTTTAATCTAACTAAATACCTTAATTAATAAAGAATTGAATCTAAAATTTTGTTTGACACAAACCAATTTTTTCATTATTAGGCCACATATAAAAAGGCATTTCAAGCTTGCACCGAGCCATGCAAATTGAAATGAAAAAGAAAAAAAAAAAAACAAAGTCCAAATCCAGCTGGTTTGGCGAAGTGTTGACACCTACACACGTGTGTAAACTTTCCCACTTGTGATTGGGATGTGGGGTCGTCCAGTTGGTGCCGCGGTGGTGGACAGCCATGGTGGTGGTGGTGGTAAGGTGCGGTCCCACTTCGCAAAGATGGTGGGTCAACGAGAAATACTTCCAATCTGGCTCGGACTCGGGACCTGTCGACTCCACGCTCCTAATAGCACTTGTAATCTGGGTTTTGCCCGTTCCTGTCGCTACGTCGTTCGGCACGCGAAGGAGTGCGCGTAGATGAGATCATTGGTATGCATGTAAAATGTGATCCTGATAATGTGGGCGTCCACAGTTGAAGCTGTCAAGGGAGGGCTGTGGGGTCCATGGTGACAGAGAGTGGCAATGCCGTGCATTGTGGGGCCCTTCCGCGTCTCCTCCTTTATCGGTTTTGTGGGGCTCTTTATTTAATTTATTCTCTCTCTCACCTTATGAGTTGGTTGCTTCGGCAGGGCTTTGATGGACTCGGAACGCATTAAAAAAAAAAAGCAGTCGCCCACCTGTGTCTGTAACTGCATTCCAGAGTGGGCCCCTTCTAGTAGGGAACGGCAGGTACTTCTTTTGGTAGTCCCCGCCTACATTGTAGGCAATTTTGCCAACCCCCCATCTTGTGGGACCACTTTCGTCCAGGAGTGGGGCTTTTCAATCCCAACCGATAGTTTATGCAAATATAAAACAAAGTTTACCTGGAAACAATAAAGCAGACTAAGTAGGCATTGGTCAATAGAATAAATCTTATCGTCATTTAATTTTTTTCTTTTTCCTTTGAAGAGTTTCTTCTTCTTTTTTTTTTTTAAATTCATTGGAAAAAAAAATTACATTTTGTACAATTAGCTTATCTGCTTCTTATAACACATGGTCATAATTTCATATTTTCAAGGGACAAGAAGGGGACACTGGAAATTGAAATCTCAAGTTCCAGACTTTGGAGGAAAGACAATAATTTTAAATTAAAAATCTTTGTATTATAAAATTGTTGACAAATAATTAGAAAAGGCATCGATGCGTCAATGAGTGCAATTGATCATAAGTATTAAATAGAAGTGCAAAAATAAGAAGAAAAATAAAAGAGAGAACCACCCCACGTAAGTTTGACAATAAGTCTGTGTCTAACTATTATTATTATTATTATTATTATTTTGATGAAATTAGAATTTCTGTGCAGTATTTTCCTCTTCTAGTAGGAAAAAAAATGATTGAAGTATCCGTGTAGGGACTGTAATCCTTCCCTAATTGTTTTATATTAACTAGTTTAACCTATAATGTCTCAGTACTGACTCCAAAGAATTTCGGAATGATTTTGTTGAAATACAATAGGTGTTGAATCCCACTTTGGAAAGAAATACAATTAGCAATTAGCATATCGGTGGCTGTCAAATCTGTAGCCCAATTGTCAATGTCCCCTTTAAATGACATCAACGGAAATAACTGTTCCGTTAACTGATAAGGGCAAAGGTACATGTTGTCTTCTCATTTTCTGTTCTTATTTAACCAAACTCCTCCTGAAGACGTTGCAATTAGTGACAAAGCCGGCATGATGTCTCGTGGCTCAAAATGCAATCATATAATGAGAACTGCTTACTAAACTTGATCATATAAATAGCTTAACTGATTGCTGAACTTGAAGCATCAAATGAAACCTTCCATGTCAAATTCATGTTTGTGTTCAATGGCTTTTGGTAAGGAAAGGTTTGCTATCTCTTGTCTTGCCATTACTATTGGTCGCAGCATTTGGGAGGCATTGTCATGGCAATGAGAAAAAGGTTGATATCTATTTCCACTTATGATCACTGCCCTTTTTTTTTTTTTTTTTTGTCTTTGGCATTGCGGTCCAAAGGTATAACACGGTCCAACTTTCACGCTTGATGCCATTCCCTCTGACTTGTCATTCTCAAAAATTGGCGAGCCATAAACATACACAATGAAACTCACTGGTCCAAAGATTTCTCAGCAGCCAATTCAATCAGGTACAATCGTGTGGAAAGATGGTCATCATGTAGTGAGGAGGCCGATAGTGGTGTTCACTGTTATTCCAGGTTTTTATCAATTCTTCCTACTCCACACCTCGCAACTCAGAAAAATTCCAAGGGCCCTCCATGTATCGTGATCGATGCAACTAAATCAATTTGATCACTCTGATGCTGTGGTTTTAATTGTAGGCCTCATGCGTGCCAATTGTATACTTTCCCTGCAACATGGAAATAAGCCTAGTTAATTCATGTGCTCTTTCTGTGGCTTCCTCTGTGTGACTGTATTTGAACATGTTATTGCTTATGTTTGCCATTCAAGTAGCTTTTTAACTTGATCTTGTCTTATGTTATTTGGGTTTTGGGTTTAAGTTTGAACATCGTCCCTCTTCGGTTTTAAAGCGTGCTTGACTTGTGGTTTTTCCATGAGACAAAAGAACTGTTCGTGTTGACCGCAAATACAGCTGTGACCCAACAATGAATCATATATATATATATATATATTTTATTTTTTTTCTATTTACATTTAACATTAAATTAACTTGATTCGTGATCTTTTGCGGATTTATCTTGAACGCTTTTTGGCAATCAACATATTATAACGTGAACCATTAACTTGCTGGGTGAGATGGGGGTTCTTTCAAAGGTTGTTTCCTGGTGTGGCGCAGCCTGATATTAAAGGTCATTTGGATACCCAAAAAAATTAAAAATAAAAAATGATACTACAAAAATATCAAAAAATTTACAAAACAAGAAAATATAAACACCCAAATGTCTGATCTGAGAACCCATCATCCGTAGTCACTCCAGAAAGACTCAAACTCTCTCGCTTCTCGCTTTCTGCCTTTGTTTGTTTCCTGAGAATATAATTTCTCAGCAGCAGGTCCATTGACAAGTGCCAGGCACAACGACAATGAGGAGGTAAGGGTGATACGTGTAATTTAAGGATCAAAGACGGAGGCCTGATTGGGGTTCCGAATGTGGCCACCCCAAACTAGTTGAAACCAGTAACGCCCCCGAAAGTTGTGGCCGGTGAGATTGGGGTAAAATTGCTGCCGTTAGCTCATTAACAGATGTTGTCAGTTAGAGAGGGCGAACACTCGTTTGTGTGGAAGTATGTGGTAGAAGTTGTGAATAATGATAATGGGTCCAGAAGGTTGGAGCATCATCAAAGCATGTTAGCATAAAAAAAATTTTATGATACAACTAAAACAAAAAAGTTAAGGTAAACAAAGAAATTAGGCACAGATATTAAATCTTAATTATTAAATGCAAGTCGTAAATTTTTTTGATAAATGATAAATCAATTATAATTAATAGTTAAATTTGAGTGATATAAATTCAAGTCTAATTTGTACGGTCAATTCTCTTGTCTATATAATGAAACTCTTAAAAAAAAAAAAAATCACAATAGATTTGCAAA
Source organism: Rhizophora mangle (assembly GCA_037832345.1). Lineage (NCBI taxonomy): Eukaryota > Viridiplantae > Streptophyta > Magnoliopsida > Malpighiales > Rhizophoraceae > Rhizophora > Rhizophora mangle. Next base: position 4,118,486 of record JBAPLJ010001938.1, on the reverse strand, counting down.
GAAATCTACCAATACAAAAGTCATAGCAAGGTCTTCAAGATTCTTCAATGTGTGGAAAACAAAAAGGGTTTCCATTTTACTAGTTTACCTCCTGACTACAAACAATTCAGAATCCTGTTGAAAGTTCAGCAACTCAAGGAAAACTGAAAAATATTTATGACTTGATAAATCAATTTCATTCAGCCAATTTATTCATGATCAGAGTTACAAGTACAACATGCAGCCGTAACTAGGTGCATCAGGCAACTCATTTTGGAATAGAAACCTGGAGGTGGATAGACCAGATCAACCCACATTAGGAACATTTGGATAAATAGCAATAGAGAAGCCACAAATATTTAAAAAAAAAAAAAATTGAGAACAAATGAAAAATTTCAAGCACCATAGTAATTTTCATATGGGTTGAATACATACTTAAGGAGGGACCTCTCAATGGCCTGCAATTTAAGGGCATTACCTCAAAGTATGGAAGCATCGAAATCCCGGAATGCCCTTTCAAGCAGTGGCAGTCTTCTTCTGATTTGGTTTGAAAACATACTTGATGAGGGACTCTTTAATTGGCAAGAGTGAGGGAAACTCCTCCTTCAACTTGGTCGCATCAAGCTCATTGTTGCTTCTTGGGGCAACAATCACTTTCGCCTGCTCCTCAAGGGTGAAGTTTTTCCATGTGAAGTTGGGGTCAATGTATTCCCGGTACATCTCTAAGATCTCATTGTGACTGACCACCCCAGGATTGGTGAAGTTCCAGATTCCTGTAAGATTCCTCTTTGCCATCTCAATGGAAATGGGAAGGAGCTCGTCCAAAATTGTCATTGAATTTGGAATATTGACTACTTTTTCGTACCGAGTGATCTTGGTGATGAAGTTGCGGGGATTACTTAAATCTGATGAAATGGGCATTCTAACTCGCAAGGTACAGACATTCTCGTAACTTTTCAGCAACTCTTCCACCTTCATAACATCAAACGAGAACCACATTCAGAATTGCAGTTGCCAACATCATTGTCCATCCAGTACATTACACAAAAGAAGAAAAAAAATAAAAAAGTATCACTCAGATCCAAAACCAAACACAAAATCTAGCACATTCAAAAGTTTCTGCAAACCTTAAATTACACATAATTTATGTAATCACAAGCAACTATAGTTAGACCTATAAACAAACAATTGATTCAACCTAGTACAAGATCACATGCCCCTTTGGCCTCTAGCTAAACCCCTCCAGTAAATTCAACAAATAGAAAGTGGTAGAGACAAATCATAAATGAAGCATCCAAGGCAAACCCACTTGTTTATTATACAAATCAGCATTTTTAAAGCTAACTAGATGACAGTTTATGCAACATTAGTCGACCACGGGTCAAGTCATTAGTCGACCATAACCCGAACAAGTAGATCACAAAAATGACCAAACTAAAAAATATGACCCGAATCTGAAACCAAAATAATCAGAATTCACCCGATCTGACCCGTTTATCTACATATATTCGTATAAATGCAAATTTTAATCAGAGTCTATAAAAAAAAATGTATTTAAAATTATTAGATTGTATATTTATAATGTCATTATTGTGCAACAGAATACAATTTTTATCAACTCAAGCGTGGAGCCGTATTTATACCATGGCCTTAGTCTTGGAATAGAAAGATCCGGTAAAATTCGGAGTGTCCTCCTCCTTGAACCCGATACCCGACCCGAGAGGGTGATCCGCATCATACTCGAATATACACCCCGTGGCATAGTTGATCAAGACCAAGCCCTTTCCCCTGCAAACGTCAGCCAACGTAAGCGTCCCGACCACATTAGTCCTGATGGTCTCGACCTTATGGGATTCGCACCAGTCGACGTTGGGGCGGCCGGTGACGCCGGCGGCGTTGAAGACGTGAGTGGGTTTCGCGGCAGCTATGTCGGCCAACAAAGATGCGCGGTCCTCGAGGCGGCCTGAGGCGTAGGTGAAGTCGATGCCTTGAGACTGGCAGAGCTTCCCGAGGAGGCCACCGATCCAGCCGGTGCGTCCGTAGATGAGAAACTTCAGTGGCTTACCGTGATCTGATGCGGTGCCGTTTGATGGGAAACCCATTTCCTGTTCTGTGCGGAGAGAGAGAGAGAGAGGAAGACAGAGAGATGTCTGAAGATTTTATAACGATTTTAAGCCTTAAGGACTTGGTTCGGTCGAGTGTCTTAAAGGGTGTGTGTGCGTGCATGCTCGATCGTGGACGTGCGCGTGGGTGGTGGCTTTGTGTGCCAGTGTGGGTGTGGGCGTGGGTGGGTGGTTTGCGTGCGTGCGCGTGTGGTTGGGGTTGGGTGTGTGTTTATTGACTGGCGGGTTGCTAACAATTCCGTTTGGGAAAAAATAACTTTTTATAATTTATAGTCTTATATATTAATAAAATAAATTAAACGAATTATATTTACTCTATAAATTCAGTGCATATCCTATCTGTAAAATTTACGGGTTATATTATTATAATTATTAATTATATATTATTAAAATTAAAATAAAAAATTATAAATATACATATAATAATTATCAATATAAATTTAATTATGAAATATATCCAATTAACGTTGTTGTTTGTATAATAAAATTTGATATATATATATATATAATATATGATGATGGGACATGGAGAATTTAATTCAAGTTTACAATCTTACCCCATAATAATTTTTTTTTTGTTTTTTTTACAACAACTTAAAAAGTTATTCTAATTTGTAACAATGAAAAATAATATCAGTTAAAAAATGTACAGGTAAAACAACTTGACTTACGGACAAATTAAGGAATCCCAAGTCCCAATTGATTGGTCTGTTAGGGGAATAGTCGTACGTATCTCTCCCTCTCTCTTTTTTTTTTTTTTTTTTGTGTATGTTTCCTTCACCGACAGCTTAATAAATAAATAAACAATAATTGGGTACTTTCAAGGAAGTAACTCCACAATTTCAAAAGTTACAGATTCGAACAAATACAATTAATAAAATGATATTAAAAAAAGAGTCAATTTATTTTACTCTTTATTAATTAATCTATTCGTTTATCTGATGAAATAGATATTATTATATTAACTATATTTATTTATTTTTATAATTTTTTGTGCTGTTGAGTTAGAACAACATAAAAGTTAACACTCAATTAGGCTTATCAATGTTGACGTAAGATACCAGATTCGGTCTATGTCTCCAAGTCGAACATCTTCTACCGAGAGTTGAGAATATAGATATAATTGATCTGACAGATATTATTTTTTTAAAAAATTAAAATTTATTATTATTTTTTAAAAATAAATTTTGGTAAAGTTTTAGATGTGCTGTCAATGTTCCCGTGATTGGAGGGATTGCCCTTGATGGGCCAGCGAGGGACTGTGTTACAGCAAACCATCTCCTCTGATGGTTTACCAATTACCAGGATTCGACTTCTGTTGTTGTCAAAAAGGATGTGTGGTTTGAGAAAAAGGCACACCTTACCTTAAGTGGCCAGACGATTCAGCAGGGTCCCACTTCTCTATTATCATGAGCTGACGTAAAATTTCTCTGAATTTTGAGCTCTCCATTTATTTATCTGTAGGAAAAAATACGGGAACAAGCGGAATGGACCTTGCACTAATTATATATATATATATATATAAATAATTATGTAATTATGTTTTATTATTATTATTATTATTTTTTTCTTTTGTTCTCACCTGAAAAGCTAGACATTTAATAAATGGATTTTAAGACCTCAAAATTATTGTAAGTTTTTAAACCTGAGAAACTAGTTGATGTTAGATGTATTTTTAATTAAATTTTGCTACTTTAACTTATTTTCAACCGGACCAGATTGGCCAAATTCTAAACTAGTCTGGAAAAACAAACAGCAAAGAAATTGTCATTAGAAAAATAAGATACATGTACCGGGAAAAAAAAAAAGATTTGTAAAAATAAAATAATTTGTTCACAAAAAAATTAATTTTTCAATATATATATTAACAAAGATGACATTTATAGATTCTATTTATATAATTCAACTTTTATTATTATCTGAGTGATATTTTTATAAATTTTTATTTTTTAATAAAATTATTATTATATTTATTAATTATATATTTATAATTATTAAATATGTTATTATAACTAATAGCGTGACCACAAATTCAAGCTGGCTAGCAACTTTATATTTTGAGTATAAATATAGAGAAATTGTACTTTTTAAACTAATATGCACGTATGAAATATTGTTATAATTAAAAATATATTATCAATTTAATATGTATTATGATTATTAAATATATATTGATATTTTTAATTTTTAATTATAATTATGTATCAAAATATTAAAAATATAAAATTAATGATAACATAATTAAATATTTAAAACGAATCAAATTGTTTGCATCCATCTAGTAGGATGTGTGTTCTTGAAAATGTTAAAATAGGACAAATGATCAGTACCGAACATCTTCTAACTCTTGTCGTTGTGGGTCTATATTTCTTGTGAAATCTCGGAAATTTTTAATTTTTTAGGGATTTAATAGGCAGCCAACATAAGGTGGTTTTAGATTCTCAAAATATAAAGCACCGCTTGGCTGTTAACTAAGGTGCTTTTTAATTCATTTGGGTAGTCGTCGTGTTGGACTCCATGGGCTAGAGCCTGACGACCCATGACTGCTTTGTCTTTTAAGTCAACTTCTCCAATTTCTATGTCGAGAGCCACGATCAATTAACGATTGTGTTCGTCACCAACATTTGAAGGAAAAAGTTGGTGCATGTAAATCCTAGGAAGACTAGAGTATAAGCAAATATTCAACAGTTTGAATGTCCAAGAGATCCACCATTTTGGTTTGTGAATGGGTTGGCAATAATCAATTTTTGCAGAGTTATATAATCAAGTAAATTTCATATCGTAGGGTTCAGACAGCCATGCCATTGTCCCTTTCTGTTTAGGTCTGTTTCAAAGGTTTAGAAATTAGAACTTAGAATTGGAGCAACCCCATCTAATTACAGGTCAAAAGGCAGAAAATAGAGGAAATTCTAAGGAAAAAAAGGTAAAATGAGATTTTTTTTTTTTATTACTTTTTTGAGATCTTGCGGTAGCATTTGCCTGTTGAGGACATTAAAAATCTTCAACCTTATATGCGAGCTATAATGGATATAATGGAGTCCAAATATGTTACATTCTGTACCAGGATGTTAGCAAACACTATGTACCCCCAGTGGTCACCTGATAGTTATAGCAAAGCAGAAAGCATGTCCCTGCTTGCTTGCAGTTGCTGTTTTGACACAAAGTAAGATTGGGATTGGTCTACCTTTTGCGCTTGGACTTCAAAGATGTCACAGACTGAGAGTTGCTGTGCCAGTTTCTCTTCCTTTGATTGATGAACCAGTTGTTTATCTGCTTCAGTTGTAATCCTGTTTCCTCCACAAGTTTTGCCTTGTCATCTTCCTGCAAGAAACCAAATTAAATTCCTGAATTCCCGAAGGATTATGCACCTTCATGACCATCACTATCTTTCACATATTGTACCAATAAGTTTTAGTTCATTGGTATTAAAATCATCTCAAGAGTTGAAGGTCTTGAGTTCAAAAGCCAGTTGTAGTCGAAGCCAATTGTTCAAAAGAGGAAAAAATAACTATCTTTCAAATATTGCCTAGATGATATGGAACCCAGCAGAAAAATCTTGCAAAAGTGCTTGTTTTAAGTTGAAATTCAAGTTGAACTCTCTTTTGATAGAAACAAGAGGTAGTCACAAATATTCCAGGGAACTAAATTTTTTGACTTTCAGAGCAAGCATGGGCTGCTTTGCTTACAGTTGGGTAAGGCCACTTTGAGTGCTGCTGCCACCAATTCTTCAGTACTGATGTTGTGTCACCAGGCAGCTTTCCTGCTCTTCTTTTTCTTAATATTTCCTCCCTTACATCTTCAATTCTAGATTTAAAACCCTGCAAAGCAAAAATAATTAACTTTTTATACAGTTGCCTTATATATCTTCAAGATCACATGCCATGCTAAAGTTGCTTTCTTTCATATAGAGCCAAGTGTTGACATGAAGCACGTGTTGTTGTTGTTTCAATAATGTTGGAATGAAACAGTTGTATGATCATTGCAACAAAAAACAACCTGCTTTAATTCGACCTTCAGTTCCTGTCGAACTCGCTCCATCAAAGACCTTTCAGATTCTGTGGGAAGCAGAGGACCAAATCCCATCATGTCAAACCCATCAGCACCTGATTGATCCATAGAAGACTCCATTTGCAGGTTATCCTCATCATCAGACATGGTTGCACCTGTCCCTTCGCCTAGATTTACTCCTGATAGAGATTATGCAGAGACAATCATCACTAAGCTATTTTGTCAAATGAACTTTTCTAGCAGCTGACACCTAAATAAATTTATTACAATTCCATCTCTTAAGTTTAAGCTCATACTAAGATCCAATTTGCTTCAAAATCTCCTTGTCAAGACAAGACAGGAACATTTTGAGGAGCTTGTTAATATCCTATTCAACCAAATAAGGTGCTCTCTCAACTCAAAGCTCAAATAATTAAGAGCTTCTGATCTTGTTGTGTGCTCCTTAGAGGCCATGGGTTTGATTCTTCTTTAAGCATTGTAGAACACTGCTAATAGATGTACTGATTTATGGACTTGGTCAGGGGCTTCATAGCAAAGGGGGTAAAAGCTGATCCCGATTAATTCATTTGAAATTTGACTACAATCAATCTGCATTGACTAAAGAGGTAAAAAAACTCATAACCTGAAAAATGATATAAAATCTAAGTAAGACAAACTCAATGTGATTGAAACCAAATATGCTGACCTTCGTTTGACGCCTCTACTTATGAGCTCTTTATTTACAAAAAAAAAAAAAAAAAAAAAAAAAAAAGGATTGTGTTCTTGCATAATATGGTTATCAACACATTATTAGGGGCATCTAAACTCATTTACAAGTAGTACTAATTGCTCGAGTTCATGATTGGGATGATGCTTGGATACTTGTATTCGTGACCCCCCCCCCCCCACATCAGCAATATACCTAACATACTTCAAAAAAATAGAAACACCAACGAATAAGGCTAATGTAATATATATGCAAAGCCAAAAGCAATCAATATATAACCAGCAGAATGAGACAAGTTCTGGAGCATCCACACATAATCTAAGCAAACTTATCAGTTGGTCGCAGCTAGTGGTGGTAGTGCCCCTCCACCTAACAAATTAACCAACACCTCTCCCAAGCCCCAATATAAAGTTTGCAATATTTTTGTATCAGTAGGTCCTATTCTCAAACTTAAAGGGAAAAATGAACCAGGCACAACCGCCGTTTATGTGTGTGTGTATATATATGCCCTTGTGCCTACTTAGACTCATCAAAAATCAAAGCAAGAAAAGAATCTAATTTTTTTTTTTAACTGGTTATTTGACTCGAAGACTCTAACTCGAGATTTTATTTAAAAAAAAAAAAAAAGAAAATTGAAGGATTCAAGTCCCTATAATTAATCCAAAAAAAGAAAAAGTCATAGTTCCATAAAGGTGTGCTCTGGGACTGTTTAATGCATTAATCAATAATAAAGGCTGGCATAAATATTGTTAAAGGAAGAAAAATTGATCAACCTTTGTCTCTACGTGCGTGAGAAGAGATAAAGAGAGGGAGGGACAAACCAGTGAGAGCTTGTAGGGTGTTTTCAATTTCACAGCAGGCCATGACAGCTTCAACGGCATGAACTCTGACATGCTGCTGAAGTTGGTCTTTGAAAGTACTCAAAACCATCAGAAATTGCGCCTGCAGCACACACACGAAACAACCATGTATACCATAATCTATATGTTAATGTAAACACCCAAACAGTCAAGAAAACAAGAACTACCAGTAATTCAAAGCCAAATAACAAGCCCCTAAAAGGCTGAAAGGATCAAACAGAAAAATCTTTCTTTTTTGCCTTTCTATACTAAGATTTGAAACCTGCTTGTTAAATTAAGAAGCTAGTTACTCTACTGCCAGATCACGCTGCTGGTGGCAATCGAACAAAAAAAAATTTAAATACTTAAAACAAGATGAACAAAATTTACAACAACAAGATACAAGGGAACCCACCAAAAAGTTGTCAAGTTCTTGCCTCTCATGGGGAGAGAGTGGATTTCCATTCTGACCATGCTGTGAAGCATAGGACCTGAGCAACTGGTGAGACTGTGCAAGCTGGGCATCTATGAGTGGCAATTGGTCAATTGGGGTAGCCACTCGGAGACAAGACACATGTGCTGCCAATAGCTGCTCATACAGCGGGTGAGTGGCAATCTCCGCCTTGAGTTGCCGGCTCTGCTGTTCACCGGAGACCGACAAAACTTCTCCACTTCTTAAAGCACCGAGTGCACTGCTCCCACTTCCATTGCCCACCATGCTTAAGCTTGGTTCTTCCATTTCTGTATTATATATGCCTAAATTTCTCTGTACTCTATATCTTACACATGCTTTAGGCCATATCGCTATAGAAGAGAGAGAAAGAGAGACAAAGATTGAGAGGTAATCAGTATATTGGGATCTGAGGCCCAAGACTTCCTGCACCACTCCTGACTTCTTGACAGACGTCTACATACACAAAAAAGAGAGATTTTATATTGTATTGAAGTTTCTGAGAGAGAAAAGAGAGCTAGAGAAATGAATGAAAGGTTATAAGGGACATCAATTAAAGCTGCTTCCTTTGCCTGACAATTTTTTGATTGCTTTTTTTGCTTGTTTCTTTTTTATCCTTTCCTTTGGAGTTTCAAACTCACCTGTTTTGTCCACCCTAATATGCTTCTTTCTTTTTTTTTTTTTTAATCCCTTATAACATAGTGGCTTGGCTTGAGGCACACTCGTAAAATGGTTAGCACAATACATTTTCTGGTGACTTTCAGCAAGACATCAATTTCCATTTGGTTGGAAGAAAAATGCGGTACAAAGTTGTTTTTTAGGGTAACAGGTCCCTATCTATGGATGCTCAGTTTCTTTCTAATCTCGGCAACAAAATGTTTCTATCTTTTACGAATTCTACGATTTTTGTTTATTTTAATCCTTAGAGTGTCACACAAAAGTCTTTGTAGCAATCAATCTACACAAGTTACAAGGTATACAACATAACAAGTTTGTTATGTCTACACCACTTGAAGCTCCAAGTAGTCACCAAGGTTTTGAGTTTTGTGGGTCATATCATTAAATCCCATTACTTCTTCTAACCCCCCCCCCTACGTGTGTGCGTGTATATATATATATATATATATATATATATAGCTGTAATTTAAAAAAAAATAAAAAACAAAGGATTATAAATACTATACTAGAACTTATACAAACAAGACAGTTTTTTTTTTTTTTGGGACAAAAAAAAGGGGTAAAAAAATAACGTGGAAAACAACCAAAATGACAATTAAATATTGAGGAGAATGTTTCAAACAAGAAAAATGGGGAGATTGGGTTGATTTTTTCAGTCACCAACCCCTTCTAACTATTTTATATTGTGTTATTTAAGAAAGTCGGCTGGCAGGCAGGTTGAGCTGTCAGTAGTTCAGCATCCATTGCTGGTGCACATCCTTTGTTTTCAACTGCTTGCTCTCCATCCCCTACGTTTTGAAGGGAGAGTCTCGTGAGACCAGAAGATCCCCGTTTGTTAAGACACACAAGTGACCAACTAACAAATATATATATTTGCGTTGGGTGGTCGTGGGAATGCCGAGTATGGGAGATAGGGCCCACTTTTGCTAACAACAAGGAGCTTACTCAATATGGGATAATTTCAAACGTTTTTTTACTCGCATTCAAAAGCACCCCCCATCCCCCCTTTTATTTTAATGGATGAAGATGAATCTTTTTTTTTTAATAATATAAAATGAGTTGTCTCCTATGATAATATTACTTGACAACAGTTCTAGAAAAACAAGGGTATACATATAAAGGCATTTGTCGGTGTTTTCTAGTGGGGGCGGATCCATTTTTCGGGTCTACGCAGAATATCAATCTTATTGTATTAGCGGAGTTACACTTTAGCAAAAAAATAAATAAAAATAAAAAATAAAATAAAATAAAGGAATCACGTGGAAATGTTGCGTTGCAAGCAAGAAAGTTACCATTTTTATCTAAATAAATGGTATTTGTTTTTTGCAAGTAATGAATCGCATTTTCATCAATTAAAGTGATTTTTATTTTTGAACAATTCTTTCTTCTTCAAACTAAACACTTGTAATTTTTTTTCTTTTTTTGTTTTTTTTTTGGGGGGTACATTTCAAGGTTCTTCTCCTTTTCCAAAATTAAGAAGGGTTTCAAGTTTGATTAGCTCATTGTTTATGCCATCCCAAAAAGGGAAACGTAGGTAATTTAGGGCTAATTAGACACTAAAAAGAAAATCTACGTATGGTATTAAAAAAATCATTTAAACAACGATGAACTATACATTAAATTTTTAACATATAATTTTTTTTTTTTAAAATTTGTGAAATGAAATTGAAACTTTAAGTTTTCACACAAACAACTACATAGGGCAGCTATTAAGAGCTTGACACTTGTAATTAAGAAAAGCCACGGCTATGGAGCCGAGTAAATCCGAGCCGGATGGCATTTCCAAAGATTGATCTTCTTTGGAAAAGATGGGGTGGGTGGTGGCTCCCATTACAGCTGTAGCTTTTATCACGTTTGGAAAACCCGAAGATTGAGACAGCATTTCAGAGCGGTCCCCTCTAGATTTTTTGTGTTCTCATTTTGCATTTCACAAGCAATTGACCAATAAAAAGAAAAACAGAAACAAGAAAAAAAAAAAAAAGGTTGAAATTTTGGCTTACTTGGGTGACAATATTTTAACTTTTAATTGGTATATTTGTAATGTTATTATTATTTGTGATTATTCATCAAAACAGTTATAATAATGTAGAACTATATTTGTTATAAGTATGCATTTAATTCGCATTAAAATATTTGAATTTATGTAGTTTTTTTATTTTAATTAAATAAAAAATATAAAAAAAATTGAGAAAAAAAAAAGAGTGGGAGAAATGAATGATATAGTCGCTTTCACGAACCCCACTACGTTTTTTATTTTTTTTTTTTAAATAATTTCTTCCACTAGTGATAGAGCCTCCAACAGATTGAAAATTTATATTAGCCATGCAAGAAATTGAATTTTTGTTAATTATTATTAATAATCCAATTGGCATATAAAGAAGAAATTTGGAGGAAGAAACGAACTGGTAAATCTGTGGGCGATGAGTCAGGTCCACCTAGTTTAATAAAATAATAATAATATTTCACATTCCGTTAGTTGTGGTTTTACAAAGAAAATCATCACATTAATTATTTCAAGAAATTAGAAGGTCATCCATCATAAGCCATTTTCATCTTCGTGATTTTTCTTTCTTTTTTTTTTTTCCCCCCCTTTTTTGAACTTATTTTTTTATCATCTTCAGACGAGGTCTATTAATTGCTTGATGCTGACATTACGATATTTTTGGTGTTGTGTTGGACTTGTCGAGTTCTATTAGCTGCTGGTGTTGTATCTCTCACACAATAATTAAAAATTTCAATTTATATTTATAAAATATCAAATTTTAATTATATAAAAATAAAAAGTATTTTTAATAAAAAATTACTTTTATTCTGTAATTTAGGACTATTTTAATAGATTTCTTAATAAATAAAAAATAATAATAAAAAAATCGGTTGGGCTTAACCAAAAATTAAATACCAACTGCCATCATCACATATGTTCCTGTTGTTGTGCTACATCAACGTCAGACCTGCAGCTTGAAAAATAACATCGCCGTGGCTTTTTGGTGGCGTGCGCTACACTTTTTGAATTGAGATAGTCGACGGAGGGAGTGGGCAGACTTTGTCCAGAATGGGATGGGACCACAGAGCAAGGCCGAAGGTTGACAATGACGCTCCACTACACATGGACCTGCCAAGGCATCCCGAAAGGATAGATGTTTAACTTGAGATTGACCCCTCTTTTCCGCTCGAGAGTGTTGGCTTAGAGAGCTCGGGATTCAAGTCCCCCATTTTTGGAGATTTAGTCTACCCCGTCATTCATAAATCAAATTTGTCACACCAAAGGGGGTCAGCTCATTAAAATTAAATAAATCTCGCTCACACCCAAGCCCGTTGATCTCTAAATCCCCGTTGATAAGAGGTAGGCAGTAGTATGTTAAAAGAAAAGCCCCACATCACCAACCAACCAATATCATTTATCCCTTTACTCGTTTGTCTTCATCCATTCATGTTATCAAATAATCTCGTATCGGATATTGATTTCCCAAACTCAATCTACAAGACGACATTTTCTTTGATTTTACCCTTTATTTTTTCAAGTTTTATCCTCAGTTGATTGCTCTTCTGAGAAATTTGCATACAAAAAGGAGTTGTTTTGTTTGTTTGGGTGTTCTCTTTTTCGTCCTCTGTTTTTCTTTTCTTCCAGAAAAGGGTGAGGGGGTTGAGGTGACGCTCTAATTTAACTCCGGCGAAGTGGGATGACTGCGAAGTCTAGGTTTGTGGTAACATGTAATTGCTTTTCACAATATAAAATTTTGACGTAAATCACATTTTCTGTTAAAGCGGTTTTCAAATATCATAAATACATTGGGGCCAACATACCATTTACAATGAACATTCCGAAAAGACGGTTGAGAGCAAAATTTTCACATCACAGTACACTTCTCTTTTGATTTTGCTTCAGGTCTAGGAGATGAAGAGCTTCTCACACTGCTTCTTGGCGCCTGACCGAAAAAAGGGAAAAAACTGAGAATTTTGTTGACATTGATATGTATAATCTATAGAAAACATTTAAAAGGATTATGATGGATGCAAAAGAAGCATTAACATTATCATCATTATTATTCTGATAAGTAGCACAATTTATTATAAAAGCATTTGCCAGGGCAATGGCTCTGATAATCCCAAACGTGTAATAAAATGTTGTCAATGGTAGTTATAATGCATGAGCTTAATCACAGAGCCCAAGTGTATTATTGATTGGTAATAAGAAAATATTATTCCTTGTTTTGCTTTATGATTCATGCATGATTGCCATCGCCTCACTTATCAAGTCTGGACAAACTGGCAGGCATACAATTTTGACCGTGGGACTACATCATGGCATTGACAGATTGAGTTAGACTAATCAAAAAGGCAACCATGCATAAAACTGCAATAATATATACATATCGTCCTTACCTGGGAACCAGTCATTAGTCTTGGACTGCTATTAACAGATGGCTTCTGCAAATTATGATGTTGTGGCTGTTGCTGCTCAAATTCCTCTTGTTGAAGAGCTATTGCCAGTTGCAGATCAGAACTGCCACAGCAATGCATTTACAACATTAATCTAAGCTGACACCAAAGTGATGATAAAAATAGCCACACACAGAGACCATAACATTCAGCAACAATCTCCTGTGCCATCTGCTTTCCAACTAAAGATTCAAGAAAAGCATTAATATGACAGGTCGGGAATATTACTTCACATGCAAACCCGCTTGTGTAGGGCTGTCAATGCTGGCAAAATAATCCTGTGGCATGTGATCACAATTAGTTTGAAAGAAACAAAGATCAATGCTTAAAATTATATAAACTCTTTTGACCCAACAAAAGACATGTACCGCAGTACTGGTCGTGGCATTGTGCTCATTCCATGTGTCATTTGCGTGACTTTCCATCTTGAATTCTCTGAAATTGGCTGTCATGAACAATGAATCTCCATTCACCTGGGAAGTGTGAGTAGTAGAAATTAGACTATTGAATTTAAAAAAATTTTCATACAAGACAGCAATTCCATTTATTATTTACAACAAGGTGTTCTGAGTAATATGTTACATTTTGCTGTCTCCCAAATTCCTCTGGAAGTTGAAGGTAAAAAGAGAGAGTGAGAGAAGTTGCACTCATTCACAGCTTTAAAATGTTCAAACAGATCTTATAGGCATACCATAGATAGAAAAGTTGACCCATACGTAGCAATCCTACCACACAACTATCAGCATAAGACAATTAAACCTCTGCTAATCTGTTCATAAAGCCAATAATGGGCACACAGTTCATGTTCCTTTCAATGGATGATATTCCATTTCTGGACAACCTCAGGTAAGAAAGCAGGCAGATTTCTCCAGCAGATAACCAATAGAGTACAAATAATTAACAATAATGACCTGACAAGCAAGCTGACACCAGTGTTTTCACCAAGCAGAATGAGCCTACTCGTTTCTGTTGTTTTTATTAATACATCATTCATTCAAGTTGTGAATAATACTTGGTCTCAATAACATGCTACTTAACAAGGAGATGATTGAGCACGCAGCTTGACCTCATTTAGTTTCTCCCAAACCAGATCAGGCTGATTTAAGTAACCTTGGTCTGTGGCTAAAAGATAAAGTTCACCATCATACTGCAAATAAAATGTGAAAATGCATCATCCAATGAACTTCGGAGACAAGTGCAAAAGAAGAATCAGAGATGGCAAAAGTGATGAGTATGCCACAACCACCCAGTAACCAACCTTGAACATTGTGCTAAAATGATTATTGCGGAAAAACACACAAAGCTCACGCTCTTTAAGTCCACCTTTTAAGCTAGAAAGGCTGCAAGGAATTATAAAACAGTTAAAACAAACTTTCCTCCATCCAGCACATGTACAGAAATAAACGGACTTCAGAGCATTTTATCTCCAATCAAATAGGTCCACATACCCATAAAAGGTCAACTGACTAGCATTGTTGTTCAAAAAGTTTCTTACCAGCTTTCCTGGTGCAAAATGGGAAAAAAAAAAAAAGAGAGAGAAAGAGAGAGAGATAGAGAGAAAAGAAATGTGTTAAGAAAAAAAAAAAAAAAAATATATATATATATATAGAAGCAACAAGCATATCATTTTGTGCATGATAGCAATATGTTGTAGAAATAGATGAGACACAAAGGCCCAAAATGAAATGTCTACAATCTAAAACAGGTGATAGTTCCCTCTTTTACATGCTGCAAATCTCACCTTGTTGTGGGTTGATTTCATCCACAGACCTCACAGTTTTATCAGCTTGCTTTACAAGAATCACCTCACCTTCATACATAGGTTCTTGGTCTTCATAGGCAGCTGTTCCTGAGTCTAATATGCATTCTTCTCCCTCATATAAGGGTTCATTGCTGTCAACACTTGAAGTAAATGTTTCAGGTGCATCCATTTTCAGCATTGGAACACCAGAAGAATCTGACTCTGTATTCACTGCAGATGGCCCTGAAGGTACTTCTGTGTCATGCCCACTCAAAATATCTACTGGACGATGAACATCAATCATTGAAGCAGATTGATTCTCAACCTTTGCAACACTTTGTGTAACATCCATATCATCCACAGATGGAGCAATATTTTGACAAGGGAGGTTCTGTACATCCTCAACCTGGACCAATGCCTCAGCACTTCTCACCGCATCATTTCGCAAAATAAATTCTTCGCATTCCTTATCAGTTGACTGGTTATGATGTTGACCTTGATCAGTGTGTGATGGGGAGCATGGTATTTCCCCTTGAAGTGCTTCTAAATTTGTCACTTTATTACTATCATTGATCAAGGCAATGGCTTTATCTTTGAAACTGATATTGTCCTTTGATGTATTGATAGAATCTACAGGCCCAGCAGTGTTAAAAAATGTACTTCCATCTGAATCAACAGCTGCAAGCCCTCCATTAAAATTAGCCACATGAGAATCACCTACTGAAGTTAGCAATTCAGCCTCTGACATTTTTAACGCCCTCAGTAGCTCTGCTTCTTCTTCAAGGTCCCCTTTTCTAGGCTTCTTTTGGTCAGAGACTGAATGTGGAGAATCATAAGAAGATATAGATTTTGAAAGACAAGGAGATGGAACACCAAGAGCAGCAGTTGTAGCTGCAGCCAAATCAATGCAATCTTCCTCAATGCTATCCTTACTTCCACCCTCTATTTTTTGTGCTTCGAGAGCAACAAGTTCTGCAGTAAGAGCATTGTAGGACTTTGACCCAATGGCATTAGCAGTGTCATAGTCCTAGTACATCCAATTAAGGGAAATTGATCATCCAACTGAAAATCAGGTTAAGTGACATACCATAAAACAAAACACAGATTTTTAAAGCAATTTTCCAGCAAGATAACAAGGTTTAGCACAGTCTCAATTTTCACATTTTGCTAATTATGTCAGCTTCAAGATTAAAAAAGTGTTGGGATGAGGCAACATACAAAAAGTTACAAAAAGAACAGGGGAGCAGCTATGTAAGGTGCCTGCGTATAAATTTCCTTTGTATAGGCAACTCTAGGCAAATTGTAGGATGCCCAATCCTTCAAGAGAAATGATGCAAATACTGTGATACATTAACAAATAAAAAAAAAAAAAAAAGAAGAAGAAGAAATAAAATTTATAGTCAATCAAGCAAATTGAGTCCATCAAGTCCTGGTCAAGGGTGAGTCAGTTTTATCAATTGCAGACAAGTGCACAAGAAAAACAAGGTTATATGACCACATATGATTATTAGATTTGCATGCAAGTAAAAGAAAATGACATCAATCATGTAATACAAGCCATGGTGAGCAGAACTTCTATTTGAAAGGACATAAGAAGTCACAAATAATGAGAAAGCCAAGACTTCTCATAAGTGAGAATAAGAATGCTAAGATAAATATATCCCTCAACCTGCATCTTTTCAGTTTTGCTATTTACAAGGGAAAAAATGGTGTCCAGTAATACACATACTGTGTGGGGTCTGGGGGCCCACTTAAGCCAGGTTAAATTACCTACTGTGAGAAATATTATATAACAGCATAAAGTGAAGCATGAAATGGCAGATTGGGAAGAATAATAGACAATTTCACTTTACAATGTCAATAGGGCTAAAATTAAAAAATAAAGTACAATAAAGGAAACTGAGTCTGGAAGTAGCTTCAAAATACCATTTTGTGATCAGTAAGATACATACCTGAGGATCAACTATCCAACCATGATACAAAGGAATGTCCAGCAGATCAAATATGGCACATTCTGAGGTGAACTCAAAATCATCTATCCTGCATGACGCAAGCATAATAATTAACGATACAGAAGAACCAAAATAGGTGTTTGCAAGAGGGAAGGAGGGGAACATACCTCCTAAACTTTATATTTACATCAACTCCAGTTGCCAGTCTTGGAAGGGAATCAATGGCATCAGCAATATTCTGTTGTTGATTCTCAACATACTCTGCATCCTTGTTCTGCAAGACAAAAGATGAAAAAAAATATGAACTTCAAAATCAAATTATGCCAAAATTCAACGGATTACACCAGGTTCTCATTCGTTACATTAACGTTACTGTTGGAATCAATCAACCGCTCTGCAACCAACGATAGCAATTTCTCCTGCGAAACTTCACTCATATCTGGGCTCAAATTCAAATTGTTCCTCAACAGGAGGACATTACCTATTTCAACAACCCACATACAAGAATCAAAACGCCCATTACAATCCTAGTTGCATGAAAAATCAACAAAAACACCCCTTTGCATATCAAAGTGCCAATCCATTCGATCATAACCATCAAAATCTTGATTCATTTCCACTAATTTCTACTTCTTTTGTTGATGACCAAACAAGCAATTGAAGAACCACTAAAATGCAAAGTAGCAGAGTCTTCAATATCCACTAAAATCAATCAAATAAAACAAAAAAAGATTTCAATTCGCATGCTCTGACTAAAATAACTCTGTCCACTTTTTTTCAATTCTCAGAAAACCGAACTTTCCTAATCTAATGGGAAACGAAACGAACTTTCTTGACCTAGCATAAAAACGTTATCATCTCATTTTCTAGGCAGCCAAACAAATAAGTTCAAGAGAACCTTAAAAGTAACCCTAGCAACCTGGAAAAAGAATAAAAACAAGCAAGAAAGATAGAGATTACAGATGGCGAGGAGAGGGCAAGGTCCATTATCGTTTTGGAGGACTATGGGAGTAGTACGTCCCAAAAACTGTATCGTTTTGGTCTTATGGACACACTCTTTCTCTTTGGCCGGCGACAGTTGACTCTGTTCTCGCTGTATCTGTTCGTCGCCGGTAGAAGACGAAGACAGCAGCTGAGTCGACGACATCGCTCGATGCTTTTGGTTTTAGCCAGAGAAGTTGACGCTTGCAGAGCTTCGATCACTGCTCCTCGCTTAGGGGACGACCCACCCGTTTGTTATTGTGTTCCTTGAAAGAGGGAGAGAGAGAGAGAGAGAGAGAGAGAGAGAGAGATGAGTTTGCCGTAGCACGAAAGAACTTGGATAATTTTCGTTTCTTTTTTTTTTTTTTTCCATTTTTTAGCGCTTTCCCTTTTTTTTTTTTTTTTAAAGTTTAATTGACTAAAACTAGCTTTATAACAATTGTTGCCAGCTATTAAAACTAAGAGTACCATTTTTTATTTAAAAATAAAAACAAAAAGATTGCCCTTTTAAGCGGTGAAATTAGAGTCTTGTAAAGTTGCAGTATATTGGAAAGCTTGGAGGAATAAATTAGTTGTCAAATTCAATATTACCATTAAGTGGGCTCTCTGTTTTTTTTCTTTTTTTTTTGGGTGAAACAATCGGCAGTGGGAACAAACTTTAAAAAGATGGAACAAAAAATGGGGAATGTTGGCGGATGAGTCTGGCAGGCTGACGTGAGACTTTTGGATTTGTGCTTTTGCTTAGGCCTTAAGATTACGATTTTCAACGTGTGAGCAAGTACATCGAAGAGAGATTCGGAGTTGGCTTTCCTCTCTGGCAAGTGCATATTTGTCGGCAAGTCACGGGTGTCAACCATACAATTACGAAGATTTGGAGAGAGAGAGAGAGAGAGGGAAAAGCGGGAGAATGCATGGGCCGAGAATTCAAATGAAGACGAGGGATTGATGTCAGAATCCTCAATCAGCAAAAGGAAAACAGAAGTGATCATATGCCCCATTGGACCCGGAGGGGGGCGGGGGGGGGGGCGCTCTTTTTTATTGGAAGGAGCTCCCCTTTTTCTTCCCAAGATGAAGGGAGTCACCTATTCTATTCTAATTGGAAGTTTAATTTGGCATCTCGTCCAGAGTTGTCATTGGTTCCAACCCACGCTCAAATTCAACACCTAAGCTACCGGAAAAGGGTTGAAATGGAAATTTAGTTTAGATATTAAAGCGGATCAAAATTTTGTTATTCAAAAGTTGCTTGTTATGAGCTGCCAATTAAATATCACGAGTCTCTAATACAAAAATGAAGAGGTGTGTCACACTTGTAGCACAATAGCTTAGATGGGCTTGTTGCTGATGATGGGCCCAATGCTTGAACCGAGATACCCAAACGCGAGTTATTGACCATCTAAGCTAATGGAAGAACCCATTTGAATGCTTTAAAAGTGAACAACCAATGAATTTCAGTTCATTGATTACTGGTGTCGTATTTAGGATTTAAAGGTTTGAAATTTAAGATTGAATTGCAACCAATTTAGGTAGATCGCCAATTTGGATTCCTTTTGAGTAAGTAAGATTCAGTAGAAAAAAGCTCATGGTCCTTGCCGAGACTGCATCATCCCCTTTCTGATCACAAACAGCCAAGCTGGGTAGGCCAAGCATTAAACCAAAATGGATGTCTCCCTCTTGAATTCTGACCCAGCAATTTCATGTCATAAAGGGTAGGAAAGGATACCATAGAAAATGATGAAAATTTAAAATCTTTTAAAGAAGTGTTAAATTCAAATTATAATTGAATTTATAAGAAAATAACAAATTAATTCTTTTTATATAACTCACCATCTAATAAATTTTTTAATTGATGAACTACTTTATCTTTTGTAAATATTTAATTTGTCCATAATCTGGCTATAAGAGTAAGCCACATAATAGCAATCACCAAATCACTACAAACATGACAACATTAACATTGGTAAAAAGGCATGTTGGGGATTAATATTCTCCAATCCACAGAGACAAAATGAAAATGTAGAAGGGTTCCTGAAACTAACCCAGACAGGAAATTAAAGTCATGGCTGCAATGCAATCGTGCGAGTTGTTAATACCCACTTCTTTGAGAAGAATTGGCCATGGTAAGCATAAAAGTAGCTCTTCCTGCTTCTCCCCCACAATACCAGCCACTCAGACGTTGTTCCTGCAAAGTCTGAACAATAGCTCCAGTATTGTCATTGAAGATGCTTTCTACCTGTTTTTCTCTATTTTTCTTGGTGATGATGTGTTTATTATCAATTTTTTATAGGATGCCTCGGAACTGTGCTCATCATAGAAGCCAACTCAAGTGATAGCTTCCAGGCCAATTAAATGAAAGGCCCAGCAGTGGACTTCTAGAGCTGAGACTTTGACAAGCAGATGGGTAGCTACGCAGAGACTAAGACGAAGGAGGCCGGTACTAGCGGAGTTTTATCTAAAGAGTGGTCCAGTTGAATGGTTGTCTTCAATGATGTCCACAAGGGGACCTCAATTGTCAGAACTGTTTAGGGCGCGTACGAGAATCAGGAGAGGTTCTGTAGGCATTTTCTTTTCTCCCAGTGTTGCCATTCTTAATTACAAAGCATTTAATTGGTTTTGCCAGGCCATCTGGTTGCATAAGGTGGCTGGTAGAATATGTGGTGGGTGGAAGGTGTGCTTACCACCAAAAAAAAAAAAAAAAGCTTACTAATAAAGAGTACAAATAATTAGAAGCTTGCTGAAATTAGATGTATTCGAGTCCTAATAATTCTTTTTATTTTGCTATTTCTTTATATCTCTTTTATAATAATAATAAAAAAAAGTGAATTGTAAAAATGTTCATTATCAATGGCAGAGCCAAGAATTTCTGGGGATGGTGGCCAACAAAAAGATTTAGGAAAAATATAATTAAAGACAAAATGAAAATTTTAATAAATACAAATATAAAAAAAGTAATAATCGAGCTAAACTTAAATTTTTATTGGATAATATAGAACCCGTTAAGAAGCTTAGGCATACCAATAAGTATTTCCTCAAAATATTCTTTTTCTTAAACAAAATTATATTATTAAGTTTTTGTTTACATTACGTCATCAAGCAGGAAAAAACAAAAGCTCCAAAAACGGAGAGGAAACTCCGGCTACGCGCCGCTGATGACAGCGATCTCTGATGCACATATGCTCCAACAGAGATGAAGAGAGGACAAAACGGCCGATTCAGTTGTGGATAGCGACGGTGCAGCGATGAACGTTCGTGGTGAGCGAAATGGGCCGGTCGAAGGTGATTCCGACCAACGAGCGCGCGGAGATCTGCGGGCAATTTATCGGCGTCACTCCATTGCCTCTCGCTGGCAATTTATAAGCCATCTACATGTTGAGGATAACACGACAGGTATGTTAAGTAAATCTAAATTATTGATTTTAAAATCAAAGTGAAGGTCAAATCATGCAACGATCGCACAAGAGCTAGTCTATTATTATTATTATTATTATTATTATTATCAGATCTCAAATTTTAATTTCAAAATTAAATATCTGAAATCACTCGGGGGGGAATTTATCATGGTATGCTTGGTCGCCAAAATGGTCAACGGTAATGCCAAAAATTTCTTGATCAAGACCACGAAAGGGCATTAGGACAGACTGAAATCTCGCCGGGGCCCCTATCTCGAGCATGTAATTGCTATCTAGAATAGAAAGTGGGATGTGAAAAACTGTGCCCTTGTGGGCCGTTCAATAATTGGTTGAAATTTTTTAAGTTAGTGTTCGAGTTTTACTGACTATGTTATCTTAGTTTTAACACTTCGAGAATTCAGGCAGTCCAGATTCTAGAGAAAATGGCCAGGCTATCATTAAAATGAAGTAAAGGGTTCGAACCCCCAAATTCGGATTGAAAACACAAATTTTCGAGCATTGCGACAAGAAGCCGTCGTGACTTATGTTAAACTTTATAAAAGTCCAACACACACAGACACACTAGTGGACCGCGGACCTGTCAACATTCTGTGGAATAACAAGTGGTTATCAGTTTTATCACTGACATTTGGCATGCTGGAAGTAGATGCTTTTGATGTAATTAATGTCTTGATTAGGAAGGAAAACCCAAAAAGCACCATCCTCGATAAAGCCATTCGCCAGCAATCCAACTGCACCAGTGGTCCCCTATTGGCCCAGACATCCCATCGCAGTGGTGCTTGCCCGCTTGCGTTGAAGCCCCACAAATATAAATGCTAAAGAATAAAAAAAGAAACATTGGCCCAGCAATCGATAAACCACCACGTGACAGTGTGTGGTGGCGCCATTTGATTGGCCAATCTTCGGTATCATCGTACGGACACAACGCAGAAATTTTTTCCCAAGCATTGTACGGACACGCCGGTTCTTTTTACTTGCTGGCCGTTTTCACAGCTCCGTCAGTTGAGGGTTGCCCAAGTTTTACGTGCAACCTTTGGAGCCTGTCTGAGGGAAACTGGCAACCGACAAGAGTGTCTCATGTCGTCCCGTTCTCTCGCGTCACTTGCTCATCCACTGGATGCGGGAAACGGGGAGTTGTCAGTCTTCGTAGCCACGTGTCGCCAACCCACAAAAATGGCATCAAACTTTTGGTGCCTCTGGATGTCGCTTGTTCTTGGGTGGACTGAATGGTAATAATGGAAAGCACATGTTAATGTTGAGTTTTACTCTTTTTGGGAAATTTACCAAAACAAGGAAAGGAGGATTGGGTTCTTCCTATCTATGCCTTCATCTCTATGTATATTATTATTTTAAAAAAAAAAAATATAATATACCATCTAGCTACTAGCTAGGTTTTAGCTCGGAGTATACAGTAGTAAGGTAGGCATTACTCAATCTTTTCCTGTCATCTTCCTTTGGGTTAGATCTTTCTAGGGTTTGTGTGATCTTCCTCTTTCTCTCATTCTCTGGCTCTCTAGAGATTGTGGGGTTGGTTTTTTTAAATTATCTTCATTCATTTTCTACTCCATTTCTGTTTGTCCATAAAAGGTTGGTTGGTTGTCAGTTTTTTTTTCCTAATTTGTTCAGATTTATTTGTACCCTTTCTCCTATTTTTAGAAACATTTACATGGGTCTTGCTTTGCTCTTTCCAATCTCTTGTATTATTTTGTCTGTAGTCCATTTTCCACTTCATAGGAACCAAAAATGCATCATTTTCTTTTTAGGGTCTTTCCATTTTCTGCTGTTTTCAGATCTTGATTCGTTTCTTGTGTGTACATAGGTTTGAGAAGAGATGGTGAGGAGAGGGAAGACTGAGATGAAGAGAATAGAAAATGCAACGAGCAGGCAAGTGACCTTTTCAAAGAGAAGGAATGGGTTGCTGAAAAAGGCCTTTGAGCTCTCAGTTCTCTGTGATGCTGAAGTTGCAGCTATTATCTTCTCTCCCGGAGGGAAACTTTATGAGTTTTCCAATTGTAGGTAAGTTTTCCTCATCCTCATGAATTAGATATCTTCTTTATTTTTAGCTATTTTTTGATACGAGGTGCATTGATCTGTTTGTGTATATCACGAGGAACTTGTCGTTTTATGCTTGTAAATATGGTTTGGATTATTCAAATTATGCATTTTGCACGCCCTTTCCAACTGACAAAGCTCCCAAGTGGGATAGAACTAGGAGTACGTTTTTGCATCTTTCAAAATTGAAGGGTCTGATCTCCCCCTCATTTTTCAGAGTCACATCTATTCTCTCTGTCATGTCCATTTGTCAAAATCACGGGGTCCACAGCTGTGAGTAAAATGCTTCATGCTGTTTTTGAGGGAGGGGGGGGGGAGAGAGAGAGAGAGAGAGAGAGAGAGAGAGAGAGACATATAAAAGATTTTTTGAGGATGCCCATAAAACTGATTCTTAACACAAGCAGAAGGAAGATGAAGTTATGACATAGCTCCGGTCCAATCTCTGTTTGAGAACAGTTAAGAGAATATTTAGTTGATTCAGTTGCAAGGCTTAGAATATTATTAGTCGCATGTATCAGTTCAGTTGTAAGAATGAATTTGAGATTATGTAGGTTAGAGACATTTCAAGTTTGAAACATTAAGTGTATTTATAAAATAAGTGGGAGTTGCACTGGACTGTACAAGCAAATTTAGAATTTGGTTGAAGGGTCCTTGTCGTTAAAATAAATAAAAATTTTAGATATTTTTTATATTTATTTATTTCTTTTATTATAATTTATTTATAATTTTATATTATATAAAATTATTTTATTATTTTTATTTTAAATAAATTTTATTTATTATGTAGTTTAAGAATACAAAGGAGTTATATTTAATAAAAATAAAATAAAAATTTCCTGAAATCTTTATTATCTTTTTCATTAAAAGAGAAAGGGAAAATATATTTCATCATTTTTCATTAAGGAAAAAGAAAAAGGGGAAAGAAAAACTCAAGGAATGTAGTATAGCTGACAGGGCGTTCTGATGAGGGCTAAAATTTTACCTACTGTTGGTATGTGTGAGTGTGGGCTTTGTTTTTTTTTTTCGTGGGTTGTTTTTCCTTCCTAGAGAAATGGTTTCCTGGCTTTTATGCATTTGAATTGCATTGATTCCAAGGTCACCCACCAGTACCATATACTGTGGTTCAAAGTTCCTTTATCTTCATGTTGGCGTTCAAGTGGGCTTGTTTCATCGTGTCAACTCTGATAAGACTATATTAGCCACAACCACACGTATATCCCTTGGTTAGTATACATTTCACTAAAATGTATGCCAAGCCTACGGTTAATGTGTTGGCCTATATTATAAATTTCACACCAATGAACCAAAACTCTAAACTATTAAGCGACCGAATGCTTGCACTCTCCCAAAACACTGTAGTGACCCTTCATTTTCTTTTAATAAAACTTCATTCAACTCAAGAGGGGTCAAACCAACGTGCCAAACTCTTTTATAATAGTGTTGAATAGAATCACAAAGAGAGTGAAACCAAAAGCCAGTGTATTAACAGCTCGACTCAATTACATGGAAAAGGGATACACTAAGTTTTGGTGTCCTTTTTTTTTTTTTTTTTTTTTTTTCTCTCTTAACATAAATAAGTTATGATATCATGTAGCATTAGGCATCTTGAACATTTGTTTTTAGTAACGAGAAATCCCTTTTAGGCATCTTGTTTATTGGTCTTTTATGAATTACCTTGTTCTTTTTTGAAGAGCCATGCCCCATTTATCTTTGGCATAATGCTTGAGTCATGTGCCAAGATCTAGATCACACTGAAAACAACTTCCAATAATTGAGGCCATTAGTAATGCCATGTAGTAGCCACAAAACTACCAGCTTAATCACATTTAGGTTGATATACCAGTGCAGCTAGTTAGATTACATCCCCATTTTCTCGTCATAAACAAGAAGTTATAATATTTGAACTGAAAATATATGTAGCAGCTATATCTTTTGCTTAGTTTTCATGATATGATGGACTCCGATTGACCACAGCTCTTGATTTAAGTACAGTCCGTTTGACCATGGTTGACATCGATCCATACACAATTTGTAGCATAACATTTTCAAGTTACTTAGATTCTTCAGAATACCAATCTATTCATAAAATTTGAACCCTTCTGGACACTCGTGATGACAAAATGTGATCCAAGAATAGAGACAAACCAAAAATACCATAACTTAACTAATTTGACTGTGAAGGACATAGATCAAGAAGGTACTCAATCATTCAAGGCTATTATGTAGAACCATATCTAATCTTTACAAATGTTCAGAAAGGTTTTTGGGCTTTATTTTAATTTGTTCGTTATCATGCATTTGAAGTTTAGAACACACCAAAACAATGTGGAAGAAGACAACCAAAAAAAAAAAAAAAGGGACAAATTAACAATTGTACTTCACAATAACCATGGAAGAAGCATAGTCTCCAAGTGCATCTTCTTGTTTTTAGGTTTTCATACCTTACTCTCTTGCTTGACTGATTGATTGGGTAATTAATCTGTAAAAAAGACTAAACCAAAGCATGCATAAAGGACATTCTGAGGGGTTGATAATTTTAATAACCAAGCTAAAGTCTGCTATTAAGGAATAGACATGGCAATAAAACTAGTCGATGGTGTTTGACCTTGGTAATCTTTATCTATGATCAAAATCTTGGAACTTCTTTTACTATAATAATGTATAATGATGTGAAATTTTTATTAAAAAGAGGAGAAAACACAAATAAAGAGTAGAATAGATTACTCCTTGTTTTTTTTTTTTTAAAAAAAAATTTTGGGTGCGTAAGAAGGAAAACCAAGATCAAAACTGTCATACAATAAGTGCAAGAATGGATTATTCATGCGTTGCATGACTGTCAGTGATAGCTAGATCAAAGCCAACAAGTTTAATTCATTGATTATAAGAATACTGCCATATGCAACTAGCTCACATAGAGTTACTTCCACTTAAAGGAGTAATTGTCTTGAGAAGGGTATTCTGCCTGGTGTGCTGGAACTCAAGGCTTTCAAATAGATCAGTTATACAGTGAACGAGTTATTATTTTTGGTAAGTCAATCTTGGTAATTTTATTAAAATAGAAAAGTAATCAAAGTACAAAAAGAAGCCCGTTAGGAACAGTTTATGAACTGTTCATAACAATACAAGATACATAAAAACACTAATAGTCTGCTTGGCTAAGGCATTAGCAACCAAGTTTGTTATTCTATTAGTTTGTAAGAATACACAAGTATTTGTGAAGCATAAAATAAGCCCTTGCTAAAAAAATTAAACAATAAAAATTAAATAAGTCATTGGATTTTAGTTTACAAAAAATTACATAAATACATAAATTGAATAGGAGATTGGATGTGGACTCATATCATTAAATTTTAATCATTAGTTACAGTTAACATTTTTTTTTTTGATAACTAACGGACTAATTGCAACTAATAATTAAAATTCAACGACTTGGATTCGGGTCCAATCTTTGTATTTGGTTAATAAAAGTCATGGTTACCTCAAATCTATAAAATAACTTAGTTCCATGGAAAAAAAATTATATATGTGTATTGGCTAGTCATTTAATTCTTTTGTTTCGTTTTTAAATGCTTCAGTATGAGCAAGACAATTGAAAGCTACCAGAGAGAGGCCAAAGATCTTGGAACCAGCAGCAAAAAGATAGTTGAAGAAAAGGTGCAGGTTTTATTATTCTTTCATTTGCATGTGGCTCAAGCACATACACCAAACTTTTTCCTTCCTTTATACAAGTTTCACCAAACTATCCGAAATTGCTTTTTGAATGCAGCAGATGAAGGACGGAACAGTTAGCATGGAAAAGAAGATTGAACTCCTTGAAGCTTCTGAACGGTAGATGACATAGTTTGAAACTTACAATAAATTAACTGGCGTTTTCTTTCTTGTTCAATATCCTACTTCTTGCACAATTTTTTGAACTCTTAAATTGGATATTCTTGCAGAAAGCTTTTGGGGGATGGACTGGAGCCATGTGCAATTGACGAGCTAAAGCATTTAGAGACTGAGCTAGAACGAAGTTTGTCGAGAATAAGGGCAAGAAAGGTACATCAAATAGGAATACCACTTTCCTGCAGCCTAAGCTGTTGCCTACATTATGGGGTTTACATGAAAATTTATGCATGTCGACACATTTAAAAAAAATGTTTTTTTTTTTTTGAAAAATAAGAGTTAAGGGTTTATTCTAATAAAACTCAATTTTTAGGATGCCACTCTATTCATGAACTTGCATACCATCCACACAATAAGAACTTTCATAATACAAAATAAAGGGTGTCCCAATATACAAAATTTTCAGGTTGTGTGATGGGGAGAAGTGTCAATCATGCGCAAACTTATTTGAGTCTCTTAGAACACCCTAAATTGTCAGGAACTCCAATTTTATTGCAGGTGATTTAACGAAACAAGGAACTATTAAGCAAACTAAACTCCTTGCCTAACTTTAGTTCTTATTTTGTGTTAGTTCTCCCCTTTGTATTATGTTGACTCTTAATTTTTCTAATAAAACTCTATTTAACCTATCCAAAAATACAAAATGTCTGCAGTGTATTGGCAAAGATTCTGTTTCCAGACTTTCATAATCCAGACTGCAGTAGATTTATTATTCCTTAACTAGTTCCTTTGCCTTGACAAATCCTGTTGTTTAGTGGTTTGTTTGTCTCCTTTCTTTTGACCCAATTGTGTGCAAGTGTAATTTCTTGTTGCTTATGCTACATATCAACTACTAATATGGTATGCAAAAGAAGTATTTCATTGCACGCTTTTGCGTATTGACGCAAGCTTGCAAATCTTGGCTAATGAAATTATCTATTGTAATAATTGGCCATTCTCTGTGTGCATGCAGCATCAACTGTTTAATTATCAAATTGAGAAGTTGAAGAACATGGTAACTTTCTTGTCACACATGCCTTTTTATCCCGGGAACTACATTCGCTACGTATATGCTTTGGATGTGCATAATGAAATGCATGCAGCATGGGTACTGCTGCAATGAAATATGTACTGGTGGACTTTTGTTAGTAAAAATGTTAATATATATTACATAACTTATGTTATATGATGTATATGATTCTTGTTATCCTCTTTTGGAAACTCAGGAAAGGATCCTATTGGAAGAAAATAAAATTTTGTGGGAGAAGGTACGTACTTAATTTCTCTTTGGGTTCCAGTCTCATTTTTGCTTGGTATGAAGGGCTTTGTTAAATGGATACCGGATTCATAGACATTATGGACTCGATGTCTCTTTGTTACAATTAATGATATCGCACAAGTTTTGTTCCTACAACAGACAAAACCCAGATCGTCCCTTTTTATGGTGTCTATGAGTCCTGCGTTCCTCTCATCTTTTTTTCTAATATGAAATAGAATTTGAACCTTAAATATATATAATTAGAACTTAAAACAACTCTACCAAAACCTTGTGTCTAATGAATCAAGTTACCTTGTCATGTTCCTTTTAAGATAAATTATGTGGCGTTTGGACCTTTCCACCCTTTTGGCATATGGGGTATATCTCGTTTGATGATTTAACTAGGCTATGTCAGTGTATAAGAATTTGGTTGTCGATGATAGCAGGACAATTGAATAAAAGGGCATCCTCGTTTACATTTACAGTATGAAGTCTTGTGTATTGGACGTATGTACATCCACGCACACTCTGCTTACACTCTTAACACACGTACACACACTGTTGTGGCCGATAATTTTTAACCGTAATTGATTTGTTGTAGCGTGAGATCGCGTCATTGGAGATCTCATCTGAAAAGCAACAATTGAAAAAGAGACGACGCATTGAAGTGGAGACAGAATTGTTCATTGGTCCACCTAAGCAGCGAAAGAATCCCCCACAGACTTTCTTGACTCTCTTTTAGCAGTTGCCCTACTCCCAATTTGCAACTGTTTTTCCTTGTTTTTAAGCTCTTTTTTTTTTTTGGGTTGTTTTGGGGGGGGGGGGGGGGGGGGTTGCGGCTGTGGGGAGGTTTTCTGGTGCCATTTTGGACATCTGAAGTAGTGATCGCCGTATCTAAATAAATTTCTATCAAAATATGTACAAAATTCCCATATATATATATATGAACAAAGGTTTAGTAAATTAAGTTAAGGGAAGTCAATGAATGTCTTTGATTTAAACCTATGGAGATGATGATTAAAACTTTCACCATGTTTCTTTCTTTGTTTAAAAAAAAACAAAAAGCAAAAAAGTTAGAGAAATGGATGTCTGCACTGAAAATCAAAACTTAGTACAATTTTATTATTAATTTATATTTTTTTTTCTCTAAAATTATTATTTTGCTCTCACGCAACTGTATTTTGTCGCCGAGTTTTTTTCGTTTGTCTGACTGCCAGGTATTCCTGACTCTTCCAAAAATCACAATGATCAACTATACAAATAACGTAATTACCTTTGACAACTATCATTTTCAGTGAAGTCTCGGTCCCCCTTTTTAAATAATTTAGATTGAAGCAACACAATTTATCATTTGGTAAAAAGTTCACATCTACTTATTAATTTTTATTTTTTTTCTAACTATTGGAAAGTTTAAATCTTGTGAGCCAAAGAATTAAGAGTAAATTCTACTCATGTAATTCTTTTTTCTCCTTGACTGATCCTTGATGATTGTGATTATTTGAGCACAGGTTGTGATATTAGAAGTAAGTTTTAATATGAACGT
This sequence comes from Rhizophora mangle, assembly GCA_037832345.1. Classification (NCBI taxonomy): domain Eukaryota; kingdom Viridiplantae; phylum Streptophyta; class Magnoliopsida; order Malpighiales; family Rhizophoraceae; genus Rhizophora; species Rhizophora mangle. The sequence continues at coordinate 4,088,464 of JBAPLJ010001938.1, read as the reverse complement.
AATGGTTATGATTAATCTAAACCAACCTCCATTTCGCCTAAACAATTCACTTTCTGTTGTATCGAACTACCTTCTCACATATTACTCAAAAAAAAAAAAAAAAAAAAAAAAAAAACTACCTTCTCACATGATTTGAATAATGGGAGAAAAAAAAAAAAAAACTCAGAACCCACCGCTCCTCACTCGGCTGCAAGACACCGCGGGTAGTGAAGGAGATGGAAATGGCATGATGGAACACACCCTTTCGTTTTCTTTTTCATAACTTGGTTTTTTAGTACATGACGTGCAAACATTGTTGTGAACTGCACGTTGCCACCACGCGTCAACCTTTGGTCGACAAGTCCAGTACTTTCAAGCAACCTCCAAAGGCCGCTGTCAAACGCAATTGAACTTGAAAATAGTCCCCAATACTGAATCCATCACGCGTCAGCATTCTAAAACCTTCGGCGCCACTTTTTTTTTTTTTAAATAAAAAATAAAAAATAAATATATTTTTAAAAATTTATAACTTACATTAAAAATAAAAAAATTATTGATAATATTTATTTTATATTTTATAAAATAAAAAATGAAAATTTAAATTTAAATTTTTGATTGTTATTAAATTAATTATTATAACATTAAAATTATTATAATTACTAATTAATATTTTTATTTTAATATATATTTTTATTTAAAAAATAATTTTAAAATAATATAAAAAATTTAAACAAAAATCATTTTTATTCAAATATTAAATTTTCTTATTTAATTTAATTTTATATTTATATTTTAAATATTCTCTTCTTTTGCATACATTTCAAAGGAAGAAAAAAAAAAACTTTTGTTTCCTTTGCTTCTCAACTTGTTCAAGCAATGTTTTGGATAATCTTCGTAGTAAGACCTATATGACCTACAAGCAAAGCAAAGTGAAAAAAAAAACACTGAGAGAGAGAGAGAGAGAGAGAGAGAAATAGTGTCATATATGCCTTGTTTCAAGCCATCAATTCTCTCTTCCTCTGTGTATCAATTTGTTTCGCTTAAATAATAAGTTGAGCTTTCACTTTTGTGTGCCCACAAAAGTTGGAGTTGCACTTACACAAAGTTCTTGTGTAATTAAGGCAAGAGAAGAAAGAAGAAGAAGAAAAGATGGGTACTTCGACTCTTATTCCTCTGCTTTCTCCAAAACCAAGGCCCTCTGTCTTTGAACAGAACTCTTCTCTCCTTCCTTTTAGAAGAAAACCAAGGAAGAAGAACCCATCTTTTGGTCCTGTAAGTTTTATCCTTTCTTTCTTTCTTTCTTTCTTTTCAATTTTTGGTTTTTAATGGGTTTCATTTTGAAGTTTTCTCTTTCTTGGGTTACACTTTCTTTTGTGGTCTTGGTTTCAATATGTAAAGTTGGTTGTGATTTGAGAGTTTGAATTGGATCAGGTGGCAAGGTTATTTGGGCCATCGATTTTTGAGGCATCAAAGTTGAAAGTATTGTTCTTGGGGGTTGATGAAAAGAAGCATCCAGGGAAGCTGCCAAGGACTTACACGCTAACACATAGTGATGTTACTGCTAAGCTTACCTTAGCCATCTCACAGACAATAAACAATTCTCAGGTAATCAAAACATTTAATAATCATATGATAGATCAAGCTCTTTTTCTCAGTAAAATCCTTTACTTGACTTGGGTTGCTTATTTATTTATTTATCCTTCCGAGTTACTTAAATGAGAAGATAGAGGAAACAGGACATGGCTGGACGGCAATGGATAAAGATTTTTACTTTTATTCTTAGTCAACATGACCATTGATTAATCCAGGATCTTGAATCATGAAATTAAGGAAAAAGAACAATTGGGGTTTGCTTGCAGCTGCAGGGGTGGTACAACAAACTGTACAGAGATGAAGTGGTGGCAGAATGGAAGAAAGTCAAGGAAAAGATGTCTCTCCATGTTCACTGCCATATAAGCGGAGGCCATTTCCTCTTGGATCTTTGCTCTAGGCTCAGATATTTCATCTTCTGCAAAGAACTCCCTGTGGTAAATCCACCTACTTAACATTCTTAATCAGTGATTAAGCTTTTTCAATTATGATCAGTTATCTAAATGGCATTTCTATTTTTGGAGTAGGTTTTGAAGGCCTTTGTCCATGGGGATGGAAATTTGTTCAACAACTACCCGGAATTACAGGAGGCTTTGGTTTGGGTGTACTTTCATTCAAACATACCAGAATTCAACAAGGTAGAGTGCTGGGGCCCCCTCAAGGATGCTGAATCACCGTCTACTAATGTGTCCCATGGGCCCCATGATGACCATCAGCAGAAGGAAATCTCATCAAGCGGCCGGCACCTGCCTGAGCCATGCAAAATGGAATGCTCTTGTTGTTTCCCACCCACGAGCCTGATAACATGGTCACAAACGTGTCCTCTGGTCAATTGGAGCGGCCGAGGGACCCAGCAAAACTTCGAGCAACAGCCTCGGTAGCCATCTGAATGTCACATGTCTGAATAAAGCATTTGCCCATACACCCAAAAAACAGGTTGGTGGGTGGGGGTTGAGACTTGAAACATTGGTTATATAATTGATGTACATATTAAGCTCAGGATTCTGATTCTAGTATGAATGATTTGTCATTACATTTGACCTTCTCATTGATCTCACAGTGTCGCATTGTGTATTGTGTTTAAACACGAATCATGATCTTATAGTTTATTTCTTTCATTCATGGGCGTCGGGCATGAAATGCGCACTCTGGCATTGCGTCTTGACGTCGCTGTGACATGTAACATGACTTGCTGTAAATGGAAAATAGATTTTGAATTCAATCTGCCTGCGAGTGAACCACCAGCAACTCCTGTTCGTGCTGCTGGATAATATTCTTTGAACATTTTTTCTGACACTGTTTCCACTTTTCCTAAGTCGTTGTATTATAATAGGATGGAATCTGGGTGAATTTGTAAAACAAGTCTCCCATGTTTCTTTTTTTTTTTTTAAATTGATAACTAAATGAAGAATATCAAACCACTCTGGAAGTACAAAGGTCGGTCTCCAAAATATGTTTTAGTGATTAAAAAATTAAATACTTATTTTCAAAATCTTGAGTTCAAAAAAAAAAAAAAAAAAAATCAAATTTACAAAAAATATAAAGAGTTACAATTATTATATAATTAATAGTTCAATGATTCTTTTAATAAACAAAAATATAAATTCATAAATTTTATTTAAATTTGCTAGTCTACATATTAAAATTTAAAAATAAACATATAACTAATTATCTCTATAGATTTTCAAATAATTTCAAAATTTAATTTTAAAATTTAATTTCAATAAAATATTTAAAATAATTTTTCATAATTCTTTGATTTTTATTTTTTTGACTTATTCAATTCTAACAATATTGCGAGATCATGTGGTAATTTATGATATTACCACATTACATTAATAAGCTAGATTAAAAAAAACTAATTTGAAAAGTACTAAAATGAATTCTAATAAAATTGATAATAACAACGTTTAAAATTAACGAGAGAGAGGAGAAAGAAAAAAAAAAAAAAAATCACAACACAACTTTGACGAGCCCAAAACCAAGGTCCACGAACCCTACGGAACTCTGAACGAGCTTTCCCATAACATTTGCCAAGTCAAAAGTTACGGTCATCCTAATCCTAGCTGCTCACTGGACCGATTATTCCTGGGCCCTTCATGATCCAACCGGTCCGTTTTTTTTCTCACAAGAGAAGCCGAGAGGGAGAACAAAAATTGAGTCAATAGAACTAAAACATAAAACCAAGAAATTTTAATTGAAATATCCCATTTAATTGCAATGGAATCACGGGACGGTTGACTCGTTTGAGTCATCCCCAGAATGAACAGCTGCTCGGTTATTCTAACAACTAAAATGGCTAAAGCAGGTGAACGTGTAGGTTTTATGACATTTTCTTTTTTATGAGATCCCAATGTACGGTGCATTTAGTAAGTCTAATTTAACGTTTTCTTTAGGCTCAAAAATGGTTGGTCTACCATTAATCCTAAAGTTTAAAATTTAGTAATAAAGTTTTTAATATTATTAATTTTAGGTCTCCTTATAAATAAATAAACAAATTGTTGATTTAAAGCAACCACACCATCCTCAAAAACTTCTTTTGGTTTAAATGGGGTTTTTTCTTGTAAATTTTTTACTTAAAAAAAAAAAAAAAAAAAAAAGGAGGACAGAGTCCACATATAAGGACTTGATCGGATGCCCCCACCACACCATTTAAGACCATGATTTTATCTCTTTTAAACGTTTCTTGTTCAATGAACAACTTTCCCAGCTCCTGCTTCACTCAGAAGGCTAATCATAATCAATCAAAATCGCTTATAAGCCAAGCTTCATTGCTTGCAGGCCCACAATGCTTATTTTGAAACAACATAGGATCCACCGTATTCTAATCTCCAACCAAATGAAAACGTTTTAATTCAAAGCAACTTCAATAAGCGTATTTTCTGGACAATGTCCATTCTCAGAAATCATTCACTTTGGCAGGTGACATCTCTTGAACAACATCATTGCCGATCCAACAGTTAGCACCCCACGTCCAGCGAAAAAATCATAATTTTTTTTTTCTCCATGAATTTGAATAATGGCCAAGCTTAAAGAACATGGCAGGCCGTTTACAAAATAGCAGATCATGAACAGCTTTTGATAACCAGAAAGGGAAGAACAGAGAACAGAACGAAAGAACAGCAGAGTTGCCTTGTTCCAATACCAAGAAATTCAAAAGTTGTGTTGAATTTTATACTTTATTTTCTTAAAACAAATCCATCTATTTTTGAACTAATATTACAGTTGAGTCATTTTCACGATGGAAGGGAAAAATTCATGAAGGATAACGTGCATACTCGTGCTCCATTGTTTGCATTGACCAAGTTTGGGGTGCCGTGGCAGCCCTGACATGGCCAACCATTGACACTTGCAGAGCTTCCTCTTCATAAGCTCTTCTCTCCATCTCTTCCATTCTTGCTTTCTTCTTCACTTTTACAATCATTGCAACCAGAAGCAAACCCAATAGAAAGGCACCCAATGCGGCCCCAACAGCGCTCCCAACCATCACTTTCCACAGGCTGATCTTCCTTTTCTTCTGCACAGGCGGTGGTGATTTAATCACTAGACCATAATGACCATGCCTTGTTGCTGCACAAACATAAGGCGATAATGGTTTTTTTAATGTCACCCTGCCATCTTTCTCAAAACTAGCACATAGTGGCCTATTTTCTGATACATTGGCAATTCCCATTGTGTTCCTCAAGTCTATAATTATTGGTTTTTCTGCAGCATGAATCCCAAGCTCAAAAGGGTTATTAAAATTCACATCATTTTCAACATTGTAAGCCAGAAGGCCTAAAATAGGTGACACAAGTTGATATCCTGAGAGATCATAGTTAGCATAATATATAGATGACCAGTTAGACCCAAAGTTTTGCCTAATTACCATGACTCTCTCCACGCATGGCTGGATCGTCACGCCAATACCCAGGTGGAATTCCTTCAGCCGAGCACCATATCTCCGTAGGCTTCCACATCGAAACCTCACCGAATCAACAACGATGCCGGAGAAATTTGCCGGTAACTGTACAGCATGTATTATGCCTGTTTTGAAGTGAATGTCGTAGGACTTAAATGTGTAGTCTCTAATGAGAAGATCAAGAAGGCGGGCTGATTTGATCACTTGAGTTTCAGTTCTCATTGATGACAGTGAAACAAGGACTAGCAAAGGGAGGAGGAAGAGAGGAGAGCCCATGTGAGGATATGAGCTTGGTTTAATAGCAGTTGATTACTACTGTTATGGTGTGTTTTTTCTTTTTTACTTTATTTATTTCTATGAAATATAGTTCTATATCAGCTATTTCCTTTTCCGTCTGTGAGGGTAGCAAGGAGTGAAGCTGGAAAGAGGAAAGCTATGTGCAGTTTGGGAAAATATATCATTGAGAGAAACTTTTGTTGGATTGAAGAGCAAGAAAGTGAAAAGGGGGAAGGAAGTTCCTGTTTTGCTTTCTTTATGAAGGAAAGAATATGCATAAGGTGACCTTGACAGCGTTGTGCAAAGAGTACCTGTTGTGTTCAGGACAAAGTGGCAACAAGTCCCTGTTCATTTCCCACGTTGACTGGGATTGGAAGTATCAAGATACATAAGACTGAGCTGATTATAACCACAGGCCACAGCAGTTGATTTCTTGGAAAGCAAACTTGGCAATTTACTTATATTAATTTCAGCATTGCATTTGGGTTGCTTACATCAAAAACTGTTGCTTGTCATGGCCATAAAAAAGATAAAAAGAAAAAAAAAAATTGTGTATCTTGCAAGGTCAATTTTAAAGAGAGAAAAAGAATAAAAATAATTACTAGATATAATAAATTGGTAGACAGTAAACTTTAAATTTTGAAATGAAATATGAAATTTCAATTCTAAAACACTCTCCCATCTCCATCTCAATTGGGGTCCGAACCGTGTGGCCGGGGAATGATTTGGAGCGTGGGTTGATGATGAAACCTCCACCCTTTGAGTCCTAAAAACAAATGGAAAAGGAATTGGCGTGCTTCAGGGCATGGGATGAAGGCGCTTGTGCATTTAAATTTTAGAAACAATTTCACTAACACAAAAACAAATAAATAAATATGATTCAGCATAATTAATAAAATAAGATAGTTTATTCATATTTTTCTCATTAATTCATTTTATATAATAATAATAATAATAACTGTGAAGATAAGGAGATCTTATAAAATCTATTATCTCCTAAGCCTCAAAGGCATTGATTAATTCTTTTGGGTCCAATCAATTATAAGAGTTAAAAGCTTAAAAAAAAAAAAAAAGTAATAAAAATTTACGAGCTACCGAGTGAGAGCCTGAAAGGGTTGGACGGAAAAGAGGAAGAACCGCCGAGAGCGAGAAAAGAAGATGGCAGCCGCCGCCGCAGCAAGCTCCCAACAACACCCGCCTCCGCCACCTCCACCGCAGTCCCGATCGCTCCCTCCTCCGAACCGAAATCACCCTCCTCCCCCTCGCGCCCGTCCCGAACCCATCGATCGGGAAAAGGTCGGTACCTTAGTTTCTTCTCTTTAGTTTTAAACTTTTCTTTTTTTTTTTTTTTCTCTCTCTCTCTCTCTCTTATTTTATTTTATTTTGGGGGCGAGGGTCAGTGTTTCAATGCGTTTACGAGCATAAAAATTTTGGTATTCTCCTATGCAGACTTGCCCTTTGCTACTTCGCGTTTTCACTAAGGTACCCAATCTCTTCTTTTTCTTTACTACTTTACTTTTTTTTTGGGATTTTTTTTGTGTCTCATTTTGTCTAGAATGTTCAATGTTCTTTTTTTTTTTTTTTTTTTTGCAAAGTTGCATGCTTTTTGTGATTTATGAGGTGGGTTTTGAACCATTTTTTCCAATTGTCTTAGTTTCTAGGAATTCATGATGTTGAATGACCTGGGTTCGTGTATAATGGCAAAAAGAGTAGTGAGGCATTTTTCTTGTTTTTAGCATTCTCTGTTTTGGTATATATTGGCTTTAAACATTTTGGATTGATGCACATGGGTATTGAAGGAACTAATTTTGCACCAGCTGCTTTAGTGCAGAACAGGAATGGGGGATGCTGATAAGAGCTCAGGCAGTTGATAGGAGGGTGTCTAGAATGACTTTACCTGTTTCTTTAAGAAAGGAAACTCTGGACTTCTTGAGGTTGTTTGTGATGTGGTGTTATTAAGTTAAGAACTGGGTGGCAAGTGTGATTATTTTTGACACCTTTGATAATGTTAGTTTCCCGTTTTCCAAATTAAGATGGCTCAAGAACTAGAGTTAGGTGTGGAAAGACATAGTTGATCAGATAAATATCAGAGTTTTGGTTTCAAATAAGGTCTCATCTTTTTCATTAAGTGGGCAAACAAATTAACTGAAATGAGCTCACAACCGATTTTTCATCTTATGCAGATTGGTGGTCATCATAAGGCAGAAGATTTTGCGATAAGAGGTAAGGAGCCCAAAGATGAGGTTCAAATTTACACATGGAAAGATGCCACACTTCGTGAGTTGACTGATCTAGTATGTTCCTTTGCCAAAACCCCAAGGAAAATTTTTGTTTCATTGAAAGAAAGCTTTTGTTATTTGTACTTTGCAGCTAATTCTTGTTCACTGCCAGGTCAAAGAGGTTGCTCTGGAGGCAAGGAGAAGAAATGCAAGATTATCATTTGCTTTGGTCTTTCCCGATAAGCATGGTCGTTTTGTTGTGAGAACGGTATGTGATACTTTTCTCCATTGGGACAGGACAATTTTAATGTCTTGAGAACTTGATAAAAACTTAGGAGATAACTTGTTTGCATGCTTGAATGCAAAGGCAGTTCACTTTTACAGGTTTAAAACTCTTGTTTTATAAATGATACTACCAGGGATATACAAGATTCTTATACCCCTGACATGAAGAAATTTTGCAAACTTAGAAACTAGTGTATGTTATTGAGATTCTGTTCTTTGTATTTTAAAGGTGGGAATGACACATTCAATAGGGAGGCGTCCAGATGACATGAAGACATTGGGTGAACTCAGTTTCCAGGTAAAGTTGAAATATGCTTGTCTGTAAAATGAACTGAGATATTTATGTTGATGTCCTCAACTTCTCTTCAATTGTTTGCTGTAGATTGGAGATTACTTGGATGTCGCAATCCTTTAAGGAGAAGGTTGGTTAATGGAGCCTAAATGCTGTTATGTGATCGGTGATATGTTTTGAAGGTGCCTGTTGTTTTATAGGCATTTTTATTTTTTGGGGTTTAAATGGATCTGTTCGTATGGCAAGAACATGTAAGAACTGTAAGAATCTATGGCAAGAATATGTTTAGTAATGAAAGCTTCTCTCCATCCTTTAGGGCCCCTCCTGCAGTCCATCTCTATGCCCAGTTGAAAAAAAAAAAATGAAGCAGAAGGCAAGAAACAATGCAAACAATAAAGTATTGGAAAAACGAATTTTGATCAGAATATCGATGGTATACTTTAGAAAACTGTATAAGCAATGGAAAAGCTTGTTTGTTAATTATGACCCTGATAAGTAGGTGAAATCTATGGCTACTGGGTCTCAGAGCAGCACATCAGAATGGCTCATATTACCCTAAAAAACGTTGAATCATTGATGCTGATAAATATAACCTTACCCATTATATTCACAGCTATTCAGAAGGGTATGCTTTGTAGGAGGATTAAGATATACAACTATTTCTGCTCTTATGTTCCACTGGAAAAGGCCCTGGAATACTTCATGTATAAAGCATGTACATACTTCATCTTTGGAATACAATATACAGCGGCAGTACAATGATGGAGAACCGAGATACAATCTGAAAGCATCCTCTTGGCAATTTATAACTCAATTTGCATATAAAGGAGACAACATGTTCCCCCATCTCTGGAGTTAGCAGTAGCTGTCTTGTACATCCCTGTCCTGCACGATTTGTCATCATCATTTTTCACAACTACTATGTTTTTTTTTTATTATTATTTTTATTTTTTTATGGATTGAAAACAGATGGCCTGGAATGTATAAAAGCAATTATATGCATCTCAATGACATCATCCTCACATTTGCTCTCGTCGCAATAAATTGTTGGACTTCCCTCAAGCACATAAGGTTATACCTGAACCAGGACTCATGAAATACCCTGTGAGTTTGGATAGTGGACAGGATGTGTAGTTGTGTACCTCTATTTTAAGCCTCAGTTCCTTCTGGCAGTGTAATCAACCGAGTATTCGAATCGTACACCATTTCAGTTCCACAACTGTAGCAAAATTGATACGGTAATGTTAGTGGTCAAAAACTGGCATGCCTGCAAAGCAATGTCATTAGCAAAAATTTTCCCAAACCTACTTTGAGCATTTAACAGTGTTGATGGAGCCACCGCTCGAGATTGACAATATGGTTCCAAAGAATAGATTCTCTGTACCACAATTGGGGCAAGGACCCTAGAAAATGATGTTGGTCATCAGTATCACATTATAATATGCGGCTGTGTCACATTATGTGCCCGATGATTAGGGCCATGGAGGAAATATGAATGCATGGCATACCTTCAGGATCAAAGAGTCTTTCACGATGGCATTGGTAAGTGTCAGAGCCGACCACACTATCAAGGGCACGGCAGCAAACCATGTGAAAAGAAAGCTGAATGGTTCTGGGAGCTGCAACCCATCAATAAAAAAACTAAAACTAGAATCAAGTTGTCATGTAACTACAACTTGATTTAAGAAGCTCCATGCAAATACTTCGCATAAACAAGCAGTTTCTATCTCACTTGCATGGCATTGTGATCTTTGAACGTAATCACCTACTTAGGCTTGTCAGCAAGTGGCTATACTGCCCTTGGCATGGATTCTAGGCAGGCCATGCTCATGATTTTACCCAGTCAGCAATTTTGATTTTGTTTTCCTTGTTTGGGGAAAACTGATAACAAATGCATTTCTTAGACCGTGCATGAGTTACTGATGTAAGAAGAAAGAACGATGTACCTCCAAGAGATAGGTGATTTCAAATCCAGTAATATCATCCAAGAAGAAAAACCTGTTATGATCAAGAAAACAATATCACAGCTGGCCAGTTGTGGGCAAAATACATTATAATAGAAGTTAGTGGGCTTGGCATGATGAAAAATTAGGGAGATTTAACAAGGAAAAATAAAATATGAGTGAAACTAGACAGAGAACAAGTGACAACACCGGAAATTAACCACAGAAAAATGCAACAACAGTGGAGTTTCACGAGTAGAACACGCATGCCTGGATGCTTCAAGCATTTATACTTCTGCATTTGAGTAAGAGCAATTTACTTACAAGCCAAGCGCAATTACAGTTGCTGGGACATTCAGTAGGAACATTTTGAGGTAGTCAACAGATAGGTCACTGTAAACCTTCGGGGAGAACATCAATGCAGAATTCAACATTGGTATTGAGGAATATAAACGAAAGCACAACCAGACACGCAAGAAAAAATTATAGAATCAATGCACCTTTCTACTTCGGAGACTGCACCGAGGGCCCTCAACTACAATTTCACTGCCTTCTGACTGGAAAACAATAATGGACACAAATAGCGCAATCAAAAAACTTGATTTTATGAACAGAAGTAGGCAACAAGAAACTACTAAACTAGCAGCACAATCTCTGTGACACTGCAAGTATATTGTCTCCGAAAATATTATATTGAGCACATGGGATAGAAAATATGGATTCGTATCCACTCATTGGTCAAACTTTTAAACTATGCCAAACACTGATCTACCAATTAAACGAATACCATTTTCTGTCAAATAAGCAGCTGTATCCAAAAATTGAGATCCAACCAAGCACAGACCTTTAATTTTTGCTTTAATTTATCGAATTCTTCATTGCTCAAGATTGGCTTCCCAGACACATAAGCCATTGAGGCTTCCAGAAATCTCTGTTCATCAGCACCTGTTTTTGAGGAACAGAATCACCAGACATGGCAGTTGAACATAAAACTTTCAATGATTCATGCAAATTTAGGGACAGGTCAGGAATCCACAAATAAGTGAAAACCCATACTTAGCATAACAACACTGCTTCCTTCCCACATCAGCTCTTCCTTCAGATTATCAAATTCTTCATTTGACATTATAGCTTTTCCCTCGTAATAGAATGCCTGCAGAAGAAAACAGAAACCAAGTTGAAATCTCATGCACAGAAAACATTAAAACTATGTTAATCAGAATTTTAGGGCAGTTAAAATCGGAAGGTTGGTTCCTGGTACCTGTAGAGCTTGAAGAAACTCTTGCTCCATTTCACCCAAAGACTTCTTTTTTTTCTTGTCTATGCTACAGTATTGCAGAACATTACTATCAACTATCTCATCTTTTTTGACCTGGCCTGCAAATAAATTATGTTGGATTTACATAACTGAGAACAAAGAGAAAAAATAATAATAATAATAATAAAAAGAAAGGTTTTTGAAAGAACCCAAAACAGTGAATAAGTCACAAGTGCAAATCCAACAAGCTTTCTTGTTTCGTGATTGTCGACAAACCATTCACCCCAAAAGCTTAAAGTGTAGGGTGAATCCTGAGAATGAATCACACATGAAACTCTTAACAGAAATGATAACATGCTGGCAACAACTCTTTCTCATGCTTCAAGGTACCGTTGATTATCATAATGGCTGAATATCAAAATGCTGAAATTAAATTGACAGAGATAATATCCAATACCTTGTTGGTCAGCAGTGGCCTTGACAGGAAGTAGGAACATACGGCGTCGAAGACAAGGCTGTCTTCCATTGAACTGAACCTTTGTAAGAGAAGAAAAAGGAGCAGAAGAAGAAGAGGGTACAGAGCTGGATGGTTTTGGAATAGGAGCGGTGAAGGATGCACGAGGAGAAGTCAAAGTCAAGGCTAGTTTGCTAGCCATTGATGACCCCATATTAGATTTAGATTCAGTTGAGCCTGTGGTGCTTTTGGTTTCTGATATGGTGATTTTGAGTTAATGGGTGCATTCCATTTTGCTTCGCTTTGAGGATATTTTCTTTTCTGCGTCTGAACACAAACAGACAGAGACATCGAGAGATTACAAACGATAAGGCAATACCGAAATGAGTGGAGGGAAATCTAACGGCATTGTCTCAAAAAAATATAAAAATAAATAAATAAATAAATAAGGGCATTGCCCATCTAACCATGCCAACCAATAAGTGCAGGGCATCTGGCGTGCGCTTACACGTGGATGGTTGCAACTTCCCTCTCTCGAAGCAATGCTTTTGTGTGCGCGTTCCTCGCGTGGGTCCCACAATAAGGGTCCCGGGTCCCAGGTCCCGTGGGACCCATTCACCTAAGATTTTCGGTTCAATAAAAATTAGCTGGCAAGTCAAATTTGAGATAATAAAAAAAGTAGGTTAATTATTGTCCTCTCTCATGTTTACGTGTGCGTGTGTCCCAATAACGGAGCAGAAATCTTTCAATTTTTGGTTGTGGTCAAAATTATTCATAATTAATTTAATAATGAAAATAAATTAAACATTATATAAATTAAACCCATAAATTTTTATATTTTATATTTTACAGAAAGTTGCCCTAGTTATGCTTAGCCTAGATTGCATGTAAAGTCACTGGGGCCTTCATGTTTGGGACGTCGGCCTCAAGGCAGTAGTTGAGTGTTTTTATGACCTGCCATTGGGTTATCGTTTCCATTCAACCAAAATCTTGATCAACACAGCCTGTGGAGCACCCCCACCAACGCAATTTGCCCATAAACAATGGTACTTAACATCATGCACAAAAATTTGTCACGGGTCAATAGAGAGATAAGGTATGTTGTCTTCGTAGGGACAAGAGCGATAAAACAAAGAATATGGACTATAAAAATAAATAAATAAATAAAAGGGCTGCATAGATGGTCTATGGTTGAAAAGTTCACCATCGCCCGACTTAATATTGTTCCAATTCCGCGCCAAGCAATTAGACTAATCTTCCCTTTACTTAATTAATTACTAGTTTGAGTGTGGCTTTTATTAGCAAAAATTGGGGACTTAGAATTTTTTGTCCTAGTGTTTTAAAAAAAAAAAAAATGGTGAATTCTTACTTAAAGAAATGCTAAAATTAGATCAGTTTCCTTTTTACAAAAAAATAAAAAAAAATAAAAAAAAATTATTCATATTGGATTTAGGTTTCACATATTATATATTTTAATTACTCTAGTTTTTCTATATATTTACCTCTGTCTGAAGGCTACAGAAAGGGTTATTACCTAATACATTGACTATTTAGTTTGCCAGTCTATTCTGTGACAAAGATAGAGAGATAGTTTTCAAGTTTCTATCATTACAACCACTCAAATTGGAAACCATCAAACACACGTTTAGTTTCAACTTTAGTTATTTCAACTGGAATTCTTGTCTTATATATAGTGTATATAATTCGTTGTCCCAAAAAAGGCAAAAATATAGTATATATATAATTCAAAAGCTGACATTGTAATTGTTTAGCTTCTTTTTAAGTAGTTGCCCACCCACAAGAGGCTCACACTTCCACCTACCCTTCTCAGACAACCCTTCAGTCTTTCATTTTCCTCCAAGGTGCAAAAGGGAAAGGTGGGATGGCAGTTTGATGGTCATGGGGAAGGTTTATATGGGTGCAAATAATAATAATAATAATAATAATAATAATAATAATAATACTTTCTTGTTAGTTCGGTGCAGCAACATTCATGCCACGCCTTTCGTTTTCCTGAAATAGTGGTTTCTCGATCTACCCAACAGACAATCTCTGTGGGCGACAATTTTGCCAATTTACAAAATTGCTAGCGCCCCTACAGATAATTGGTGTGAGATGATAAATGGGATTCACCTCCTAAAAAAAAAAAAAAATTTTTTTTTTCTTTTTATACAAAAATTCAAATTGTCCTTCTCAAAAATAGTTAATGTACAATAATAATAATAAAAAAAAGTAAAATGTGAAACCAGAATAGAATTCACATTTTTAATAAACTTGTCGCGCATCAACCTACGTTGATGGTGTTTAGGTAAAAAGTAAGCCACATATGCTACGTCAGTCTCGACTCCTCTGCCTTCTATCCACCACTCTTTTCTTTAATAAATAGAGAATTAATTAATTTAAAACTTGTTCTATGCATATTTGACGTTATATTACTATATTTGTTAGAGGTAGGTATATAATTTCATTGTTACCTGTATGATAAAAAATTAAAAGTATGTAATTAATAATTATAATTAAATAATTTACCGTGATTATGACGGAAACATATTGTATGGGAGGCAAAGCAATTGAAAGCAGGACGGTGACGGTCAGGGTTCAAACCAGTCCCTCCCTCCCTCGTGCTTTAGCCCTCCAGTCAATACCATTTTCACATGCGAGACGTCGGCCAATTTCCACTCCATAGCCATTGTGTCTGGTGGCATTTGCTCCATCACGTGTGTACCTGACCCACCAAAAACTCCATCACCCGGGAGTCAGGCGTCAATCGGCATTCCCATCCAGAAGCCCCGAAATTATTGGCCTCCAATGTAGAGCCACGCACCGGCCACTCCCCATGTCATACCTCAAAATGGGTCGTACAATTTGAACTATAAATTAACCTCGATAACAGCCCCTGGAAAACATTGGCTTTGAGCAATAGCCACCAAGAAATTCTTTCCGTTAGCTACGTTGCTTTACTTGTGCAAGAAGATCACAACCATTTCTCAAAACAACCATCACGATGGTGACTTCAGTGGCTGCTGACGCTCCAAGAGTTGAAATGCTGGCAAGCAGTGGGATTAAGGCAATCCCAAAAGAGTACGTGCGGCCACAGGAGGAGCTAAACAGCATAGGCAACGTATTCGAAGAAGAGAAGAAAGAAGAAGGACCCCAAGTCCCAACCATTGATCTGAAGGAGATTGACTCTGCGGACAATGGGGTTCGCGAGAAGTGCCGGGAAGAGCTGATCAAGGCGGCCAAAGAGTGGGGTGTCATGCACGTTGTTAACCATGGCATTTCTGATGATCTCACTGCTTGTGTCAAGAAAGCTGGTGAGACCTTCTTTAATCTCCCTGTTGAGGAGAAGGAGAAGTATGCAAATGACCAGGCTTCCGGGAAGATCCAAGGCTATGGAAGCAAGCTGGCTAACAATGCTAGTGGACAACTTGAGTGGGAGGATTACTTCTTTCACCTTATTTTCCCAGAAGACAAGCGGGACTTGTCCATTTGGCCAAAGACTCCCAGTGACTACATGTGAGTAGAACGACCTTTGTTGAAAGTAGAATTGTTTTGTTTTCTTTCATCAATTGGTTTCTTATGCATGTTCAAACTTAGTTTATGATGAAAAAAAGAAAAAAAAAATCATGCAGTTGAACTCACTACATACATACTTGTATTTCGAATTCATTTCTTTTACTTTTATTTTCTATGTTTTTATGTATATAAATTTCTTTCTTTGGCAGTGAGACGACTAGTGAATATGCAAAGCAACTTAGAGCTCTGGCGACCAAAATTATGGGAGTCCTGTCACTTGGCTTGGGATTGGAAGAGGGAAGACTAGAAAAAGAGGTCGGTGGCCTTGAAGAGCTACTACTCCAAATGAAGATCAACTATTACCCCAAGTGCCCACAGCCAGAGCTGGCCTTAGGTGTTGAAGCTCACACTGATGTGAGCTCACTCACTTTCATACTCCACAACATGGTCCCTGGCCTCCAACTCTTCTATGAAGGCAAATGGATAACTGCCAAATGTGTCCCAAATTCTATCATCATGCATGTTGGTGACACGATTGAGATTCTGAGCAATGGCAAGTACAAGAGCATTCTTCACAGGGGACTTGTTAACAAGGAGAAGGTGAGGATTTCATGGGCAGTTTTCTGTGAGCCACCAAAGGAGAAAATAATCCTTAAGCCACTGCCAGAGGTTGTGTCTGAGGCAGAGCCACCATTGTTCCCTCCTCGCACCTTTGCTCAGCATATCCAACACAAGCTGTTCAGGAAGAACCAAGATATTGCTCCTGCCAAATGAGTCTGGTTCTCCCCGCATCCATGCTCAGCATATCCAACACAAGCTGCTCAGGAAGACCCAAGGTGCTGCTCTCTCCAAATGAGTCCAGTTAATCACTTATTTGGTTATCTACTTGTTTTTATATGGTTCTCATGTATTGGCTTATGCAATTTCAGCTGTCGTGGCTACCGACCCGGCCATGTTTTTCCTTAGGTGCTTCTCTTTGTGTTTTCCCTTTTGGATTATGTCCCATCTGTTCGTATATCAATAAGAAAACGAAAAAAAAAAAAAATGATTGCCTTAGTATAATTTTTTTTTGTAGGTGAATCCCCTCAATCTAGTTATATTACTGAAAGCCAAATTGCATTCATTCACCCAAATATGAAAATAATTAACACATGCTTTGTGACAAATCGAAAAGGGTGGGGGCCAAACCAACCACAATCAGTCTGCTTAGTTGACTAAATGACACATATTTTAATTTCAAAAAAGTTACATTGACATAGTGAATAAAGACATATCATTCGATTGACGATTGCGTGTAAATGTAGGAACTACAAATATACATGATATTGCAATTTTAAGTCCTCGTTTCCGATTACTTTAACTTGATATTGCCTAAAACCCGTTGGACCCGTAATGCCTTTTATTTCCTACTCACCTCTTGGAATCGTTTATATTAGGCCATATACATGAAGTGTAGACTGTAGAGTAATTAGATCTGAAGTTTTGTTAACATCTCAAAATAATAGAAAAAAAGCTTGAATCACCGTTACCTTAATTTCCGCTGTTTGAGAAGTGGCTGTGCAAGGGGACCTGTTTCATACCTCTGCTGTGGACACCCTCTGTCTTTGTCTATCCTCTGCATATTGGTCCCGGGGCCATGGCCTGTGTACCAATGCTCTGAAAGGTTTCTGAACCTCCACGTGCTATTGTATAAATAATGCTGTATTATGCATAAGCTACGCTTCACCCCCAAAAAGTCATCTTGGATTCGTCTCCGTCTACAACACATTTTTACATGATACCGACTCTCTAGACATCCGTGTAAATTTTCAGTAGAGGTTCCCCAATAAAACTATGGAGTGATCATACATGAATTGAAAACATAATTCTAATAATTGGATTGTTCAAGTAACTCAGTTGAAATTAATTGATGACAATAATGATCAAGAGCATAATGTATCCCTCTTGTATTTAACACGAGACAGGTGAATACTCGTGGCACTCAGGCCAGCTTCAGTATCCAATTAGCTTGGCATTCTCAAGGGTAAGGATTCCTGAGTGAGCAACCAGAAGGGTAGCTTAGATCCTGTCGCTTTTGCCAGTCCTGAGATAGTACAGCAAAATTCAACGGGGGGACTACAGTATTTCAACAATGAGAAAACTATATTCCTGCTGGAATCAAAACTGTGATAGCCAACTTTCAATTGTCAATGCCTTCATGGAAGGACAAAACAGACCCTACATTGTAGAGGTCCAGCGCCACGTCCTGCATTACTTCAAAAGATTCTGGGCCAGGCCAGTGCTCTCTGATGATAACACAACATTATCCAGCTCAAAAAGGCTCTTTAGGCACATTAGTCTCATCGTCAAACGCTCCAAGACCAGCACCACCAACCTCTCCCCCCACCATCGCATGTGGCTTAACAATCTGTCAATGTGCCAGCTAGCTAGCCAATCAATGGAAGACGTGAGTCTACAATTTCATCAAAATTTAAGAAAAAAAAAGCTAAGTAATAATATTTATAAAATAATATAAAAATAACAAAATATGTAAATCAATCTTATTTCATTAAGTTTCACAAATAAATAAATTTAAATATAAAAAAATTTATTTTACTACTCTTTTGAGTTTATTGTATTGTTCAATATATATATATATATATATTGTATTGCCTTTAATTTAATAAGTTGAATATCTTCTTGATCTTATAAATATTACTGTTCTCTCAGGATGGCAAATTCATTCTTCCCCGTCCATACACTAATTTGATTTTTAGGATGTTGATGTCAGGCTGTCACTGCTTTTTAGCCTCTCTTTCGTCTTGCCTAGAGACCCATTGCTGACAATCAATTAACATTAGCTAATTTCATACGCACACTTTGCTAGAATTCCATTCAAAAGCTCAACAAACAATTATCCCCTCAAAAATATCATTTATATATATATATATATTAAGATATAACTCAATAATAATTTTATACTATATAATAAATAAATTTTATTTAAAATAAAAACTATTAAAATAAATTTGTATAATATAAGATTATAAAAAATCTTACACATAATAAAAATAAATATATAGAGTCAGGATCTTTATTTTATATACAATATATCTGAAGCATATGAACATTAAACGGTGAGATTCTGATATTGCAGATGGGAATACGAACTACCACTTCATAAAATAGATTATGCCTCGTGTGGGTGTCCAAGTTTGTTTTAACATTTAATAATCTTTAATTTCATTGTACACAAGTCTGTGGGGCTGTTGATGATTTGTATGTTTGATTTGATCTGCCTAGTCGAAGCACAACCAGACGTTGGTCATCTAATTAAACTGAGCCACATAATCCAACTGACAATGATCTTGGGCAAATCAACAGCTGTTCCTGTTCAGTTTTAAAACTTCTTAAAAATAGTAGTTATATTCTCTGTTTTTTTTTAACCTTTCTGTATCCCTTGTGAAAAAGGAAAAAATTATACAAACGGTGTGTCTTACGTTTTAGTAACCTTGACTCTATTAATATTCATCACTTATTTGTCTGTATATGTTCTTTTTTTTTTGTTAATGCAACAAGAGAGAGCAAACAGTTAAACATTCAGGTACCACCAAGTCGCGTGAGAGTGAAACTTATGGAGGTTGGCATCGGTGCTGGCTCCTACTGTTACGATCCAAGGTGCTTTATTTGCTGAACTTTGATCATAGGAACTGGAATTTCCTGCTGAACAACTCATAAGAACTCCCCTTTTGGTTGCCCCATATGCACCTATTGCAATAACATCATGAAAATGGATGTGACTGACCTCCATTGGAAATCAACAACACATCAACACCATTTTCCGCAGCTGCATCCATTGCAACCAATATGGCACTGTCGTTGCAACGTTCCTTACAAGCATTGTACATTGCAACATGGGCTAATGGCGCACTGCCAGATGCTGTATCATTGAGCTCACCAAAGAAATTAGCTCCTTGCACATGACTTCCAGCTGCCGTGCAAGCAGTATAAGTCCCATGTCCATTCTGGTCCAGCGGGGGCTCATCTGCTGAAAGAAAGTTTCTTGCACCAATTAGCTTTTTGTTGCAGGTAGTCCCATTCAATTCACATCTCCCTTTCCATTTTTTTTGGTGGAGGAGGCATTCCTTCATTGCTAAAAGAGAGATGATCAGGTGACATCCCCGAGTCCACAAGCCCACTTATCACCACCTTTCCAGTATTTGAATCCTTCCAAAGTTCTGTACTTTGTTGCAGACCTAAAAAGCTATGCAAATGAGTTGTGTGCAGAGGTAATGACCTTTTCCGGGCGAGCATACACAAATCCTTCCTTTTTTTCCATGGCTTTTGCTTCTTCCGCCCTTGCAATGGTCACTGACAAAAAGCTTTCTAAATTTTCAACTTCTGAAGAAGAAATTCTTCTGGTTTCTTTACAAAGATAATGTTAAGTTTCCAAGTTGCTCACTTCAGCAGTTGCTCGAGGGATATTAACCATTGAAGCCAGGCTTATCGGAAAAGTGGCCAGCATCTTTGCTGACAATTTCCATGCTTTTTATTTTCATGGCAGGGATGGGCACCCAAAAGGCTTCTTTTCTTATAGAAGCAAGGTTTATGACCAAAAAAAAAAAAAACTGATAGTTCAATGAGTATAGATGGCAAGCATTCAAAAGCTTGGAGCTTGACAGTTCATAGCAAAATTTCTATGGTGCATGCCAAGCAGTTTTTATCAAAGGATTTGGACGAGGGCCGGCATTTGTTGCACATTAAAAGACCAAAGCATTAATAGAAATTATGCAATAAATGGTGGTGATATATTGACAGAAACCATAAATATGGATGTTAAGTAGCATCTTTTCGCTACTGCAATCCTAAATTGATTGAATTGATGCACATATTTGGAGTGTTATTACATCGAGAACCCAACATTCTCTTTTTGATCTGAATCTGATGTGCCATATTATGAACAACATTACCCAACATTCTCTGTTTCATTCTTTTCCTCTTTTTTTTTTTTTATTTTTTTTTTTTTATTTTTCTTGTTCACTTATGATATTCAAAACTATTTACTAGATTTAGTCCACAAATTTTCTCAAAAAGAAAAAAAATGTCCACAAAATTTTTTTTTTTTTTTTAAGATCTATCCTTGTAAGGTTATGAGTTCCTTTGTACACCACACATATTTAAAAAAGATCCCAAATGCAAGATATTTTTATAATTAAATATTTAGATTTTTAGGGTCTGATAAGATTTTTAATGATAAAAAGAAAAAATCCACGACACTTGTATTAGAGTAAACTTAAGATATTTTCTTAAATTAAAAACCTAAATACATCATTGATTAAGACTTAAATTATTGGACTCTATACCAAAGAATTATAATTATCCGGCTTTTATTTTTTATTTTTTAAATTAGTACCTTTTGTTCTAATAATAATACTTGCTTAAAAATTTATTTCAATTGGGGGTGAGGCCCATGCTTCCAGAAGAATTTTTGCAGTGTGTATAAATAATTCAATCAAACAGACACAAAACCCCCCGAAAAAGAAGAAAAAAAAAAAAAGGGAAAAATTTCGGACGCAGACGAAAGAAAGAGGAGGAGGTCAAGGCCAAACAAATGGAGAATTGCAGTAACAACGGTCAAATCGCAATGCAGAATCCGACAACAACAGTGAGCAAGGACGAGGTTATAGCCAAACTCAAGGACGACGGCGACTTCGACAACCTCCGTCTCAAGATCATTCGCAAGGTCAAAGAAAACGTAGGACCCAAAACACGCTAGCTCTTTCTCCTAATGTCTTGGGGTTCCTTTTCATTGCTTTTCATGATTTTTGATATAATCAGCAACTGGGGTTGTCTTAATTTGGGGCTTTGTTTCAAGAAAGTTTGTGGGTTTGATTCAAGAAACATGCGTCTGCCTTGAGTCACATGTAGAAGACAAAAGATTGAATCATGAATTTGTAGAGCTTTTGTTTTGTTTTTTATTTTTCTCTTTTTTTTTTTTAAAGCTACATTCAACTATAGTGCTAGTTAAAGTTGAAGTTTTTATTTCGAATGGACTATTTAGTTCTGCACGGTGTTGTTAATGAAAAGTAAAAATCTCTTTCAAAAAACATGTTTTTGACTAAACTCACAGGTAAAAAAAAAAATAAAGATTGGATCTTGAATATGTGTAGTCCCTTTTTAAGCTACATTGGACTACGGTGCAAGTCAATGTTCAGATTGTGATTGGCTTATTCAGTTTTGCATGATGTTGTTACTAAAAAGGGATGGAGGTGAACCCCTTGTGCAGGTGAGAGAAAAGAAGTTTTCTTCTATGACTTCAAGCTAATCTATGTATTCCATGGAGATTGGGATCGGCTGTAAGATAAGAGTAAATGATTATGTGGATACCCTTTTATGTTCTGAATGTTGTCAGTTTGTATAAACTGAAAATTGTAGCACCTGAGTCAGAATTTTGTTGAAAAAAATTGTATTTGATGATTTTGCTATTCTTGTCATACACCTTTTCTCATCATGCATAAAATAAGGAACAATTCTAAGCAAGGCATTAATGAGCAGGAAGAATTGCGGAACAACATCATCTCCATTGTGAGGCAATCAGAAGTGCTTAATCAAGCTGGTGCTGCAAGTATGAAACCCAGACAGCTTTCAGATGCTATATTTGATGAGGCTGGGTAAGTTTTCCTCTTTCTCTGCAGTTTGATGGTTTCAAATTCTACCCTTTTAAAGTTCTCTTAAGAAATTGGAGGACTTACCAATATTCTCCATGCAATAACTTGGGTGTCTTGGTATATCTGTGATAGAATAGTTGCTTCTGGGATGTGGTCTCAAGACTTTGGGTTGTAAGACATTAGCTATGGGAACAAAGTGATCCATTAAGCTTGATAGATTTTAATATTATCATTTGATTCATTCAATTCTATCATCAGATAGTGTAATTTAACATCATGTAATATGCCCCTTTTTTATGGTCACTAGGAGCAAAGCAATGAACATGCTTTCTGATGGTGTGTGGGAAATAATTAGATCGGGTGATGGCATGAAAAATGAAATTGCACAGACAGTACAATCTGTCTATAATAAGCTGGTGCAGCCTCTAAGGAAGGAAGAGGTTAAATCCTATTCTCATGATGCAATACAAGTCCAGAATGAAGTTGAGAACAAGGGTGCTGCCAATTGCTCTGGTGACACAGTTGATGATAACTTGTCTGATAGTGAGCCACAAGAACCACCTGGATTCTCCTTGTCCAATAACCATCTGAACAACAACTACAAATGCGAAGAGGAGTTGCAGAGACCTATGTCCTGTGAAGAGGCTATGGAAGAAATGAATGGTGTGCCAAATTCCAATCACCCAGAGGATACAGTGGAGGCAGGTGACAATAGTCTTGGTGTGCCACCAGGCTTGTCTGCTGATGTTGAGCACAAGCGGTCCTATGACAGTAGCGATGAGGATCCTGCAGTGCCACCTGGCTTTGGTTGACGAGTTGACATGGATTTAAGTTTTTCACATCCATTCTTCAACTGTGTTTTTCAATAGGATATGCTAATAAGGCATTTCTTCACCCTTTGGGCCCTTCCTAGAAGATTGGAGTGCTGTTCTTCAGCCAAAAAAAAGGAGAACACATGATTGATAATTTAGCCACAGTTGCAGAGAATTCCTTCAGTCCAGTAGAAGTTTGAATTGAAACTCATTAGAAGGCCAGTGCTTCAATAGATTCTGGAACTTGAAATTCGATATTGGAGTCTTTGATTAGGATTCATTTCACAGGCATTTATGAGAAAGTGAATTTGGGAGGCCGATATGAGACAATATATGTGATTATAAAGGAAAGGGGTAACAAGGAAGAAAAAAAATGACAAAGTACGATAGCCCTATCCTAAATTTTTGGGTTTCTCAAATTGTAGTCTCTTTCTGATTCTTCAAATTTGTGTCATTGAATTCAACAGCTTGATGAAAGAAGTTTAATTAGTATTGCCTGATATCAACTTTGTATACAACATTGGTCTTAGAACCATAAATTAGTGTGGTGTTTTTGTCATATTGTTTAATTCTGGGTCAAAGGGGTTTTTTGGACCCAGTGGATTAATCCCTGGACAATCAGATTGTATGGTGCCAAGACAGTTGGTTTCAAGGAGTTTCTCTTAAAGGCATGCGTAATATACTTTGCCATTTTAAGCATTTTCTAATGACATAGATGTCTTGCATACAAAAAAAATGATATGGATAAATAATGTACCACTGCATTGTTATGACCAGATACAAACATATAAAGTAAATGGTGGATGACAAGGTTTTTAGGTATGGTTTTGCATGGTCATATGAATGACCTGATCTCTTGCAGTCTTCATTCATTTGTGCCAAATGCTTTTATGTAATATTTTGTAGCAGTAAAACTTCTATTTCTTCTCTTAATTAGTTATAACAAGAAGAAATCTATGAGTTATCTAATTTTTTATGCTTCTTTCATGTATTCATATGGAGCACAGAGCATTTATTAGAGAGAATGTTTTTCAATTGCCAGGTTCAATTCTCTTAGGTTACCCCAACCATGGATCCATTAGCATCTCTCCCAGCTTTAGTAGGGAGGAAGGCAGAACCAGTGTACAGAAATCATTGATGTTGAAAATATATAATACTTGGATGCATTTATTTGTAACAAAGAAAATATCAGAACTACATGTTTTAACACCAAGAGTTGTAGATCATATCATGGTAGTGTTGATTGCTTGCTACAACGTATAGTTGCAGTTATACTTGTCATGTATCCTTGAGCAAATTTTCTGATGCTTCCACCTTGTGAAGAATGGCCAATGTCACTGTGTATGCTGCTTTGTGGTTTGCCTTTGAAAAGGAGGGTCTGGGGGGCTTGACACACATCAACTCCTGGTGAGAAAAAAAATGGTCTCAACATAATCTGAATTGGCATTGCTGACATTGGTCATAGTCCTTGAGCATGTTTGTGAAGATCCCTGTGTAACAGAGAATGAAGGGTAGTTTGGCTGCCCTTGGGGTATATTTTGTTTCATATTGCAGCTCGTTGGTCTGTCTGCAATGATGCTAACTTTGTTATCTTTGTATCCCACTCCCTGGATGTGAGATATATAACCACCATGTTGAATCCGGGTTGCTGGTCTTTGATGAATAAACTTGGTCAAAAACAATGGCTAATAAGACTGCAGGTACAAGTGTTTGATCAACAATGGGTTCACCTTCTGAGTTCACAATATTGGCAGAAGTCATTAATCTGGATTTGATGGCATGCCATTGACGTGCCTGACTCAATGTTGATGGTTGCTTTAGAACCTGAATTGTTGTCAGGAAAGAATAACCATGCAGCTAGAATGCTTGTGCCAGGCCCAATAATGTCTGGTTTCAGAATGCCTGGGCTTCCTGAGCTAGGGCCTCTTGATGAAAAGGCTGCAACAGCTGGAGACAGTGTCTCTCCCACAGAAGTTTCCTTGAACGAAATTGTCACCATAGGTGTGTTAATTTTATGTATGCTCTGATTTTCTGCTTTGCAGCAAAACTGGCATGTGATGGAGGAAGGACATGAGCATTAGATAAAGTGGCTGCTTCATCATTAGCAAGCATCATTGCAGCATCACTGGCATTTTTCACATCCTGGCATTTTGCAAGTCTGGCTATGCCCTTCCTTTGTGAAACAAGACTACTTTGCCTACCACATCAAGACCTTTCAATGCTCCACACAGTGCAGACTTAGGTTTAGTAGTGTTCATCCATGCATAAAGAAGTGGTAAGAATGTAGAAGGAAAATTTTTAGGCTGGAAAAGAGATTCACCATGTAGGGTGGGCCTCAGTGGAATGGTAAGATTAATCTATGCTTTCCTAGAGGTCACAAGCAGTAAAGCGCTGACCCCTTACTAGAAGTCAATATGGGAGTTTTATGCACTGGACTCTCTTTTTCAGAAGAGATTCACCATCAAATTCTTCTTTTGTTTGTGCTTTGTTGTAGCAACAATTTTTCTATTAATGGTGCTTTGCTCCAATCCAACTGTGAAGTATCCATGGCCTTAATTAGATAAACTGCTGTCGAAAGGGCCAGAATTTCCAGCTGCACAGTTAACAAATTCTCTTTTGCATTGCAGCAAATGAACCTAATGCAATTCTTATAGAATATACGATTACTAGAATCAGACCAGCTACTCTCAACTTATGTCAGATTATTATTCACCATGCTTCTCTCGCTAAATTGATTATCGGAGTAATGATTATTGCCCAAGTAAACTTTGATCAAAGCCTCCCCTTTGTGCTTTAATTATGAGTAAGCTAGGGATACTAAAAATTATATTAGCAACTCTTTTAGCGTCAAATGTTTGGTGTTGGGAGTCCACAGGCAAGGCAAAAAGAAATCAAACAAAAGTCATCATAAAACCCTAGTACTCAACTTTACCGTGAAGTTCAAGTCTTAAGTTTACCAGAATGAACTTGTATACAAAGGTGTGAAACTTTGCTTAAAAATCTATTAAAGAAGTCATGATTCTTAAACCTTGGTAGCAAGCCTAACCTCTTTAGGTTTACTCCAAAAAAAAGTGTTCTTATTTGATGAAAATCTAACATGCCTAGATAGAAAGTCCATTATTCTGAATTCATAGGAAAGAAGACAATGTCTGTAAATGATTGCAGCAGCAGAAAATAAGCAAACTTGGTGTAAGAAATGCATGCCAATTTCTGGCACACCTAGTGATTGGAGAACACGACCAATATTGGGCTTCTGACATAATGATTATTGGAAGTCCACAGGATATGTCCTTGAGAGAAATTAGCATCAATGCTTCCTTCAGTTCTGCTAAATGGCACGGTGTACCTCGCTGTCTGTTTCACCCTATTGAATACTGGCTGACCAGGACTCACGCCGACAATGGTACCCAGTGGTGGTTGGATCTTAAGAGTATAAGTTGAACTAGCAAGTCCAACGTTTGTCACAGTTCTGGTGTAATTTCTGAGTTTGCTTGCCGAATGAAGTATAGTTCAGCTGGGCTTCAGTATTCTTGATTTTTGGGAGCACTTGACCCTGTGATCGACAAGATAAGGATATTTCTCTGTCTGTACAGCCCAAGCCACACAAGTAAGGAATGTAATCCACAGGCTTGATGTCATAAACGAGGCCCGGATTGATACCTCTTCATGGATTAACATGGCCTGCTCCCGTAGCAAGGATGTCAGCTGGTCAATGTGTTTCATCTTGAATTGGATGCCCCTGCAGCTTATTGTATAAGCAGAGTAGTCATTGTAGCAGTCAGGGTGGGTGGCCTTCAGCAAAGGGGCAACCACTTAGATGTGGGCAGGACATTGATGTGCCAGAAATGATGTTGAATGTTGATTTTGTGTTTGTTTTGTTCTCTACAAAAATTGGCCATGCCGCTGAGAATGTTTGCTCCAGGGCCTATAATATCTGGTTTCAGGATACCAGGGCTTGCTGAGCTTGGGCCTCTGGAAGAAAAGGAGGTCATGGCTGGAGCATCGAGCAGACGGGGTGTAGTTCCTTCAAATGTGATCACTGCTGTTGGCAATGATGTTGAGTTTATGTAGGCCTGGCTCGTCCGTCCATCTGCATGACTTATGTGAGACGCAGGAAGCACATGACCATCGGCTAAGGTCATCAAGCTTCTCATTCATGAGAGTCATGCCAGCTCCACCAGCATTTTTCACTTTTATTCCTTTGGCAACTCTTCCTATCCCTCCACCTTTCCGACAAAGGACAATCTTGCCTTTCACATCACCGCCCTTAAATGAATCTTAGCCGCAAAATGGTAATGATTGAGAGCAATGATTCCCTGCAGCAACAAGAGGCAGAAATTTCTGAATGGCGTTCTTTGGCTGGAAGACGGATTCACCTAAAAATGATTGACCATTTCCAAGCCTCACTCATCGACAGTGAGAATCCACGGGGCCTCATTCGATGTAGACTGAAGTTCTGGGCCTGAATTTCCTGCCAAACAACTCACAAAAATTCCCTTTTGAGTAGCTGCAATTGCTCCCAATGCAATTATATCATCAAAAAAGGGCCATGATGGACCACCAAGGGAAAGAGAAAGCACGTCCACTCCATCCTCAATAGCAGCCTCCATTGCAGCCAATATATCACTGTCGGCACATCCAGAACTTTCACAAACTTTGTAAATGGCTAAGTGAGCTATAGGTGCTATTCCAACTGCTGTGCCCTTGGCATTACCAAACGCATTGGCGCTATTCACGAAATTTCCAGCTGCTGTGCTGGCTGCGTGCATACCATGCCCTTCTTCATCAAATTGTGCCCGACCTTTGCCTTCATTTGAATCAGAAACAAAATTTCTTGCACCAATGAGCTTCTGATTGCAGAGAGCTCCTTTGAATTCACATTTTCCTTTCCATTTGGCCGGGGGAGAAGGCATGTCTTTATCACTGAATGAAGGGTGATCGAGCGATACCCCAGTGTCCAAAACTCCAATAATCACTCTTTTTCCATAATTGGAATAGTTTCCAAAAAGCTTGAAAATCCAAGAAATTCAAAACCTTGTTGCAAACCCAAGAAGCTTGGACTATGAGTCGTATGCAGAGACAAAATTTTCTGAGGCCGGGCATGTAGAAAACCATCCTTCTCCTCCATGGCCTTTGCTTCCTCTGCTGTCAGCCTTGCAGAAAACCCGCTAGCCATGTTTCGATACATGTGCACCATGCGGCCTTGACCATTTGTGTCTGAGATGCTATCAGGCAAAAATGATTGATAATAGCTTTCTACATCTTCAGATTGTTCAGAGACTTCCTCATCTCGTTTTGCAATTCCCTGTGCTCCCTCACTGCTTGCGTGAGACAAAAAAAAAGCATGAAAATGAGACCAACAAGAAAGGTTGTAGCCATGGTTGGCAAGATCTTAAACGTCCTGATATCCACATTCATACAAAAGAACTGGAACATGGAAGGAAATGTGATTCATTGCCACAATTCCATCCACGTCTATATGGCATATCTATGCGTGAAATTTGGTGTGAAACATTGGCCTGCACTCCCAGAACTGACAATTGCCTACCGGAACTCGTTAAAAACATCGCCATTAATACGGCCAAAGTCAATAATCTGACAATACAATTCCTAAGAATGCTCCCTTGTCGATGTAACTTGTAAAAATCAAACGATCATGCCATAAAAAAAAACGCATGTTGAAGAAATTCATTGGACATATGCCGATCTTGGTTCAGCATTGAATGCTTTGCCCAGTATTTTTAGGTGACCACCTAGTAGAACTTTATACAATGTACATATACCATGATTGCATCGCTGGTTTAAAATTTTCATGACCCTTGACAAGGCCTTTCTCCCATGAACTTTAAAATGCACAAACAGTGTTCTCACATGGTGGATTTTGGAGACAACTCCAACATATAATATCTTATTTTTGTTTATTTTACTAAAAAAAAAAATGTTATATAAAAATTTATCTTCCGAATAAATAGCTAATAAAATTAAATATCTAAAATTAAAGATATTATATAAAAACTGACTTCTTACAAATATTAAAATTATATGTGGCAGATTGATTAACCACGTAAGTATTATAACGATAAAGAAAAAGAAAAATAAAAACTCAAAAAAATTAACCTGGCCTTGGCGTGGATGAAGAACCCCACCCAGCCATTCCACGCTCATAAAGCTATACATTCTCACCCATCTGTTCTTCAATTATTCTTTGAATTATCATTATTTGAAAATAATAATTGAACCTATACACAAATAGCAGCACAAATCAGCAAGACAACATGTCAAGAGTTACGAACATTTCTGCGACAAGGTTGACTGTCATGTCGTGACAGAATGCAAACGTATAATTTAATTGTTCTTCTTAATAAAAAAGAAAAAAAAAAAAAGAAAAAAAAGGGTAATAAAGGTGTGTCATAAAAATATAAAAAGTTTTAAGTATGATTTTCCCAATTATTTTATCCCCCTTTGCCCCCTTTCAATGCCGCAAGGGACATTGTTGGCCAGCTGCTGCTAGCCTGCTAGCAATCCCTCGCGGTTTCCTCCACTGTAGTTTAAGTTTGCTTAGTGAAATGTACTTCTTGCTCTTAAAATTAAAGAGAAAAAAAAAAAAAAAAAAAAAAAAAATCCACCGTTTAATGTATTTATGATTTATTATGTACAGCCGAAAGGCTTAGTGTCCGGATTAGGCAATGAGAATTGCACATGTGTTCAATCGGTCAACACGACATACCTTTATTGTTTCTGTCAGCGGAGTCAACTAACAGACAAAAATCTCACGTCAGAAGCCAAAACCCTACTAATAACTTAAATTCAAGGTTGTACGGATGATCTAATAATTTTAGAATTTTGAATTAAATATTGTACACAACTATGTATTAGGCATGTTGGCATTGGATTTTCCACCCCTAATGTCTTGGTATCAAAGTTGACGATTGAGCACATGCCCATGTGCTGACCCTTTAACCCTTTTGTGTGGACTCCTATGAACTCATGGTTAAGTAAAGACGTGCTATATGAGCTTTGATGTTTTGGATTTTTGTGCTTCTTGTGTTCCTCCCAGACTCCGTTCATTCATAGAGAAACACTCGTACTCGAAGTGGAGATTCATTAGCTCGTGGTGTAGGTCAAACAGAAATATCACGTTAGAAAAAAACACCATAGTAATATGACTCAAAACACATAGTTGTGCAAATAAATTCAAGAAGTTAGGACTTTTGAGTTGAGCATTGTGCACAGCTGTATAGCTGCATTGAGCCATGCTTTAGTTGTAACTTTGTCACGCAAAAACAAAGAAATTGATGATTGAACCATGTAAAGGAATTTAGGGAGGCCGCATTTGGGGGTATGAGAGCATTGATGAGAGAGAATTCCCAAATTCTTGTGGACACAAAAATTAGATACACTCATGAACACATGAAAAAAAATATATTAAACATTTTCAAATTAATAATTGATTTGTCACACAATTCAATTTTATTGCTTTTATCCTTACGATTGTATTCGTGCTATGTATTCACGTACTGTAACACTTTCTACAATGCCATCAAGGCCGCTTCGTGCAGGGTTATGTCAACCAATGATGCAGGTGTTGGAGATGGGTCGATGGCAAACTCTTAGTATTCTGAACCACTGATTGACAGCATCCAATCCCTGAGACAACCAAAGCAACCTTTTGGAAAAAATAAAAAAGTTCTATCATTATCTATTAAGCGAGTTCTAGCAATTAGCATGATCCAGGAATTTCTCCCGAACATTGCAGGACAGTTTCCAAGATGACTGGCTTGTGTTTTGAAGAACAATATAAAAAGAAAAAGAAAAGGCATAGACACACTTGTTCTATCTATGCCTGTGGGGTAGTCCACGTCTTGGAGCCAATTGATAATTGGAAATCAACAGAGGTCAGCAGTTTAACGGATGCTGTTTTTCACTTATCGTGCGTGCTCTTAAACATCGTGGAGAAATGTTTTCTTTGCAGAGAACTCCTAAAAGAGTTGAAGAGCTCAGAACTCACTGTGAAGAATCAAATGAATTCGATCAAGTTAGCCCTCGTAATTGAAGATAAATAAAAAAATAAAAAAAAAATTGAACCACAATGTAAGAACATCAAAAACAAATATAGCCTCACAACAAGAGATACACTTTTCCATCTTTGTAGGCAACAGTATGCCAATTGAACTTCCAAATGTCTCTATATGAGTTGGCCTATAAAGAACAACAAAATGGAAAACTGAATTCAAGCAAGCGAATATACCATTTTTCCGATCAGTTGTTCTTCTTCAAATAGTTTCTGATTTAGATTTGAAGAACATTTGAAATGGAAGAAGGTCAAAGTTGAGGATGGCATTATTGCCACGCTGAAGTTGGTGATGGAGAAAAAATTAGTTTTATATATTTATAAATGATCTAAAATTTTTGGTTTTTACAATTCTTATATTCATTATTTTAGAAGAGAATGCAATGAAGTTTTAACTGGGGGATATTCAAAATAAAATTATTAGTAATTCTGGAATTGAAAGCAATAAACAAATAAGAAAAAAAAAAAACAGTAAACAAAATTTATTTAAAAAATAATAAAAAAAAAATAAAATCAAAATGCTTCTAAAAAAAATCCAGAGAGTCAGCTCTTTTATTTCAATTAGAAAACAATAATAAAATTTAAGCATACTAAACAAAAACAATAAAAATGGCATTTTTCAGATCAGTCACTTCCACGGCGAAGATAGACATAGCAGCCTCCAGTCGACCAACAGCTTTCGCTTTCTCTTGTCTCTCCTCTTCCTATCAATCTTCTCGTCGAAATCCTAAACCCCAAAACCTCTCCTTCCTCTCAGTTTCTTCTTTACCGCTTTCCTCTTTGACTTGCTTTGGCCTTGTGAAGAATTTGGCTCAGCTTCCCTCCGCCATTAGCATGGACGCGCCCATTTCAAATCACAAACCCACCCTACAGGCACTCTTTTTGGCTTGTACCCATTTGTTTTTGGATCAAAAGCTTTCATTTACATGGCTAAAGTTTGAATCTTGACTCATATTTTGTTTTGTCTTTTTTGTATTTTGGCAGGAGGATGCAGCGTTGTCCGAGCTTCTTGTAAGTTTTGTTCTTTCTTTTGTAATGTGTATAAGCTAATTTTGGGCATGAATTTTGAGTGATTATAGACATTTCTGATGTTAGATATGTTGAGGTGGATTTGATATAATTCAATTTTTAAAGGGTATTATGTGATTGGATTGTTGGTCAAGTTGATATCTTTGATGGAAATTTTCTTGGCTTCATTTAATTTCAGCTGAATTTGAATTATATGGATTAGTAATTCCGAAATCTCCTGCATTAATTTGTAACAGACAGAATTCATGGTGGATATGAAGTGTGAAGGCTGTGTCAAGGCCGTCAAGAATAAGTTACAAACTGTTCAGGGTACGTTTTGCTCTGTTTAGATAAAGTATGAACCCTAGCTGTTCGACAAGAAATGAAGAATGTTACTCCCTTCTCAATATTGTTAGTTTCAGTTTGTTTTATATGATGCTTTTGGGTACAAGTTCAGGAGTGAAGAATGTTGAGGTGGATTTGGGAAACCAAGTGGTGCGAATTCTTGGTTCTTCATCTGTGAGGACAATGACAGAAGCATTGGAGCAGACTGGTAGAAAAGCCAGACTAATTGGCCAAGGGGTCCCAGAAGGTTGTTCAACCAAATTTTCATGGTTTTCTTTAATATTTCTTCATGATTTTTGTTTTGCATCTGTTTTTGTTATCTGAACTGGGTTAGGTAGTCCTGCAGATTTCTGCACTTCTTTTGCTTTCGACATGGTTGCCTTTTCTGAAGTAATTTGAGGTGTTTTTGTGCCCCAGACTTTCTGGTGTCTGCTGCTGTTGCTGAGTTCAAAGGTCCAAATATTTTCGGAGTTGTTCGGTTTGCTCAGGTGAATATGCAACTGGCAAGGATTGAAGCCAGCTTCAGTGGATTGTCTCCTGGGAGACATGGTTGGTCTATCAATGAGTTTGGTGATCTGACACAAGGTGTGGCAAGCACGGGGAAAATTTTTAATCCTACAGATGGAGTAGCCAAACAAGAGGTTTGCATCTAGTTGTGACTAACTCTAGTATGTCATGCTTCCAATTTTTGCCACAACTCAAAGGAACTTTGGCAAACTTGCCTTGTGAAAAAGATAACAAGACCTACTTAGCAGCTGACTTTCTTATAAGACCTAGGTAATTATGTCTTGGCCCCTCAATTGTTTTAGGCATCTACAAATAATTGTTGTTGAATTACAATTGCTTCATGTATTCTATGCCAACTATTCAAATTATTGCACTATTCGCTATCATCCTGTGTAATATTCTACCACTCATTTTTATAAGTGCTTTTCTGCCTTGTATGTTCATCATGACATGTTATAATGGCATTACTCAAACTGAATTCTTTACCAGCCTCTTGGCGACCTGGGAACATTAAATGTTGATGATAAAGGAGAAGCCTTCTTCTCGGGCATCAAAGAGAATTTGCAGATCCCGGATCTGATTGGGAGATCAGTGGCGGTTTATGAAACTGAAGATAAATTGGATACAGGTCTTACAGCAGCAGTTATAGCTAGAAGTGCTGGAGTTGGTGAAAACTACAAAAAGCTTTGCACATGTGATGGAACCACGATATGGGAATCAAGCAAAAATGATTTTGTCACCAGCAATTCCTGATCACTTGATTAGTCAATATCTAAGGCACCTCCTTCACTGTGTACTATGTCTGTGAAGTTCTTCATTTTTCCTTTTTGGGGCATGCCAAGTTGAATGTAGACACAGATACAGAGATGACATTTATTCAATAAATAAATGAAGGGAGGTCTCATTTTTATAATTTACTAACCCCCCTTTCAGGGTCAAAACCATGAAGATGGCTAGCTTTGGCCTCAAGACGAGAGGCTAAGGTCCTATTCTACTTTGACTCTAGGTGAATGAAGCATTCCACATGCGTTTTTTGTTGCAACTCTGAATCACTTGAGATTTAATCCAACTTACTTTCAATATCTACCTCATTCAGGGGATCCATAAAAAGCTTAAGCAAGCTTAATGCATTTAGTTGGGAATGAACATATAGAACCATGGCTTTCAGACTTGGCAAGTAACATAAAGATTAGCTTGCATGTGAGAAGCACTAATATCACAAGTGTGCTGACCCCAGGCAGTACAACCATTTAAAAAAGAAAGAGTAGATAGAATTTTCATGGTATGATCATCCAACAGGAAATTGCTAGTACATCAATCCATTGATACAGCTCCATATGGCTAAGATAACACTGCTTAGAAAAGTGAAATAACGAAATATGTCTAGCCGACGAGGACTAGGAGATAACCTACAAGGTTTTCAGCGGCAGCAATCCTTCTCTCTTTGCCATCTCAAATAAAGCAATCGTCATCAACACCTTGGCATCAGCAGTCAAGTGCCAAAGTTGCCGGTAGGGAACCACACGAACCTTGATCAGCTCACCATGTCCTTGCAGGCCAGCCTCTTTTCCTTGCAGTTGTGTGATTATTTCTTTGTCAACACAACCTCTATACAGAAACACACTAAGTCCTTCATCACATCCACCCTATCCAGAGAGAGCAAAGATGAAGTGCAAGTTCTCACTTAGTCGACTTTGTCAAAATAACCATCACACTTTTTCATAAAACACTTTTTAGGTTATTGGTAGCTCTAAGCCAGCTCAATTCATGAGTTATACTGTCCCTAACAGTAATCTGTAGGCATAAATAAAGACCTATAGCAGGACTAATCTTCTGTTTACTCTTTTCATCATGAATTTGATTCATTTAATCAAAAGGGGAAAAAAAAAAAAAAAAAAAAAGAAAAGAATCTATCATTACTATATATATGATTTTGATAATTAACAGGAAATTCTCATAGAAAAGGAACAAATATATAATAATATATGTTCTAAATGTTCCAGATTGCAATTACATGTTTCCTAAAATGCAAAGCAATCCCATACCTGGTTAGAAGCACATTAACTTCATGTGTTCTGGTGTTGTCTAACAATATGACAAATATATGCTTATGCAAACCAATGTCTCTCGAAAACTCAAACACTGCTTAGAAGAGTGAAATAAAATGAAAACGTACAGGAGAAGGAAAAACTTTGCATCCAGTAGATGGGTCCAGGAAGGAAGTGAGGTCAACCATGTCTTCAACCTTTAAATGAATGCCAGTTTCCTCTTCGACCTGTCAGAGAAATCAGATTAATTTTGAATATTAGTATCTAAGTCAATACTGGTTGATCTATTGAAAGAGTGGTATCCTCTCCTGAGATGACATAGCTTTTGATGGCTTTCAGTATAGACAGTTTTGCCAATGTGTTTGTCATTGCTAGGATTGCATTTCTGACTTCTCAAGAAAAATAGTGGTGTTCATTGAAGAGAACTATCTATGCTCTGAGAGAGAGAGAGAGAGAGAGAGACCTCACGGACTGCTGTGCCAACAAAATCACCCTTGTCATCATCCAACATCCCAGCAGGTAATTCCAGCTCAACCCTCCCAGTGGGGACCCGAGCCTTCAACATGTGTAAATGCTTATCAGGGACTGGATAAATAGCAAGAGAAAAGCATCCATCTTTTTGAGTGAAATACTGTTATTTGTTTCTTTTAATTCAAGAACTACAGGCCAGTAAAGAGATGAAAGCTAATAAAGACACCACTATTTACCTGTTCTGTAAGAACAGCATATGTTTCACCATCAGAGTCCAAAAGAATCAGCACTGCTACAGCTGGTCCTCGTGCAAATACAATACCTGGTATCTAAGCATGTTTCAGTCCTTTCAAAATCACTGGAAACCGAAGCACTTCATAGCTTTTAGTGTGCAAGAAGAAATACACATTTCCTCCCCCGCAGGGTCATTCAAAGCCAACTGTTCATATGGCAATTGTATTGCACAATTTGCACACTTTGAGGCTACTCAGGGACGTGGTCAGATACCTTTTGTCCTGTTTCCTTATGAAAAATGTCCGCTTTGAATTTCAGAAAGCCTATGCGCTTCCCAAACATATCCACACCCTGAAAATGACATAGCAGCTTATTCCCTGGACAATCCTAACACTATTAAAAAATCTTCTAAAAAAATCATAGAAACACCTTATGGGCATTTTCATTGCTCCATACTTTCAGACTCTATAGTTTGGAGAATGATCAGGCAAACACATGCTAACTGTTACTTTACAAAGAGACCTGTTTCCACCATTCGAAACGCCATGCCACAATTGAGTAACCTTACCAATACACCAAAGCTCGTCACACCCTTTAGTAATCACACCGTTACACGAAGGCTTGCCCTTCATAGAAGCACTAATCATGCGATATGCCTAAATTCGCTAGCATCTATTGGGAACTATACGTTTGTAAAATAAATAAATAAAAATAGTTTGTTTGTAATATTTTTCATGACCTGAAAACCTGGGAAGATGAAATTCCAGGAGTGGCAAAAACTGAGAGTTTTCCTGATAGAGTTCATAACAATGTCTCTAAAATACACCCAAAAAACCAATTTGTTCAAAACCTTCTTATTCCCATTTCTTCTCTATCAAAAACAGAATGTCTACGTACCTGAATAAGCACTCGTTTCAACAAAAAAACACCGGTGGCTAAAACTCCATTTTCGGATTGCAAGTTCTTTAGCCACTGCTGGAACAGCAAGGAATCAATGGCAATCCTACCCAGAAAAAGAAAAGCGCACCAAATCGCAAAAAGCTTCAATCCTTACAGCTTTAGCATTGAATAAAAGGGAATTTGAGTTAGAAAAGAGAAGCTTTGGGCTCGCCTCAACTCGGAATCGGAGACACCGGAGGCTGCAACGATCTCGACGGGCTGGCTCAGTTGACTCGGCAAGGTTATGGAGCGAGTCGGAGGTTGAGGCGACTCAGCCGACATTTTGATACAAAACTGTCTTCTTGTTCTGAGAGATTGATGACACGGTGTGGAGCGAAACGAGGAGGAAATGAGTCGTTTTGGGAGAGTGAGCAGATACATGGAAGCTTAAAGAAGCTTGCGATGATTGATGACAAATGAACGACGATTTCCCCCAATTTAGAGCGCACACGGGACCTACTGTTTGTTCTTTGTTTGGATTTCTGACGGCGAGGATACGCAGTCGTATTAATTTTTAGGTTTTAGTCATTGAATTCTTTATACTTCCAGCGGCCGTCTGGAAGCTAAAATATATATATATTTTTTTCAATTATATATATATATATATATATATATATATAATTATTTAATTATTACCAATTAATTGAGTTGGTTGGGTTGAACAAATTGTGAACCCTCCTAATAATTTATGTTACACAAAGATTTTTGTTAAGCTACTTGAAGTCAATAAATTTTTTTAAAAAAAAATAAAATAAAAGAAAGGCCATTTTCACACGCATGTAATTGCAAAATTGCATAGATATCACAATTTTCAAACGCAAATCATATGCAATTGCATAGATGGCATCTTAAATTTGTTTATTAATCTCTCGTAAACACTCAAGTATTAAAAATTAAGACTGAGAAAAAAAAAATTGTTTATCAGAATTTTGTGGTTATGGTAAATCAGGAGACATAGCTGACGGTCGGACAACTATTGAAAATAACTAAACTGCACAAAATACTGCATGAATATCCATTATAAAAAAATAAAAAGGTGAGAAGAATTGTTTTCATTGTGTGGTAGCAATTAGCAAATGGGGTTCTCTTTCATATTCTAACAACCAAGAATGCAATATGAATGAGGGGCTTTGGTTTCATTTCCTTTCAAGCAAAAACAAAGCTGGCATTCATCCATTGATACGAAAAATAGTCTTGCTAAGGCTCAAGCAAATTACATCACATTTTCTTGAATCATCGTTTCTTTTTCCTTCGTCTATAGAACCCATGAATTGGTGGAAGCTGCCCCCTTTTCACAACTTTGAGCCGTTTAAAACTATTTCCTTTTATTTAGCTGTCTCACAATTTGAGTATTTGAAGGTAAGTTAGACCCGCAGGCTTACGGTGAAAGGGCGTATGTGTCTGGGTGTTACGCAACATTGACCATCCCACTCCTGAATCCTCGGGGGCACTGTCTGTAACAGAGGACTATCTAATTAGATGCAATCTTCAGTTCGATCTAAGGCATGTCATCTACTTTATCGATCTTAAAAAAGAAATAAGTGATCTAATTATAGGTAAATATACACTATCAGACTCTCGTGAACAAACCAGAAAGTGTTTTTTTATTTTTATTTTTTGGGGTTTTTGGGTGTGTGTTTGGGAACCCTCCTCAAACTTTTGACTTTGCTCCCAATCACATCAATGTCTCAATCACACATCAATTTCATTTTGTGTCACAAGAAACCCTTACAAAAGATGCACCTTTTTCCCAAGAAAGTATTGGCCCATATTTCGTCTACCAAACAAGCAACCAATCGGTGGAGCAAAGTTGCCACCTTCTTTTTCAACTTTCTCGTGATGAGTTCTACATGAGCATGCAAAATTTCATGACGAACGCCATAAATTATTTCTTGCAAGAACCAAACTAAAACGTTTAAAACCATTAACAAAAGGCCATGCATTTGTATTTCTTGTAACTTGTTAAGCCTTGAGAGGCAGCAAAGATGGAAAATAGAAGCAGATCGATTCCCCCTTTCTTTGGTGAGACACATTTTGTAGATGTTCATGAAGTATTGCCGGAGGATGAGGAAGAAGAAGGAGAAGAAAGAAGAGAGAAAATGGTGGAAAAAGCAAAAAGGGGTCAAAATAAACAGTTGAAAATTCGAGAGGGAAGGAAACCCCACAGAAGTCTTAGCAGGCAAGTTTCATTGGAGACCGGCTTTTCAGCTCTCAATAGGGAATCCAAGGCTAAAGATGAGATCAGGAGGATTCTCCCAAGAAGTGGGCGTAGCTTTGGAGGATTTGATTCGATTAATGGGGTTAGTGGGGACACAAGGAAAGGTGACTTTAGTATCTTCAGGACTAAATCAACTCTTGGTAAGCAGAACTCTTTGTTGCCTGCAAGAAAAGAAAGAGAGACAGGGTCCCAAAAGACTGATGTCTCTAACAATGGGGTTGATGATTCTGCCCACAATGGGGTTCCAGCTGGAAGATACTTTGCTGCTCTTAGAGGACCAGAGCTAGATGAAGTCAAGGTAATAATAGTTTTGGTTTGTTTCCTTAATTTTGTATCCAACTTCTTCACCTTTGTTCTTGCCAATGGCAGCTGCCAAGCATTACCAGAAAACAAAAGAGAAAATAGACTTGTGATATTGGACAGAGTTACACATAAAGTATCACTATTTGTTTACAGTAATTTCAATGTATTCAGCATGAGTTGTGTATCTATCATGCAATCACAATTGATCATCATCATGATTATTAGCCAGAGTGTTTGTTTTATTAAGACGATAGTCACAAGCTGTTGTTCAACAGTTGTCAGTTATTTTTACTATATTTTGTTAATTTTAGTAATTATTAAAGCTGTTAACTTTTAACTGTCAGTTGGTAGGCCATCAATTGTGGTCAAACCAAATAGGCCCCATTTGTTACTGTAATGGATTAAATTGCCTTAATTTTTAAGTTCTGTTCTGTTTTTAATATAGGACTCGGAGGACATTCTGCTTCCCAAAGACGAGAAATGGCCCTTTCTCCTCAGATTCCCAATTGGTTGCTTTGGCATTTGTCTTGGCCTTAGTAGCCAAGCTGTTTTATGGCGTGCCCTGGCAACAAGCCCGGCTATCAAATTTCTCCATGTTACACCATTCATCAACCTTGCATTATGGCTCTTAGCTCTTGCAGTCCTGCTTTCAGTCACCCTCACCTACATCCTCAAATGCATCTTCTACTTTGAAGCTGTGAAAAGAGAATATTTTCACCCTGTTCGCATCAACTTCTTCTTTGCTCCATGGGTTGTGTGTATGTTCCTCACCATTGGTGCACCCTCAGTGTTGGCACCTAAGAACCTGCACCCTGCCCTTTGGTGCGCCTTCATGGGGCCCTATTTCCTCCTCGAGCTCAAGATTTACGGGCAGTGGCTTTCGGGTGGAAAAAGGCGGCTTTGTAAGGTAGCCAATCCATCTTCCCACCTCTCCGTGGTTGGAAACTTTGTTGGAGCAATTCTAGCCTCTGAAGTAGGATGGAAGGAAGCAGCTAAGTTCTTGTGGGCTATTGGCTTTGCACATTATCTTGTGCTATTTGTGACTTTGTACCAGAGATTGCCAACAAGTGAAGCACTGCCTAAAGAACTACATCCTGTTTACTCCATGTTCATTGCAGCCCCATCAGCTGCAAGCATTGCTTGGGAAAATATATATGGTGAGTTTGATGGGCTGTCAAGGACTTGCTTCTTCATTGCACTGTTCCTGTATGTATCTCTAGTTGTGCGAATTAACTTCTTCACAGGGTTCAGGTAAGTCCTATCACTCTGTTATATAATACTGTTCTAATTTTAAATTTAAACATGTATTAGTCTAAATTCTGTTATAGTCATGACAATAGTGTTCCCATCAAAGCAGTGTAAAATTGCATTACTCTGACACTTCCCAAAACTCACGATATGCTTTTGCATATAGAATGCCCTTTTTTGATGCCTAGTCTAAGCTTTGGCAGTTCTTTTGAGATATCGTAACAGCTAAACAATTTTCACAGGTTCTCGGTGGCATGGTGGTCTTACACCTTTCCCATGACAACAGTATCTGTCGCAACTATCAAGTATGCAGAGCAGGTCCCAGGCGTTCTAAGCAAGGGCCTTGCACTTTCACTTTCATTCATGTCATCGACAATGGTGTCCTTGTTGCTCGTGTCCACGCTCCTCCACGCCTTTGTCTGGCGCACATTGTTCCCCAACGATCTCGCTATTGCCATAACAAAGAGAAAGTTTGTCAGAGAGAGGAGACCCTTCAAGAAAGCCTATGACTTAAGGCGTTGGACAAAACAGGCTCTAACTAGGCATAGTTCAGCAAACCAGGATCCTGATGGTGAAAATGAGGAGGGTCACAAGATCCAAGGAAAATAAAGAGACAGAAATAATCACTATTAATACCTTATCATTTGTTGATAATGTTACTCGGCTGGTACTTTCAGTTTGAATCAGAATATTTATGTTTTGTCAGAGCCCCATATGGTATGGCTATCTGCTAATGCATAGACACCGATAGAAAACAAGCGAATATACAAAAATGTATGGCCTCAAGTTGAAAATCTTATACCGGGATATCAGGTTTTTGCTTGTCTTTATTACGAGTGTAATGCCCTCAGTGTTATAAAGTTGCCTACAAACGGTCTCGGGCTCTCGACTCCACAAGCCTTCCATTGCACTAAACCTCCTTTATCTTCCTTAAGACAGCCAATCAAGATTGCAAGGATGATAAACCAGAAACAGATGCAAGGTTCTTCAATATAAAACATAATTATCCTTTTTATTTCACTGATGACCAGTACAAATGGAGAAAAAATGAAGATGCTACCACGGGTAGGGAGACCTTGACGGCTTTACAACCCTGGCCATATAACCTATTTATTGAATTCCGGGCAAGAAGTTTGTTTTACACCACTGTGTGAGATGATAACTTATGTCAAGAGATGTAGACTTTTGTCAGTTTTGTATACACAAAAAAGGTGTCGTTGTCAACTGTTTCCGCATCCATTAAACTCCCATGCGGCAACAGCAAATGAAATTCTCAAGTGAAATTGATGAAACCATTTCAGCTTTCTCTTACTCTCAGCGGATCCCCAGGCTCCTAAGAAAATCAAAGCCAATATCACACCTCAATATGCAGAAAAATAGTATGCAAAGAAAAAGAAAAAAATAAAAAAATAAAAAAAGAAAACACACACAAAGCTGAAAGCAACAATTGATTCTACTTCTGTCAACATACCTCCGGCTTGCTTGCTTTCCAACTTCATTTATGTACCCCTTGCTTCCGCATTGAACCTGTTGTCCATTATGCATAGATGGCCTTTCTTTCATCAGATGCATCACCTAAAAGAGAGAATTCATTCCATGTATGAGAACAATGGCAAGTCATGGATGCTAAAGATTTCAAACTGAAATAATGGCCGAATAAGAGGGAGATGGACTAACATGGAGAGCAAATATATCTTTGGAAAGTTGACATGCTTACCTTGTGCTCTGTTGGAAAAGGATTCAACATATTTTCTTTTGAGCCCTTATTCCAATGAAACAGTTGGGGAAAAAAATATGTAAGCAAAGTGAAAACTTTTATTGACAAAGATATCTTGTGTTGAATAAGAATAACTTCGAAGGAACAAGGAGAACCTTTAAAGAAACAGAGATTGGCTGAGGCACTTGCAACTGAGAGACACTATTTGGCTGGAGTTCAGAAGTCAAGGAGAGCTAGCATTCATTCAAGAGAGATATAAGTCTAGTAAAGTATTTCAGTGCGAGGACTAACAAGAATAGTACAGTGATGAATGATGGTAGAATCCTGCAATGGGTATTTATCCCTCTTAACTTCAGGATCAACAGTTACCTTGCTGAAAAGTTCTACGGGGGGATTTTGTTGATTCCTCCTCTCTATATGTATATTAGATTCCTGCAGAAGTCATCATGGTATCTCAAATAATTTGATGAAGGAAAAATCCATAGAAAAATAGGAACTTTGAAAATTAATGAATTACCATTGGGACAGTGGGTTCTTTCTTGCTATTCTGGAAAACACCAATGTCTCCTTTGCTTGAAAGTATCTGCATTGATGCATGAAGCAGACAAATTTGTGAGTGCTTACTCAAACTTTTGAGCATAAAATTTGCGCTTATTTCTCTATTACCTTTTTATTCAGAGGATGGGCTTTAAACAGATGCATTGTACCGTGTCTACCCTGCTTTGAAGCATTTATAGTGCTTCGTCTGCACAAAGCAGGAGCTCTTCAACATGAAAATAGTTTCTTAAATAGTTAAATACAAGACTAATGTCAACTAGTCATTTCCTGTTTCTCATTCTGAACACTGTATGAGAGGAATTACCTTCTGGGTTCTTCTTTTCCATTTTCTGCGACAGTTACATTGTCAGGCCCCTGCAATAACATCACCTC
Organism: Rhizophora mangle; assembly: GCA_037832345.1. Taxonomy (NCBI): domain Eukaryota; kingdom Viridiplantae; phylum Streptophyta; class Magnoliopsida; order Malpighiales; family Rhizophoraceae; genus Rhizophora; species Rhizophora mangle. Next base: position 4,045,253 of record JBAPLJ010001938.1, on the reverse strand, counting down.
AATTCCCCCACACTCGGATTTACAAAGAGGATTTGTCAAATAAAAGGAGAGAAAAAAGACTACTCTCATGGAAATTTAAGCAACCTTATTAGAATCATTACAGTGAAGCGAGGAAGACGAAACTCCAGGTAAGTGCTTCATGGCCCTCTCCAACGTCCTCAGGTGAAATTCCTGAGAAACAATGCAGGATAGAAGTTGGACGCAAACAGTGAACAAAGCCATGTCCTTCAAAACTGTTTAAGGTGTTTCTAATAATCATTAACTGCTACCATACAATAAACAAAATGATCAAAAGCAGATACGAGATTGCAAGAACAGCGATTTCTGCACAATCCACGACTTGCCTGGAACTCTGGCAACTTTGGAGTGCTTTTCCTTGGGAGAGGCCAGGTAGGACCCTTCAGAATCTGCAATTTAAAACCTACACTTTAGCACACAAAATGGAGCCAATTCTTATAAAGGACTCCTATCATCAATTGTAAATACCAACTTTTCTGTTCAATGGGCGTGCTTTGAAATTTTGTGCAGCTGCTGTCACTTGTTCTTGTTCTGCATTACTTTTAGACCTGGATTACAAACTTGTCTTCACACTTGCTATCTTTCAAAGAAGGCATTGCTTGATAACTTAGCTCATTACAGGTAATGAGGTAAACAACAAACCTTGTCCTTTGCACCCTTTGAGCAGTTTCAAAGCCAGGCTCTTTTGGAATAGTAAGCCTCAAGTTTGCATAAGCAGAGCCTTTGTCAACATTTCCAACCTGCTATACCATATAGGAATAATTCAAGTAAAAAAGAAGTGATTCTAATGAATTGAGCCACCTCCTCCAAAGAAAATAAGATAAAAAGTCTTGCAAATAAAATAATGACAAAAAAGAAACATGCTTATCTTTTGGAAACGACCCCTCACCCCAAAAAAGAGGAAAAACATAATTTGAGGTTGCACATAATCAAAACTACAAAAACAAAAGTTGAACTTTAACTTTACGTTATTTATGGCCAAACTTTTTTTAGTGTAACCCATAGGCTAACAAAGAAATGGTCTTGACCATGGTATTAATTTCACTCAAGATTGGGTTTCTCTACCAGGTTCTGCCCATGGCTTCAGGGGGTATCCACATTTGGCATTTTTCTTTTTTCTTAACAGTGAGGCAGTATTATTTACCACCAAAAAAAAAAGAAGAAGAAAATTTGAGTTGCAATAGCTGGTTATGAGAAATGCTCTAGCAGTACTTGATTGATGATAATTATTGGCCCAGGTCTTCTGCAGCCATGATTCATAAGGTCTTGTGGAAAGGGAATGGGAGCTAATCACTTCAATATGCAGGAGAAACAATAAACAATTCACAGGAAGATTAACGCATCAGCCATATACCTTCTTAGGTGCCTTGTGTATGAAATCAGTTTGCAGCTTTGCATGACCAACCTATCAAACAAACAAGTATATGAACCCAGTAAATTATTAAGAGAGCAATCAGTAACATAAGCCCCTGCCCATAGTTTTGAGGTCATTGTGTGAAATGGTCATAAGAGCCATATTCATCATCATTTCCAAAACAACAGGGAAGGTAAGTCACCAATCCACAGGCAACCTACATTAGGCCACTGCTTTTACTTTACACACCAAATTCATTGCAGCAAGCTATAACAATCTTAAGAACACATCTAACATGTTGCACGTGGGGAAAAAAAATGTCATTACAAACATAATTCCCAAGTCAACCAAAAGTTGCTTCTTAAGAAAATTCAGGATTGATAGGCCAGATAACACTCATGAAACCATAAGCATTAAAATTAATTAACAAAAGATAGATTTACAAAATGTATGTACTTTACACAAATGACCACCCTCCAGCTTCTGTCTCTTAACAGCATGAATTTCAAGCAGCACAGAAGAATTGCACAAGCTTCTCTCCTTTTGAGGCCATAGCGCCTGAAATCTAACAATAAGGAACATAATAATCAAACTTTATTTAAACCAAAAGGGCACTAAGTATGACCCAACAAATGTTGCCACGCACCATTTTTGGCTTAAGAGATTATGCATAGAAGGATATTAATACTTGTAGCAAGAGATGGTTATGAGATACCCAGCACACTAACTTGAGAAAATAGCCTGAATTAGCAAAATAATGGTGCACACACCAACTTTGCAAGAAAAAAGGCTGAAAACGACTTAAGGAGCCACAACATTAAAGCACATGAGGAATCCCACAACATAAGCTACTCTTTGAATAGAGACATAGAGCAAGATTTCACATTTCTGAATAAACAAAGAATGTCATGACTCCAATCCAGACCAGAAAAGAAACAGTTGTTTCAACAGTTACCTGGAACCGCCTGCTTTAAGTGACCTATTCTGCTTGGCAAGAACACTTGCAGTAGGTTTCATCAAAGTTGAACTCCTAGGAGGATGCAGCTTTACACTAGATTTCACCTTGACTTTTGATTTATCAATGAGTGTGGCAATCCATCCTGCAGTACATACAGTGGCAGAATTAAAAAACAGCGGAACCATGAAACAAGAAATACCACAATACGGTGGCAGAAAAGCACTCTCGCTGTCTTAAGTATAATTGAATTAAGCTTATTTCAGCATTATGCATAGATCAGGAAAATAATGATGCCTAAGATGGTAAGTTCCTGAAATCTGAGAGAAACAGTAATTACCATCTCAAGAAAAAATTATCCTTACAACTATCATTGCTGACAAAGTGATCACCTGTTGCGCAATCTCCTGGCCGGTCTTGAACTTCTTCCTGATTGCCACTCTGTGAGTTGGTGGAGATGCCTCTATACAATTCTTCACATTCTGAAAAAAATTGTTAACTCATTGCATTGTCCGCACAGAATATTTTTCCTATATGGGTCTGAAGGAAGATGATGTTGCTGTCAACTAGTTCCTTTTTTTTTTTTAACCCAGAAAAAAAAAAGAGGATTATTTACCACCAACATCCGTTTCTATTTCAGAAATTTCTGTCCTCTCAGTATCACTGGAGTCTCCATTCATCGAAGCAGCCGCCGCCGCATTTTCATTCTCGTCAGGATATATAGCACCTTTGTCCAAGAAGCTTTCCTCGCTCAACGCTAACTTCGCCGCAAAAGCTAAACGGGAACACAAGAAAGCTTAAGCCTTTTCGCTCATTCAAAGCTCAAGATATTGATATATAAGAGAGAGAAGGAAAAAAAATGTTAGGGATTTTTAACGTTAAGAGAGAGACTGACGAGACGGAGGATAGCTCTGGGCGGAGGCGAACCACAGCTCCGCCGCGTGCGCCTCCTCCAGCGACTCCTCGCGGGTGAAGTCAAAGAACATCGCGGCATCGAACTCGTAAACGGGATCAATTTCACGAGCCTCGTACACCAGCTCCACCGCCATGTCCTCTTCCATTTCTCAAGATATAGCACTTCGTAAAGCTCTCTCTCTCTCTCTCTCTCTCTCTCTCTCTCTCTCCCTCTCTAAAGCCTCCTCCTTTTCCTCCTGCCTTACTTTCTCTCTATCGCTCTCTAAAGCTTGTCACTCCTTCGAGCTCCACTCTCTCTCTCCCATCTCAGCCGATTTATAGCGGTGGCGGAAGAGACGCGGCGGTGATTTCTTTGAGAGCTGAGCTCGGTTACCACTTACTGTTACTGTTGTAGCCATTTAGAATTCAACCTTTAGAGACGGTTTTGCCCCTCACTGACAAGAAATGAGCAAATTCTCATTCTTTAATAAACATATTAATTAATTTATAAAACAAATTTTAAAAAATAAATTTATAAATTATTAAACGAATTTATATAAATTTTTATCGTCACATTAAATTTTTTAACAAATTTATCGATTCGTTTAAAATTTCACCGAAGGGCGGAGTGGGAGGGTAATATGGTCAATTTGGGTTAGAATTTTGGGTTTTCCATATGCTCTGCTTGGGGCAGACAGGCAAGGACTTCGTGTGGGGGATCGGGAGCGCTTCGGACAGCAAGAGAGCCTGTCTGGAGTCTGAAATTTCGGCGCATGATGCATTTGCCCTTGTGAGTGTGGAGGAATTGCAAGACACGCCACTAACGGTTTTATTCGTTTGTCTCGTTACGTTGTTAGGGCCCCCCCCCCTTCGCAAATTTAAAAATGAGAGGGAGAGGATGGAAGGGCAAATGTGGAATTTCACTACTGATGAATGGAATTCTTTGATTTTGATGCGATATTCCGGAAACTACAAAATCCAAAAACGATACAGAGTAGGGGGGGTTTGGTATTAATTTAATATATATCTCTTTTCATTAACTTAACTTCGAATCCCAATGACAGAACCTCTTGATTTAAAAATATATATGTATATATATAAATTGAAGATTGGACTACGTTAATTTTTAAATTTAATATACTGTAATTGAGTATAGAAAAATTTAAACGACTTTAATAATTGTTTATTTTAAATATGGATTAAGTGAAAAGAAAAATCTTATTATTTTGATTAATATAGACCAAGAAAAGGGCTGCAATGTGCATATCAAAACATTGGTGGAATGATATACAATCCCAAAAAAAAAAAAAAAAAAAAAAAAAAACAATGTGCTTGTGTACATGCCTGCAAACTATAGGACATGAAGGAGTTAAGAGTTCCAAAACCCTTTTTTTTTTTTTTTTTTTTTTTGCAGCAAATTGCAAAGGAGAAGTCCATGATGATTTGAGTTCCAATTTGTCACATTTGTGTGCAGTCTGTGAAATCTATAGGCCTGCTGCTTACTTGGGGAATTTAATGGAGAGGGAAAAAAAAAAAATCTTGGCAAAGATTGCCTGGTTGACCCATGCGTGCCTTTTCTTGAACAAATTTGAAATGTTTAAAGAGTCACCATGGTCCATGCGTGGCAAAAGAAGCCATGCCATTTTCAGAGTTATTGACCTTTTACTTGGGGTAGTTGCCTGCCCGAGTTGAATGAGAAAACTGCTCAGCAGATGAAGATTTCAGTGCTTTTAAAGTAAAGTAATGTAGCAGCAGAACATAAATGTTGTTTATTTATTCCTCTGTACCGGCTGATATTAATGTCCATTCAATGTAATCACATGACCCACGTAAGGATTCCTTTTTTTTTTTCTCCATAGAAGCTTCCATAATTAAATATACATTCTAAACATGTGCAATTATAAAAGTAATTAATTCTGATTAGCTTTATGAAATATGCTCCTTTAATAAATTTAATCTAAGATTAGCACACTTTACAGTCCAAAGGCACAATTCTCTCTAACAAAAATGCATGATCCCACCTTTACTTTCTAAACAAAATAATAATAATAATAATATTAACTATATATCCTCGATGCCTTCTCTATCGCTTCGGAGGTGTTTAAAAAGAGGATCGAACCAATGGAAATGAAATTGTTTTCAAAATTAAAAGTTTCGAATTTAAATTTGAATCCAAATTAATCAATTGAAAAGAAATAATAATAATAATAATAAGAGAACGAGCATGTGTAGCTTTCGTTTGTAGAGTAAATTGAACCAACAAGGAAATGGTTTATTGCATAGCTTCAAGCCACCCCAAAAACACAACAAAGACTTTAGGAACAGGTGGTCGGTCGCTAATGGGGTTTGCTTTGACTACAGTTGTGTGTTTTTTTACCAATGTCCTCAAGTGACACCTCGTCAGCAAACAATGAAAAATATTCATTCAATTTAAACATAGAAAGAAGCAAATCGCATTCCTTTGTTGATAATAATAATAGGCATCAAAATGTTATACGATTACTATTGATTTTCAAAATAATATGTTTTAAAAATGTACCCTATTATAAATAACCCTTGTCATTAAAAAAAAAAAAAAAATTTAAAATGTTTACTTAGATTGAGCGGGGATCTCTTATTGGTCTTGGATCGTACACCCCAAAAGGCCCAAGAAAGTGGACACACTTCCATTTGTGGGAGGAGAGAGTTTGCACCTTAGCATCATCGTGGGCTCTTAAACTTGGGCTGGAATTGGGTTTCGTCATTTGTGGCGAAGGGGGTTTGTGGTGGACGGACGACAGAAAGGAACAAAAGTTAAGAAGATTCTGTGGAGATTCCTAGGGACTTAAACGGGATTTATGGCCACATTTAAGAGGGTGCCACCTAAAATCTAATGACTTTAAACGGAATTTTGGCCACATTTATGCAGGTTGTTTTGAACTAAGACAAATTCTTTATGCCGAGATGTTAATATTGAAATGGAATTTAAAAAATATATATATTTTTATTTTATTATATATATATATATATAATTAATCATAAATGCAATATTTTGTAATTTATAAGCTTAAATATTATCATCTATTCCATCAAGGCACAAAAATGTGCAAATCAAGCAAACAAAAAAATATATATATTTCTCGAAAATTTGAGAAAAAAAAAATGTTTAAATGGCCCAGGAGCCAAAAACATACACTGCACCGCACGCAAGCAAATTTCTATTCGCCACGAAAACAAAACAACACGCACCTCCTCCTCATCAGCCGCCGACGCGGCGCAAAAGCTATTTATGGGTTAACCCATTCAACAACGTTCCGGAGGTTCGATGCCCCCGCGGCTGCCGGAATGACCCGAACATGGTTGTTTTGGAGCCGGACACCCGAACCAGACGACAGCCACTCAAAACGGACCTCCACTAGCAGCGGCGGTGGCGAAGGTTGGACCGCCATTAGAATAATCGTGCCGTTACAAGGCGTCGCTCAAGGCAGAGGCGGGCTTTTCCTGGGCTCGGCTATACCCTGTGCGCTTTTCTACTTTCTCCAGCGTTACCTGAGACAAAACCGGAAAAATCATCCGGACGACTCGAATTCCCAGAACTCGGCGCGGTCCGAGTCGGAGACGGAGCTTACCGGGTTGCCTCGGTCTCCCTCTCGGAATATCCTATCTCCGACAAGGCCCAGACGACCCGCTTCTTTGTTGGGTCGGGCTAATGCCCTTGAAAGAAGCGGTGACACGGCTTATGATGTCGGGCTGAGGAGGGCCGAGGAGGACCCGTACGACGCGTCGGGTAATCCGAATGGAATTATCCAGCTTGGTCTTCCGGAGAACAAGGTGACAACTTTACTCATTTCTTGGCATTTTTTCACCTGCTATTTTTTTCTGGGTGGTCGTTAAATGTTTCATTTTTGTGTTTTTTATTTTATTTTTTATGTGTTCCTGTAGTTAATGTTGGATTTGGTCAAGGAATGGCTGGTTGAGAATGGAAGGGAAGCAATACTGATCGGTGGAGGAGATGGATTGAGTATTAGTGGTTTTGCTTCTTACAAGCCTGGTGGTGATAGAACAATGGAGCTGAAAGTAGTCATTTTTTTTTTTTGTCATTTTTCTTTCTCTTCTGCTGAAAATTTCAAGTTCAAAGTCACCTTGGTTGGAGTACAAGCTCAAATCTTGAAAAGAAAATTGTTTTGGTCTCTTTTAGTTGGCGTTTGCACGTTGGTCTAAAAGAAAGGGAATATGAAATTCTCTGCTTTTGTTTCTCCCGCTGATGAATTGAGCTAATGCAGATGATAACTTTTCTTCCAAACCAAAAGTGTATTCCATCATATCCTGCTAATTGTGATGGCCCACATACCAATTTTTAGAAGAAACACAACGAAAATGAATGAAGTTTGTGATCAAGATGGTGGGTAGAGCATATTTATCTAATTGGTGGCAAGTGGTTGATAGAACCCCCATGCATGAAGATTCTTGTCTGCTTTGCTCATGTTAAAATGCACAAAAAGTTGAATCCTGCACCAATGTGGATCCTAAGAAGGGAATGTTCGTAGGATTAATTGGTTGCCTGTAGATTAACTTGTACTTGTGTAAGTGACATTCAAAATAAGTTGCCTTGTTTGATGCCAAATGGTCAACTACAATAGCCATAGAAGAGACTGTGAGTTATGAAAGTTACAACTATGTTGTCTAGCAAAATGTTGGAATTATTCTGGTAAGCTCGAATATCTTGTAAGTTCTTGTGGAGAATTAGCCTCTCTTTGGAAGAAATCTTACTTTGGCACAGCAAGAAAATTTTGCTTCATTTAGTGCATCACCAGCAGGCTTCCTGCTTTCTTCTCATTGCAGCTTTCTTTTAATGTACAAATTGGCTTTGATGTCACCAATTCTCAACCAAGAAAATTCTTCTCTGATTTAAGGAGACTGTACACAATGGATTCATTTCCTTGTGTGATTCCCCAGAAAATATTTGCCTCAAGTTCTGGGTATGATGCTCTACATCATTTTTGTTATATGTGTTGACAAGAAACTGAATAAAGAGGGTAACTAATGATCTGTTGAATTTGGATATTTCTCAAGGCTCTTCGGCAATCGCTAATTTATATGCATATGCATACCAGCAAGCTGTGAGAAACATCTTGTTCAAATCTTTAGGTTATGAAGGTACTAGAATGTGTGTGCAACTTTAATTTCCTGACCTTTTGTTGCTGGTCAGGTTAAATCTTCATTGATTCCTTACTTTTAGGCACTTGCTTTTGGGGATTTAGCATCTTGAAATGTGGTGCTTACTTCTACATTTCTCTGATGTTGCTTTCTTGCATGTGAACAGCATTCATTTCAAATGATGTTGATGTTTCTCTTTTCTAATTCCTCTTATCCTGCAGGCCATGGCAGGATTCATGTCTCACATCCTGACTAAAGCAGTTTCCTTTGATCCTTCCCATATGTTGTTGGCAGCTGGTACATCATCTGCTATTGAGATGCTTAGCTTCTGTCTAGCAGATGCCAGGAATGCATTTCTTGTTCCAACACCATATTACCCAAGGTATTATCATTTTCTGAATTTGTAAATTTTTTCATGTATGTACCTCTTACTGTGAGAGAACTAACCTGTGCACAATTTGCAGATTTGATGAGGATGTAAAATGGAGAACAGGGATGGAGATAATTTCTGTTCCTTGCCATTGTGCTGACAAATTCAGTTTAAGTATAAATGCACTTGATCAAGCATTCAATCAGGCAAAGAAGTGCAGTCTCAAAGTTTGTGGCATTATAATTTCAAACCCATCAAATCCTGTTGGGAATTTGCTCAATCGGGAAACACTTTACAGCATTCTAGATTTTGCTATCAGAAGAACATTCAATTTAGAAGATCAAGACCAGGACAGAGTGCATATGGTATATGGTCTGTCTGAAGATCTCTCTTTTCGTTCGTCAAGAGTGTTCACACTGTTGCTAAGAAGTTGACAAGGTTCTCATCCATTTCAACTCCAATAGAGCACCTACCTATTTCTGTGCTTTCAGATACCAAATTTGTTCAGAAGTTAATTGATATTAAAACAAGGAGAGGCTTCAAAGAATGTATGCTGCAATTGTAGCTGGGTTGAACCAGTTGGGCATTGAGTGCAGTAAGGGCAATGGGGTTTTCTATTGTTGGGCTGACATGAGTGGATTAATCAGCTCTTACAGTGAGAAAGGGGAGCTGGAGCTTTGGGACAAATTGTTGAACATGGCTAAGCTCAACGGGACCCCTGGTTCTAGTTGTCATTGCATTGAACCTTGATGGTTCCATTTCTGTTTTACTACCTTGAGTGAAAGAGATATTCTTGTAGTTGTGCGCAGAATTCAGAAAATTGCTGAAACCTGTAAATCACGCAATTGAAGTGTCTGATTTATTCTACACAGTTTGAATTTGAAGTGTACATATAGTTCATTATCTATGTTGCTGTAGATCACCAGAAAACTTGTATTTGAATTTGAAGTGTACATATAGTTAATCACCTATGTTGCCTCGGCCGTTTGCCACTCCAAACTCAGCAGCAATGATTCACACATGCCCATTATTACATCTGGAAGAGCTCATTGTCCCAACCGCAGTAAAATTACGGGCTGAGCAATACAATTGAACCAGAACACAGGACAACTCATATCAGATTTGCATATTTCTGCATTTCTTCTGGAGGAACTGGGGTGAAGACAGTAATAGTGTGTTCTTAAGCTTCCTTTCCGTCTCTATTCTTAACTTTTTGTTTACAATGGATACTGAAAGGCCAGGAAAGGAGCAGAGTTACCAAGACTCAAACACAGAAACAAGAGGTTTCAACAAGGGTATTCCAATTACTTGTGTTAGAAGCACAGGACTCTTTCTTCGTTCACAACTTTTTTTCCGTCTACATAGGAGTTGCAGCAAATCTCAAAGTTTGGCTAGCATGACTTCAGTTCCTTCACCATATCATTCATGGGGGTCCCTAGCTGTCTGATGGGATCATGTATGATGAAGAAATAATAATAACAATAATAAGGCATGGTAATTGGTTCTCCTAAGAGATGCAATGAAAGAATCATTTTATTGCAATTGCAGAATTTGAGGAACAATTTAGTTCAAAATGAATGAACAAAAAAAAGATTTTCTACTCGTTCTGCACAACTAATTCACACCATCTTTCAGCAAGAATAACTAAAATCTAAGGTAATCCAAGAAAATTTTGCACTATGATGAATGTCATCATTCCCCTCCAGATCTTATGGACTCGAGCACTTGAACAACCTCAGCCATACTTGGTCTTCTTGAAGGAACCTCCGATGTACAAATCAATCCCAATTTCATAACTTGAATCAGCTCATTTTCGGAAAAATCTCGCAAATTTCTATCAAAGCAATCTGAAGCAGAGCCAGTCTCCAACAATTCACGAACATATTCACACAAAACCACAACCTTATTTGTAGTTGGACTCTCCACTGGTTTCCTTCCCGTAACCAGCTCCAAAAGAATCACCCCAAAGCTATACACATCACATTTCTCACTCAATCTCAGACTCTGTGCCAACTCTGGTGCAACATACCCTACTGCATTATGGAATCTGGTTAATCCATAATTGTCCAAAATGGGAAGGAACTTTCCTAACCCATAATCAGACAACTTGGCTTCATAATTTTCATTTAGGAGTATGTTAGTGGATTTGATGTTTAGATGAAGAACTGGCGGCCCACAGTCATGGTGAAGGTAAGAAAGTGCTCTTGCTGTTCCGAGAGCAACCTGAAACCTTCTAGACCAGTCCAATTCAGGGTTCCCAACACCGGTACTGGTGCCTGGAAAATTAAGTCCATGCAGATTATCACAAAGGTTACCATTTTGAACAAACTCCGATAAGATTAATTGCATTGTAGAGGACCAATAGTACCCATGAAGTGCAACCAAATTGGGATGTCGGAGGTTAACTAATCTTCCAATTTCCTGCTCAAATTCATCTTGACTTCTGATCCTGCCCAGAGTCTCAAGCTTCTTCACTGCAATTGAAATCCCACCTTCAAAATCAGTTCTATAGACTGTTCCAATTGATCCACCACCAATCAAGTTTTCCTTGTCAAGCAAAGCTTTGGTGCCAGCCTCCCAATCTTCATATTTTGAGGGCAAACTCTTGCTGAACAGAACTAGCTTCCCAATTATAACACTTAATTCTGTTGAAGCCAATGGTGTGCTCTCAACAACCATTTGCTGTTCCCCTCTAGTCCTGCTCTGGGCCCTGATATTCATGATTGATACCACACAAACACCAGCAAGGATCAGTGCAGCAGCAACAATTGCCACAATGACAGAAGTACCAAGTACCTCGTTCTTCTTTGAACCAGGAGTAGTAGCATTACCACCTTTTGAGCAGGAAATTTGCAAAGGAAGGCCACAGAGCCCAGAATTGTTGAGAAATGAAGAAGGGCCAAAAGCCTGGATTACTGGTAGCAAAGGAATGGCACCTGAAAGTTTGTTGGAGGAGAGATTTAAGAACTTTAAGTTCGTCAAATTTCCAAGGGAATATGGGATTGTACCAGACAGTACATTTTGTGATAAGTCAAGAAAAAGGAGTTTTGATAGGTTTCCTAGGGTCTCTGGTATGCTTCCATTGAGCTGGTTGCTGTGTAGATCAAGCATTTCCAAGGCAGTGATATTGTAAAGTGTATCAGGAATCTTGCCCTCTAAATAATTACCAGAAACATCCCTGCATCAACAAATCATAAAATTGTTCAAGTTTGCACCAAAAAAGATAGATAATATGCAAAATTCTAAGATGTTGGTGGGACTCACAGTTCTCGGAGATATCTGCAATTGCTTATGTCTTCAGGAATTTCACCAACAAGCTTGAGATTATGCAAATCCAACACCAGTAGCAGCTCAATGCCACCGATCCCTGTGGGGATCACCCCATCTAGTGAATTGTTGCCCAAATTAAGAACCCAAAGCCTCTTCAATCCCACAATCCCAACTGGTATACTCCCATTTAGCCCGTTAAATCCCAAGTTTATAACTTTAAGGTTTTGGCAGTTTGCAATGCTCAAAGGGATCTCCCCATCCAAATCATTACCTGAAGCATCAAAGATTTCCATTCTGTCACTACAGATCCCAAATTCAGGAATCTCTCCCTCTAACCTATTATACGATACATTGAAATGACTCATATTTTGCAGTTGAAGTGCACCAAATGGAGGCAACCCAGTAAAAACATTACTGCCAAGATCTAAAAAACTCAATCTCTGGCATTTTGAAAATTTATCCTGCACACTCCCAGATAACACATTGCTCCTCAAGGACACATATTGTAATGCAGGAATATCACAAATTTGAGAAGGCAACTCGCCACTGAGATCATTAAATGAGAAATCCAATCCTTCAAGGTTGGCGCAATTTACAATTGAACCAGGAATAGAACCAGAAAGGCTGTTATGAGAAAAAGAAACAAACTTGGTCTTGTAACAAAACTTGAACAAAGCCGAGGGTATCTCACCACTATAGCCATTCTTTGACAAATCAAGGAACCTAATACTCTGCAAATCGCCGATGAAATCCGGGATCGACCCAGATAAGGCATTAGAACTCAAATTTATCTTCCACAATGTGATTAATTCTGCATATTCTTGTGGGATATTACCTGAAAATCGGTTTCCAAACAATGTCAAGATTCTTAGAGATCTCAAACCTGATAATGCTGGTGACAAAATGCCAGATAGGCTTGTATTCCACAAGACAATCCTCTCCACAAATCCAAGAGAGTTGCAAAATACACCGTGGTACTCACAAGGATTGCCACTTGGGACCCATGTAGCCAAACTATTGTTAGGATCCTCACTGATGCTTGCCTTGAACTGCAGCAAGATCTCCTTCTCAGAAGCAGAAGAAACTGCAGCAGGGAGACCAAGAAAGCACGAAATTAAGAGCAAAAAGGCATGCGAGACACAAAATTGGTAAAGTCTTCTCATGCTCACTGCACAAATGGTGATAAATGGATCCACCCCTTTGGCATTATCGATTCTGGAACTAACAGAGAAAGGATCTGGACATCTTTTCTGCTTCTCTTGATGTGAAAGCTTGGAACTTTTATGAAGAGAACTCACAAGAACACAATAACGGCCAAGTTCGCAGCATTTTCAGCTCCTGGAATCACTGAAATTAAGGAATCTCCTGAAAATTGCGCACACATTTGGCACAGAAAACAACATGGAAACATAACACAACCGTTTTCTCCATGGCATAGAAACAAGTGTCTGGAAGGTCTTAACTTTTGTGAGGTTTAGTAAAGAAATGAAATTGAGAGGAAGGCAGTGAAGCATGGGGGGAGACGGATGTAATGAAAATCTTGAGAATGATGTGGAAGAAGGGTGACCTACCTGGTCACACTGTGACTTGGCTGGAAAGGAAGCAGTTGAGCCAATTTAATTACCCTTTAAGAAGAGTCCCACTTCTCTTTCTACCACAACACATCTATGGTTGCCAGCAGCCGAAGATGAACCACGTGCATGCCTATCTCTCTCTCCCCTCTCTTCATACACAACTACATCTAAAAAATTTGATGTCTTTTATGGAATGGGAAAACCCCACCAAGCTGTCTTTGTTCTCTGACCAAGCACGACCCTTTCTGGATGTGCCACGGCATTTATTCCCCGTCTCTCTCCCCAACCATATAATGCTCTCCATTGGATCGCCACCTAGTTATCATTATTACAAGGGACTCAAAAACAAACACACACACAAAAGAAAAAACAAAGAAAGAACTTTGAGAAGAGAATCAAAGAGAAGGAGAATGAATATGAATGAAAAGTAAGGTTGAAAGAAGAAGAAGAAGAAGGAAAAGGGTCAATAAATTCAGGGGCTGGATTTGTCTGTCCTTTGTGCTGTTTGACGAGTTCTCATTTTTTGCTTAGCTGCCTTTTGATGGCATTGAATTTTCTTTGCTAGCCTTTTGATTTGGCCTTTGACGATGACCATCGTTGGTTTCTTTATTGTTTCCTTTTGCTGTAGCACATTCACCCAAATGGGACGTCAAATTTATTCTTTTTTTTTTTTCGAAAAATATGTCAAATTCTGTGCGCATGAGCTGATGCTGCCAATGCCCGCACAATGTCAGAACCCCCCACTCTCTTTCATCTCTCGTTTAAGTTCTTATGCATTTTTTTTTTCTTTTTAAGTCTTTTAATAATTATCATTAATTTATTACACCCAAAAAGGCACTGATACTCCTCCTTTACACTACACAAACTTTTAACGCTTTATCCTCATTTATCGGGCCATTGACGCCCGATGCCTTCAGAAATGATGCTAATTGTGATCTGTTAAATTCTCAAAACGTTTGTTTTCAGATCATAAGGAAAACAGAATGGACTTCAACGGTTAAAAGAAGCGTCGCGTCGGATTGAGTGAAGAGCCCCACTCCACAATATGCGTTACGATTTATCTGCCTGAATTTAGAATTTCCGTTACCTTTTTTTTCTTTTTTTTTCAAAAATGGGATTCAAAACTTCTAATTTTGGATATAAACTTTATGATAACTACTAATTAATTATTGCTTGCGGACGCTGCTTGAATTCAAGGTATTACTCGGGACAAATGAATTAATAAATACAGCAAAACCCACCTAAATCCAGCTACTTACCAAATCATTTTGAAGTCAATGGTGGAATTGAATTTCTAGAATTATTATTATTATTATTATTATTTTAATCAGGAAAACCTTCACCAAAATTAACTAAGGAAATAACAATCTTAACCCTTCCCATCTCTCAGATGACAGTTTTTAAGCAACCCAGTTGGCAAGATCGTAAAATATCATAAACCAGAAGTGGTACACATTCGCTGGCTACATCAATTTAAATAAATACCTGTTGGCTTCATTGACGTAATCATGCATGAGAGAAGACATTGAATTTGTCTTTTTCTCTGTGTTTTCCTGAACCAACTAAATCTTTAGTTAAGCGGGGATTAAACAGGACAGGAAAAAGTGCACATGGAGATGAAGAAGATGCCAGTAGATCTTAGTATAAATTTAACATTATATTTAAATTTAAAATTTTAGAATTTTAAATTTGCGATTCATTATTATTTATAAATTACCTGCCCGTATAGTTTATCTTGGTTTTGAGAAATTAATATTGGGAACAAATGTAAGGAATCTTTTTGTAATTTGCTGTGGATCTTTAAAGTGAAGAGTTTATGATCCCAAACTAATGATGACCGTTGATTATTGATACCCTTTTTGGGGTCAATCATCAAGGAACCATCTCATGTTCCTTTGTAGTCGTGACTTGGCCCTGCCTGTGGACCCACATTTTAATGCACCACCCGTAGCCGCACAGTTGGCAATTTCTTAGTGGTCCCCATTGGGACCACTTGGCAGACTTTCTATTTGCGCTGCGACGCACTCTTAGCTTTGGCAAAAAAGGAGTCCGCGAGGCTCGTGTCTTCAGTATTCACTCATTTGGTACGGGGTCTCTGCGCGTGCGGTACAGACGAATCTGTTTGCGCCTGGTTTTACAAAAAGCAAGGCATATTATTTTATGACAAGACATATACAATTTTATTTAAAACTTCTTAAAAAAAACACTTAATTATAAATAATTGTAGACTCACGTCCATTACTGTATTTATATTTCATGCTTTTTCCATAATATTTTTATTTTATGTTATTAACTTTCCTTTTTTTAACGCCCAAATATGTCAGAGCTCGGTAGTCGCGGTATGAAATTCAGGAAATTTCTTCCCATACAGAGGTTTGTTTTTTTTAAAAAAATATATATATATATTTTATAACTATGTTAATTTTTATACATGTAAATTAAAATTAAGGTCATTTTTTAAAGTGTTAATTTAATATTTTTATAAAAAATTATTATTTAAATGTTATTAAATTTAAATATATTTTTTATATTTAATTTTAATATTAATAAATTTAAAATTTAATGTTATTTTTTACATAAAAATAAAAAAAAATAAATTCAGGCGAATATATATATATATATATATATATATATGTATATGAAAAAAAGGGTAGTTAGCCGACTTTCATTCAAACGTTCTTTGAAAGATTCAATTCAGTCGGCTTGGTTCGTGGCTTTGCCACTTCTTCTCACAAGCACTGCTTTCAAATCATTACCAAGCCACTACCTATGGGGGGTAGTTGTTTGTTATTAGGATCTTGGGGTGTGAACATTTGTACAAACGCACAGAGACACCATCTAAAAAAGAGGCTTTGACTCCAAAAGTATATTCATTTAAACACGGAGGTCATGTGGGTCTTGTTCTTTTCTTCTGGGAAGAATATTTAATAGTGCATCTCCTTTCGTGGTTATTGCCTGTATGGCCACAAAATTGTGTTTCAACTAAACCCCATGTATGTTGTTTGATTAAATATGATAATGCGAACCGTTGATGTTCTACATTAAGCTTTTACTCGCAAGTGCTTCTGGCCATCCGTGGCTAAGATGCATCCACAAGCCTAAGTTTCATTTTCTCCAAGAGTCAGGTTTAAATGGGAAAATAAAAAGAAGAAAAAAGCTTTTATTTATAACCGCTGTATCATTCCAACGCAGAGAATTGGAGGCTTTCGTTAACTTTTGTGACACAGTAATAATGGTCAAAGTGTTGACATTTTCAGCCGAAGCTAAAATAAAAGAGAAATCTTTCTTAAATTTAATTTTCACAGACTCGTGTATGCTCCATAATTAAAAAAAATATATATATATATATATATATATATATAAATCAATCTAATTCTTTATCTCTTGCAATTATATAATGATCACTATTAAAAAACTATTGAATTATACATATAATTGATGTGTTTCTTAACATTAACTTTCCTTTATGTAATATAAAATAGGAAAAAATTTAATAACAACATAATAAAAATACCATAATTGACACTACAATACTTACGGGGCAATACATTCATTTTTTTATTTTTCAACATAATATTGACGCTTCTTTTCGTAACATTATAAATCTGAACTAGATTTTTAAAAAAAATTATATTAATGAATTTTTTTTTGTCTCTTATGTTAATAAGTGCATGAGAATTAAATCATCTACGGGGTTAAGCCTAAACGAAAAAGCTTCTTACCGTGTGATTAACTCTAAATCCAACCACCAAAAGCACGCAAAGATTTGACTTGGACGTATTTGGCCACAAACATCCCACGTTGACTTGTCCCAAAATGATTGATTTCAGCGGACACGGGATGATTCGAATAATCAGAGACATTATATCAGAATTATAAGGCACTCACGCGTTTACAAGGCAGAGAGTCTTCAGCAAAACTTGGAAACTTCATGTGAAAGTTCATATTCCATCCACATTGCCGGTTCATATTAAATTGACGCTTACAGGTCAACTGCCTGTTTCTCTGCTTAAAAATGAATGTTCAGCAGTCCTCCCTATCGTCGGCAAATAATGCACGAGGCCCCACTTTGAGAGGATGAGGATGAGGCTCGCGGGTTCGCAACGGTGGAGAAAGGGTTATCTATTGTACAAGCAACTCAAATTTAACAACTAATGAGTGGCATAACATTGAACTTGGATTTACAATCGGTAACAACTTTCTTCATGTTCAGCTTCAGCCCCTTGAGATGTCAAATTAAAGCATATACAAACAAGGACTGAAAGATGCAATGTCGGAGAAAAAAAGAAAAGTAAAAATGAAGGCATTCCATGCTGACAGCACAGCCCCAATACCTTCAATGGACGAAGTTGTTGAACAAAATAGTACCTCATCCAAATGAATTGTGCTTAATTTATGCGTGTATGACCACACCGTTGTGGTAGACAAGCTCCCTTAACCTGAACTAGCAGAATTAGCTATGCCAATAGTGGTTCGTTTTCTGTTGCCTTGAGCTTTCTTTTAGCATATACTGTGAATATGATTGTTGTCACAACACTTGCGCAGAAACCAATAATGTTGAAGATAATTTGCGATGCAGAAAGGGAGTGCTGCTCCTTTGAAGCATCTGCCAAGGCCTCTATGAGGATACCACTGCAACAAGCGGAAGAAATCTAAGAGATCGTGAACGAATCAAGACTGCATATGCACATATATCTCTTGACTAGTAACATCTATGAGGTTCCAGAAGGAATTCTAAAGTCAGCCATGAAAATGGAAACAACTTTAAACTCATTTCAATGGTCATTACTTGCAGGTGTGTGTTCATGCAAAGTATCTATTTCACCAAAGCAAAGGATGAGGCAAGATAAAAGCACCAATTATGTGCCTCCCATGAAAGCTTGCCTGCCAACTCCACTCACTCACCCCATGTTCTCTTTTCACATTGATAGTCCATGTTATTTACATGAACACACATATGCATTTGAGGTGGAAAAGGACTTTTGATAGAGAGATAGGGGGAGAGAAACATCTTACGTGTATATTGCAACAAAGATATCTGGGACCAGTCCAACCAATGATCCCAAGATGTAAGGACCATATTTAACATTTGTTGCAACAGCACAATAGTTGTACAAAATGTAAGGGAATGGAGAAATCCTGATCAATATTACAGATTGACACTGATGAAACCACTTTCCTTCACCGGCTGCTGTCAGGACAGCAGCTTGCTTAGGATATCTTTCCAACCAACCCTGCATTAAGAGGTGAAAATTACAACATGTGGGTTGAATGAGAGAAAACAAGGTCAAATAAATTATTTATAAAAATATCAGCACAGGGTTCCTACCTGAATTTTAAGAAGGAACAAAGAGCCAACAAAATATGGCAGCGATACACCTATAGCTGCAGCCAACATAATCATTAGGAAGCCATATCCATAGCCAAATGTCATTCCAATGACCCACATAGAAGGTGTAGATGGCAAAAGCAGGGCGGGAAACAATGCCACAGAAGTGAATAGTAGCACTCCCAGCACTGGAGTGCTAAATGTTGCTGTCTCCCAGTTTATGATAGGAATAATTTCCTGAAACATTGTTAGCCAAGATGGGAGCATATTAGAATAAGCATGTTTGTGTGGGGGTCCTGACCACGGTTGATTTAGAAGCAGAACCAAATCAGGTCAAAATTGAAACAGGAACTGGTCAACAGTTCCAAAGTTCCAGAACAGACCCAGAACTGTCAGGGGGCCAGTCTGGGTAAGGTTCCCCTTCAAGAACTGGAATCAGAAGCAGAAGCATGGGGGCCTGTTTTGGCCAAGGTTCCCCCCTTCAAAAATCTGAACAGCAACTGTGGTCCAATCCAATTGCAAAACAAGGTTTTTTTTTTATATAAATAAAAAAAATAAAAAAGTTACTGTTGGTTCCAAGGGTCATTTGACTATTTGAAGCGGTTTTTAAAACATTCCAAATAATCATTTTTTCCCCCTTTAGCTTAAGCCCATAAGTACCCAATCTCATTTCATCCTTCTCCACACCACAACTTCCATATTCTTCTCCTCAATTACTCTCAATTACCTCTAATTGCAATATTTGCTATGCTCATTAAATCTTTATTGTTTACTTAAATTCTTGTCATACAAAAAAATTATTTATTACTCTTAATTCCTTTACACACTAGCTATTACATCTTTTTTTTCAAAATCAATTACAAAAATGTCAAATAAAAAGTTCAAGGCTCAACAATGTTAAGGGTGAGTGAAAATCAATTTCTTGACAAATGTAATTAGCAAGAAATCTGACACATTCAACACACATCTAGTAATACAGGTCCAATGTCTACTGTGATAGTCACATACTGGACCTAGCTCATTAATGCTGCATCCTCTAACTCAACATGCACTGCACATTATATGACATGTAGATGTAGTTGTACTAATCTGCATAATTTTGTGAAGATTGTTCACACTCTTGCCATCATTATAAACACATATGCATAAACATATAAAAAAGAACCATCTCAACATTATGTGTAGATTCATGACATAGAAATCCAAGTGTCTGTATGCATTGAGGTAGAGAATATCCTCAGTTTAAGAAACCCCCAATACCAACTAAAGGAGGTGAAGTCTTGCAACTTTGTAAGTCCAAATAACAACTATTGCAACAAAAACACAAAATAAACACCAGCAATCACAATGAAACCCAATAATGAAGTCATGTAGGGAACAAAGTTCCAAGCTAAATGAAATTTCACACACAATAGTTTGTTTTGTTGTCCTCATGAATGAAGGGAGAGCTTCCCACTTCAACTTGTAATGAACTAAAATTGCAAAGGTTAACACCCAATTCCATTCCCAATCTACCCCTGTAAATGAGTTTATGGAGGCAAAACTCCAAAACTCCGACCAAATGGCAATGCAACAGAATGTTTTTCTTATCATTAAAAAACAACATTCCAACACAAACCCAAGGAAGGGAGCAAAATATGAAGCAAAACCAGCCAATTCATGAAAAAGCCATAAACTGCCCTGGCATGTTTGATAATTAATGGAAAGCAAAACCATCAAAAATCATAAACAAACTTAGATAGCTAAAATCCAAGCACATGATAATCCAACAAAAGCCCATGATCAACATCAAAGCCAATGAGTTTCAATCACACACAAAAACACTATTGTAACTGCAGAAGTATCAAATTGATGATCAAAACAAACCTTGTCCATGAAATAAAGGGAAACCCATTTGGGGAAAACATCAGCCAAGAGCCCCTAACAATTGAATAGCCAATTTGATCCAATACCACACCACTCAACCTCTCCATCTCTAACAAATAATACTAGACTCTCCAACAAAAAATCCAAGCACATGATAATCCAACAAAATACCATGATCAACATCAAAGCCAATGAGTTTCAATCAAATGCAAACACTATTGTAAAAGCAAAAGTAATCGAATTGATGATCAAAACCAACCTTGTCCATGAAATAAGGGGCAACCCATTTGAGGAAAACAGCAGCCAAGAGCCCCAAAAAACTGAATAACAAAGCCAATTTGATCCAATACCAAACTACACACCTTCTCCATCTCCAAAAAAACATGCTAGACTCTTCCCTAACCTGAACCCCATTAAACCCCTCCTCACTTTCACAATTTCCCAACATCAAATAGTCCCCTTTTCCATCATTCCCTCCTTCACTATTCCCCTCGAACCTCATCCTCAACTCCGGCACCACCACTCTCTCCTCTTCATAATAAGTCATTGATGCAACCAACCCACCTTTATTCAAAAAGTTCCCAACTTTCTGTTAGTTTCCTGAGAAAACCTGACAGAACACAAGAACCCAAATGCGGTTTCGAGGAGAGAAGACTGGTCGATAGAGAGATGAGGCAAAATCAATGGAGGGAGCTTTTAGAAGCAATCGATTTCTCTCCAGAGAAACGCTTCGACGTATTGTTGTTGTTAAATGCCTCTTTAATAAAAGCTTCTCAGTCGTCACTGATTTACGATTCTGCCATTGCAACGGTGTCGTTTCTTCTGGGTTTTTGCTCAGTTTGCATTTTCAATCGTTAGTCTCAGTGACACTCTAATTCGGTTGGTTTGACAGGATTATTAAGTATTTGACGGGTTGTTACGGTGATATTAAAAGGGAACAGAGCAATCGAACTCGGACACGTGTTAAATAAAAAAGGCTGGCACCCACAAGAGGACTACATTTTCTGCTTATTTATATAAGAAAAAAAAAAACTTATTCAATATAAATAATTATTGAGCAGTGTTATCTTAGGCACTATTTATCTAAAAAAAAAAAGATTTATGTACTTAAAAAGTCATTAAAATTTTATTTTACTTTCATCAAACTTTCATTTTTTTCATGTTATATTATATTGTTAATTATATATTCATAATTATTAAATATATAATTATTATTTATAATAAATATCACAAATATATAATTAATATTTAAATAATCCCAAGTTAATTACAGAAAAATTATCAAATCATGGTCAAATCTCTAAATATATGAGTTTTGGTTTTGGAGTACGAGGGTAAGATGCCTTTTTCAATGTTGCTCTTTTTTATAAATAATATTTATAATAACGCTACTTAGCATTTATTTTTACTATATACTTTTTTTTTTTTATTCTTCCCCATGTATATTTGTGTCTGTGCAAAATATAATTAGGCATTTTTTTTAATCATATGAGGCATTTTTTTATTAATTAAAGTAAATAAAAAAATTTATGTATAAATAAATTATAAAATAAAGAAATTCAAATCTTAAATTTTATCTTAAATTTTTGGTAAGCATGATATGTATTAACGTATCATAAGGAACTAGGCATAAAATGCGAATTATTTTAAGGAAAAGCATAGGGAATATGCTCTTTCCTTTGGAGGCACCTTTTGAAGCGTGAAAATTTCTTAGATGTGTGCCTTCGAAGTTTTAAATGACGATAGCTTAACTAGTGGAGGGGCCAGTAGCTTCCTATTTACGGGAAGTTAGTGCGAAGCAATGTACAGCATATAACCAATCCTTCTTGGGAATTCCAATCTGTTTGAGCTAAGAATTTCTTTATTATTTTAATGAAATAAAAAATAAATCAGAAAATTTAAAAAATTCTATCACTGAGCACTCAATCGAAGTACTTGGATTGTAAGGATAATTATAGAACAAATTAAAATAAAAATAAAAATAAAAAACACAAAAACAAAAAGTTAGCTTTGCATTAAATTTATCGGTGCTTCAAGAATATTACAAAGACACAAATTTCTTGACGTAACTAAATGACCCACATAAAAATATTATATTATAATATTATAATTATTAATTATATATTTATAATTATTCAAATTCACGATAATACCACGACTCCTTCGTTGGGATTCAATAAGGTGGATTTAAAGAAAGTAAACTTCTAAAATTTAGCCTATTAGCACAGTTGGGCCCTTTCTGATTGCTAATAGGTTGGTTTGCTAAGCACACGAAACCCTACTGTTCGTCTCCCTTTTGCTTAATATTTTTCACACACATATACATATTGTGTATTTAATATGAAAAATATCCAACCCTGTAGGCCTAGGTGGCCCAAATATCAGGCTGGCCTAGCCTTCAGCCTACTTTGCCACGTACAACATCTTCTTTAAAATTTGGACCCTTCCAACAACTACAAATATCGTCAAAAATTTTAACAATTTCACAATTAATTAATTTAATTATTAAAACTTTGATGTCGCTTTACATTAGTGATGACAAATACCACCCAACTGAGAAAGAACTTAAAAGCTGTATTCAGGGAATAGGGAATCCCACCATCTATTTAATTCACCGTGATTAAGTTGGAACATGTATATCATGACTCAAATGTTACCTCGAGGGACTGGAATTGGAATCCCCATCAACTATCCAATTAAGTGTGACCTACATCGCGACGTGGTTACAATGCCTGTCCAACTTTCCTGAAGGTTGTAGCACGAAAACCTCCGCATCACATCTAAAGCAACAATCCATATCCTTTTCCAATCATTGACCAGGGGGCCAATGTTCGACCCGTCACTCACAAGAAATTGAAATAGACGTAAAAGAAATTTCCGACATGAACATTTCGATCCATAAAGTCAATCAATAAAAGTCAAAATAAAGTTGAAAGATAAAACAGGGGTATGAGTTAGGTTCATTGTTGATTAACTAAGATTGATAAACCTTAGACGACACGATTGAAGAGTCTGAACTCTGTGAATTCTTGAGTTTGCCTTAAGCTAAGAGAGATAAGACTTTTAGTTAAACTTGATATCCCAAAAAGCTTATTCCTTGCCCATCAATTTGTAGAATTTTGGTCCCATTGTTCATAACATGGTTGACTCCCTTGCTAATAAACGTAATTCCTTATTGTGTTATGATTTACAAAAGGTTACCATAAACTTGTGAGATTAGCATGACTAATCATTCATAAAATGAAAATAAAAATTAAAGTAGAAACCAAACGGGCAAAAACGACACCCTTTACACTCTCCGGATTTAGTCTTTATCGCCTTATGATTCGAACAATATAAAATCAAAGAAAAGGAAATTCATGCATTATAGAAATAAAATGATTTTTTCAAATGTTACCAGGAAAAATAAAAAAAGAAATAAAATAATACCAAAACCTTCGGCGAACCGCCGCACAAGATCATTTTGCCCACCCCCGTCTCCGGATCCACTCACAGGCCGTCTACTACTTCTTTTTATGCAACGGCGCCATGAATCCGCCGTGAAATACACGCGACAATTCGTGAGATCATACGTGGTGTGGTCGCGCAAACGTGGACGTCAGGCTCCGCTTCATTGAATATCAGCCACATTTGTCTGCACGGACGCTTTCTTCGCGCGTGGGATTCATTTCCATTTCCCCAAACCAGACACTTTTAGCTGGGGTCTAACTAGTTTTGTCAGAAAAAGCCGGGTACTTTTAATTTTGGTGGGACCCACGCCATAACCGCCTTGAGACTATCTGGGACGAACCGACGTACATTGTCTTTGAGGAGAGAAATCTAGGAAAAGAAAAGTTAACGTTGACATTTGAAAAATATTTTTAAGGAAAAAAATAAAACGAGAGAAAAATTAATTTTTTCCTATTAAGTCTGCTTCTCCTAATAATAAAAAAAAAAATAATTTTTTTATTATTTTTATTATATATTTATATTATTTTTATTATAAAAATAAATTTAATATTTTCATACAAATTATTTATATTTTTTTTATTCAAATACAATTTTTGTCTTAAATTTTATTTAATAATAAATAGAGTTTAAATTGAGTTTATTATTATAAAACTAAGTTATCATATTTTAATAAATAATTTATTATTAAATTTTTTGATATTAACAATATAATTATATTATAATAATTTATTATTATATATAAGATTATAATGATAATAAATATAAAATTTAATTAAATTTATTAATTAAAAATAAAAATTTAATTTAAATATAAAAATAAATAATATATATATATATATATATATATATATATATATATATATATATATATATATTTAAATAGTAAAATTTTTTTATAATATAAATAAATAAATTTTTAAATAAATTATTTTTTAAAAAATAAGATTTAAATAATATTAATAAATATAAATAAATAAATATAAATATATTTTTTAAAATTTTAATTAATAAAATTTTAATAAATATATTAACTAATTCACTATTATACATGAAATAAATATTTAATTAGTAAAATTTAAAGTAAATAAAAAAGTGAAGAAAAAAATTTAAATTTATTTGTATAAATATATTTTTGTAGTTAATATAATTTTTTTATAAGTATCATATATAAATTTTTTAAGTGTAAATTTTAATAATTTATTTTAATTTAGATGTTAAAAATTTTATAATCCTTATGACTCACGTGATGCATTTTACTATTTGAGAAAAAAATTTAAAATTCATTAATTAATTCGTTATTTTAGCAAAACAGCATATTGTAAGAAGTTTTTGGATATTTTAGAAAAAACGTGCATTTTTCTTAAGTCGGTTGCTATGGAGAAATTTTATTTTATTTTTTATTAAAAAGAAAACCGCTAGATTACAACAGAATGACGTCAGAATGAAGACTAGGATAGTAGTTGGCAGCTAAGATTTAGAGTTGCAGCTTAAAGCAGTGGGCGCTGCCATCGCCGACCTAAATAACTAAAAAAAATTAAAAAAATAAAGTATAAAAAAGAGCCGTGCGGGTCAGTTCAAGCCCCCTCTAAAACAATCTTAAAACTCGGCCTCTGGTGTCCTTGATTTTTTAACGTTAATCGCTCGCCTGAATCAAACCTCCAAACAGAAGAGGCTCGAGCACCGCAAGAGCTCTCGACTAAAACAAGGTATGGTGTCTTTATATTTTTCTTTTGGTTCTGTAATAGCATATCTAATTTTTTTTTTTTTGTTAAGTAGAATTTTCTCTCTATTATCGTATCAATATCATCGTTTTTTTGAATTCATCGATGAAACGGATACAGAATCGATTGCTCCTTCTGGTTTAAAATTTGCCTATTTGTTTTCTCTCTCTCTCTCTCTTTTTTAAATAAAAGTTATTAAAATTTTAATTTTCTCGTCCGTTTGATCTCTAATCATGGAATTCGACGGTCCAAATATTTTAGCCGTTTATAGCAGATGAAGAGGCGTGAGTAGTTGTGTATGGATTTGGATTCCTTTGGATAGCAGAGCAAATCGTTTGGATTCTTCACGAAGGAGCTGGAATTTTCATCTTGGTCTCGATATTGTTTAATGCCAAAAGTGCCCTTTCTTCCTTGTAATTAGCCAAACAGGTGTCGGAGGGCGTTATAGTTCATTTTGGTAAAAAACCCAACTTGGGGCGATTATGTTTCTATAACCAAAAATGTCCCCTGTGGGTCTTTGAATATTTTAATTATATTGAGGCTAGGGAAAAGTTCAAAGAGATAAATCCGTCAATCCGGTGACAAAATGTGACAGCAGTGGGTTTCCTAACCGAACCAAAGAACATAGCGATCTGTATGTTTGGGTTGTGTTGTATGTTTTATTTATTAATTATTATTGTTATTATTATTATTATTTTACAGAAAAGTACGCGCAGAAATGCGATACTATTTGTGACCTTGTTGTTATCGGAGATTTCATCAGAAAACAGTCGAAATTTCAAAATTCTTGACTGCGGATTTTCGTTGTTTGTTTTGAGGAAGGGAAGGAAGGAGATGGGTTCTGAAAAGAACGACGGCACGAGCGTTCCTCCATCGGAGCCAAAGCTGTGCGCCAATGGATGTGGATTTTTTGGCACGGCGGCGAACATGAACCTGTGTTCCAAGTGCTATCGCGACCTCCGGGTCAAGGAAGAGCAGGCTGCCTCTGCCAAAGCCGTCATGGAGAAGACTCTTAGCGTGAAATCCAATCGGCAGGATGGGAATTCTGATTCCCTTTGTCCTGATTCTGCACAATCGGCGGTGGCCGTGGCTTCTGATTCTTCCTCATCGTCATCAGCAGCAGCCTCGGGATCATCGGAGCCTGTGGCGGTGGCGGTCCCCAAATTGGCTAATAGGTGTTTTGCTTGCAACAAGAAGGTTGGCCTGACGGGATTCAACTGCAGGTGTGGGAGCACGTTCTGCGGGGCTCATAGATACCCGGAAGACCATAGCTGCACCTTTGATTTCAAGGGTGCTGGCCGAAATGCCATCGCCAAGGCAAATCCTGTGGTGAAGGCTGATAAAGTGGACAGGATCTGATCCTTTCTGGATTGATAAATTGGAATTCACCATTGGGGTCTCTTCATGTTTTGGGTTGCTTTTCTTATTACGGGTGGGTTAGAGTTAGTGGATCAAGATGTTTGCTCTTATGCTGTGGGTTTGATTAGTCTGTCTGTTGGGGTTGGGATGGTGGGGAATTTGAAGGAGTGCATAGGCTGGATGAATCTGGATTTGGGGAAGGCTAATTCAGTAATAAAGTAGATCACTGGATTTTTGGCCTGCAGTCTGCGTTAAATTCTTTTGGCTTCTTCTTGTGATGCTGATAACAATCTTTACCACATCTATGTGTATCTGCTTGTTTGTCTTTCTATTTGCCATCGATAATGTATTCATTACTGAATTGTCGGTCAATCTGCCCCTTCTCAAATATTTTTAGATATGTTATGCACTTCTCTACTTTCATTTGCTAATTTGTAGTATAATTATTTTTAAAGTGTGTATTCAATGAATTTGTTAGTTGTTGCCATTGCTGCTGTTACTATAGGAGTTCTATTCAGTGCCATACTTGTGTTTGTTGCTCTTTATTTTATGGTTTAGCCTGGAAGAACAATTGGTATTAGTTGTTGCTTCCTCGCTGGCACTTGGATTTTGTTGGAAATCCTGGTGATTATCCTCTTTGGCCTCTGGTTTAGCATGTTGGACTTACGTAGAGCATCATGTAGAGCATACAATCATTTGCAGGACTTGAGTGTTGCATTTTGTTTATAAATGTCATGCTTATGTCTTTGTATTCTTCTAAAGACTGCCAGTATATGTTGCACTGTTTTGCATACCTTGGTTATCTGTTTTTGAATGTTAGTTTTGGTTCCTATTTAATGCTATTGTTTCATTTAAAGATTCAGTGCAATGGATGGGCATCTGCCAACTTTGCTTGCAGTGTGGTATCTCCTTTAATTTGTATTAGTTGTTGCTTACTTGTTGGTGCCTGCATTTTGTCTGAAATTCTGGTCACTATCTCGTGTTGCTTCTGGTTTAGTATGTGTGATCACCTTGGAGGATCATGTAGTATGTATAATCATTTGCAGGACTTGAGTATTGCATTCTTCTTTTAAACATTGCGCCTCTTGGGCATCTCTGTATTGCCATCACATGTTACTCTCTTCTGTATGCCTAGGTCATCAATCCTTTTCAAGGCTACTGTTACTTTTAAAGATTCAGTGCAATGTATTTGAATCTGCCAACATCGCATGCTGTAGGATGTCTCTTTTACTTGGTTGTAGTTTTCTGACCAGTAATAGCATATGATGAAGACTTTGTTTTGGTTGGATCAATTTCTGTACATTTCGGTTGTATATATCCTGCATGGATTGATTCCTTAAGTAGAAAACCTGGCACGGGGGAGTATATGCATGTGTGTGGTTTGATTCTTAGGTTAACTCGACATCACCATTTGTATGTAGCTTGTGCGAAACAACTTGAGTTTATTTTGTTGTTTCCTATTCAATGACAATTGGGGTCAACCAACACACCTTGGTTAATTGTTTAAGGATGTAGGCATGTGCAGGGGAAAGCAGGCAAGGCAATATGAAAGTCTATTTGAAATGTTGGGGTTCTGCTTCCAACTTTGGAGTTCCTCACCATCCTAGGAGTGATATGCTTTTTGTACCGATGCTTGGCCTGTCACGCAAGTCTAATATCTATATTCGTTTTTCCTTCTCGTTATAGGAAGATTATCCAACCTCTCGGACGAGAAGAACTAACTTGGGATGGGTTTAAAAGTTGGGAGCTAAAGTAAATAATCTACAGTGGCAATGTGAAATTCAAAAAGTTCTTCTGTTTTTATTTGGAAACTCTTCACCTGGACTTGTTTTCAGCGGGCAACGGCCAAGTTGTATGCTTGTACAGCCATCACGACTTTGATATGTTTTGAAAGGTTGAAATGTGGGTCAAGGCGACAAACTTTAGGAGACGTGTTTTTTGAGATAGAGCTGAAATATCAAGTCCAAAAAAGAAACAATAATGGGGGGAAAAGTCATTCTGACAGCGAACCCCCCTCAAGGTTGTTTGTAACTTTGGCCTTAAGTTTACGTTGGTGTACCTAGCATGTGCTCCCCAATGTACGCAATAACGACGAAAGTAGCTAATTGAGGTCTTATTATGGCCAAGCCAGATTCCACTTTTTCGAGGGAGCGGCGGCCACTGCTTCTGGTAAGCAAAAGTTGCTCATATCTCGTATCGTCCTTTAGATTTTGTTGTCTCGGCTGCCCATATTTTAATAAACAGTATGAGCTTGAACAAGAGACTTTTGATTAACGTCTAGTGTGCCTGTACAACGACTACTGAAGCTGGCACTGGCAATTGATTATATTTGTTTCTACAATTCCCACAAGGTTTTTGGTAAACAGTCCGATACATAGCTTTGTAACCATGTTTAGATTCACCTATGGATTTTGCTGTGGGTAAAAGCTCTGACTGTAGTGGAGAAAATCAAGGTGATGCCTACTTGACTTGTACAAAAGTCTTTTCAAACCAACTAGTCTAGAGCAGCAAGGCAAGGTCCGCCAAGGAGGAGGTTGTGGGATTGAGCCTCGCGGCTCCTCTCAGAGGTGGAGTGATTGTGGTGTCACTGCTGATTACTAGCTGAACTGCTTACAAAAAAGTAATCTTTTCAAGGCAGATTTAGGACCACAAACTTGATGACTTTTGACTGGTCGATCTCAATCAAGGCAAATGAAATGGGGAAGAATGGAAAAGCCAGCCAGAAGGCATAGGTTGGTGGACTAATAAAGCTAACCATTAGGCTGTCCATGGTGGAGCAGACCCTGTTTTTCCTCTCTCACGCTCCCAAGTTGAGGTAGAATTTTGACTCTTCGCATAATTCACTCACCTACGTTGAAATCTTGATCAATGTTCTGCTTTCTTCCAAGCTCGTACCAGCATTGGAAATCGGGAAAGCTAAGTATTGACTGACCTCAGGGAAATTTTCACTCGGGCTCTCCGAGAAATTCTAATGCTTATATATCCGTAGTCATGGGGCCATGGGCCATGGCTATCCTTTTAGAACCCGTAGATGGTATATTGATTCGATGTCGGCCCCCCAAACTATGACTTGGTTGCTTGACAATTATGCCTTCTGCGGCATGCCCCATGACAACTCTCGCTTCAAGGAAGTCTTTTTATTTTTATTTTTTAAATTAATTAGCTCCATTTGGGACCTTAACTTAAAATTCTTGTCCTGAAGACGATTCCAAAGTCAAAAACAGAAAATGATTATATGTTAGATTGGTTTCATTAGAGTTAAGGAAACCAATAATAAATGGACATGCCAACCGCAGGAGATGTAATATTAAAATAAAACAGCTCAAGCGTTTAAATCGCACTTATGTTCAATAATGATTACTTTAGCCTTTGGAAGGTGAGAGTTCGAAAGAATATGATGGAAGTTTACACCTTATGAGGAACCCTTTTCTTCGTATCTACAAAAAAGGTTGGTTTATACTTACCATCTTTGCCAGCCATAAGAAATAAATGCAATTGGCCCATCGAATTCAATGTATTAGCTTAAATTCGTTCAATCAATCGTCTCAAATTCAGTCAAACCATTATTCAATAAAAAAATAAGAGTAATAATAAGAGTTTCGGTTTTGGCTTAATGGGATAGAGACAGACAAAAATGAAAAAACAGAAAAATCATCTTTTGTGAATTTAACAAGGTGTACAAGAGAGAAATAGCACTATAACTTAGTTAAGTGCTTTTCTCTTTTTTAAAAAAGACTGCCAAAAGGGTGATTCTTTGGTGGGCATCGTTATCTTTTTTTTTTTTTTTTCCTACAAAATTTTCCACCATTGAATTTGAATGAGAAATTGGGGGAAAAAGAAATTCAGCGCCGATGTGGGAGTTGGGTTTGATTGGATGATAAGACCCAAACGATCATTAAAAGGAGAGATAACAAATGTGGGAATTCACGTTTCAAATCTTTTAAAACTTTGGCACATTTGAATTTTAAAGTTTTAGAGCCTTTTGTATGTCCCGAAATAGCTGCACATTTCAAAGTCTTCCCCTTCCTAGCCATAGTAACATTCTCTTTTCATCATTTGCTAATAGACCTCTTCCCCTTTTTTTTTTTTTAATTTTTTTTTTTAATTTTTTGGCGTTCTTTATCCATCTTTTGGGAAATTCTTTTTCAATTTTGAGTTGCAAGTTTGAATACAATCAAAATTAAATGAATAAAAAATTTGATCATATTATTTATGAATGTTTGCACGTAAGTCAACATGAATCTTATAATGTTATTCTAATGATCCACTTACTGATCTAATCAATGTGTTATGTTATAATCATGTAATGTGCATACCTAAGCATCAATATTTGATATAACCATATTGGGGAAAATAAGGATATTTGTACTTTCTTCTACATTTTGAAAATCTATTAGGATATCCTTTCCAAAAGCAAACTATTTGGCAGCATTTCAAGGAACACAAAGCAAACCCACACGAAAAAAATTTATTAAAAAATGAGACTGAAAATTAAAAAAAAAAAAAATTTACTGCTCTTTCTCAAGTGTGAAGTAAAACGCATTTTTTTAAGGCAAAAAAAAAAAAAAAATAGAGAATCAAATGCCCAAAATTAATGGGACACGGTGGAGCAAACGGTAGAAGACAACGGTTAATCATACAGAAAGGGGTAAAATGGTCATTTAATTCTCTCCCCACCATGACAAATTTACAAGCCTATTATATATTTTAAATATATTTTAAATTTTTTATAATTAAAATTTTAATTTTTTTATTTTTATTTTAAGTCATATATTTTAATTTATTTTAAATATTTTTAAAATAAAAATAATCAAATTATTTATAATTTTTATTTAATTAATCTATAACTTCAGTTTAAAAAGAATTTTTAAAAAAGAATAAAAATAAAAATAAAAATGTAAAAAAAAATAACTTACAAGGGTATTTATGTAATTAAACAAAATTAAATTCTGGTCCCACCACGGCATTTTCTCTTCCGAAGCGGTATTATCTGAGCTACCCCACACACGATCCCCCGATCCATTGCCACTTTCTCGGCTCTCTTTTGTAAGTTATAACACGCTCGGCGTCACACTCTCTCCCTCAACTTCAACAGTTGAACCACATTTTCTCGGTCAACAAACAGAAAATCTGAAGAAAACCGAGAAAAAAACCGTGGCCCTGTAGCCTTCGCATTCACTCTACAGACCTCTGTCTAAGTTATAACAAACTAGAGATCGCTTCCTCCCTGCTTCCTTCTCCTTCAACTTTGAAGAATTAAACAACAGTTTCTTGTTAACCAAACAGAAAATCAAGGAAAAACTTATGAGCTACTCCTCTCTTTCGCTTTCTCTTTAATTTAAAGAATTATGGCCAATGCCGGTGTTGGTAGTTACAGAAGTGGAGCCCACGCGCACGGCAGAAGCTCTCTTGGTAACGGCAACAAAGTCGAGAAGCAACTCTCCGTCACCACAGGCCACAAATCTTCTCTCAAGTCTAAGCCCCTGTCTGGCTCCGGCATCCGCAAAAGCGCTCCCGCTTCTATCGCCGCCACAGCGGCCGCCGCCGTCCCCAAGGACAATGCCGGAGGTTACTTCTCTCGTTCACTTGCTGAGGCTGTTATATTTTCTTTTTGTAATTTGAATTCTCTTGCTCTTTTGGTTTTTTTTTTTTCTTTTCGTAATTATTTTAGTGCATTATGAAATAACGGCTCCTGGAGACTTCGATTTTAACTTTTAGATGTGTAGATCAGTAGAAATTTTGTGAACACAGGGTGTCTTTAAAACTGATGAATTGTTTATGCAATTTTGCTTGTAGTTCCGGGAAGAGTTAGGGTTGCGGTGAGATTGCGGCCGCGCAATGCAGAGGAAATGGTGGCTGACGCTGATTTTGGCGGCTGCGTGGAATTGCAGCCGGAGGTAATTTGAAATGATCTTTAAAATCTTTAGTTTGATTCTGACGGGGTTTTCTGTCTTTTTGTTCTTTCTTACTTGCTTCATTTCCTCTTGTTTTAGCTTAAAAGGTTGAAACTACGGAAGAATAATTGGGAATATGAGACCTATGAGTTTGATGAAGTACTCACTGAGTTTGCTTCGCAAAAACGAGTTTATGAGGTTGTGGCAAAGCCCGTCGTAGAGGTATTACCCTCATGAAATCTTGGAATTCTATTGTAGTTTTTGTATTGTTTTATGTTTCTCTCTCTCTCTCTCTCTCTCTTTTTTGATTTTTTTTTTTTTTTTTTGTGGTGGGGTTTGCTATGACATTAGGTAATGTCCAATTAGTCGATGATCTTGGTTTCTTGGTGTCCTTTGTTGTGTTATGGTTAGTTAAGTAGATCTTGATGTGGTTACCCCATATGTCATCCCACCTTAGTAATAGCAAGGCAAGGGAGATGCCAGATTTTACTGGAGATATTCGTAATAATCAAATAAACATGAAGACCCTCTTGATGTTTTGACCAATTAAAGATATCTGGAACATTTCTCTTTGTTTGTTCATTTTCATGAATATTTTTTAATTCATAAATAAATTTAATGCGATTGTGTAGTAAAGTAATTTTGATTGAAATGGGTTGAGTGGGGATTGTTAATTCTTCAATCAAGTGGTATAGTCATGCTTTTTATAGTTGAACCAAATGATGTTGTACTATGAGCTGAAACTTGTTTTGCAATATGCTGCCCTTGTGAGGTAGGTGAAGGTGAAGCTAAGCTGCCATGAGAGGACTAACTAATTCACAAGTACTGACAATCCCCTTTTAATAACCAGTGCCTAGGTTTCTATATTGTTCTTATGGATTGACACTATTGATTCAACTAATACTTACTCCATGTGGCATAAGTTACTGAATTTGATGAATTTGCTTTGTTCTTTCTTCCTAAAAGAGGCCTTATATCAAGTTTGGGTTCTCTTTTCCCATGCATTTACTTGTCTATACCTCCCTTTGCAATGTAATCCAACAAAGAAAACTGGTTTAATTGCTTTAGCCTTTCTTTAATCCTTTGCCTCCTATAGTGCAAAAATGAATAGGAACAATTATTTTTAGCCTTTTCAGTGGCCCTGAATGACATGTCTCTGTTTTGTTTTTATCTTGCTCTCATAGAGTGTGTTGGATGGATACAATGGGACAGTCATGGCATATGGACAGACGGGTACTGGAAAAACCTATACACTTGGACGACTTGGAGAGGAAGATACAGCTGCTCGTGGAATAATGGTGCGAGCCATGGAAGACATATTAGCAGATTTTTCTGCAGAGACTGATTCTGTTTTGGTCTCCTATCTGCAGGTTTTTGGCCTTTGAAAATATCTCAGTTTTATGTTTCCAATGTTCTAATTATTTATTGACTTACATCCCATGTCAGTTTAGGGATTGAAGTGTGGCTTGTTTTGGTTAACAATTTCTTCAAACTGTCTAATATTTTTCTCTTGTGCAGTTATACATGGAGACTATACAGGATCTTCTTTATCCAGCTAACGATAATATCTCTATCGTTGAAGACCCAAAAACTGGAGATGTTTCACTGCCTGGGGCCAGTCTTGTAGAGATAAGGGATCAACAGAGTTTTGTAGAACTATTACGATTAGGAGAGGCACATAGGATTGCTGCAAATACAAAATTAAATACTGAATCTTCTCGTAGTCATGCTATTTTGATGGTGAATTCATATACTTTTATCTCCTGAAGATTGCTTTTGAAACTGCTGAGCAGTGTCACCAGCATAATTGGGTTGATACTATGATTGTAATTTGTAATGGGGCACTAATGAAATCTGAATGCTTTAGGTACATGTGAAGAGGTCTGGCAAGGGTAGTGATACTGCTCTTTCAAGCGAAAACGGCTGCAACTCCCATACAATAAAAGGTTTGAAGCCTCCTTTAGTTCGGAAAGGCAAGCTAGTTGTGGTGGATCTTGCGGGCTCAGAGCGCATTGATAAGTCAGGTATGTTGCATGCTAGAAGGGTGATGAAAATTGGTTAGCTTCTCATCGTGGTCCAATAGTTATCTGCATGTTATTTGGTGTGTTTTCTGGTTTCTTATCCCTAACCCAAATTTTGATCGTTTGTCTGAACATGCTGGCATGGTCCTGTCTGTATATTTTGCTTACTTTGTTTATTCTGTGAAATTGGAGCAATGTTCCATATACAAGTATGTATAAGATTAAAGAATATTTCTGATGGTCAAAAACTTAAGAAATTCCATTTGGCTCTTTCTGCTGCTATATTTTCCCAAGTGGCTCACATTTTAAAGGTCTTTTACTCTAAATTTATTGTGCAGGCAGTGAGGGACACACACTAGATGAAGCTAAATCTATCAATCTCTCCTTAAGTGCGCTAGGGAAATGCATTAATGCACTAGCTGAAAATAGTGCGCATATCCCAGTTCGTGATTCTAAGCTTACTAGATTGCTTCGAGATTCATTTGGAGGTGAATTATATGCATATTTTATTTACTTCTGCTTTTATATTCTGATCCCAACCAAATCCTTCATGGACACGTCTCTTGGATCTGGCCTTTGGTTAAATATTCATTAGAATGTTTAACTATGAGTTTTTGCATATGGTTATTAAAAGTGAAAGGGAAGCTGATGATTGGATCAAAAAGGTCACTGTATTTATTACAATTTTGTGTTTGCTTCACTATTTTGAGAAGGAAATGGACTTACAGTACTTGCAATACAGGTATAACTAGTGCAGGCATGCTTTTATAATGTATTTGTTCTCTTCTAGGTAGGGGCCATCTATTAGAATGTTCTTAAGGAAACCTTTTCTGCACCTCCTGGTGATTCTAATTTATTGGATGCATAAAATTAATTGGAAAGTTCCCATGAACCATGTTTCCTGCTTCCTTCTTAAAAGCTTAAGTTTGCTCATTTCTTGTAGTACCTCCTCTTTAAGTGCTGGCTTCTTTCTGTTGAACCAACATTTATAGTTGCAAAATTATTTGTTAAGGACTTCTTTGTTTGGAACACAAAGGCTGTTGATTGACTACATGAACTTTCAACAGGCACGGCAAGAACTTCATTGGTTGTAACTATTGGTCCATCGCCACGTCATAGAGGAGAGACAGCAAGTACCATATTGTTTGGACAAAGGGTGAATACTAAAGTCATTATTTTTAAAATTTTTATTTTTATTTTACTTTGGTTTTGGTACTATGGAGATGCCAAAGCTTCTGTTGTAGTGCTTGCAATAGTGATATTTCCCTCTTTATCATCTAAAAGATTCTGATTTTTCTTTCTTGTCTTTTTTTCCTCATTGCTGTTTGTTTTTCTTGGCCTTTTGCAGGCAATGAAGGTGGAGAATATGTTGAAATTAAAGGAAGAATATGATTATAAAAGCTTATCTAGAAGGCTAGACGTACAATTAGACAAACTAATTGCAGAACATGAAAGGCAGCAGAAAGCATTTGAAGATGAAATTGGAAAAATAACTATTGAAGCACAAAATCAGATATCTAAGGCTGAAAAGAGGCATGCTGATGAATTGGAGGTAAGTATAGTCTAGTAAATAAGTACTCATTATGTTCATGGGGAAAGTATGGCTTATGTATTTTCCTTGAGGTCTGTTTTATTTTGCGTTTCTCTTTTGTTGGGGGAGGGAATTGGATGGAGATATAGAGTTTTGATCACAGTTTGTGGCTTGTATTATGGAAATAATGGTTTAATGTCATACCTTGCTCCAACATAGGTATCTTAATATCTTATGAAATATTGGCCTGTTTAGATTGTATATGGAGAATCATATGTTGCCAATTTATGATATTTCAACATTATTGTTACATCCCTATTTGTATGGCTATAGATCTTGCTTGGAATGTATTTGCATGTGTTGGCTGTTGTTTAAGTCCTGCTGAACTTCATTTCACAAGGATGAACTTCATTGGCCAATTTTTCATGCCTGATATGGTACTTTGACTTTGATTTATTT
Organism: Rhizophora mangle; assembly: GCA_037832345.1. Lineage (NCBI taxonomy): Eukaryota > Viridiplantae > Streptophyta > Magnoliopsida > Malpighiales > Rhizophoraceae > Rhizophora > Rhizophora mangle. The sequence goes on along the minus strand of JBAPLJ010001938.1, from coordinate 4,008,052 downwards.
TTTTTGGCTGCTAATTGGGTATGCATTAACCTTCTTATGTTTGCTCCTTGTAGAAGGAAAGGTTGAAATATCAGAAAGATTACAAGGAGTCAATAAAGAAGCTGGAAGAGAACTGGGCGATGAATCAGCAAAAGCATGTTAGCAATGGAAACATGCCTGGACTCAAGGATGAAATTTCTGTTGTGACATTCAATGGAGTGGTAGGTTTCTAATGAGAGTTAAAATATTTCCAAATCTTTTTGTTGTGGTATAAGTGTTATCATGATATTATCAAAGATTCTGGCATATTTTTTAAAATTTTTAAATAAGTCTTGTGTTTAATTATCATTATTGACTATCTGAACAGGTCAAATAGACAATTTATGGTAAGATTCTTTATATGTAATACACAGGCTTCCAGTGTATCTTCTCTGGAGAAGGTTGCTGAAATGAAGAAAGTGCTACAGAAAGAAACTCTCCTGAGGAAGAGTGTGGAGGAAGAAGTAGATAATCTCAAAAGTCAGCTAGCTCAATCAAAGAGGTCAGAGGTGTGTTTTGTGCCTTTCCTAGCAATTTCAGTCTATTTTGTGCCTTTTGAGCAATTTTTACTCCACCATGATCTCTCATTCTTTCTGGCAGTCTTACCTAACAATGTAAAATTTATATTGTAGGCATCAACTAATTTGGAGATTGTTAAGCTTCGCAAGATGCTGGAAGACGAGATACGCCAGAAGGAAAAGCTTGAAGGGGAGATAGCAATACTTCAAAGTCAACTGCTCCATTTAAGTTGTGAAGCTGATGAGGTATGCTCCAATAATAATTATCAGTGTGTTGAGGCTTACATCAACTTTTTAGTTTATGAGAAAAGAATCCACCAATGCCATGTCTAAGGCTTGTTCACCATAAAGTTCCTAAGTTGGGTGAAATGGGCGTATGTTTGTTGCCTTTTGGACTCTAAACATTATGAGCATATCCAAATTTCCTCAAGGAAAGACATGTATATTGGAGAAAACTTTTTGTCTTATTCTTTACCTCTTGTACAAAGGATCTTGGTGCATGAGGCTCTCACACTATGGGATTTGGGGAATGCAGCTTTACAATTTTTTTTTTTTTAACAGAGATGTTTTTGTGATTCCAAACAATGACCTTTAAGTTGTAATGAAGTAACCTTATCATTACACCAAGCCTCACTCTTCTCTTTACCTCTCGTTTAACTAAGAAGAATTGTGGTTGGTAATTTCAAAGGAGAAAGTATTATTTGTTGAGGAGAAAGCAATTTTATATGTATGTTTTTGTTTGTCAATGGGAACTATCTTTGTATTTTTCTTTTTGGGTACAATATTTGACAAAGAACTTGTGTTTTTAATTGTGATTTTTCTCTTGAATTTTCATTGTTTGCATTGCAATTAGTTTAGAAATCAGTGTATGTAATTTAACAGTATTTTGGGTGTGTAATGATGAAATAGTGAGAAACAGCAGATGTTAACAGTTATAATATGTTAGGATATTTTCAGATATTGCTATTTTTGTCTCACAATTGAGACTCAGAAGAAACTTAGTTGAGTGGTTAACTTAAAAGTGCAAAGCTTGTCCATGCACACTTGCCTGTGTTATGCATGACATATGAAATCTGATACTTTACTTGTTTATCTTACAGACAAGAAGAAAACCTGATAAAAGTGGGTCTGAGTTAGTTCTTGGTGGTCAAGATTCTATAATGTCCCCGGTTAGCCATCCACAATTCAACAATTCCACAAATGGGGAGAAAGCCTCTATAGCCAAACTCTTTGAACAAGGTAATGGTTACTGATTTGTCCATGGTTTCTTTTCCCCTAGTCTGTCCCCTTTACTTGGCCTGATTTCATAAAGCAAGCTACTATATCCACTTCTATTCTGCTTTTCTAACGTATGGTTCAATGTCCTTTCAGTGGGATTGCAAAAGATCTTGTCATTGCTTGAAGCAGAAGATGCTGATGTCCGAATTCATGCTGTGAAAGTTGTGGCAAATTTAGCTGCTGAAGGTGTCAATCTCTTTCTGCTTCTTAAAATTTATTTTTATTGGATCAGAAACTTGTCATGAATTGCTTAACGCTACTATGCTTCTGGGTGCTCAACTACCAAGTCTCACCTTCTTTGCAGAAGCAAATCAGGAGAAGATTGTAGAAGCTGGTGGTCTTACCTCTTTGCTGCTGCTGCTTAGAAGTTCTGAGGATGAGTCCATACATAGAGTTGCAGCTGGTGCAATTGCTAATCTAGCAATGAATGGTAAGCTATTGCATAATGGCTTGGCTAATTTTACTTAATGTCGTGTCTTTGCTAACATTATTGCTACATTTTTCACGCTTGTTTCTGTCTTTGATTCTCAATTTCGAAGTTTGGCTTTTCTATTTGCCTAATCAGAAACCAATCAAGAGCTCATAATGGCTCAAGGTGGCATTTGTTTGCTGTCAATGACAGCAGCCAATGCCAAGGATCCTCAAACCCTACGAATGGTTGCTGGAGCTATTGCTAATCTTTGTGGAAATGGTATGCTTCCGAATGTGGCATTTATTCTCCCAAATATACAGGTTTTTGCCTTCATGCAAGTTTCTGTGTATCCGGCAGTGTACGTGATCAAATTGATACAAAATGAAATAAAAGTTAAATGAACTGAGTCTCATGCTATGTACCAAATCCTACTCAAATCTGTATCAAGTGTTTGCAACAGTGAAGATGAGTTGCTATTCTGTGACCATATTAAATGAGCATTGAAGCTTCTAATAGTTGACATTTGACTGCACTGCATTATGCAGATAAACTACAGATGAAGCTAAGAGGTGAAGGTGGCCTTAAGGCCCTGCTAGGAATGGTTAGATGCAAACATCCCGATGTTCTTGCACAAGTTGCACGTGGAATAGCAAATTTTGCAAAGTGTGAGTCGAGATCTTCAACTCAAGGTAATTGATTGTGTTGGTTGGAAGTTCATAACCATAGGTGCTTGAAATTTTGAAGATTGTTGCTTTGTCTTGTATTGGATTGATAACAACGTTGAAATCATATTACAAGTATCACTTTTTTTGATCTAAATGGGACAGCAATGTGGGTTTTTTCCTTTTTTCCAACTAATAAAAATTAGATAAAAATCAGTTACATTGCAACCATTACTTATGTCATACAAAGATGAAGGATGAAGTTTGTCTTTTCTCTCCAATGATGCAGGAGCTAAAGATGGAAGGTCTCTGCTAATTGAGGATAATGTTCTTCCATGGATTGTTCAGAATGCAAATAATGAAGCCTCGTCAATCAGGCGCCACATAGAGCTTGCTCTCTGCCATTTAGCACAGCATGGTAAGTTTGCTTATTTGTCCTTTCTGACTGACTTTGCACTGGCTAATATTGTATGAATATTATCCGAAAGGCTTTGATTTATCACGTTGCAGAGGTGAATGCAATAGACATGGTTAGCGCAGGTGCACTCTGGGAACTGGTTCGCATCTCGCGCGATTGTTCCCGTGAAGATATAAAGATTCTCGCACATCGAACACTTGTATCTAGTCCTACATTCCAAGCTGAGTTGAAGAGACTGCGAATAGATTGTTGATTGCCTTGTGGGGATAATTGAAGTCGTTTGAACTTAATGAAGTGCTAGGTTCCCGCATCTAGACATAAGCAATCAGGGTGGGTGGGGGGGTGATTTGTTACAAATTGAAGTATGCTTGGGTTTGTGGTTCCATTCAAGTAGTTGACAACCTACAAAGCCTTTTATGATTTCATTTCTGTTATGTAATAGATTGGGATAACCGTATTTCTACCGTTTCTGCATGGCTGCAGATAGTATAGGAATTTGTTTATGTACAGAATGAATAGGGGAACACTGAGCATTACGTAATGTAAAAAGGAATGGACCCTGATTAATATATATAGGCATTGACATGTTGTCATGTATTATACCAGCTCCCATCACATTCCGTCGAAAAATCTCTTCGGAATTGTTTGTTTCTTGAAAACGATGTTTGCCTGCATTTGTTGGGATTGTTATGTGCCGGAAGGAAAATGTGGAGGTAACAAGGTAGGAGGAATCTGTATACTTTCCTGCTCAACGGAACGAAAAGGAAAGTCATCTCCGTAGCCTTTCTTTAAACATGAGCGACGGCGTAGGTTCAACTAACACTTAATGTGTGCGCCTGTCCGTGTATGCAGAAGCTCACGTCAAGCCGACAGATGACCAGTACATTTAAGTTTTCCCCCTTCCAATGGCATGGTAGGAGCAAAAGAACGCGTGGAATCATTCGTCGCCTCCACTTCTCTCCTCTTGGGGACTTTCAATTGGATTCATCACTGTTCTCATATAACCAAATGTATAAAAAGCACTGAAGACAAAACTAGACGAAAATGGTGTCTCCACAAGTATCCTGAAGCAAACTTTGTGTGTTCTTAGTCGCATAACGTCCGGCTTTCATGGAGAGGACACTATTCAAGAATCAAATCTTTATTTTTCTGCCTTCCTTTAAATAAGAGTCCAATTACATAGACAGATCATAGAAATGGGGAGAGGGATGAGGCTGATGGCAATGGACCTCATATACTAATATATATATATATATATATATATATATATATATATATATATATATATATATATATATAAAAGGCAATTGAGGTTTCTTGAAAAAAAAAAAAAAGATGTAAAATAAATAAATAAATAAAAAGAAGTAGAATATATAACAGGCCCCAAAAGGAAAAAAAAAAAAAAAAAAAAAGTGCAACGGGGTGTAAAAAGTACTTTATTGATAGTTTGTGACACACTTTATTATTCATGTTACACATTTTACTTTCACTTATATAAGTATCATATAGTTTTTGGTGGCAAACTTTTAATACATAACCGTGTAACTTTTCCTTGAAGTAGCGTATTTAGCACTAAAGTAAAGCCGATTTAGCACTAGGCCTCGCATGAAAGAGACCGAATGTTGGCGAAGTAGATGAACAAAGTTGATTCTCTGTTAGGAAACCTCGTGTTCATCTAAAAATTTAAGTTGGCACATTTTATGTGAAGGTAGGCTTGTATCTTTTTATCAATGTGAGAGCTTTGCCTTTAGCTTGTACATCCCCTCATGGCCCCATGAAAACACACATACCTACAGATGATATAGACCCTGGAACTACATGCTCACTTTTAGGATCTGGCTACAGACAAGAAGAAGCATGAGCCTCAATCTGAACCTACGTTGGATAATGGCGGTCCAAAGCCGCTTTGGTTCCAAAAATAGTTATGCCAGTCAATAAAATTTTGTATTGAGGGAAAGTTAAATTTGGTATAAAAGGTTCTCAATGCCTATTCAACATTCCAAGCTCAAAAGCATTAAAGGAGATAGAAGAAGAAGAAAAAGAAGAAGACCCAGATCTTGCCAACTACTGTTTCACTATCGCCCATAAAATATAGTTGTTCAAGGTATACAATAACAAAGTAGTTGGTATACAAACCTGGAAAGACAACTAGTGAACTCAACTAATGAAACATGAAAACAAAAACAGTTGGGGTTCAGTGAGGTCCAAGAAGCCAAGCTTAGTTGTAAAACAGCTGGACCAACAAAAGTGGAGATTAAAGGAGAAGGGCATGAGTATAACAGGTGGTTGTTCAAGGCAAACTGGCAAAGCAAAAGTATGTGGAGGAGTGTCTGGCCATAGATGAATGGATAAGCCCATTTCAGCCTTTATATAGAATAAAATAAAGACAATAAATACAACGCTGGACGGTTTCAGTGCAGAGTAGGTTCGCATGGAAGTGTTATGGTTTGCCTCGAAAAGCAGCTATTCAGAACAGTGCACGTGTAAACCAATACCCAAAATATTTCCTTGTCCCCATATAAGTATAAATTTCAAGCCCTTAAAAAAAGGAAGAACATAGAGGAAGACATTGAAATTGTATGCCCATACCTCTTTGCCCCTTCTCCTAAATAGTTTTAACGCCTTCAAGCCTCCCTTTGAAACCGTCACTTAGCTACCCAATAGCAAGCTTTTTTCATTTTTGAGCTTTGTTTGACCTTACCAGCTTCTCGAATTTCAACAAGAACAGCAACAAAATTATTATACATGTGATGGACTCGAAACGTAACATATAATTTTGTCCCTTTCGCTGGCTGCAATTCACAGCCATCCATTGCTGGCAAGGAAAAGGGACAATGAGTACGGTAGGAACATATGTGAAACGGTATTCTACTATGCATATGATGTAAAACGAAGATGTAAAAGAAAAGAAAATTGGAGCAAAGGAGGGAGACTGTCACATAGAAGACTTGATGAGAAATTGCTGGCTTCTTTTTCTTCTCAAATTGGGGGCAAATTAGGAGAAGATTTATTGACACATGAATCAAACTCACCAGGATGATGGACCCATAAATTTACAGTACCTTGGATCAACAATCAGTCATATTAAACTAACCATCAAATGCAAAACAATAACACAGAAGAGGAGAAAGAAACAAAGCCTGAAAATGCTCAAAAAAAAAAAAAAAAAAGACCCAAATTCTCTAAGCTACAAAGTCTTTGTCACCTCTTGGTATAAGCTGAAGGTGATGGGAAACTGAGCTAATTCGACATGATGATCTTGACTCACATCTTTTTATGTCAGTAAGGAGGCCGGCCAGTAGCCCAATAAGGCTCAGTTGGTAACTGAATGGAACTCAGCAGATTAGGGGGCAACCCATGAAAAAGTGGCGCATTAGGCTCTGCCAACACTTGTTGCTGCTGTTGTTGTTGATTCTGCTGCTGCCCCACCGCCACCGGCGATCCCATTGCACCGCCTCCGTGCATAGGTAGCTGTGGATCCTCCTCTTCCAAAGGGAGCCTCTCATAGGCAGCATTGCTGAATGATGCAGCCATAATCACTACTGGACCAGAGGCAGTGAGTGTTCCAACAACACTTCCCCCCACCACTTGCCCTTGTCCCCCAGACAAGTATATGGTCAATCCAGTGGCTGCAGGCGGCGCTGGCGGTGGCAGAAATGATCCAGATAGTGACAATATCTCAAATCTACCATGTAAAGTCACAATTGCACCTGCTGAGGCTGGCTGCCTGAGAGTAACGTTTGCTACAGTTCCAGTTCCACTCATAATGCAAACCCCTCTTTGTCTCCTCCTAGCAAATGTTGCGACGCTCTCCACAATATCACATCCATCAGCAACCTCCATCAAATGGGTGCGCAGCGCATTGGCGCTATCTCGGGTGATGATGATTGGGGGCTTAGGCTTGTTCTTCGATCCGGCAGGCCTGCCTCGTGGCCTTCTTGTGATCTCTCCACCTGAACCTGGAGAGATTAGCTCTTTTCCTTCATTGCCACTGATGTTGTTGTTGTTGTCCTCGCGCTCTCGTTTCTGAGGCTTGTTGAGGCCACTGCTACTGCCACTGTGCTCATCCTCCGAGTTTTGCTGTTGCTGATGGAGAAATTGGTGTTGTTGTTGTTGTTGCTGGTGATGGTGTAGCTGGAAATTGCTAGTGTGGAAAGGAGGTGGCAGAGAATGGCCATGAGCCGTAACTGGATCCATGCTTTTTCCACTTTTTTTTTTTTTTTTTTCCTTTTTTCCTCTCCTTTTTATTAAGTATTCCTTTTCTTTTATTACAATCTAAACTCCACTCTTGACACAACCATAGACAAGAGACCTACAGACACAAAGACATGGAAATAAAAAGGAATTCTAATCAAGGTTTGTAGTGATTCAAAAAGGAAAGAAGGATAGTGGAAGCAGAAAGGAAATAATTAAAGGAATAAACAAATACAAGAAGAAGACTATTAGGGCTTTGCTTTTTTTTTTTTTTTAAATTGCTTTTCTTGCTTCTATTTTTTTTTCCTTGTTGAAGAACAGTAGCTAGCCCCTCATGAGCAGAAAAGACTCGAGGAGAGAACAAGGGTGGAATTTTGGTGCCACCAACCCACCAAATGATCACCTCAATTCTCCATCTCTTTATTTCATTTTTATTTTTTTTCTTTCAGCAACCACTCTATCTGTAAACTGTTGATGGGTCTTCTAGCTATCTGTCTACGCTTTTGTTGGTGAGAGTTTGGGGAAGAAAGAAATGATGAAGGAAAAGTGGGGAGGGAGGGAGAGGGGGCGGATATGGGTTTGGGGTTGTTCCTTTATTAAGTTGTTTACTGTTTGAGTTTGGGTTAGGGTTAGATTTGAACTAGATCATACATGGGTTTGGTTTTGGTAATAAGACACGGTGTCTTTGGCTGGTGGTGGGTCCCAAGACCTTTCTCTCTCTTCCTCTCTTGACTCACCCTAGCATTTCACGTTCTCTCTCCTCTCTCTCTCTCTCTCTCTCTCTCTCTCTCTCTGTAGCCTTTACACATGAAAACTGGAACAGGTTAAAATTAATATAATAAGTTTTCTAACTCCATCTATCCTTTGGTCCTTATCTCCAAAGTCCAACCTTTTCTTCCTCTTCTTAGCTCATCTACCTTTCCTCTTTCCTTTTAATTTTCCCTCATTAATTAGAGTCTGCTTGATTAATCAACTTCAGATTTTAATGAGTCTAGTCATCAATTTCCAGTCGAATTGACATCCATTTGAAACATCCTCATGTGTCTGATAAAAAGGCAGGTGCTTTCAGGTGGTTTTTCACTCTATGCGGACAGTAATTAAAGTAAACTAACTAGGTGTACACAACAAAAATAATGCTTTTTGTTCAAAATATTACCCTTCGAAGTTTAGTAGAATTTATTAAATACTAACATTTTTATACTTAATGACATGATAATTCTATAATCAAAGCACATGTTTATATTAATTAAGTGGTGAAGTCCACATAAAAGATTAAAAAAAAAAATATTGAACGAATCACTTTTAATGTAAAAGTTGTATTTAAATTTTAATATCATTAATGCAACTATTAAATAAATTCATAACTACATAATGTTGCAGTCTAATAGTTAATTTATCGTTTTTATTGTACTAAAAAAATTACAAATTTGAACTTCTATTAATACTACGCAATATGCTCTACCAGAGATTGTGTGATGTTACCCTACTTTCACATTCTGTTTAACCAATAAACAAATAAATAAATAAATGAATATTTGGAAATTATTAAGTATATGAAGTGGTTTAATGTCTACTCAATCGTCAGTCTTATGCTAAGGCTTCACGTAATTCAGTGGTAGAGCTTTGAGCTTTGAGTTATTAGTTTAAGTAATCAAGATTCAAACTTTGTTATAAACCACTAAGAAACAGTTTTAAGAAAATTGAAACCAAGGTAAGATTCCGTAATACCGAGGCTTGCAATTCCTTTTTTTTTTTTTTATCTTTTATTTTTGAGCAGCATAGCAGTGTTAATTTATTCATGGCACCCACCAATAAGCCCGCAAGAAAGATATTCAAGATACCCAAGTAGACATCAACCTGACCTGCAGAACAAGGCCAAAAACCTCCATCTCTCTTATTGAGGCATGCAATTCATATATAAGTTTTAACACCAACATAAATTGAAGACTAGCTTGAGTCAAAGTCAACACAATTTACAGCAAGTCTTTTATTATTATTATTATTATTTTTTTGTTCATTAGAAAGTTTATTAATTGTAAGCTGTATAATAAGATTTTTATTTTTATTTTTATAAATTCCCCACTTTTCTATTAAAATTGAAAATTAAGATCATAAAAATAAAATTTTAAATTCTTAAGCAATAAATTATCTCATAACAAGTGGATGCACGCGAAGAATTGGTCAAGAAATGACAGCCGGCGCATTTAAATTGGGAACAGAAATGAGAGAGGCAAAGAGAGAGGCTTCAACTCTCCATGACCCACCACCGCAAGCATCCACTCGCCGCCCACACATTTTTAACTCGGAGCTAACGTTATCCATTTGGTCCGTGCTTTGCAAGTGCAACACGTGTCGATTCCCCCGCTCCTTCGGGGTCTAGTCCGTCGATGTTTCACCTCTTCAGTTTGAGTTGTAATACAATTGAAACTTAAATCAAGGCTTCTTGCCTTCGGACGAAGAAAGAAAATCTGCGAGTATTTACCGACATGGCTGTGGGCACGATCTGTGAGTTTGCGTCATCTCTTAAAAACATAGATGGCACTCTTTTTTACGTGGAATAAAACAGATTTCCTGGTATTGTTGGCTCCTATTGCATCTCTTGGTATTTGAATATCAGTTAATTTTGAAGTTAAGCCATTGAATGAGACACAAGACATTAAAATCTATTGCATTTTTTATGCATAAGTACTGAAAATATGAATTAAAAAAAAAAAACAAATACTCCTTTTCTTTTAACACTAATATGAGAAATACATCATTTGAAAAAACAAAAAAACAAAGGTTTTTTTTATATATATATTTTTAAAAATTTATAATCAAATACAAAAATTAAAAGTAATGCAATTTAAACTCAAAATTATAAAGGCTATATATATAATACCATTAAATCTAGAATTGTTAAGTGAAAAAATAAAAGTCAAAATAAAATGCGTATAAGACAATCTAATAAATAAATAATAGAAAGAATAAAAATGATATTGGGTAGATAAGAAATAGCAGTACTACAACAGGGAGGAAGTTGGTCGCGGATGGTGACGGTGGAGAGGAAGTGTTGGGGGCAATGCATGGTTTGACCATATGATCCAGAGTGTGAGTAAGTTGGAGTTTGGAGAGGCTTTCCTTGAATTCTATTAAGTAAACATTGTAAAATAAATATTAATTTATTATAATTATTTAATTTATACATAAAAATATAGTTAATAATTATGATACCTTAGCATCTATTTTTGTGTCTAAATTTATTGTACTTCCTAATTTTTTTCAGCCTTCCCATGCTTTTCCACGCAGGGGAATGGTGAGAAGGATAAAAGTAAAGGACGCGTGGGTGGCGCTGACACTTCCACACTGCACGAGCCCCCGGAGACATTGCTGGCCCCTTTCTCTCTACTGTAAAACCTGTGCTTGTTTTACTGAATCAAAGGCTCTCTCCCTCTCTCTCTCTCTCTCTCTCTCTCTCTCTCTCTCTCTCACACACACACACACACACTCGCACACATTCTACGCAAACCCATATGGCATGTGTATTATGTTGATGTATCAAAAGATGCTCATTGTCTCCCCTCCCAAGTTTCAACGTGGAGAAATGTGACAGTTATGCACTCCAAATCACGTCGAGTTTCCTAATTATGCTAAATGTAAGCTGAACCCATTTACCAAACAGTGTGCCAGAGAGTCCCAGATAAGTAGGGCAGGAGAATACGTATCCAAATGTGTAAGTCGAACCAATGTAAGCACCAACTGGGAGTCAAAGAGTTTATTACAACCTTCCGAATGTCTTAGGTTTTAGCACAATAAAAAGACCTAATTCTCCTCTTCTCTGAGTTACTTCATCTCAGGGTCAATCATTTTAGCAATGAAACTTCACAGGAATTTGGCAACTAAATGAGTTGACACCCGCAATATGTACTGTGACAACTTGCGTGGAAGATTGCATGCTTCATTGTTACATCAAATACCCTGGTCAGCAAAAATTTCCAGGTCAGTTTTGATCAACTTTTTTTTTCTTTTTTTTAATTGAAATTGACTAACCCTTTTGGATTTATTAATGACTCGCTGACCCATGACCGTTGATTTTTAGGTTGTTTAGTTTTTTAACTTTACGAAGAGACATTGTTTTCTTTCAACAATCCCACTAACAAAATCAAGTCTATTATGAAAGCTAAAACAAAACCATCAAGCGATATTATAGTCAATGTTTCTCTTACAAAACACGACCTGTCGTTACCTATATAGGGAGCGAACGTTTCCTAAGAGTCCATAAAACACTCCGTTACCCCAATTTCTTTTGTTGAAACTGATCAATTGACCTTCAATTACCAAGGTTTGCTTTTTTTTCTTTTTTTTTTTTTTTTTTTTAATGTTAAAATATAACATTATTTATTTTATTTAGAAGACGGAACAAATCAAAGATCCGCCTGTTGCCTTGAGCCAAAGATCCATGTGTTATTTCCAACTCTCGACGACATAGACTTCATAGGTGTCCGATTGGAAGGTTGGATTTGGATACAATTTTGTATGAAGATAGTGCCAAAAACCGAAGAGATAATAACGTGGTCTCAAAGACTTGTTATATAATACATAACATATAAAGATGTAATGATAGGAAACCTAACCTAATGTTTGATGTGTATCATAAAAACCAAACACAATTGAAACAAAACTTTCCCTATCATGCTTTTTCTTGTCGTTTGGATTTCTGTAGCATTGGTCAAGTTGACTTGTTAACTCGTTCTCGTGTGATGATCAAATTATAATAATCTTGGGTTTTAAAAAAAAAAATGAATTCATTAAATAAATAAAACAGACGAGGAGTCGGGGTAGACAGTGATCAGACTTAATTTCTTTCTTCTCTATCTTCTCTAAGGGATTTGAATCTTAGTGCCAATTATTTTATAAAATAATAATAATAAAAAAAAGAAATTGTATCAGAAGTCTCTTCTTGTGTGCTGATTATAAGAGAATTATTGGGACTTTGCTCTTTTGATGAATTATTGTAGAGCAAGAACCTAGCATAAATCTAACCTCAACTTTTTTAGTTAATTGGCTTAAACTGAAACCCGAACTCAATATCGTGTTCTGAATCATCAATCTTGCATTGGTCCAATAAAGGATCATTTGAGGTAGAAGGAGAAAACTTTTGGAATTCCATGTTAATCCCATTCCTTAGCTTACATGTGTGAATACGTATGTGAAAACTAAGATGAATTGAAAGGCCCCATATGAGAGTGATCTTGTACTAAATGGGCACGATGTCACTACTTTTGTCCTTCTCGATCGCCAGGTCCGGCCGGCCTTATTTTATTGGCAAACAAAGAAACAAACCCCATGTAGCAGCAGAATCTCCATAATCGAATGGTCCTACATGAAGCGTGACCATGTTTAACGATCAAATATTCAACACCCTGGAAGAACACATCTAAACTCTTCTGTCGTTATGCACCTATTTAATTGGTTTGCACTGAAATGTTCAAAGAATTAATAGATAGTTAAACAAATTGGCAGACAAAAGGTGGCTACCCTTATCTTTTAAGGGCACCCTAATTATTAGATGCCCACAACACAAAGGAATATTTGTACAATAAATCCAATTAATCCTTTCATAGTTGTTAACAATAGAATGAGAAACTATGCGGAGTTATTTATATATTAATTAATCCATTGAATGAAAACATGTTTATTAGGTAACAATATCTATATTAAATAAATAATAACTGTTACAAAATTTATATCCTGGAGAATTTGTTTTCCGTGCATACCAATTACACTCGGCCTACTGTAGAGGACGAGAAACTTGTGTGGAATGCTAATCCTCAAGATTTGAAAATAGTGTAATTTTGTGAACATCAAGATCATAATTTAGAGTTAATTAGTGTTTGAAAACTTGGTGTACACCGAATAATCAAGAGACGTGTTACCTCTTACAATGACGAAAGTTCGAACGTCTGTTACTTGTCACCTACAATTTTTTATTTTTTATTTTTTCTTCTATGGAGCTCTGATTCTTTTTTCAAGATTATTAAAAAAAAAAAAAAAAAAAAAAAGAGTGGTGTCTACCTTTTTTTTTTTATTTATTTTTTTAGGGTTAAGTAGATAAATTTTAACAATTGATTGGATTCCCCCAGACCATGACTTTTTGAAGTTCGCAACGTACAGGGTCTCGTCACCATTGAATAAGACCATAGGCTTATCAAAGTCAAACAATATCGAGCTCACGGGTTGTTATAAAAATATGGTTCATGTCATTATTATCAAGGAATCAAAACTAAAACATTTGATTTTGTTGAAAATTATAATTATTTAAGTCTATGTTAGGAGAAAAAAGAACAATTAAACTGGCCCCGTTTTGGTTATTCCGCTTTTGGTTCGTGGGGTGGTGTTTGGATACGAAATTGATAGTCAACTTTGGTTTTTGCTATTCAACTAATCCAAACAAGTTCTTCACAGAAAAATGACTAATTAAAATTATAGTTAGTGGTTTACTAATAGGGTTTAGTTGGGGTTCTCAAGAAAGGAAGATTTCTTAAGAAAAGTAATTTTCTTAAAACTTATATAGCATTCTTTGAATGATGCTTCGTCTTTAAATTTGAATTCTTTAAAATTAGTTTAATTTGCTATTCTTTCCAAGAATGTTTTTTAAATTGCTTTAAGAATATTCATGAGATATCAAAAAACCAGTTCCTCTTAGAACTCCTATAATCTAAATTGTAAGAAATGATTTTCTGACTCTTAATTAACTTGGGGGAAAGAGGTTGGTGCATAAAGATGATGGCGAAGGAGATTAAAGTTCAGAAACCGTGACAGCTTTAACAGCAGTGGCCCTAAACATATATTTTAAGGGTTTAAGCATATATTAATCGAAGTCCATCCAATTGAATAAATTAAATCCATCAACATCTATTCATAATTCAAAAAAAAATAAAAAATTAATCCAGTCCATTTATGATTAAACAAACAAAGCCCCCCCTCCCCTCTCCCCATGTGAAAGGCCCCCATTGCCTCGAATCTGGATTGGATCAGCACGTTTCTGCTTCCTTTGCAGGTCCCTTTCTTCTAAGTTCAAGGTTGTTGTTTCCCATCTCCCTTAATTACGCTCCAGAGGGGACCAACAGTAGTGGCCAGCTTTCCACATGTGGGCTGCTTAATTAAAAATTAGGTTTGTGGACCGTTGATTATTATGTATTAAGAATTCATATTAGAGACCAAGCAAACGACAAAACCGGGCGTCCACGTGATCAATGGTTATCATTTATCAATGTGGAATCTTAATTATTTGTTATGTCTTCACCTGTTCGATCCAATGTTCACTTGGCTAATTTGGCAGTATTTGGTACTCATTTTCCTTTCACACCCAAATTTCTTAGGTGGTAGGGAACGATTTAGCTTTGACATCTCTAATAATAAAAGTTTAAAATATGATTGATTTTCAAAATTTACTCAAAAACTTAATATTTTAAATTAAATAATCTTTTGATATAACATAAAAATTTTTATAATCTGATTAAAAATTTTCACTTTCAACCAATAGTTTAAACTTAACACTACTTGCACCCTTCAAAAATAAATCAAAGGATTAAGTATAGCATTTTTTTTCTAGGCTCTTTATTTAAAAAAAAAAAAAAGTTTTATGAGTTCCTTTTGTGACCATCATGTACCATTATCTGATCATGATATTAAAAGAACACACCAAAAAAAAAAAAAAAGGGGGTGAGTGAATTAAAGTAATATTTACCCAGAGAGGGTGCAATGAATAAAGTTAATTTGTATGCATCCCAACAGGTGTATTGCTCAGCAAGCAAGGTTGTTGCCCAAAAGTGAAACTTGTTTTTAGAACACAAAAGCATAGCTAGTGTAGTACTGTCTACACAAACTGTTTTGTTAAAGCGAGCAGTTTCGTGTAGACAACATTACATCATTTCACACAAGCAACTTGGAAATTGAGCTTCGTTAATTTTTAAGACAAAGTTAAACCATACCGCCGAAAGATGTTACAATTAAATGATGGGACTTTACGAGTATGATTGTACGGCACACAAAAGTTTTATTGAGATATAACCGACGACCTTGAGGCCCTTTTGTGGGTGTGTGTGTGTGTGGGTGTGTGTGTGTGTGTGTGTGTTACATTGATGCAGTGCATTGCTTTTATGTTTTTTCGTGGTAGTTTAAATTTGTCACAGTTAATTTATATTCCTTGTCACACCCTGAACCCAAAGGATCTCTGTGTTTTGAGTTTGTTACGTTATCCTATAGACAAGCCTAAGAGATCATGATGCTGAAGGATGTAATATTATATAAATAGAGAGCAATCAATCAACAGGAAGACACAAAGACTAATGGGAGATCCATATAAAATGCTAGATCATGAGACAAAAGCTAAATATTTCTTTGCTTGTTGTGCTTGAAGCAACATTTTTTTTTTTTTTTGCTAGCCTTGCATATGTTGGGACTGGGTATGTAAATTTTTAGTTAGAAAATAAGCCTTCCAATCTTTTTGGAGTGGAAGATTAATAAAATAACAAGTACCTATGGAATAATATCCAGATTCTATTGCTAGTAAATATCTCTTCTAGCTCAAAAGGTTAAAATGTTGAAGCCCTCTTTTATTTTTTCAAAAAAAAAAAAAAAAAAGGAAATCCATTAACTTGTGGGTTACACAATAAGAGTAACTATCTCTATTCTTATAAATCCTATATTCTTGCTCTAAATTAAAATCTAAACCTAAAATTTAAAACTTTAAATTCTTAATTACTAAGAAGTTCCTTGATAAACGATTGAAGCTTAATTTAATAGCCTTTTATTCCCATTTTTTAGTATTCAAATATTCAACCCTTCAAATTCCTTAAGAATAATGTTGTTAGTTCCTAAGTATAAAATCATCGTTCTTTGCATTTAACCCCCATTTTTTAACTCTTTCAAAACCCAAAATCATGTGTCCAAACAACCTTTTTATTTTTATTTTTGAGGGCTTTGTGCAAAGAAGGGCTTATGATGAGACCTAATAATATTAAGAACACAAGAGCACCGAGTATGGGTTAAATGGCCCGGAACATGGCTTTTCAATAATTAATATTTTATGATTAATTGCCAGAAAATGCTTTCATATCATTAGTGATGGAAGGGAATGTTACTTTAAATACTTAGGTCTTTATCTTAGAGAATTAGAATTTTAATTTTGAGAAATAATTATGATATTTATGAGAAATAAAAAAAAAAAATTAATCTTCACAATATAATGCTTATTTTAATAGACAAAAAAAAAAATTTGATGAAAGAAAATAAGTAGACAAATAATTAATAAACTTTTGTTACAGATACCGAATTTCCACGTAATGACTTAAAAGCTAATGAAATAGATTAGAGGTGATTGATTATCTGATTTGATGCTAATCAGAAGATCATTCATAAGTGGCAAAGAAATAGAAGCATAAGTCGAAGGAAGAACGATTGAAAGGCAGGTCTGTGACTAAAATGTTGCAATTATACACGTTTGGGCTGATGGGCTAGGCCCCGATCTAATTCTTGTGAGCCCAACAAAACTACTGTCATTTCTTTAGCCGGGTCGCAGAGGATTAAGCAGACGACCATGGCAAAGCAAAAGGTGGATTTGGGCCTTGGCTGTGCAATTTGATTAATTTTCTTTAAAATTATTTTCCAAAATTTTAAAGAACACCAATGCTAGGTCTCTACATCCTCGAATCAATTCACAATTAGGCTCTTTCCCTCGAAGGTATAATCCAACGATTTTGCGAAGCCAAATAAGCAATCTTGTAATTAATACGGTACACTAATATGTCTTAAAATTCTGCCATAATGCGTCTAGGAATCATTAATCTATTAAAATCTAATCCATAGAAACCATCATGCATAACAATGAACTTAGATTCAGTGTTGTTGATTGGAGTCATTTGTAGGGCTAAAAGTCTCACGGCACCTCCGCCATTGAAGGCATGCTTAGGTAGGTAAGGCATTGACCATTCATCTTAGTCAAATGGTACCCATGTAGATTTGCCATTTGTTGCACGAACAAAGCAACAAGTCATAGCACCTTTATCGGGGTCATTTCCCTTTGTAGGGGAAGTCAATGTTATCAGCAAGTCCAATTGGCCATTACACATGGAGTAGTGCACCTGCTTTACATTTTGCACTAGGAAATGGGCGTAAGACCAGGTGCCTCTTGCTTTTCAGGAGAAAGATTGACTTCTGGTCTTTTTAACTTACCCATACTTTAACATAAGATATGAGAATTTTAGTTTCAATTAGATTTTTATTATTTTTTAAAATTAAATTTTATATCTACTTCAAAAAAACATTTAAACACTTAAATATAATGTTTTAAAAAATGATAAAAAATTTTTTATAAATTTTTATATAAAAATATTTTATATAAATAATTAATTATATAATTATTTATCGTGTAGTTTGATAATTAAATTGTTGGACTATTAATACTAACAACTACATTTAAATTTGATGAAAAAAAAAAATCAAACACATATACATACAGTGTGATTTACTTAGCCTACATAGGCATCTCAAGTTTATGTTATATTTTTATTGATTACTGAATTTTTCAATACAATTACCCTCTATCCTCTTGTAAGATGCCTTCCTCTTTAAGTTGTGTTATCTGTTAAAGTTGCAGATGTGCAGCATTCCTAAAAAAAATATAGCATCTTAAGATCTTCTACATCCTCTGGAATGACATAGTGCACTATTCTTTTCAAACCCAATTCCTAGTCTCCAAAATTACTTTCTTTTATTCTATTAGCCAACCTTACATCACTTGCATGCACTATAGAACCCGATGGAACTACGTGTCACTCGAACAATCAAAATTCGCATCTTTGAATAGGTAGACGCACACTCAAGATTGATTATTCTATTCTTATGATCCCATGAGATCAATAGCTCAATTGAGTCAGGATTACTCAATCACAGAGACCTCCATAAAGGCGATAAGGACGCACTTACAATCGAATTAAGGTGAATATGCTTTGCTTTTTCAATGGGGAACGAGTGGACAGCATAGAATCCATTCTAAAGAAAAAAATGAGCCATTCGTGGAGAGATTCTTACGATTGAATTCACTTCATTACTCCTTAGCTTTCCTTTATTCTGTATATGTTGACCTCCACTTCGCTGAGTGCAGTGTCTACAACTTCGATGTTTCTCGTCAAAATACAAGATCGGTGAGCTTAAATAACGTCAATGGCTCTCTTAGTTTTTTATATTTCATGTCTACTTAGAGATGTCGGAAGTGCCCATCTGGATGGCCATAATGTGACGTCTCAGTTCATGTCACCATGCATTCGGAAACAATTCATCCTCATACATCAAACACATACCGAAAAGGCATGTTGGCAATGTGAAATGGGAGCGTGGCAATGACCACATCCCAAATTTTGGTTGGACACGTGCTAGTGGAAACTAGTTGAGCAATCCATTTGAAAGAGACATGAAAGAGAAGATTCCATTACTATTACATACACCCAAATGGCAAGTGGCTTCAGAATATGAAAGCAAAAGCTTTCTACGTGATGATGATGATGACTGAGATGTTTCCTCAATTTTCAGAGCCTAGCAAATTATGTTGCCGGAAATGCCACAAAGGCCACAACACTAATACCTTTTTTTTTTGTTGGGGGTGGGGGAGGGGGGGTAATCTTTACTAATTGAGTTTTGCTTTGCCACGCAATTATGGATTCCACCTTCTCCTTTTGTTCTCTTCTGGATGAAAGAGTGATTATTCACTTGACTAATTAGATAAATAACATTTTACTTGATTAAAATTATTTTTTGTTAAAAATTATTATTTGGAAATTAGCATTGTTGGGTTTAAGTGATTGAGTAAAATTGATTAAAATTACTTGTCACAACTGCATTTCTCGGCAGGCTTGGGAAGCTCCAGTGAGCTGATGGCACTCTGGGGTTCACTTTTGCTAGTGTCAATGGCTTCTTGGTTCTGAATGGTCTCTGTGGTGCTATGGAACCTATCTGTGGTCAAGCTAATGGGGCTAAAAATTTTAGGCTCCTCTATAAAACACTCTTCACGGCAATTTTCTTGTTACTGTCAGCAACTCTGCCTATTTCTTTCCTGTGACTCAATGTTGACAAAATTCTAATCCATTTTGGCCAACAAGAAGACACATCATTAATTGCAAAGAACTATCTTGGTCCTGCTCAGAGGGCGGCTACCAAACGCTAAGCAAGCAGTTGGGGTATTAGCGATCATACTGAACTTTGACCATCTGCTCTTCTCTGTTATGTTACCGCTAGCAACTTGTGCTTCCATCCGCGTGTCAAACGAGCCCGGAGAGAATCAAGCAGAAAATGCTTATCAGTCAGCCTGCATATCACTAGTAGTAAGCATTTTTCAGGTTTGCACTGGTGGTTTGGTCACCGTAGGAACTGGAGGTTTTGGGGGGTCTTTGTTCGCTCATGACAAGGGAACCATGAAAGGAGTGAACAAGACGATGTTCGGTGGAAGTAGTAAATTTTCCATTAGCTGTTTGTGGCGGTATTGTCAAGGGAACAGCTAGGGCCCTGGTTGGGAATGTATGCCAATCGAGGTGGGTTCTACTTTCTAGGGTTGCAACTAGTCGTGGTTTTAGCTTTCAACGCCGAACTTGGGCTTACTGTACGACGGATAGGGTTTGCTGCTGGAACGGCAACCTGTTTGATGCTGTTGGGAGTTTTTGTTGCGAGGTTTGATAGGGAAGTAGAAGCTGGTTAGGCACAAACACTTGCCTGCAATTCAGAGGCTGCCAAGCAAGATGGAAATCAAAGAACCGCAGAACTCTTTGATGATGCCCTTGCATGGTAATAACCTGAAAACGTTTGGTTCATTTTAAGTAATGTTAACCAGAGTGCTCAAATATCCTGCATCCCCATGAAGAATACTGCAAAACCGATAAGCTCATTTATCATGAAACTTTCGAGGGAAACTTACAATTAAGCACTCTATCCATCTGCATGTCATTCAACGACTTGAAAGGTGTTTTATTTTCAGTCTAAAAGAATCACTGCAAATTTTACTCCGCATCATCATCCTTGGAGCTATAACTTCACTAGAGTAATACACTCCATGCCCCTGAAGTACGAGAGATGTAGAGGCGTCTGATAAAAATCCAGTCAGAGGGCTGCAAATCATTCCTGAACTAACGATCAAGTATTCAAAATAAATTTACAAATCTCAACGAGTGATGCAAAACCCAAATTTCAATAGTTCTTGAAAGTGCATTTCTTGTATGCCTGCATAACAGAATTTTCAATTGTTATTCAAAGCTGGGACTTGCATCCTCCATCCATCCCTGGCTAGAATTGATTAAATGGTTATAACAAACATGAAGAGTGTCATCCATCTACAAATCCAGGTACAGAACTTTGAGATTCTAGCTCTTTTGCTTTCACATCATTAAAGCCAAGGTTAGACAGAATCTTGTGGCCAGGAGATTCTGCTTCCGACCAAATCCCAAGAAGTAGATCAGTTGTTGTAACTTCCTCACTGTCACCTGCATATCAGAAGATACATTAGAAAAGTGTTTTTGCTTTCTGTACAACACGATAACTCTCTCTCTCTCTCTCTCTCTGTGCAGCACAAGGAGGGTGTTGATCAAAGAAGAGTAAGACAGCAAAATTGAACATAAACCCAAGGGAAGATTTTGTCACAAACAGAAGCTGGAAATAATACATGCAGAAAGATTGAAAACTGTAATAATTATGCCAAATGCAGGTCAACAATAAATCCAGAGACTGACTAGTTGCTCCAACAACAAAGTGTCTTCAAAGACATAAGGATCAGCACTCAATAATGCCCCGCAAGTGAATGAAAAGGTCAAGCCAAAGATCTAGTCTCACAGGACAGCACAAGATATGCTGAACTATAATAACAGAAGCTGCCATAATTCGACATTTCACACTAGGAGCGAATTTTGACACTACAGAACTATGGAACTCTGCTTTACGGATGTTATGCCTAGAGACTTAAAATTCAGGTTCCAAATGAAGCAGAAGCTTCAAAAAAGAAAAAAAAAAAAAAAAAATTTTTAACCAGCTATCTCTTATAGAAGGATGAACTCATCACTATGCCTCAAAATTGGTATTCTCATTGCAAACTACACAATAAACTTCATTGATGCCGCCATCAAAACTTGGGATGCAAAGTTGTTGTATTGGGCTTTGGTTGAGAAAATGAGCATTTGACAAGACTAGCCCATGACATCAAACATATGGCGTGTAGGAAAACTTAAATATTTTGGAAGTGAAAATGATCATGCGAAGATTTTTCACTCTCCAACATTCTTGACCATATTCTTTAGCCATAGGGAATTGTGCTTCAACATAAGTGATACAGAACATACGAAAAGCATAAAAGTTGTCTTGCACAAAATAACATGAATGAATTTTGAACTCCTGTTGTTAGCTTTCAACAATGATTCCTGTTACCTTTTGGAGATCCCATCAAATCACACAACAGAAACAACATCTAGTTGCACATAATATGAGTTCTAACAATTCATGCTTTACAAATCTTATCTTCTAAAAGATTGTGCATGACTTGATTCTGCGTAACATAATATTCCAAAACACTCTAGTTCTACGACTAGCATAATAATTACTGTGTTTTGATAATGTCCCACAAAAACTATGTAACCTGTCAGAGCAATGTCACCTAAAATTTCAGCTTATTCAATAAAGCCAAGTAAAAGATGAATCAGAGAGAATCAGGATTTACCAGAGTTTAGTTTGTGATCAACAGCCCAATCAAGAGCTCTTTGAGCTGATTCAGTCAAGGGAGGTTGCTCAGGAGGGAAATAGTACATGTCAGCCTTTCCAAGCAGCTTGATAGCTTCTTCACGCACTTTGAAAACAGTAATTCCATTTTTCCACAGATACTTTGAAGCTAGACTAGTCCCTGCACTCCAAAGTGGTACACCATTTGCACGATGTGAAACCACAGTGATTAGTGCATAAACGTTGCTGTAAATTTCTTATACAGTGAATATCATGTCTAGATGCATAAGAAACAGCTAAAACAATCAAGTCTTGAAGCAGATATTTCATATTTTTCATTGTTGCAATAAAAGCAGGCTTTCAATTGGATGGACTACTCTAATTGGTGCAAGTAGAGATGTTAGGATTGTTTTTACCATGGTCAAGCAACAATGCATGTATAAATTTTTATTCTATTGCTTTCCTATTGAAGAACACTGAGGACTAAAGTTCACAAAACTAGCAAATGAAAAATTTCTAGCAAGGGCATCTCAGTGCAAGAACTCTCACACACTATGAAGTTTGAAAAGGTGTTAACTGTAACAAGTCTCACCCTAATTTTTGTAATCAGGCTATTTTCGCAACTTGAACTTTTAACATCCACATTATAATGAAGTACCCTTATCGCCCTCACCCTTCAACTTCTAACAACTAAAAAGTTCAAAAAGGTAAAAAAAAAAAAAAAAAAGGGAATAGCCTGGCCTTTGCTACCTTCAATCAAGATTCCCAGAAGAAGAGCTTCAGTCCCTGTATTTGCATATTTGAGCTTCCTAGCTTCCAATTCAGCCATAGTAAATGCCTTTATTGCCCTCCATGTCCACCTACACTTCCACTCCCAAAACATTATCAACAACAATCAAAAACCCAATAAAATCAATAAAAATTAAAAAAAATCCGCTGAAGCCAAAACCAAGCCAAAAATTAACTCACTTGGGAACTTTCACAGTAGAAGAAGCAAATCTTTCTGGGTTCCTGCAAAAACCTGAAACTGCAACTTAGTCTTCTGAAAAAAAAGAAAAAAAAAGAAAAATAAAAATGAAAGGGAAAATTATAAACTGAAAGCGCAAAAACGATAGAAAGAAAGAAGGATTAATAAGAAAGGAAGCGAATTACGCAGTAGGGAGGCAGGACAGGGCGGTGGCGGAGATGGGACAGCGGGCGGCGGGCATGTGGTGTCTAGGAATTGAGAAATTGAAAGAAAGATTGGTCATCTGGGTACTGCTGGAGGTTAGCCATGACGGGTTTTGTAGAGTGCAGGGTTTTAGAGATTTAGATTTCAGTGGATGAAAATTGGATTTTGTATTGAGCGGGTTCATTGGCTGTGGAAGCTTTGTGATGGAACTCTTAGCCGCCATTTTCGTTGCAAGAGAGACGCGCAGACTGCTGTCCGAAAGCGAAAGCCTTCTACTGTCTCAACGACTGCAAAATGGAGTCTCGGTTAACCGAATGATTTAAAAAAAAAATATATATATATATATATATAATTTCAATTCGTCTCGATTAATCAAATGACCAACCGTATTCAATAATAATAATAATAATCTAAATATAAAAAATATATTTATAGTATATATTTTTTAAAATTTTAAATTTTTTAAAACATTTTTAATCTTAAAAAATATAATAAATTAGAAAAAAATTAAGTAAATAGTCATAGAATCATTTAATAATTAAATTTTAAATTAATTAAATTTAATATTAACCAAAATTTAAATATAATAAAATTTAAAAATATTTTAAAAAGTCTCCTAATATTTAAATTTTAAATTTATTAAATGTAATATTAATTAAATTTAAATTATAATAAATTAAAAAATTAATAGATAAGATTAAATTCAAGTAAATCTATTTCAATGTGTCATTCAATACTTGAATTATAAATTTATTGGATTTAGTGTTAATCAAATTCTAATCGTATCAAAATTTGAATTACTGGTCATTAAATTGCTTAGGTCGAATCGAATTTTTAATTGGTTGAGTTTGGTTACATGTATAAAATTGGACAAAACGACACCTGCTTTGGTGTTTTATTGTTCGGAACAGGGGCCAGCTGTTGAGATGGGCCCTGTCTTTTTACTACTTGGGCTTGAACAAACTTTTTGATCTTATTTTTTTTCTTTTTCGGTTTTTGTCCTTTAAATATTGGACTGGCCTTTAACATTCAATTGTCCCTTTTTCATTTTGGAGTTGAAGGCTTCAATTCCAAGCCCAAAGAGCTTCTTCGTCTGGCAATCCAACTTGGAGAACTGGTGTTCAAGCCATTGTTCATCTTTGTCCAATGTCTTGGAGATCAGCCTAAGCACATTAACATGAACTTCAATGGACTAACGTTGTCCTGACCTGGGCCTATTGTTGTTTTATTTGACATGGGCCGTCGATAATTGCACTCTCTTTATTTTCGATCACCACCAGTCTATTCATCATTCCAACTTTGTTCAAAACTTATTTCCTACTCTCACCAGAATTGAAAAATGTAAGAATAATTTTCATTACAAAAAAGGGGAATGCGGTATATGTTTTTTTTTTCTGAATCTTCGACCTCAAACCCCTCGAAATTACTAAGGTGTCCGTTTGAGAAAAGACCATATAAGCAAGTAAATTCATGTTCTATTTTCTTCTCTTTGCATTGTTATGCTTTTAAATTCCCTCTTGCATGCATTCGGCTTTAAATTAAAATCTCAACCTTGAAACATCTTTACCGTCTCCTGTAAAATTGAAGTTGGGCGGAACTTCTGTAGCCCATAGAGGAGGCTCACCGATTGCATCCCGCCAATCATCATGTGACACAGAGGCCCTTGTTTTAATCGGGTTTGTCATTTTTTTTTTTTCCCTCTCCGGCTATGCAGGCTTTGACCCCAGCTGTCGCCCCTTGCCCATTTACTCTTCATTGGCAGACACAGCGTGTGCTAGAGCTAACCTCCTGGGCTAGCCCAACTGCCAACCGGCTTAGTAATTTGCTAACATTCAATGGACCCACACGCTTGTGCTTTCTTTTTCACTTTTTACTAACCTAAAACTACAATGATGTATTATTCTTTTACAAAAATGATTGACAGTTAATGATTGATTATAACTAATTAATGACTTGTCAGTGATTAAACCCAAGGTGGGTTCGGAATTTTGAATTACAAAATAATTTTTTTACAAAGATTCTTTTTACTTTTTTTTTTTTTTTTATAATTCACTGTAATGGGACATACATTCTTTTTTAAGTAATGATAACAAACCAAGACATGCTAACCTTGCAGAACATAATTCTGGTGCCATGTGATTGGCGAACAGGGGGGAAGATCATGGGCTAATCTTTTCAGAGACATTGAATCTTAATCACGGATATGGATGTTGCTAGAGCAACCCCATTATAATGATTAATTGAATCGGTCAAATCTCTTTACAATTTTCACGAGAAATGTCAACCCTTTGCTGCTAGGTGGGGTCCTTTGTATTGCCGGCAAGATCCATAATAATGAAGTCTTCCGGCAGGTGGTGACCCACATGAATTAGAGCTGGCGTTTGATTATTTGATTACAAGATTTGGTTCGTCCGATTTAAACCGGGGAGGGCGGAGAATGGGAGGACTGGATGGTCAATGGGGAAGGCTGGCAATTTCTGCAGAGGAAAACAAGAACAAAGAACCAAAAATAGTGGGGAGATTGGTGGGATTTGGAAGGCAGAAAAAATCTGCGTGTGCAGCACCTAACGGATCTTGTGTATGGGCCCCTTAGCTTTGCATATATATATATATATATATTCACGAGATTAATGTTGCATCCGATGATATACTGTATTTTGATCTTTTTTTTTTTAAGTGAATAATGATATATATGACAACACAAGATGCTAGTAGGCAAAATATTCTTATTTTTTAACAGAAGTAGGGATGAATTCCAAAGGAACATTCTAAGCATTCTAAGTTCTCACCAAGTTGATGACAACCATTTGGAATAGTTGTAGAAAGGAAAAGTCAACTGTATGAATGCATACATGCACCAATACATTCCGTATACGAGTGATGTCAACTCTTACCACTTGCATGGGTTCGTGCCATCACAACAATTGCAGCTCGATTGGACCGACCAGATTGAGTGGCATTTCAACTCATTCTGTCTTAGCCCTCTGACTCCACTGATACCGCCTGTTCCTGGATCAGACGGTATGATCCCATCGAATTCTCATTAAAATCCCCGCTAATGCGTCGCCTCTCTCACCTTACAATTTTTCGTTTTTTTGAACAAAACATAAAAAAATTATATCATTCCAATCCAATGTTCTCATTTAACAATCTTTTGTATAATAAATTTATCACTGTAACATTCATAATCCCTCTCGTTCACTTTTTTCTCTCTTCATTTGCTCTTTTGAGAAGTCAACTTATGCGTTTGAATGCCAAGGTTGGTCCAAGTTCTCGAACCCGGAGACCCAATATCACATACTTTTCATAGACCCTCATCAATGAACAAACTTCTACAATCCTTTTTAAGATATCCTAGGGATTTAGATTCTAAATATCCATTTCAAACGTAATTTAAAAAAAGATGTAAAATTTATATAATGATATAATCACTTTTATTATATAGTTAATGCTTCAATAAATTTTGTAATGAATAAAAACATTTTTTTTTCACATAAAAAAAAAAATGCGAGAATGTGGAAACGATTGCACAATTTTAAGAGACCAAGTTGTCAGCCAGTATCAGGCTAGTTCCCACATATCCATTATGCGGACAGCTGGTGAATACTTGATCGATCGAACAGTGTAACTACTGCACACTGCTCCACTAATGCCTATGTGTACCGTTTGTGCATATTCTCATGGACTATTTCTATTTCCTCGCACAATGAGAATCCGATGCTCGATTTTCTCAAGCTTACGGTCAATTACACAAGTTTGGTAACCGGTAGAATTAATGGCACGATTTCAGCCAATCCGTGAAAGCATAGTCACGCCTATCAACTCACACACAAAGTCAAAAGAAAGTTCTTACGTCAAACTTTATATGCTTAATTGCACTGTCGGGGGATCCAATTAGTTGGATCTTTCCACCGACGTGTGCAGTGACGTCTTGTGTTAACAAAACAAACACACGCTATAAAATCTTTCTATGGTACACAAAAACATCGCTAGCTACTCGATTATTTGATTATTAATTGGGGGCCAAATGTTCCAAAGTTTATAACCTGATTAATTTGATTATTCATTTTTTGATCCTACCCTGTAATTAAAATATTTGGGTTGTTGGTGGTAATTTTATTTTTTCGTATGAGATAAGAAAAACATTGTCTTGTACACACCGAATTTATATTTTAGAATTTAATATATGTTTATAAAAGAAAATTATAAACAAAAGGGTGAATCTCCAGAGATATAAAAGAAGTGTTTTTTTTGGCTTATAAAGAATAGGGGCCTTGATAAAACACTTGCAAGGTTTCTTCAATGACCAACAAATTCTTGCTTATTAAAGCAGGAGAGAGACCAACGAACAAGTTTGGTGTGTCGTTTTCGTGCTAGACGTAACGGTAGGAAATTTCCCTACATTACACAGACGACGCGGGAAGCCATCATTTTCAACGAAATTGCTGGCATGCAAGTAGGGAAGATAGTAACGATTGGGAATTATAGGGATCTTTAATGGAGTAAGCAAAGACAACGGGGTACAGGGAAACATATATTTTCAATGCACATGTCCTTGTAAAGTTTTTAAAAAATGGCGGTGGGATTGTGGAATATAAAATAGAAAAGTCCGATGGTCAATTCAAAGTCTGCTTCAGCACCATTGGTTCGTTTTTGGGGAAGAGTTTTGACTCTTGAGGCAAGTTGTCCAAAGACGGTGAAAATTTCCGGTTTTTCTCGCTCATAGCCGGTAGAGCTGCACTTTCTTGCTGGACAGAAACTGCCCTCTCGGTACATTTTTAGGATATTGAAAGGGTATTTAAGAGTGGTTATTTGGGACATAAAAATTATTATATCATATTATTATAATTATTAATTACATACATGTAGCTATTTTATAGTGTTAAAAGTAATGATAAAAATTACAAATATATAATAAACGGTTATAATAATATTAGTTCACCCACATTTATTTATACTGCATCAAGATAATTAAGTCTTTCTTGGTACGTGGATAAAAAACTTCCACAGACCATGGTAGACCTTGGGAGATGGAAAGTGAGACTCACCCCTTTGTCAAGGTCTATAAGCCTGATCTATACAATAATGTCTCATTAAACAAAGCCTAAGCTTAGGGAAGAACGTGCAAACAGAGAATCATAAGAAATTTAAAATTTTGTCAAAATCCTAGGGAAATTTTCATATTTTTTAAAGGTCTGCGAGGCCCTAGTTAGTCCTATTATCAGGTTTGCTAATGGAGTTGTGTCCCAAATCTTTTTTTTTTTTTTCAATAATTAAACTCAACTGGTAAGCAGTTAACCGCACATCTAAAGCCCCTTTTCTCTATTTAAATTCTAATCATAAGTCGCGGTCACAGTTCCCTCAAGGATGTTACAGGCGCCAAACTGATAGGTTCTGCCATAATGCAAAGAGACTAACATAGTGAAAAGACGCATCAAGGTAGCTATGATTTGATGTTTTCTTAAATTTTGCTAATTAAACTTAACTGATAACCAGTTAACCACACATCTAAACCCTCTTTTCTCTATTTAAATCCTAATCATAAGTCGCAGTCCCATTTCTCTCAAGGATGTTACAAGCACCAAACTGATAGCTTCTGCCTTGATGCAAAGAATGTAACATACTCAAAAGAGATATCAAGGTAGCTTTGATTTAATGTTTTCTTAAATTATAATCAAAACGTGAGACAATTTCATTTGCGGGAGGCGAGCAATTTCTAGAAGGGAAAGGTTCATGACATCTGCGGAGCTTAAGAAATACCAATTGCAATGCAAATACTTTTCAAATTTGATCAAGTTTGGAAAACAAAACAGTTGTCTCCAACATCTTGTGGACTTCTTAAAAAGCTTCCAATAAAAGGAAACAAAATAAAAAAAATAAAATAAAAAAAGAGGTTGAGCTTTGTACACGTTTAAAGCTCACAATTTTTAGATTAAATTTGTAGGATATTGAGATATGGCCACTTGAATACGATGCAAAATCTAAACGGAGCTAAAAGTGCCGATACTGTCCACTCGCCTTCAATGTCATCATAATGCTTGGAGAGGGCAGGTCACCCACTTGATTTCACTTCAAACTGCAGCACTTGCATATGCTTTTTAGTTTTGTACCACGACGCTTTCACTCCCATCAACTACCGTTCTCCACAGCTGGCTGACTTGATATTTCAACTGCCAAAATGCCGATGCCCTCCATTGTACACTTCAATGTTTAAATCACGACAGGCCTAGGCATATTCTTGATGTAGATGCTCCATCTCCACTGATCATAAAGTTTTAAGTTCCCATTAACCAACTCCCCATTTTATTATTATTATTATTTTGGTATTACTGTCATACGATATTATATGGTCAGCCTGCATGCATTGTATACATTAAGGTCACTTCCCTAGAACTTATGGTTCACAAAAAATTACCTCATCACAATCGATTGTATCTGTTCAAGGCGTAATATTGAGAATGCTCATAAATATGCCCTTACTGTCAATTTTTTTTTTTTTCATAAAAAAAATGCCAATGTCACTTCAGTTGAAAGTCACATATTAGCATAGAGCAGCATTCCTTGTCCATCTATTCACAAGAAAAGCTATGACAGACATGTATGACACATTGTGCACAAGCATCGCCTTCTGGGTAATGTGTATGTGCGTGTGTATTGTAACTAATCTACTTCATTGCATGAAGTTTTCATCAATTGCACATATATATTGATTTAAACTACCAGTGACACTGGGTTTTGAACATAATCATGTATAATAATTAACGTCCCTCAGCTGTGAACCAACGATCATGCCCAAAGGTAAAATGCGAAGCAATCTCTCTAAGTACGTCAAGTGACATGCTTATTAATCAGTAAAACATTATTTGATTTTAATATAAAATTTTGTATAAAATTTAAATTTATTATATAGATATTTATTAAATTATATTAAAAGATATTTATATATATTTTTAATATAATTAAAATATATTTATATAATAAATTTAAACTTTATTTAAAACTATATATCACAAAATTATATCAAATTATATATATATATATATATATATACACACACGATTAAAATATAACATAAATTTATAATTTATATTAAAATAAAAAAATATTATATTAAATTTATTATTTTTTATGATATTAATTTTAAATAAATAATAAATTATATTATTTAAAAATATATAAATTTATTAGAATATATGACAGTACAAAAAGATCATGTAAGAGAGTTGGAGATGTTTGACAAGATGCATAGAATTAATTGGATTCCCTTAAAACTTCATTTAAAATAAAAAAAGAAAAAAGGTCAAACACTCTGGCTTTACAGGTCTGTATTCTAAAACATGTCTCGTATCACCCAAAAATTATCAAGATTAATTAACGAATGAGATTCCTTAAATGTAAATGTCCTGTTCCTTTTGTTAGCTGGATGTCGAAGCCATGTGAGTGTGAGCCTTACGTTCACATGCGCCAACTTTGACCAGCATATATACTATTTCTTAAATTTCAGTAACCTAATTAGACGGCCAAGATCTTCTCATTCGAGGTGGGACCCATGAACAACGTGGAGATACAAGTACAACGCAGAATTTTACACAAACAAAAGCCCTACAAATAATAGGAAATTTAAAAAGGATTTAAAAAAAAAACAAAGAAAAAAAGAGAAAAAAACCAGCCTAGATTCATTCAAAGCTCAGAAATTTGAATTAATTAATTAAACAATTAAATCGCTCGTGTAATTGTAAATCTAAAATCACTCCAGCCATACAAACTTC
This sequence comes from Rhizophora mangle, assembly GCA_037832345.1. Lineage (NCBI taxonomy): Eukaryota > Viridiplantae > Streptophyta > Magnoliopsida > Malpighiales > Rhizophoraceae > Rhizophora > Rhizophora mangle. The sequence continues at coordinate 3,976,882 of JBAPLJ010001938.1, read as the reverse complement.
ATCACGTGGAAACATGCCTCGAGTGTCTCATGGAGAGATTGGCGGTGCCGCTGTATAGAATTCGCACCTCTCCCCCACCACCGCCCCGTTCTCACTTTTTTTTTTTTTTTCTCCTTTTTGAGCCTCATTCCCTTCAGCTTCTAATTTCCGAATCCTAAGAAGTTAGTAGTCAAAGATCTGGCCAAAAAAAATAATTAGAATATGGGTCTTATTTAATAATTTTTTTTATTTTTAATTTTCATTTTCAAAATAAATAACTTTGTAACAGAAACGATAAAAAGGTGTAATTTAAAACAAAAATTGTGCAGCCACATGTCATTAGATAACAGTGCAGATCGTTAAATATTTTATCTTATCTTATATATATATATATATATATATTAATTATAAATTGAATAATTTTTAGCAAAAAAAAATTGAAATTTTGAAAACAAATATTTTTTTAGTAGATGAGACTGACGTTTGAGTTGTTCTTTGACCATATCTTCCAGTTACGTATTGAAAGCCTCCCCGAATACTGTTTTCCGAATTTGCCGCCAAAAAAGGCTCTTAAAGGTCAAAAAGAAAACACGCGGCGGGATTTCCAACAAAAAAAAATATGGTATAGAAAACAGAATAAAAAAAAAAAGGAATTTCCGACAAGAGACAGCTGGTCTCTCTGCTGGCTATTTATGAACCGTATTAACCGGTACTGTTGTCTGCCTCATTCCAAGATATCATCTTAATATTAGTTAAAAAAATTATAATATATAATTGCAGAGAGTTAGATATTGTAAAATTTTAGCTGTATGCACCCAAGTTCCTTCCTGTTTTTATTGTTTAATGTTCATATTTTTTACTTCTTATATCTTAATTGGGTCAATTTTGGTTGCTTCCGTAACACCATTTCACCGTTATATTTCAATTTTGAGTTTAAAGAACACTCCATAAAATTATTAAAAATATTAATGACAGAAAATTTGATTAATTTTATGCTAATAGTAATTTGGAATTTAATATTTAAAAAGATTACTAAACAGGAAAGTTAATTGGATCATGCGGAATCATATCAAGTATATTTTATATTAATTTTAGGATTGTATATATTAGTTGGTGAACATTCATGGCTATAAATCAGGAGTAGGAGTAGGACTTTTGGGTTGGTCGGCCGGAGATATCGATGTACCATGGTAGGTTTTGGTTGGGACAACGTTGGGCCCCATTGACGAAACGTCGGTGCTGTATCCAGCGTGTCATCATTCCTTGCCACCTCGTACATTAACCCTTCGACAGCGTAAAAAGCCGACCAAAAACTGTTTTAAACGGCCCATTTTCGAATTACGCGTCCGCTTTTCCCACACCAACAGCAAAAGGTATAACACGCATTCTCTCCCAGTTGAAATAGGAAAATTAGCAAAAGGTGGGCCCTCCTCTTTGCTTTTTATTTTTGTGGATTGTTTTCCCGGAGATGGCTTGGCCCATCCCCTCCACCTCGATCACCACCCACTCAACCACCCCACCCCATCGGTCCCCTTTTGGCGGGAACATCACCCTCTTGCCGCCAAAATTATACAAATTAAAAAGTTATAAATTGACAGGAAGCGGGGAAATATACCGTGAAAGGACATGTCCTGACCCCCGGGTTTGATTCCAACGAACCGCCGGTTGAATTGGCAGTATTACAATTCAATGAGACCTTGATCATTAATTGGGTTAACTCCATGGCCAATTTCAGTTGATAAGGACTTGAATTCAGACCCACCGTATGCCCAGACATTGACACAATGTCAGTGAGTTGGCCCTCCTCCCTCACTTGAACTCATCGTCGAACTCACAACTTCATACGAGCTTCCTTTTGTTTGAGTTAATTACTATGAATGAACAAATCTCAAGAAATCTTGTCACATCAACATACTCACTAATTAAAGTATTTATAAAAAAATTCCCCACATTTTTAAATCAAATCAATCATTTTCGTTATATTTTTTAGTCTAAGAAGAGTTTCATTCTTTTTTTAAATCACTTATATAAAAAGTTTAGCGTTGAAGTATTAGTATCAGGAATCACCTGTAATCTTTATTTTTTCCTATCTTGCAAGTCCCTATTCCAAGCCCAAGCAATAACCGGAGCTCCAACAAAAAATAAAACTGCACCATAATTCATTTCAATTCTGTTTTGTGTCGTGTTGATTCTAATTTCAACCCAAACCGGGGTTGGGTCTATTGTAACGGGTGGGAAATATTTTTCTCTTTGGTTTTATTTTTTTAAAATTTTTGATTGGCTAAGGCATTATTATACGATTAATAGACTCTAAGAAGTAACGATCCCGAGGCATGATAACGGATGATAACGGTTTTTGCTTATGATTATTGACCCGTTATAGGAACGTGGCCTTGTATATAAATTTAGACGAAGAAAGAAAAAATAAGTGAGTCTTTTATATTTATATATATATTAAAATATGTGATGCGTAAATAGATAATCTATTTTAAAAAAGCAAAATCAAAATGAGACGGAACGCACATAGATCCTAGATCGCCGCTCCTCCCCATCCTGTCCACTAGCTTTTTTCCCGGTCGTATACTGTTGTTTGCGGAGTGGGGGACCTGGGAAGGTGCCACGTAATGGAAACTCGATATGCCTTCCTGATAGGCCTGCCACGTGATTGTCAGAGAAAAAATGGGGCCCACTGAGGGACATGCTTAATTGTGGCTCCCAAAGGAAAGAAAAGATGGACCTAATAAATCGGAAGGCGTGCTTCCACGACGGCTCGTCATGCGCGCCGTTTCATGCCTTCGCCAATTAAATGCAATCACGTGACATCAGGGCGCATCTCTTCAAAACTCATCTCTCCCTAAAAGTAAAAAGAATTTGCTTGTTAAAATATAAAATAAGTTATATGAAAAAACTTAATAAAAAAAATAACATTAACAAATACGTAATCCTATCGAGCATATAGTATGATAACCTTGTGGTCGGTCCAAATTAATACAAACGATTAACGTAAAAGCGAGTCAAATGTTCAATTATCATTAAGCGTAAGTTTCCTAAGTATGATAATATATCATAAAATTAAAAATGTACAACCATTATCATCCCAGCAAAAATGTAATTTTATTTTGTAAAATAAAAAATTCAAAAAAAAGGGGAAAAAGGGACAGAAAACGCCGATTTGGTACGGATGTCATTATTATAGTCGGCAAATCTCAAACTTTAATAATCGAGCCATTTCAAAAATAATAATACTTTGAGAAAAAAGAAATTAAAAAAATTGTGGATCCCAGAAACTATCCATGTGTACCATTCCGTCGATTAGGAATCGATCAACTCCCTTCATTCCCATTGAGTCAAAGACACGCCGAGGACACAACATTTACTGACGCGCCATCCAAGCTGGACTTTTGAACAACCAACATTATGCTAATTAATTTATATTTATATAAAAATAATATATTGCCAAAATTATGTTAAGACTTTAGTCATGTTTATGCAACGAATTTTCGTAGATTTATAAATTTAAGATATTATAATATTTTATTATTATAAAATTTTTATTATAACTAAAATAAAATTTTATAAATTAATTAATATAATTTTAATTGTATTCAAATAAAAATTATGTTGATTTATAAAATTTTACTTTGAATATAATTAAATCTTTATAATTATAAATTTTTTAATAAAAAAAGAAAAAAAAGTCAAATTTTCTTTTTTTAAAAGAAAAAAAATCTCTTAAATTAATGTATTTTTTCTTAGAAAGAAAAAAAAAATTATTTTCCAATGTAACAAAAAAAAACTAATTTCAAATTATCTTTGTTTTAAAATAAATTTAATTTAATTATAAAAATATATTTAACTTAAATTAATTTTAGAGAAAAAATAATTTTTAATTTTATTTTAAAAATAATACTTAATAATTAAATTTTTTTTTTTTTTAAAATAAAATAAAAATAAAAATTTTAATAAATATGATTAAATTTATATATACAATAAGAAAATTTCAATTTTCACTTATGTGGTAATTTTTTATGAATTTGTAAATTAAAAATATTAGTATAATTTATAATTATAAAAAATTAATTAGAATTAAAGTAAGATTATATAGATGTTAATCAATATAAAATTGTAATAAAATAAAAATTTTTATTAACTTATTAAATTTTATTTTAATGATAATTGAATCTTTATAATTAAAATTTTTTAATAAAGAAAAATAAAAAAAAAAAAAAGAAAAAGAAAAGCTAATCTTAAATCTTCATTAAAAAAAATAAATCTCTCAAATTTATATATTTTTTCTTTAAAAAGAAAAAAAATATATAACTATAACAAAAAATCAAAAAAAATTTTCTTTAATTTTTTTTTAAAACTCTTATAATTTATTTAATTTAACTAATTAATTTTTAAAATTTAATTATTTATAAAAATAAATTTAACTTATATTAAAAGAACAAAATTATTTTAAATTTTTATAAAATATAATATAAATAAAAATTAATTTATCAACAGATACAATTAAATTTAACAGTCTAGCGGGTATAATGTTAGTTAGAAACTAAATACGGGCAGCAAAGGGCAGGCCCTCCGCTTTTTTTGTGACGACAAAAAGGAAAATTCAACTGAAAACGGAAATAATTTATATACATATATATGTATATATATATATATATATATGTAAGTTGAGAACAAAGCGTGCTTTGCGCTTGTAAAAGGAACAAATCGTCGAAGTGAAATACAAAAATCTTTGAAAATTCTCTAGAGAGAGAGAGAGAGAGAGAGAGAGAGATTAAGTGGGTGGTGGATTCAGGCGAAGAAAATCGAGAGTTTTAAGAGAATCTATTTTCTGGGGATTCGCTGATTTTCGTGGGTTCCTAGTGTTTCTAGTATTTGCTGTTCTTCGGTGTTCTTGAATATCTCGCTGCCACTTTTGCTTTTTTGAAGATTCTTTCTTGTTTCGCTGCCGGGTATATAAACGGAACAACCCAAAGTACAAAGCAAGAGAAAGGTAAATTAACGGTGAAGGCAATGGTGCGGAGTGCTTGCTTGGATGAATATGAGAAGCTTGTGATTAAAATGACCACTCCCAGGTTCATTTTCTCTTCTTCTCCCACAAATTAGTTTCTCTCCTTAAATGGATACCGGGTTTTCGTTTTTTTTTTTCTAAAATTTTTTCTAAAATTTTTCCACAATTTTTCGATTTTTACCTCAAAATTTTTGGTCTCCTTGTAGAAAATTTATGTAAGGAAATCTTGACTTACCATTTTTTTTCTGTAAAATGAAGATCTCCTCTGTACCTAAGGTTCTTCCTTTTTCTTTTTAGCAGATTTATTCGAAATTATTGCGAATTTCCTTTTTATTTTTGTTTAATTCTGCTTATATCGTTGACTCTTTCTATTGGCTTACTAATGTTTCTTGTGAGACTTTTTCTAAGATCGTTTTCCCACTTTCTTTTTGACCCTTTCAAAATTCTACGTTGGAATTTTCTGAATTGGAAAATAATAATGTCTGTAATTTCCTCTGACAGAGTGGTCATCGACAATGCTGTTTGCCCCACGGCGACTGTAGTCAAGGTGAGCCTTCAATGAAACCTGCAACAGCAATGACAAAAATAAAATAACCCCACAAAATGTTTCTGCAAAAAAAAAAAAAAGAAATCTCAAAAAATTGACTAAATTTTCTTGTTTATTTGCTGGGATTTCCAGGTTGATAGTGCCAGAAGGGATGGAATCTTACTGGAGGCTGTTCAGGTTCTCACTGACCTCAACCTCTCCATTAAAAAGGCTTACATTATTTCTGATGGACGCTGGTTCATGGATGGTAAATAGTTGGCCACCCTTCTGCCTTTTTTTTTTTTTTCCCTTTTTCCTTTATTTTTTTGGAGGTTTTTGTTTTAATTATTCAATTTGGGGTCTGCAGTTTTTCATGTGACCGATTTGAATGAAAATAAATTGACAGATGAGAGCGTTCTTGAGTACATGCAACAGGTAATTGTTATACTTAAATCACGTTTTTCTTTTCCGGATTTATTTGTCTGATTGAATGTAATAATTGTTCCCCTTAACTTACGGAAACTGAAAGTTTTTTGTTGTTCCATGTTTTGGACATTACAGTCACTTGGGACCATTCACAATCGTAGAACCAACAGTTATGATGGCTTAACTACTTTAGAACTTACTGGCACTGACCGGGTCGGCCTTCTTTCTGAGGTATTTGCTGTGCTGGCTGATCTGCATTGCAATGTGGTGGAGGCTACAGTTTGGACTCATAATGGCCGGATTGCTTCTTTGATTTACGTTAAGGACTGCGATTCAGGGTCCCCAATTGAGGACTCACAAAAGATTGACAGGATTGAGGCTCGATTGAGGAGTGTTTTGAAGGGGGATAATGATATTAGGAGTGCAAAAACTCTGGTTTCAATGGCTGTCACGCACACAGAAAGGAGATTACATCAGATGATGTTTGCTGATAGGGACTATGAGAGGAAGCCTATTTTGCAGCACAGTACTGATTCTCCGGTTGTAACTGTACAGAACTGGATTGAGAGAGGTTATTCTGTTGTGAATGTTCAATGTAAAGATCGGAGAAAGCTTTTGTTTGATGTTGTATGCACGTTGACAGACATGGAATATGTTGTGTTTCATGCTACTATCAACACGGGCCAAGACAGAGCATATCTGGTATATATCTGTCGCTTGTATCAATTTAAATTCCATTGATAGCAGCTGTTAACTAAGTTATTGACATTCTGTTGGGTTTATGTTGTTTTAGGAATTTTATATTAGGCACACAGATGGAACCCCTATTAGTTCAGAGCCCGAGAGGCATCGTGTAATCCAATGCATACAAGCTGCTGTCGTGAGAAGAGCATCTGAGGTAATTGTTCAAATTCTGATTCCTATTTACCATTGAATTGTTGATTATTTACTTGTTAGGCATATTTTGCAAGAGGCTAATAGAAAGCTTTTCCAATTGACAGGGTGTGAGGCTGGAATTATGCGTGCCAGATAGGCAGGGACTTTTAGCAGATGTAACAAGAACATTTCGCGAAAATGGTCTTAATGTGACAAGGGCTGAAGTATCCACGAAGAGGGACATGGCTCTAAACATATTCTATGTAACTGATGCAAATGGTAACCCTGCTGATCCTAATATAATTGAATCTGTTCGACAAAGGATTGGATTGAGTAATTTGAAAGTGAAGGAATTGCCACCACTGATCTACCATCAAGAGGCAGAAAGGGAAGAGCAAGCTGTAGGGATTACTGGGGCTGTGCTTTTATCACTTGGGAGCATAGTGAGAAGGAATCTATACAATTTGGGATTAATCAGATCATATTCTTAAAGTGGAACATGAAAAGGCAATTTGGGTTAGGCCAGAGACTTTCTTGTTCATCGTTCTTTTGGGGGCATATTCTTTGCTTCAGTCGTGGGCTGTTGTTCTGTACATAAAGATGGAATTTGGTGATAGTACTAGTAATTAGTTGGGTTTGGTTGGCTGAATAGGTTAGAGACACGGTGTAGGGCTTTCCTCCACCATATTGTTTTTAAATGTGCTTTGTTTGAAGGGAAGATTTGAATTCGGAGAAGGAAGCCGTATGAAGAGTATAGGAGTGTTGCTGGGGTTTGTGATTAATATAAGTTTGTTGCTGGCAGATACAGAAGTGAAATTAGGTAGACGGGGAAAATCGATGGCTTCACGTAGCACGCCGTTTGTACATAAGGATCTTTTAATATTACTAGTTTTAATGGTTAACTCCATCATTTTTTTATATTATTCTAGTTCATTTCTCTCCCTTGCATGAACAAATATAGATTTTTTATTTTTTTTGGAACCCAAAAACAAAAAAAATAAAAAATATCAAGTAATAATGATTTTCGAACGAGCTTTTTGACCACAATATATCGAACTTGCAATCTACAAGGGGCATGTTGAATAATTTATGCGGTTAATGTCTGGAAAACTGCAAATGGATGCCTTTGCTAATTTGGATCCATGCACATAAACGAGGGATGATTTTAGGTGCAAGTTGGCCACCAAACTTGAATAATGAATACTTTTTTTGGGTCCTTAATTCCAAGTAGCGCGTCACAGTCTGTGGCCTTCTGCGAATATTGTAGGAGTGGTTCGAAGGTCTTCTTTGCATTAAAAATTGCAAATAGGTCATGCTCACCTAAAACATACGCGCGTGCGTTTGGTTGGGACTCGCGATTCGGGTGAAAAACCGTAGCGGCGTGGCACACCGATGGCCGTCCTAGACATCATAATTGGTCTACATTTTGTCGATGTAAAAGAACAATCTTTCAATCCCGGCTTGCAGATGGGAACACGCAATGTTTTAAGTCCAAAATGTGGAAAAATATATATATATATATATTTATTGAAAGCTTGGGTGTTTGACTTGTCAACTTTGTATATTCAAACTTCATTCAAAAGGCGAAAATTTCCATTGAGCGAGTGTGATTGCTATGGTTTACAGTTAATAGTTCAAATTATATAAAATGATTATTATTTATGAAAAATAGTTTTTATCTTCGTATTATATTTTGCTTATCAAACTTAAAACTTCAATTAGAATATGCAAAATTTTTAAATAATAAGATGTATCCTCTACATTCATACATTTTTTTTCCTTTACATTCAATTCAGTTGCATTTTAGAGTGCAACTTTTAATGGTGGCATAATAATTCCAAAATGTTAAATGAATATAATAAATTTTATAATCTGTATAAAAAGTAACTTTATAATAAATAATATATTGTATTATTATAATTATTAATTATATATTTATAATTATTTGTATATAATTATAATTATTGATAAAATTACAAATATTTAATAGATGATGATAATAATATTATTTTATTAAAACAATCAATGATTAGATAATGAAATTTCATGTAATTTTTTTAATAAAGGTAATAAATTAAATTTAGTGCAAAATAGTGAGTTTAGTAGAAAGTGGGGAGCACACCGGCATAAGAACTTGCTATTCCATAAATGACGCAAGAATTAGGTTAGATGCAAATGGAGAGGGATTGTGTGCGTATCATTGAGGTTAGTATAGTACAACTAAGAAAAATAACAGTGTTGACTGTCAGTCATGGAAAATTTTAATAATTTAAAATTTAAATATTTATTTTTTAATCTTAAATTTTATTTTTAAAAATAAAAATTTTATAAAATTAAAAATAATTATTTTTATTATATAATTTAAAATTTAATAAATTATTTAATATCCAATATATATATATATATATATATATATATCGAGTCTTTTCGGGTCTTGACAAGTGACAAAACTGGGGACGCAGGTTGACGATAAAGAAATCGTTGACCATTGTACCGGTAAAAGCGCCGTATATGGTGGGAATCTGAATTCTGAGCTGGCAATGGTCAGAGGGGTGGGGGAGACGTGGAAGAAAGTCACGTTCTCCGAAGCCGAAGATCTAATTCTGGCTCTGCTTTTGATATTTCTTGTCTGCTGGCTTCCCCACCTCGTGCTGTGTGCATTGGCATCTGGTAATCTCGGTGAAAAAATAGAGCATGTGACAATGTCCTTGCATGGTTTTGGGGCTCAAAAAGCACAAATATAGGTTACATATTTTAAAGCCCTTTTTGTCCCTTTTTGTCTTTTTATAGAATGGAGTCTTTGGATTTTACTTGTTTGACTCGGGAGCCTTGTGGGGTTTTCTTCCATTTGCCTGTTGGGGCACGTTATGCCGGCTAAAAATTTTCTGCAGCAAGATCAAGAATTGTAAAAATTGGACCGTAACTCTGATGTTCGGACGCTTTTATTGAATTTTTTTCTCTGCAGCATTTGTGGCTTTCTTGCGCTTCTCTCTCTGTGTCTTGGAAGGGGCGTTCTTGCAACTGGAATGTCATTGCCCCATCATTTTCGTAGTTTCTAAAAGGTGATTGATTGCACATTGAGCAAGAGGAACATGTACCCCCCCCCCCCTCTTGACCCTTGTCTACATTTTCTATATTGTTTTAAAACATATCTGTAAATATAAATTTTGTGGGTCCTCAGCTAATAGATTAATGGGTGAGAGTCAGTCTCAAGCTCATTTTCGTGATTTTTGATTCAGTTAATTTTACTAAACACATTTAATTAGTGTTTCGCTAAGTAGGCGCCGACTAGGTGGTAGTAAAATACATTACGATGATTCTTAATTGTCTTATTGACTGAATGTCAAGTTTTAAAGTTAAGATTAGAGGGAGGTGATTTTGTGCCAATTTCTGGATTCTCTCTTTGATTAGCCTAAGAAAATAGACTTAGCAGAGAGTTTATGCAAATTAATTCTGAACCTAATAAATAATTTTATAAATATAATAAAATATTACATAATAATTAAAAAAATACAATAATATATTTTAACTTATAATGAATATTTGATTTTATCTTAATGATAAAAATATATTAAATTAGATTTATTCATATTAACTTTTATTATAATTATAAATAACTCATAATTTTAATTAATTTTAATCAATTATATTTATAATTCTAATCATATGAGTACGTGCAAACAATATTAAAAGAAAAAAAAAAAAAAAAGGGGTCATATAGATAATGATTCCATTTTGGATTTTCACCAACTTGTGAAGATAACTAAGCATTGTAAGGACTGTTATGCAAACCAATGTCCGCTCCATCCCAACCTAGATTGGCAATTTGCAGAATTCCAGAGGCCCCATTGGTTCTAAGCAGAGAGGCTCCAACCACGCCTATTCTTGCATCAATTAAAGGGGTAATATAACAATTTGTTGGCAGTCCAGACAGCAGGCATGTGAGGAGCAAAAGCATTATTCTCTTAGGTTATGCAACTGACTATATTCTCATCATCAGTTGACTCTCTTTGTTTTCATCTCCAACTGCACTTCCGACATCTTCCTAACCAGATATCAGTGACTAGAATATTCGCAAATTTAAATGATGGAAACTTGCTTAACCAATTAACTCAAGTCAAACACTTTGTTTATTTTTAACAATTCCATCATAAACGTAAGGCATGAAGTATGAAGCAGACGAGCATCTGTTTTTTAGCAAACTATAGCAACCGCAATCATAGGTGGATATGGCAACTCACCGCCTTGGCTTGGTGAGGTGGTCGTCAGGGGTACAAGACAGCACAAAACTTTCACAATATGGGATTTGCAGGAAGATCAGACGCATTGAAATCTTTCTCTTCATTTCTTTTTAAACAAAATATTTTTACTACTAAAATATGTAATTTTAAAAGAATGTGTGAAAATATCGCATTACAGTAAGTTAAAATCAGCAGAGGCTGCCGGACTTTGACCTATTGTATACAATGCCTCAGGGGCACTCTGATTATGCAGAAATCATGTCTCTTCTGTTTTTAATTGGAATCAATGTGATGCTTTGCGTTTGGCTTCTTCTAGCTGTAGTTCATGTGTATACCGGTTGAATTCCCAAGGACGATGCAATAAGGGAATTTGGATAATGAAAATTCCGAAAACCACACTTCTGACCGGTAATTGGAATAATAATAATGAACAAAAGATTCGTGCGTGCCAACAGTTCACAGACATCACTCTAGATGATGTTATGGCACAACGTGTTCCCGCATGTTAAGGTTCCCCTATGTCACGTGGGGCCTCGTTGTCCCCTCACGATGAGAATCGAACTAATTGATACCCATTAATTAATGTCGGTTATCTCTGTATTAAGGACGTCATCAGGGGATAATAATAGGTTATTGAAGTGATTATACGTCAGAGACTTGCATTAAGGACGTCATTTGGGGGATAAAAATAGGTTCTTGGAGTGATCAAAGGGGCAAGAATGTTCTCCCAAGCAATGTCAAAGATGCTTCCGGCAATGAATAAAAAATACAACAGTTGGAATAGGAGGCTCGACTGGAGGGAATGAAGAAGATCATATTCAAATTTCTACTTTCTTTCTTAACACACGAGACCCATAAACCAACTGCTTTTAGGTAAAGGGTCAATTCAATTTTCATAGCATATTTCCTGAGGTACTTCGGCTCATGAGTATGCTTTGAATCATCTGAGAAAATCTGAATTGGACCCCATGTACATTAAATATAATTTAGTGGGAAGGAAAATGGGCCCGGAGCTCCAAGCTTTAGATTTATACTTTTATTGGATCCATATATGGGCCGACCCCAAAAAAAAAGCACGGGACCATTACATTTTGGCACCCACGTAATGGGTGGAAGTCCATTAGCAATTAACAAATGGACCATCCAACTAAAAACCAAGGTGAAGATGTCAAACAGTTAATTTATTAGTATTGTGTTAAAGTAAAAATATAAAAATTTAAATTTTATTATTTATTATTATTTATCTATGTATGGATTATGTGATCTTTACTAAAAAAAAATTAGAAATAACTTCAAACCTATCGTTCTTGTAAGCATGGCTAACTGATTAAGCTTTGGATGGAAAGAAAACTCGAGAGATCTCAGGTTCCTAAAACAAAATGATAAATCGAAGCGATTTTATTGCTTTTTTTTTTTTTTTTCCCATTAAGAGGCTCAAGAGGGAAAAATTTGACATAAAAGTTCGTAATAGAAGTGTCATACTTGTATTGATTAACTAAATGTGACATAGAACTTGTTGATTCCTGATGGAAAGATGGAACCATTTTCCTTTTTTCTTTTCTTTTCTTTTTTTTTTTTTTTTTCTAATAATTTTATGCTGTCGAGTGTGGCTTTCCTCTGTGGTCAAAAAAATGCATGGACAATAACCATTTATATAAAAATAATAATAATAATAATAAATGTAAACCGTCCTGCGGTGACTCCTAAAATCTAGAAAAATAAAGATTAATTCAATCCAATTCATGTGCAAATAAATCAAACTTAAAAACCCAACAACTCAAAAATTTGAAATTTTTTATCATTGAAAAATCTCTTGGGCAAAAGATTCGTTGGTGGGTTCGATTTTCTACTAAAGTTTTGCAATGTGAAACCCTAATTTATGTTGGGGTCTTGTCGAGAAACTATGAAAGACTTCTAGTGGTATCTCAATGAGAAACCAAACCATGCATATAGACCAAAGTTAAATTATCTTGTGGCCACTTGCAACAAGACTTCAAAGGCATGGGTATCCTACAAAACATCAGTCAAAAATATTGACTTTATCCCATGAGATTTTGACTCTCTTAGCAAGTAAAGGCCAACTCGTCCTCTCTCTCTTTCTCTCTCTCTCTTTCTCTCTCTCTCTCCATTGATTTCAAGCTGACTCAAGCAAGCTTTGATGAAGATCTAGCCTGAAGATCAACAACACAGTTGACTGATTTATCAACATTTCTTGACAACTAACCTAGATGAATCATAAACAGTCTATCAAACTAATCGAACCCAAAAGAACAAAAAATTGTTTTGTCTTGCAATTGAGACAAAATTTTTATTTTACCTGATGTTACTTTAATAGGCCAAAGACTGCAAAATGAATTTTTGTCCAATTGGGTGCCGGCAACTTATAAGAACAAGAATATGTTCTAATAAATAAGTCCAAATGCCGCATGCCTTATATTTTGAAAAAAGAAGAAGAAAAATTATAAAAATAAAGAAGAAAAAGGAAGTCTATAATTTTTTTTTTCTTCTTTTTTGTTGCATATATATATATATATAAGAAAGAGTGTACTGTTTCCATCTTCTTGAGATTCCATTCCCTGACATGGGCGTGCAATGTAAGCACCGCCAAGCTTAAGTGGTAATTTATTAGCCAGACATTTCGAGATTTTCAAATTAATTATTAGGTTTGCTTAATTCCATTAATTTACTTATAATACTACAAAAAATTAGGTCTGATTACCGACTAAAAGCATAAAATAGAATTTATGCCATGCCGAAATTGAAAGACAAAAAAAAAACTACAAAAAGAAAGTTATGGAAGTTAAATATATTGCGTCGAGGTCATCACCAGGTTTATGAAACACTCAAATCAATTAAATTATCAATTTGTCTTTATCTAAACTTGCTTTTTCAAATATATTTTCTTGTTTTTCTCGTAGGTCATCAAATAAATTAAAAATAAGGAAAAAAAGAAGATGCCTTTGGTTTTTTTTGGTTGGGAAGACTTGCACCTGCCGCTATATCTCGTTTTAATAGTCAATGTCTCTTATAATAAACTAATTTACATTTTTCATTAAACTATTTTGCATATGCAACCGATGATTACTTTCAATCTCTCATATCTCTATTAATTATTGTTTTAAATAATTGAAAATTTCTGTGAAGATAAGTTTACGTGGGGTAAAGAAATGTTGGTGTCCCAAATAGACCTACTGGGATTAGCTACTGTCGATTTTTTATTATTTTGCATTAATCAGAAACATTGAATCGGTGACCATTTAATATTAATTATTGACAATATTTTTTTCTATATTTTTCTCATAAATATATCAATTATTTATATTTATATTTTATATTATTTATATTATATAATTATATATTTTTAAAATTTAAAAAAATTAACAAAAAATATATATAATGACATTTGTTTAATATTAAAAATATTTAAATATTTAATTTAAATTTTAATCTTTTAATAAATTATCATATTTTATAATATTTAATATTAATTTATATTATTTTTTAAAATTTTAATAAAAATTATACTTTAATATATATTTAATTTATTTAATTATAATTTAATATATATTATAATTTACTAATTCATATTAATATATATATATATATATATATATATATATAGTTAAAATTTTTTTATATATATAAATCCTCTTAACTCTTTTTTTATTTTTCAATAAAATATATTTAGTGATTTATTAAAAAAATACTCATAATTTAAATTTTTATTAGTTTTCTCTTTGAAAAAAAAAAAAATCATAAATTTATTTTTTTTTGTAAAAATAAATTATTTTTTTTTTTTTTTTTCATTTAAATAAAATATAAGTAAAAATATATATTTAACAAATATAATAAACTAATATATTATACAGATCTAATATTAATCTATATATTGTTAAAACTAAGAATAAGTTGGTAATTTATTTATGTGACATTATCAGCTTGATTTGAAGATTAATAAGTTTCTTATTTCAGTTTTAATTATTGTTTGTACTATTTAATATAAATTTAATAGTTAATTTTTAGTTTTAATATTTTAATAAAATTAATATTTTAATAAGTATATGATTCTTTTAATTATAATTTAACTCATATTATAATTTATTTAATTCATTTTAATATATATTTAAATACGTCTAAAATTTATATAAGGCAAATATTTATAATTAAGGAAAATAAAAGAAATAAAAAAATAATTTTTTATAAAAATATTATTAATTTTTTTAAGTAATAATAAATAAATTTTTTATATTATTGTTATTATTATTATTGTATTGAGGGGTAAAAAGGAAAAGATAACCCTACTTAAGAGGCTAGACAATAAGGGAAAAATCCCTCTAACCCTTATATATTTTAAAGGGAGTTTGCCAATATCCCCCAATTGTTTGGTCAAAATGTGTTAACTATCTTGCTAACTAAATACAAGATTAACCAAATAATTAACCACTCAATTGACCTCCCTATAAATGTACTGAACTTGAATATTTTAATTTTTAGCCATCAATGTAGAACATTTGTTGACAAGATTTCCACTAGATAGGTTAGTAGGGACACCTTATTAATGAAATCTAAGGCTACCTTGAAATTAGCCTTAAGGATCATCTTTCTATATCCAACTTCTAAGTAAAAGACATGCCTTGTAAAATGTCCTAGAGCTTGACAACAATAGTGGTGCAAAAGTGGCTCTAATGTAAGCCATATATCCAACCAGAAGCATGCATTTAAGCCATTATAAACCCTTTTATTTGAGGCTTGCTTCGAAAGCAGTTATTAGCCTTCACCATGCATTTACAAGTGTGGGAGACAATTCTTTTATAAGTTAAATCCACCTAATTGTTACTACTTTTATAATATTTCCTGCAAAGAACTCTTGCCCAAAGGGATTGTGGCTTGATAGCAGAAGGGTGCCATTTCATAAAATATGCTCTTTCTAACTGAGATAATACAATCCATAATTAACTAGAAAAGCTTTGAAGGTGGGCCAATTTCTTCAAGAGTAAAACCCTTATAAAGTCTCACTTTAGTCTGTTATAGGCTTTCTCAAGTAACTACTTCTATACCATACTCCTCTTTCTCCCTTTATATCTCTAAAAGGTGTGTATGATCTCTTATAAAATAATCACATTATCAATGATCTATTTGCTCGGAACAAAACTTGTTTGCACTGGGGAGACCCAAGTTAGCAAGCAAGGTTTTAAACAATCCATAATAATCTTAGAGAAGACTTTGTAATAGACATTACAAAGACTAATTGGACAAATGTTAGTTAACAACTAAGGAAACTTCACTTTGAGAATCAATATTATTTGCATGCCATTTTAAGTCCTTAAGGCAAATGAATGACTTTAAAAAAATTGATGACAAAATTGCTAAATGAATGTCCCATAATGTTTCAAAAATGATGATAAAAGATTACTTTATAGCCATTAAGTCCAAGGGCTTTATGTGTCTTGTTATTAAAAACATTTAATGTCATCTTTTAAGGGGTAACTTTTGTATCAAGCAATGTTGCTTAAGATTGACACAAAACCAAAAAACACCTGAAGGCATTTCCTCTAGCCTTTTAAGCGTATCATTAGTGTAGAGGGAGGTAAAGAAATAGTTGACCAACTATTTGAGTCACTTTTCCTTACAAACCCAAGTTATAACTTTGTTTTTCAAAGCCCTTATATTGTTTCATCTCCTGCAAATTATAATTAAGGCATGAAAGAATTTATTGTTATGTTTTCCTTTAATAATCCACGTAACCCTTAAATTAAAACAACTCTTATTGCTTGAGTATTACCTCTAATTTGTTAATGAGCTTTCTTTCAAGTCAAATAAGCTTAAGAGAGAATTGATTTTGTAGCCTAACTTGCTAGCCATTAATCTGAGCCAATAAACTCTTCTTAGTAGAAAATATATTCCTAAGCTACTAAAAGGTGAACTATTTAAGGCTTTGATCAAAGTCTAACCCTAACATCCACATTTTTAAGACAAAATTAGAAAATTTTGGGTGAAAAAACCTAGTAGCTTGAAATTTAAAGCATTAATGCATTGTAGAGGATTGATGTGGAGCTTCCAACTAGAATAACAATGAATTATAATCTAACTAAATCTAAGGGAGATGGGTATCCCTTGCCTTAAGTCAAATATGTTGTCATTATATATTGTATATTGTATATTTAACTTTTTAATTTTATAAAAATTATGATTAAAATATCAAATATAAAATTAATAATTTATAATTTTATTATTATATGACTTAGTTAGTAATATTGTAATTTATTTTTTAGAAGCAAATAGTCATAAAGTTATTTTGTTTGCCAACACCAAAGAAATTGCATATAACTCTACAAGAAATTGTATAAGATCAAAATTGTTACTTGAATATGTACCCAACGAAAAAGTTTTACCTTGAGATCAATTAGAATCCAAACAAGTAAAAGAAGATCGATATTATACACATGACTCCATCTCATAATGAAAAACCAGTGCAGAGATTACAAAATAATTGCAAAGTGCCTGTATACCAATCCCAAGTGGCATTCCAAAAGTTATAAATAGAAACGATGAATTTTGGTATAATGGTAAAGTAATTATATTGTTAAAGTCACCTAAATAATCTGATATTAATATTGTGTGCAAAAGTAATTTATCGAATATTTCAAATGTTAAAAGAAAAGGTAAAATGTTTTCGTACAGATTTTCACTTCTAGAGGCAGGTTTTTCGAAAAAAGGAAATATTGCTATCTTTTTTTCCGTTTTTTTAACACGAATTATTTCATGTTTGTGGCCTATTTTCATCTTTTTGGTGACTGAGAAGAGTATATGAAAAAGATGTGCGGCAGGCAGAATTATTTGACTATATGGCTTTTTCTTTTTTTTTTTCCTTCCATCAGAAAATAGTTGGTAGGTCCCACGAAAAGGTCATGCTTGCCTTAACCGAATTACCCACTTTATTTATTTATTTATTTATTTTCCTTTTCTGGACAGCTTCTTCCTGACCGTGCAATCTTATTTAACTTGCCCTCCACTCAATGTTAAACTCAAAAAAAAATAAAAAATAAAAAATAAAATATATTTGAAATGATGGTAATGATATCGGCATGTCTACTTTTTTTTATCACAAAATTACAAATAAAATAAAAAAGAAAAGCCCCTTCCACTTTCACCATTATTTAATTTATTCTTCCACCGAATACCAACCAAAACAAGATATTTTTATTTTAAACAAAATAAATAAATAATCATTACAAACAAATGAGATCAATGCCTACTTCTATTAATTTAATGGAACTCCTTGTAATATTTATTTTTTTAATCCCATTTTGGACCTAACTTTTAAGTTAGAGCCTAAAATTTACTCAACAACAAAATACAAAACAAGAAAACTTTTTTATTTGCCCAAAACCATTTTCCAATTCAATCCCACAAATTCAAAATTGAATTTCATCTTTCTCTTCTCAATCTCTCTCTCTTATCCAAAAGAAATTAAAAACCCAAAAAATACTTTTTCTTTTTAAGAAAAAAACCCAATTAAGCTGTTTTTCTGCTAAGTTGAGTTCGATAATCCCAAAAATATTAAGCTGAAAGCTCAAGTTTTTGCAGATTAAATCTCACTGTAAAAGCTCCTTCTGTTGCTTCTACTTAGATTTTCAAAATCTCAAGCTTCTTTTTTTTTTTTTAACCTTTTTTCCTTTGATTTATTCCTTTCTGGGTTTTAAATTTAAAGGTTGGTTTTTTAAAAAAACTGTTTGGATTTTTCTGGTTAATTTTTAGTTTTAGACTTGATTTTTGGATGTTTTAACCTGTAAATCCAAATGGGTTTCTGCTAAAATCCTAAAAAAAAAAAGAAAAAAAGAAAATCTTTTGGGGTTTAAGCATGGAACCAAGGGAAGCTGTGAGTAATAATGGTGGTGGAAGTGGGGTAACTGTGGTGGGATCCGATGCTCCGTCGGACTACCAAATCGCTCCTAGGACTGACAACCTGAACTCCACTCCTGGATCCGCCCCTCCTGATCCTCCGCCGCAGGCGGTGGTGGCTCCTCCATCCACGGCGGCGGCGGCGACTATGACTGTGAAAAAGAAGCGAGGGAGGCCTAGAAAGTACGGCCCGGATGGCTCTGTCACCATGGCTCTGTCACCCAAGCCGATATCCTCTGCGGCTCCTGCGCCCTCTCCGGTGATTGATTTCTCTGCTCAGAAACGCGGAAATGAAGCCGGTCAGCAAGACTAAGTACGAGCCGGAGAATTTAGGTAAAAAAGGACAAATCCAGCGTTTTTATTTCTACCCATTTGAGTTTTACGAGGTTTTGTTCTTATTTTGTTGTCAAAGTTCCAGTCTTTGGTGTTCATGGGGGCGGATTTCTGTTGTTTTTGGTACCTTTTTCTTGGATGCGGGACCTGTGAATTTATACATCAGTTGAGACCTTGAT
Source organism: Rhizophora mangle (assembly GCA_037832345.1). Taxonomy (NCBI): domain Eukaryota; kingdom Viridiplantae; phylum Streptophyta; class Magnoliopsida; order Malpighiales; family Rhizophoraceae; genus Rhizophora; species Rhizophora mangle. The sequence continues at coordinate 3,957,400 of JBAPLJ010001938.1, read as the reverse complement.
TTGTGTGTGAGCTCGTGTGGTTATTGTGGGCTTTTGTTTTTTGATCTTGGGAAGGTCTGAGGTACTTTGGGGTGGGGGGCAGCATGAGAGAATCTTATTGTAGGGTATGTATATATCGCACCCTTTGCTTGTGATTGGTTAGTTCTGCCATGTCATGGTTAAGAGAAGGGAATAGATGGGGACTTTTAGCAACTTGTTGCGGTCTTGACGATAAAAAAGCCGGTTTCTGTTTTCTGTTTTCGGTTCTCTGTTTTATTGCCAGTGTCTGTTATACTGTTTCGGGTTTTGTGTTTCTAAGATCTTTTAACCAGTGGGTCGTCTTGATGGGTAAACAAAAAGATCCATGGTGCTTTGACTTGTATGTTTTACGGACAGGATGAAAGTGAAGAGTCTTAGCTCTGTAACCGGCAAACATCTTAGCATTCCCTATATAGTCTGGCTTATCATATAGCCACCCGCTTTTGTTAGGTTGGGCTATTTCGTCTACCTAGTGAAGGAAAAATTTCTACTTTAAATATAGAATTGAAGGAAAGAAGGTTTTCTACATCTCTTAGTACCTTATTTTTGGCAAATATTTCAGGAAAAAACATGGTATAATGTGGGTTTCTTTTGATACAATATAGATCAAGTATATAGATGTGCATGCCCAACCTACATGGGTATCCTTTTATTAATGTCCTTAGCAATATTTCTTATTTTCTTCTGAACTATTTAAAGTGTAATTTGGAGTGGAATTAAGTGAATTCATTCATTCAATTTTTTTCAGGAATTGCTTACAACTTGAGGAAAGTGGCAGAAAATTTTTGCTCTTTTTATATGCTCCCTCTATTTCTTGTTTATTTTATCTGGCAGTTTTGTTATCTGAGGTAGGGGAACCCATGAGTTTTAACTCTGTAGGAAACCTATCATTGGAAGGCTGAGCCTGCAGATGATCTTACCTCCTAACCCTGTTGGAATGGTGTGCACTCTTATGCAAGAAATTGAATTGCCATCCATATATAATCTAGTGGTTTAAACAAAACTTAGTTGCACCATTTATGTGCTGCTGTTATTTAGATTAAAATTAGTCTACACCATAATCAACAAGCTTGAAAGTGTTCAATACAGAGTTCTAAGCTAGAAAGAGGCTGGAGACAAGATGTGTGTTCAATGCAGAATTATAAGCCATAAATAGACTGGCTACGAGATTTTAATTCATGACAAATGCACACCTTCCTTTTATTCTTGAGAACAGTGCTATTTAGTAGCCTTTTGTATTTTGAGCTGTGTAATGAAAGAATTCCGATTTCTCCTATTCTTCAATCTTTCACTCCTTACAAAGACAACTGGCATCCAAGAGAAACCATTTACAGATTCTCCTATTTTTCTTAAATTATTATCCAGTTTCCATTGTGGTGCATTTATATTGTTCTATATCGTATGGATTAAAAATTATTTCAGAGTAAGGACTTCCAGCCCATGGTGACTAATCTTGACAGAAATTTCTTTGTAGGTGAATGGGTTGCATGCTCTGTTGGTGCCAATTTTACCCCCCATATTATTACTGTTAATGCTGGCGAGGTATCAGTGATTTGTTGTTTCTCTTTTCTCATAACAACTTTGAAGGTGCTTATGTTATGTCATATATGCTCAGCTACATGCAATGATGGTATTAACTTCATGCTAAATAAATCTGTTGGAAAAGTCTGGATGTTCTCTGGAGTTTTGTTCCATGTTGTTCAGTCTTTATCAAAAAGTACGATATTCCATTTCAGATAGATTCACAACTAAAAGAAAATATGATAACTATTTTACCTATGATATAGATGAGGAGGGAGAAAATGATTTTCTCTTTGTGCTATATCCAAGAATTATGTTGTGTTATCTCTGGAGTCTAGGAATGAAGAGTGCCATTAGAACTGGCTGCAATACTGTGTTTTATTCTAGAATTTCCAATATTGAATTCTATGTTTTCTGAGTAGTTGACTGAATGTATTACTAAACTTCTACATTTTTTCCCACAGGATGTTATGATGAAGATTATATCCTTTTCTCAACAAGGGCCTCGAGCCATATGCATTCTTTCTGCAAATGGGGTAATTTCAAGTGTGACCCTTCGTCAACCTGATTCTTCTGGGGGTACCCTCACATATGAGGTGATAAAAACCTACACTTTCTTGAACTAAATGTCTTTTTCCCTTACCAATTAAGGAAGCATCTTGTCTCTTAATGCATGGCTCTGGCAGATCTTAGGGCAACTGTGTCTTCTGAGTACATATTTCAAGTCCATCATGCTTCATTCCTTTGTCATCATTGTTTCTACAATGTGGTTGCATACTTTTGTCATACCTAAACAAAATATTTCTATTTCTGAGATAAGTTAGTTTTACCTGACATGTCTATGATTTAAACTTCAAACGCAAGAAATGTGTGTTTAGAGTAACAGCTTCATTTTTTTTCAACTGATCAGGTGGCTTTACTTTAAGGTGGACTTCTATAAACTTGATAAGACTGTAAGGATCAGTGATTGTCAAATTAAATCAGAAGCATGATAGCGGATTAAATAGAGAATGGATCATAATTCATTTCCATTTGGGATGTGAACATGTCTAGTGTTTTCTTTCTGATTTATCTGACTTTTCTTCTAATAGCTGTGGAATTAAAACTTGCTGCTTATTGTCTTTTTATTGTATTTAAATATACACGCACTTTGAGAATTTAAAAGTTCAGAAGTTGGAGACTACAGTCGGCATGTTTTGATCATGGTGCAATTTGTTTTTTTATCCATTTCATTTTCCTTCTATTTTTTCCTTTTTCCCCATCGATGGAGTGTTTGAGATCCTCAATAACTCAAGTGCTTATAAGTGTGGTTATCTCTTCCCAAGCACCTGATATATTTCCTGCATATAGTTACCCCTAGTAAATTTGCCTCCCTGTTATGTCAGAAGTGCAAATTGAATGTCCTTGTTTGGTTTTCTTCCAGGGTCGTTTCGAGATACTCTCTTTATCTGGTTCATTTATGCCAACTGAGAGTGGAGGAGCAAGGAGCAGATCCGGTGGGATGAGCGTTTCATTGTCAAGTCCAGATGGACGTGTTGTAGGTGGTGGTGTTGCTGGTCTGCTGGTAGCTGCAAGTCCCGTGCAGGTTTGGCTTTTCAATTTTCATCCCCTTTACTTTCTGCTAACATCCCCCTTCCACCAAATATATCCCCTCCATTGGTCCAGAAATGTCTTGGCACACGCAGCGCTAATTCTGACTTGCTCTCATTTAATCAAATTTGATCAGGTTGTGGTAGGCAGTTTTCTGGCGGGAAACCAACATGAGCAGAAGACAAAGAAACAAAAACACGAGACCATATTAACCATCACATCAACTGCCACCATTCCTATTTCCACGCCTGATCCAAAATTCAATCTCTCGTCCTCCTACAGTGCTGATGGATGGTCATCTTTTCCTCCAGATTCAAAGAGTAACCCAACTGACATCAACGTATCATTGCCGGCCAGCTGAACTTGGGGGGTTTTTACCTTATTGGAGCATTAGAAGAGGATTGTTCACGTAATTAAAATGGCAAATTCCCTCTCCAGCTTATTGAATCTCACCTTAATATTGCTTTGTCTGTAAACTTAATGGTCTATTGATCAGTACCACATGTTGATTTAGCTGATTAGATTAGGCTCCCTGCTTCTGTTGTCGTGTAGAATGTTTGATGTAGTATTTTTACGCCTAATGTTGCCTTTCTTTGGAGTGATGGACGACTGTGTTTTTCATGTTTCCAAACGCACCTATGCATTGTTTCTATGGACCCCCACCCTTCCAAAAGGAAGAAGAAAATTCTAAAAATAGAAAAAAGAAGAGAAGAAATTGACAAGCAAAACGTGTCTCAGCCTCTGACCATATCTTACTCATTCGAGGAAGTTCACAAACTGATTAGTCAAACGCCAAGAAAAGGACCCACTGAAGAAGAACGATAAATAACATTAGTGAATCTGGCCACCTAAACCTGCTACTAGAGGTGATCGACCATGGTAATTAAGAGGATGCATTAGTTACATATGAAGATGAAATCAAAGACACTGAAAATGAGTGGCTTGATTGGTAATTTTCACATGCTTGTGATGCGGCCAAAAATGGACCTGTTCCTTCCGCCCAAGTTATCGTACCACGGGAACTAGCGTAAAGCCATAAATAAAGAAACGTAATAGAGATTCCAGGATATACAGATATCTCATGCTTACATTACTTGACAAAGTTGAATTACTTAATTTCTTAGCGTATTTTTTTGATCATACTTAATAATATACTCCACAATACTTTTCAATACAAAACCCCATTTCCAGAGATTATTGAGAGGACATCCAAAAGGTGACATTTGTATTGTTGGACATGAATGTTTCCGGGAGACCATTACTTGCTTTATTGGTTTTCTTATTAGCTGCTGTTCTTGTCATAAAGTTTTCCCCATCTCTCCCTTTGTTTCCATTGTTCAACGCCTTCATATTGGTCTTCACTCTCAGAAATCACAGACTATTTGCAGACGAAGCTGATGGAGAACAAGACGATGCATGTGATGGTGTCATGGACAAGTATAGCGATGAAGACAATGATGAATACGTAGATTGTTATGATGAAGATGATGATGGCAATGGCCGTGACGACAAGATTGGCTGGGAAAATGAAGAATCCGATGATGACTTGGAGACAAGAATTGAGGACTTCATTGCTAAGGTTGTCAAGGGATGGAGGGATGAATGGCTGAGGGATAAGCGTCAATATGGCTAAAGGGGCGGTGAAAATATAGGATACTTCTTTGCAGAAGCGTCGGCATATCATAAATCAATTTCTTCAATGGTTCTCAGAATACGTAGCAGATTTTCTGATTTCTGTACAAATGTTCTTCTCTTTTTTCCTTTTTATTCTTCTGTGCTTTAGGGATGTTACGTGCACCCTTAGAGGCAATCAACAATGGCTTGCATGGGAGAACGGCGGAAATGTCGTGTTTACTTGTGCTAGCCACGTTTGCTTTGCTCTTCGCATCATCTGTCTTACATGTTCATTCATACTCATGTATGACAATGTTACTGGTTTTTTAATGACTCGGGGTTAAACATTTTATGTGGACTTTTTCTTTCTTTCCAACAAAAAAAATATATCAATGAGTTGCACTTTGGGGCCAAATCATGAATTATTTATTGTTATCTTATTACTTAAATACTGTTAAATTTAAATAAATTTTTTCACAATCAATCTCATATTAACTGGTTTAAAACCTCGTTACCCTTTATTTAAACAAATGAAATTACATTTTACTAAGATAAGCTACAATATTATTATTCAAACTTGACCTAACACAAAGAAACATGTATTGGACTACTAATTAAATTATATTTCAAATGATTACTAAGTTACATATCCTTCAAAGAGCCCCTCTTAGAAATAAATTATAATTTTCGAAAGTTTTATTATTAGGTCCTACCAATTTTTGAGCAATTGACAGAACAGAACCTCTTGAGAAAGTTCGAGCATGTCTCCCCCACGTAAATGCATTAAATTATGTGCAACGTTGAACATTTCACCGGCTGTTCACTCTGTTTAGTCGCCGAGATATGTCGAGTTCCTTACTGAGATGTCTCGTTCTCGTTCTAATTGTTACCTTCGAATTACATGATAAAAATCATGGCAACAATGAAAGAAAATGAACGAAAGGCCAGTCAATTTTAGGCAAAATTTTGTCGGAAAGAATGCGTATCTAAATATCAATTCTACAAACTGCCTAGAAAACAGTTGTCGTGAGCCAAAGACCAATCACCCCTTAAGAACTACAGTCCACTAAATTAAAGAAGAAATGCATTGATCTTACAATCCTGGAACTTGGAAATGTTTTACAACAAACCCCTCGTTTTGCTAACCACTAAAACAAGGCAGCAATTTACCCCAATTGCAATCGCACCCATCATTCGTAGTCATGGTCTTCCAGTGCTGTCAATATCATCCTATAACATAACACAAATAGAGCAATCTCACTTATGGATTTCCAGTAACAAAGGCGAGAATTCTCAAGGGTAGCAGCTTTGTTAACATACCAAAATATAGCCAGAAAGAGGAGAACGATGAGATAAAAGAGTTTGAAAAGCCGCTGCTTCTTTTCCCAATGAAGTTGGTTGAATATCTCGGTGACATCTATCAGATGCTGCCTTCGTGTGTAACTAATCAAAGAAATGATGCAGTTGGATGTATCATATACAATAGATTTAATGACAAAATCATAGAAACACCAAATCTCACCAAGCAAGGCTGCATAACATCAAAACACCTGCAAATACTGCCTGTTGGATGAAGCCATTTTGCACTTATCAAAACTATTTAGTCATGTCTCCAATTTCTCTAGCATTATTGCACAAAACGGCCAATTCGAAAACTTAAAACATTCTTCCTACTCATTTCACGCTCAAAATTTTTAAAATGTGAAAATGAAATGACTCTTAACTACTTCATATAAATGATTTCAGGATCATGAGTACACCTTTTCTTCCCACAACCAAAAAAGATAATCAATCAACTGAAAGCTGTGGTAGACCATGTTGAGCAACAATTGGTCAAAGGTATCTTATTCACATGGGATTTCTCTGAAATAGTTGTCCTTCAAGTAGAACTCCATGTCTCAGAGATGAGCAACCATTTGAGAATAGATGTAGCCAAAATTAAAGTTGAAGTGAACAGGGGAGAAAACTTACAGTCTCACATTGTAGTAAAGGTAAGGAGCGCACAACAATGACATACACCAGTGCCCAGTTAGGAGATAAAACAAGCCCAAAGCTCCTTCTGTAATGTACTCTGGTAGTATCACTTTGTTTATGCGAGATGAGGAGTCATAAGGATTGATGTAATCAAATTCTAGGTCCGCCAAGCACATAAGCTGTAATCAATATTTTGATAAGTTAATTCCATGCATCATGATATACAATATAATTTCTAGTGTTGAGAGACATCTCAAAGTCCTTAATTCTTTGTCAAGCAACCTAAAGCAATGGTGGCAAAACATCCATGGCTATTGAGAAAATTTGGTACTATTTCCATCTTACATAAATGTCCATCAGTTCATAAATATTCATAAATGCAAGAATATTTATGAATGTCATATTACTCCATAATATAACATCCAAGAAACAATAACATAAGATTTTGAGAGCCTTAAGGATAATCTAGTATGATTAGGAGTGGCAGAGTATATTGTATAAAAGTTTAATTTTTTAGATGTTTTTGGCAGAGGAGATGTACTAAAAAAATAAGGAACAGTATGGGGCTACACAAACTGAATTGCTTACATTTTATTAAAACTCATGTCCCAATGACATGCAATGCACAGAGCATCCTACACAATAAGCAAACTTAAAGCTAGTCCTTGCATGTATTCCTTTTGTTTGATTTAAAAAATCACCTACAGGCAACTTGTTTCCTTCAATTATCTATTGCAAGTCTAAAGCAAGGGTTTATTGTGAATTTGTCATGAACAATGGCAGTTACCATGTCAAATGATAAATGTTCATGCCTGAATGTCCAAACCACATAACAAGTAGGAGTATTGAATCATGGAAAACCAATCTCACAACCCTTACAGAACATTATAAAAACAGGCTGATAAAGATGAGAAAAGGGCATAACACCATCCATGGAGTGCCCTAACACTTCAGTCAAATTCTAACATCCTTCAAGGCAACAAAACGTATTTTTTACAGAGGTTGCTATAATTTTTCCTTCCCCTTTGAGCCATGATAGCTATGATTATAGAACAAAACCAGTAAGAATCACTGAGACAATAAATGAGTAAACATGCAATTCGATTATGTTTTCAATTTGGCTGGATAAGTTGTTAAATAAAAAAAGGCCAAATAAGGGTACAGCATGGATCTAACCAAGCAAATACTAACAATCAACTTTCAAGCTAATACAAAAGAGCAAAGCTCCAGAAAACCCTTTGCACAAGAAATTTGAAATTTTCAAAATTATTATTTTGCAAAGATTTATGTGTCAGGAAAGAGCAAAGTTAAAGCTCCAAAAAAAATGTTGCAAATTTGTTAAAAGACCAAAGATAACTTTTCCAAGAAAGAAGGGAGAAAAAAAAAAAAAAAAGAAAAGAGCTTCTAAGTTCCAAAAACTTTTGGAAATTTGATTCTTCTGCAAGCAGCAGTCATGACTTTATTTCTTCCCACAGTATCTTGCAATGATGGTTGCCTCGCAGCCAACGCACTAATCACATACCAACTCCATGATAGAAAACTAGAAATCAACTTCTAAACTGGGAAAAATAAACACCAAAAGTATCAAATTCACAATCAGATAAACAAGACCATTCCTAAAGTACCAAACTTTCGGTTAAATTAGAAGAGAAAAAAGAATCAGCAAATTCCCAAAACAACACCCAGAACCACCAAACATTTGGAAAAAAAAACAATATATATATATAATCTGTATGCAGAAGCCAGGCAATTCATTCAAATTTTATGGAACCCGAACACCCATTACACGTTTGAACGTGGAAAAAGAGAGAGTTGAGAGTTGAACTGGAAGAAAAACAATTAACAATCAGAAAAACAAAAACATCCTAAAAGTAACAAACTCTCGGTTAAATTAGAATCAAAAAGGGTCAGCAAACTCCAATAACAAACGCCCAGAACAACCAAACCTTAGAAAAGCCCCAAAAGCTCTAATCTTTATACAAAAGGCAGACCATTACATGGTTAAGCATGAAAAAGGAGGAAAAAGACAATATATATATATATATATATATATATATATATATATATAGAGAGAGAGAGAGAGAGAGAGAGAGAGAGAGAGAGAGAGAGAGAGAGTTGACCTGGAAGACGATGATGACTAGGAGGGCTATGAGGAAGAAGAATGATATGAGCCACACAAAGAGATCTCCCATACTCCTTTACCCCCCACCCCACCCTCGACCTTCTGTCGCTCGCTGGCGTTTTTGCTTTCACCCTTTTGCGTCTGCTTCAGGGCTTGAAGAGAGTTGCGCACAAAGCATCTCAGTAACCTCGATTTTGCGTTTCCTTCTCCTGATTATTTTTTCAAAAGCCTGGTTAATAAATAACTTTAATCGATATTTCAAAATATATTTTATTATTAATCTTTTTTTTTCTTACTCAAATATCAAATAACAATCATATTAAATATTTTAAATTTACTATTATTATAATTAAATATAAAAAATAATTTAAAATTAATAATATTTAAATTATAACCTTTTATTATAAAAAAAAATAAACGATAATTATTTACCAATTTTAGCACACAAGTCACGAAATATCTTTTTTAATAAAAAATTCTTTTATTTTACAGCTTTTATATTAATGTTTTTGTTGATTTATTTTTTAATTGTTAACTTTGTTACTTACCACGAGAAAATTTTTGACGGTCAACCAAATAACCACATTGCCCTTCACTTTAGCAATTTTTTTCTAAACTTTTATGGGAAAAATCGAATATTTGAAAATTTCATGAGGGCTATATTGACATTTGCAGACCGCTTTTATTGACTTTTTGAGCTTTGTTTCATTTTTTGACAATATTATTTCAAATACCGAATACCTATACTTAACAATTATTTACATTAGATATATTTTTTTTTTTTTAGCTTTGTCTCTTTCTTTGACTGTTTTACTAGGTACTCCACAACTTGGTTCCAGGCAATCAGACGGCTGGGAGATGCAGTCGGTCGGCGGGCAGTGGATGGGTGGATATGTAGATCGGCAGCCGGAGGGTTGGAAAACGGTGGTCCCTTGCAGCACCGGTGAACTGAGGTGGCGCGTGGCATTTGGAGCAACGGCTGCTCGAGCTTCGAATATTTGTAGATCCACGGCCTTTGAGCGCGCGACGGCCAGAAACAGGACGATCGGCGGCCGACGGTTCAGATGGCGCCCTCGACTGACTGACGAAAGCGACAAGGCAAGAAGGCGCGTGACGACGGCAGCTGGTCGATTTCAGACTCAGTTAACATTACGACCGAACAATACAACAGAAAGTTATCGGGTCGCACAGAGTTTACTTCGATTTACAGTTACAACAGCCGACATACACTTATGTTTTATTTTATAAAAAATAAAGACAATAAAATTCTTTCCTTATAAATTGTTCGTAGAATTGTTTTTAGTGTGTTTAACGGTTTTAAATTACTATCAAATGCTTTAGATGCGTTTTAATTATTTCACAATTATTTTTCTTTTAGACATTGATGGGTAGAATATATTTAGCGGTTTTTGGACTAAATTCAGATTTTCAAACGTTAAACCCCATATCAAAATATCTTAAAGGAACTTAAACTCAAAGATAACGTTAATCTCAAAGGTGATCGCGAATTTCCTTTTATCCTTTATTAGAGAAAGAGAGAGCTTCTCGTTTTTTTAGTACAGTGGAAAATAAAGACAGTTTCTTTTATCTAAGGGAAAAGGTTGGAGAAGAAGAACAGAATTATTAGGACTCGGATACAAAACTAAGAAAATATGATGTGGCGACTCAACGAGTTGTGCTAGAAGGACAGGAAGAAGGATTTTATTACTGTATATTAACGAAACGGAAGAAACAACAAGATTTTCTAATACATTATAAAGACACAGGCTTCTATGTACAAGAGAAACAAATGGAAAGGAGTCATAGCAAGATGTCCATTAACTTTGGCAATGGAAAAGGAGACTTGGCGGACAACGTCTTTGCTCTCTCCGGGCAAGAAGATGATGAACTGACTGAAGCTGAAGCTGAAGCTGAAGCCTTTGTGCACAAAAAGAAGTTCCTGGACCCCAAGTTTTTCAACTTCTCATCCGGCCTCAAACCTGCACCAGTCCCGTGACATTGGGGGCACATGTCTTTGAAACTTACATATAAAAACTTACACGAAAAACCTGGATTGAATTTGGGCTCAAAAGCCTTCAATTACTTAATAAAAACATCTACACGCCAAGTTGATGGGTCGTTTTTTTTCCTTAAAATGAAGCCCGATGCCAACGAGGTGCATAACACTTGGCACGTTTTAATGCATTCAGTTGTCATATAGACAGTCTCTTGGATCGCAACTTCGCATCTCTATTCATCTATTTGTTGAGTTTCGTTGCGTGTAAAATGGTAAACTTGAGGCGTTTTGCGAGTTCATATTAAATAATTAGATTTGTGATTACTATGAATAACTATGAAGATATATTATAATAATACAATATGTAAACCTGTATAAAACCGGTCTAATTCACTGTACTCGTGGAAGCTTTCTGTGATTTGTATATATATGTATGTACTCCATCGCCAAATTATCATTTTACTGGATACTTTGTCAAGAATATGATATATTGCATGCATTTGAATGCAAAAATATACGTAGCATACTAATTAATTAACCAACTAAACATGGATTAGTTGGTCACATTACCAAAAATTTTTAGAAGAAACATTAAGTGACAGCAATTTTTTTTTTTTTTCTCTTAGATGGGATGCAATTTTATTTAAAAAAAAAAAGGAAATGAATATGCAAAGTGACTATTGACGGGAGGTCAACTTACAGTCCAAGCTGAATTGGGAGTAGTGAAGCTCGAAACGATCAGGATCAGTCTCCCTCAGAAGAGGTCTTCTCTTCTCCTTCACGTAAATCCCAATCGCCGCCTTTACCAACTCCGTCACTGCGCTCTCCGGTGACATAACCACCTTCACCGGCCCTAGACTCCTATCTATATTCACGTTCATCAACAACTTCGTCAGCTTCATTTGCAAGGTCGTCGTTGGCACACCACCATTCTCCCTAGTTGACGTCAGCTTTCCGGGAACTGATTTAAGCCCTGCTAGCCGGCGGGCGAGCAGGGGCTGCTGCCACTCTGGCGGGGATGCCTGCAACGCTCTGTAGGAGGTGGCACTGAGGGTGACGTGGCGGAAGCTGGTTGTACATTGAGAAGTCATATCGACTTTGAGTTGATGAGAACGATGCCTTTGTTTTATGATTTAAACCGAATGAAAATTTATATTGCAAGATGGGTTCGTTTAATTCCCCTTTTTTTTTATTTTTTTTCCTCTTTTGTCTTTCTGTTTTGTTTGGATTTTTGCAAGGAAACTTCGTAGAAAGTAGCAAGTTTGGAGAGTATCCTCCACGTTATGAACATTTACAAGCACGTAGTAAATAAAAAAAAAATAAAAAATGTCACATCTAGAGCTCCCCTTGTGTCATGCTTGAAGCCAACGTCACACTCAAGGGGCCTTCATTAGCAGTTAGCTTTAGTTGCCTTATTTTATGGCTCAAAAACGCCAAAAAGTTGTACGGATAAGTTATGGTTTGATTAAATCAGATTATTCATAATGATATTATGAGATTTACAAAGAATGTTACCTTCTTACAACATATGGTCCTAAACTCATGCTTTGGTAAAGATCGTACAAGCTTTATTAACTAAATCAACTTAATCATCATCCAATATATTTCTTTAGCCATTTGGCATATGTTTGTTTCTGTAAAGGAAAACATCAACAGATGGGATACAGTCTGTGTCTCCAGCGTCATAAATCAAATAATGAAAAATGAAAAAAAATCATTAGTTGAGCTCATGACTAGATTAAACATTTCATTCCACTTAAAACTAGGTGTGCGAGGAATTTTCAATTCAATGTTTATCTGATATGCTAAACTCTTGTTGTCAAATGGATATGGGAATGGTAAAAATTATAAATATTAGTCTCTGATGACCGTTTGATAAAAAACAAAGATAATGGAAAATGAACTTGTGCCATTCTTGTAGACCTACTACTAATTTTTTTTTTTTTCAGCTCATTTTTCAGACGGGGTAAGTTCTTATTCAACCAGTTATTTTATGGAATAGAGTGAAGCTTACTTGATAATCTGAATTTCCAGATTAGACGTTTCAAGTTCATACCGCAAAATATAAGGAAGAAGTGCATGGGGTAAAAGTTAAAAGGATGGTTACCATGTGATCGGCAAAAAGCAAAGCCCAGATCGAATGATATTGGGTTGTCCAGAATTAAAATGGCCATGCTCTACCCATTGAAGTGTGCCATTTCAGCGAGCTTGGCAAGTTGGTTCGGTCGGTCTACGGTGTGGTATGGGCCTAATCCTAAAACATTATTTCTTTCTCAGTTTTTGTTTGTAAAAATTATCCTTTAAACATAAAACTAAATGTTCAGATAGATCTTGCGCATAATAGAATTTGTTTTCTCAATTTTGGAAGACTTCATTTTACAGGTTGCGACCCAAAAAAATGGAAATTAAAGGGGGTAATCATAATTTATCTCCTTTAAAGGCTATCATGAGACCTTTATTGATGATGTCTATATGATGAAAATAGGAATACAAGCAAGCATGCTTCACTGGAATCAATGATATTACAAGAGGGATATCAATTTGCACAACAAAATTAATGAGAAAATTGAATTTGTACATTTGTAGGAATTTGTAGAGAAATAAAAAATACAAAAAAATGGAAGCGAAGAATGAAAGATAGAGACCGTGATTGACGTAAGAGTTCTGCAAAATAATATACTCTTAACGGTGTCATTATAGGTTATTTGCTATTGCCAGCAAACAAAGATCCTCCGGATCATACGCACTCTTCTCGCAATTTTTCCAAGCTTACGAGCAATGAAACTCGGAAGCAACAATGGAGGGAGCGGAACTGGCGGGGATGAGTGGTTTGCCTCCGCCGTAACAATTCCAGAACTGAAGGAATTTGAAGCTCCATTAGCACTGTGACCACTGCTATTTCTTCTGAGATAGAAGCTTCTGCTCCCAATATCCCTTATTAATTCGGATTTGTCTAAACCTGTTAAACACCCAAAACAGATCATTAGCAGCTGCAATGGCAAGAATTTCATAAATGCCAAGCTACATAAAAGGTAAACTATACCCACTTAACAGAATTAAACCCCCAACTTCCAGTTATGGCATAAAAAATGGGCAGAAAGAAACATGGCAAAAACAGATCCATGCAGAGAATTGAGGAGTTCAACAAATTAGCATGGCACATGCAATAAATAGACAAAATCCATATGTTCAACTCATTTCCCATAATTTTGGAACATAAACCAACAATTGACATGAAATCAACCAACCATACATGAATGAATTTAACCTTCTATGCGTGGCTATGTAACTAGGGACAAAGTACTAACGTATTTAAATAACAAATTCAGTTGAAACCCAATTAATAGTTAGACGCAAACAATCCACATATTCACAGACATTGAAGGCTGAAATAGGAGTGGTGCAGTTCATAGGAAGCTGCTGCAACCCTGTCAAGCTTTGGGGTTCGGCCTTCTTCACCGTACTTCTCCAAAACAATCTTAATTGTGTCCTCCACACTCGAACCTAGTTTAACCATAGTCTTGACTGGTCCTGGACTCCCTTCAACTGTTACATTCACCACCACCTTTGCATCATTATTGTATCCCTAACACAACCAAATTTAGTACACAATTCAGCATAACCCTTGAGGACAATGCAATAATGGAAAGGGTTAAATTTTAGAAAAAACTTAAGTCCTTCTTACAAGAGAGGTCACTGCATTGATTATATTAAAAATGTTTTCTTTTCCAAAAAAACAAAAAAAAAAAAACCTTACCCACAAATCAAAAAACATTGCCCATATATTTTAATTAGACAATTCACTATATATAAATATAATAATATTTTATATACCTCAAAACTCTGGCTCCGAGGAGAGGAGGCCAACAAAGGAGAAGCAGAGAAGATGTCCGTACAAGTATGAGGCCTATACAAAACCCCACCTTCTTCGCTCTCACTCTCACACCACAAATTCCTCCGCCGCTGACGATCTTCGCTTTCACTGCTACAGCCACCACCACTGTTACTCCGTAGCTTCGGCTCCGACAAGCATCGGTTCAAAATCCTTACAGGTTTAGGACAGTAGTACAGTTGCTTCCCCGACCGCCGTGGCGGAGTGGCGGTGCGCCTAGGAGACGGATGTGCATGTGGGATCCTGCTCCTCCGTCCCCCGCCGGTGGCCGGACCTCTCCGCCGGAGATTCCTCTCCGACATATTTATATGTAGCTGCTAATTTGTTTAATTATTTTGTATTGGATGAATTGTATATTTAGGATATTGAAAAATCAAAGGCTGTTGCTTTCCTCGGAAATTTGTCTGAGAAATGGGCTGAGAAGAAGAGGGAAGTTGGAAAGGTAGTCTGGACTTTTGGGACTTTGCGTGGGAAATGAGTTTCCTGTCTTTTAGTTTAACTTTTTTTTTTTTTGGATTTATTTCTTTTGAAATGGAAAAAAAGAAAAATACATAGGTGCTGGAAAAATTAGATTCGAATTTATACTATTAAATTTAAATTATTAACTATAATTAATATATATTTTTAATATATAATAACTTAGTATAATCAACAATTAATATTTAACAATTTAAACTCATATCAATTTTTACATTTAATTTGTATGTTTATATAATACATTCCTTTAAAATAATTGAAAATTAAAATCTTTGAGAGAATAGAATTGAATCCTAATTTCATTAAGAATTTTGAAATACATTTTTATCATTCTAGTTAATTTATTTTTCAAAAGATATATATTTTTTAAAGGCTGTATGAAATTATTGGTATTTAAATGTAAAAAATAACAAATTTAAAATTTTTTTAGTCATTTTTTAAATTGACAAGTTGCCACTCGAGCTCATTGCGAATTTACTTCAAATTTTGGTTGGCAATCTAGCTCTGGCATTGAAATCTAGCTCTGACATCTAACTAATCTTCAATGCCAGAGCCAGTAGTTAGAAGTCCTGACGTACCGAAACAGGCTTTTTGAGCAGTTGTGCAAGGCATTCCTACTTACTAGTCCACCACGTACAGAAATTCTAGGCATTGATGTGAGTTTGGGACCACTCGACCCGTGTGTCCCAAGGGAGAATGAGCATGTTGCCTCTCGGGCTCTTCTATTTACTTCAAAATTGGATTGGGAATCTTGCTCTGGCGTCCAACTAATCTAATTTTCAATGCCAGAGCTAGCTTTTTGTGTAGTGCAAGCAATTCCCAGAAGTCTTTGACGCACTACTAAAAGTAAGTTTAAGTAAATTAAGTCGATACTTATATCTCAATAAAAAAATTTTAAAATATTAAATTTATAAATATTTTTATTTATATGTCACTTAGTTATTTTTTTTTTCCCTTTTATAATATAAGATTTTTTAACTGTAACTAGGTTGCCAGTATAATATTGGAATTTATTATTCTGGGTCATTGCCATTCCAGCAGCTCGACAAAACGTCAGCACCAGGAAATCAGCCATGGACTGGTGGCACAAATGAAAGAAAACCAGTGGCACATCTTCGAGTTGGAATATGAAAAGGAAATTTTGGGGTGCTATGCTGCTGGCCTGCACGGCACTTAACAATGTTGAATTTGGAGAGAATGCAGCTGGGCATTGCTTTTAAGTTGCAGCCTTACGAAATCAGCCATTACCCTTCTTGCGACATTGATGCTAATGTAAAGCATGTATGACTTTTGCATGGTCAACATTCAGAGTAGTATTGTGCAACCAGCATTCCAATTGCTATGTTGAAAATATTGGAACACGTTCTTGCTCGCTACATCAAGAAAACGTGAGGATCCAAACCTTTTGCTGCAAACCAAATTGGCAAGCAACAAAGAGTCCTTTTGCTTGCCCTGCAAGGGCTTAACGCACAAAAAGACACCAGATTGACAATCCATGTTGATCCTTCAATCAAAAAGGAGAAACCACAAAGGAATATGACATTTGAGCGTTTGAAGCATTAAGGACACTTCTTCTTCAAACAATATTCATTTTACGGTAATTCAGAATAGTCATCTGGCCAGGTGATCCGAGGTATCTAAAAGTGCGAAAAAGAATTGCTTAAATCCAATCACTACAAGGCAATACTGAAGAGGATGCCACTGAATTTCGCAATTCGGTGGCCAAAAACACACAACTAAATTAAAAATCATAAAACAACTCGAACAAATTGGTAAGCGAGAAAAGAAAAAAGAAACGAATTTTATTGAAGAGAGAAGCTTGAAGATAAACAAGATACCTGAACGTTTGTGTCTTAGCCATTTCCAGGCAGAGACAAACCAAAGCATTGTGTTTTGTTTCTTGTAGAAAATGGCAAAAGCGTTTTTTTTTTTTCCTTCCTTTTTGGGAGAGAAATGGAGAGGAAATGAAGAACCGTGCAAAAGCCCATGCATTATGGGCCAGAGGGCCATTTCCGTGAAAATGAGCGTAGGCACCAAGTGACTCAGCTTCTGGCCTTTTACAGGCTTACCCACCACAAGCTACTCCCATCATTCAAAAGGCATTCTTAATTGTCCCCAGTGACTGAATATTAAATTTTATCTTTTAAATTCCGAGTTCTAATTCTTAAAAGATAAGTATTAGGAATGTGGATAAGCAGAAAACTATTCGATGTGTGGGCCTCTTAATTGACAATATATATATCTTTTTTGGGGGTAAAATCCCAATTGAACAATAAAATCGCCCACCATGTCAAATAAAGTGGAGCCAAGAAGTTTGGTCAGTTACACCTTAGAATACGACAAATGTGGAGTAAATGAAGGTGGTGGTGGTGGCGGGGATTGGGCGGCCGGCGTGGGGTGGTTGGGTCTAGTCTACTATAGTCTTCTAATGGTCCATTTCATTATATGAGATGAGTGAAGGGAGGAGATACCAGTAACCAAATATACAGAGAAAAAAGGGTTACATTTTATATTGTCCATAATGGCCGTTCGGCAGATTTAGGTTGCTTCATAAAATTACTTCATGGCTTTCCTACCCTATAAACCTGGCTTTCCTACTCTATAAACCTCACGTCCCATGACGATTAGGGTTAGTCAGGAGGGAAAAAGAAATTCAGGAACAAAGTTTTCCAATTTAATATTCTATCAAGTTGCCCCTCCTTTTTAAATATAACAAACGTCTTAAACCTTATATAATTCTCTACAATTGTTTAATTTTGGTTAAACAGTATATTCCTCACATCAGAAATAACACACATTTTAATATGATTTATATTTTAAAGAAAAATAAATTTTAGATCCCTTATCTAATTCTAATCAATGCATGCGTCTAGGCCTATGTGAGTCGCTGTTAAGTACAGTTCAGACAACTTGATCCAACAGTTCACAGAGATGCTCCTATTTGTACAAATCGTTTCCAGATGAAGGGGCATGTTCGGATGGGTCGCCCCCACATTAGCTGTAAAAAAATATATATATAATCGATTTTTTTTTTCTTATTGTCATCAAGGAAATGGAAAGCAAAAAAATAAAAATAAAAATAAAAATCAAGACTTCTAATTTAAGTGAGGAGGAAAATATAGTAAAAAAAATTTAAAGCTATGACCACTAATTAAAATAATGTGACATAAGTTAGTTATGATTTGTACTAGCTTCTTTGAAAAATTCAAAACTATTAAAAAAAAAAATGTCAATAATAGTTGATACCCTCTTGATGTCTCTTATTACATAACTTGCATTGTACCATAGCGTGAACACCTTAATCTCACTTGTATGATTTTGTACATGCATGTAGACTTGTTGATTTTTGGAATCAAAACCTACTATAGAATTTTTTAAAAAAAAAAAAAAAAAAAAAATCATTTTTTAACTAATAAAAGAAATAGACAACTATAAATTCAAAGATTGGAATAGTACTCTCTTTTAAAAATTTAAATAAATTAATTAGATGTAAATTAGTATTTATCAAATTTAAAATTTAAAATTCAAATAAATAATACAATTTTTATTTCTTCTTTCTCACATAACAACGCATATTGTCATTTTTTTCAAATATCAAAGCGATCTGTAAATGCCGCCTCACAACTTTAGTGTATACTCAACTAACCTGTACTTTGCCCGAAGAATCTTGAACGTGACAGTTACACAGGCTTAACAAACCCTTTAACATTTGACGAATGAGACGGACTCATATTACAAATTTATTCTTGCAATTGGCATTTTCTAGCATAGCCATCGATTCCTAAGTTATTTCTACGCATTTATTTTGAAAAATTCAAGTTTAAATATTGAGAGAGAGTTATAAGATAAAATTTATAAGAAGAATGATGGTTTTTAAGTAGCTCATTGCGAGGAATTCGTAATAAATAATATATATATATATATTAAAAAAAGACACAATCGAATAGCTTATAAAATGAATCTCAATTTCGTCAAATTTCTAATAAAAAAAAAAACTCTTCAAAGGATCGGGATCCCAAACTTAAAAATTTACAAAAATACAAATTTTAATTGTCAAAATAACAAAAACATTTATAATAATTAATAAGTACTTAAAAAAAATATTATTATATTTATTTATTTTTTAGCATAACACACATAACTTTATATTTCACAAATATATTTTACTATTTTATTTATTTTATTAAATTATATATATATATATATATTTCATATTTAACATGGAATTGACTCACAAAACCTGGACATACTTGATAATGCTTCACTTCTTAAAAGGAAATATCGGAATATATATTAAAAAGTCAATAGTGGAGTGGGATCCAAGCGTCTTGGACTCCCTTATGGTCCAATAGCCAGTACAATCACATCTTTAAATGAATTGTAAGTCAAGACGAGCTGCATTAAATTCTGCACCTAATTTTCGTATTTACGTAAACCTTTAAAATCTTCCCGCGTATTTTAACCAACCCCACCCACACTCCAAAAAACCTGCACTCCCCTCCTTCGTCATTCTCTCCCCACCACCAACTCCGATCGACACAATGCTGCCGTACAACACTATCGAGGAAGCGGCGGCCGCGGTGGGCCGTAACCTGACTTTCGCCGAGACACTGTGGTTCAATTACTCGGCAAAGAAGTCGGACTACTACCTCTACTGCCACAACATTCTGGTCTTTTGCTTGGTTTTCTCTGTTGTGCCTCTGCCTCTTGTTTTCATCGAACTCATGCGATTTCCCAAGATCGAGAAGTTCAAGATTCAGCCCACGGTCAAGCTGTCGGGTTCGGACATGCTTAGGTGTTACAAGGATGTTATAAAAATGTATTTCCTTCTTGTGGGTCTTTTGCAATGGGTCTCATTTCCTTCT
The DNA here is from genome assembly GCA_037832345.1 of Rhizophora mangle. Classification (NCBI taxonomy): domain Eukaryota; kingdom Viridiplantae; phylum Streptophyta; class Magnoliopsida; order Malpighiales; family Rhizophoraceae; genus Rhizophora; species Rhizophora mangle. The sequence goes on along the minus strand of JBAPLJ010001938.1, from coordinate 3,937,331 downwards.
ATAAAGGTAGAAACTTTCTGTTTTTGTTTTTTATTTTTATTTATTTTTAATTTTTTTCGGTTATTTGGATGAGTTGATTTTGATGTCTCATTCCCTTCTATAAAGATAGAAACTTTATGTTTTTTTTTTTTCCTTTTTCATTTTCCAGTTATTCGGATGATTACAAATATGCATTTTAAATTTCAAATAAGGAGAACTCTCGGGTTGGCGTAGGTTTTGGGTTTTTTGAGTTTTTTTTTTTTATATAATTCAATAACAAAATTTTTTATTTTTTTTATATATAAAACAAAGACATCTAAAATATACTTTTTCTTTTCACTATAATAGGTGTTAAAAGTTTAAAAATTTTAAATTAAATTTGAATATAAATTGAAATAATTATTTTAATTTCAGTCTTTTTATAAGATAAATAATTTACGTAAATTAAACTTTTTTGTTTTTAATGCTATAGTATGAAAATATTGTACATTGGATGTTAAGGACGCTCATTTTGGTCAGAAATAGTTGTCAAATTGTTAGTGTAGAGTTCTTTTATAGGTAATTACTTCTGAGTTTGTTTCTCTAAGTTGATGACTCTGAATATATGTCTGGATTTTTATGCTTCCAATCTAGACATTTTCTGACTTATCAATGTCAGTATTTTAACTTCTTTCAAGAGATAGAGATTGTAGACACCTAATGTTCTGTGTTTATTTTCAAATAAGCAGAAGATTGGGATTCGAACAAGTTTACCATTGCCTTCAGTCTGGGAAATTCTTGTTCAGTTGATGGTTTATTTCATGGTAGAAGACTACACCCATTACTGGATCCATAGATTCCTGCATAGCAAATGGGGATATGAAAAGATTCATCGTGTACACCATGAATACACTGCTCCCATTGTTTTCGCTGCCCCGTATTCCCATTGGGCCGAAACCTTGATCCTCGGACTCCCAGCTTTCTTGGGGCCAGCAATGGTTCCTGGCCACATGATCACATTTTGGCTGTGGTTCGCTCTGCGGCAGATTGAGTCAATTGAGACACACATGGGGTAGGCATGCTACTCTTTTCTTATTCGCTGCAAGCTCTTCTGTGCTTTTGTTGATTCTGACAAAATGTAGCTAGCTTTAGGATTCCTTTGTTGCCTGTCACTTTTATTATTGAGTTCTCAAGTATCTTCAGCAGTGAGGCTAGGATCAATTTAGCACCTTTTTGCTTTTACTTGCTATTTTTTTCTTTATATTGGTTGGCATCTTGTTATTTGCGAATGGTGACAATGTTAGTGTTCATTTCGAGATTGGCGAGTTGACAATCTTTGCAACTTGGCTATGATATAATAGAAGGATAAGGAACTGCAAATTGCAAGCAACAGCTTTCTATTGCACTATACGTCACTTTTCCCTGTGCCTAATCATTTGAAGTTCACCAACGTGCAATTGTACATGGATGGATGGCATGATGGGTTGATGATCCCCTAATTAGGAAAAGGGGATATCTGATGCTGCACCTATTTTGTTATTTAGTTTCTCTTATACACGAGAAGGATGAGCTATTAACAGTTGTCTAGCTCTGAGCCTTGAGTATGTTGCTCATTGGCAATTTGCAAAAGTCTTAGAGTCTCTGTGCATCCCTGAAATACGGATGCTGCAAGTAATAACCTCACTAAGTTAATTAGAAGAGTTTATCAAGGCTTGCAACTGATACACATAGTAAACTTGAAGTTTGAATCCTTAGCGTTGTGTTGATATTCTCTTAAGACGTTGTATTCTGTGGATGGCTGCTTCCTTTTTAGCTTAACTTCCATTTTCTATATTCCTTTCCCAAGGAAACTGCGTAGTAACTACCATAAAGGTAAAAGAAATGTGGATAATTTGTTAACAGTAAAGTTGAAAAACATGAACTGTGATAATTGTTTTATTCATGGCCAAAATGTGTTTCTCAATATGGTACTTCTAGGCACGAGCGAGTGGCTTTCAAGTACTAAATCTCCCTAGAGTGGCCAACTGCTTGCCTTTTTAAGTAATGCTTTTTCACTTGTGTATATCCTGTACCAAAGTTCTCAACTTTAGCAGTTGTAGAGGAAGTCACGATTCATAACACGTTTCTGGCTATGCAGCTACGACTTCCCATGGACTCCCACAAGATATATCCCATTTTATGTTGGTGCAGTATACCATGATTACCACCATTATGTTGGGGGACAAAGCCAAAGCAACTTTGCTTCAGTGTTCACCTACTGTGATTATATTTATGGTACAGACAAGGTAAGTGTACCCTTACTCCATCCGATATTATGCAACTTTTTTTCTCTTTTTTTTTTTTTATACAATTGTAACTGATTGATTGATTGATTGTTCTTCGGTATAATTGTCTTTGATTAGGGCTATCGGTACCAGAGGAAGGTCCTTGCTAAGGTAAAATCTGTAACATTATCTCTTTCGCTTTGAGTAAAGTTGGCATCTTGCGTTTATCTTCTTAAACATATAGAAGATCTTAGTTTGGCTTGCTGTTATTCAAATGCTCTTTGCTTTTCATGCTAAAATTACTTCTTGTTGTGTAATTTAGTTGAAGGAGGGACCGACAAGTGGTGGTCAAAAGAATGGAGACTCATCGTTGAAAGATATGAAGGCTGACTAAGTTGCAGGGGGGTTGCGGAACTCTTCTTCAGAAATATATGCTTTTACTACATCTACTGGAAACCTTTGATGGGAAGCTTATACGTATAGTCCTGTTTAAGTATAAGTTGTTAGCATATCAAGTGGAGATTAACTGTGTCTTTGTGTAGTTGTTGGCTTTCGATGCTATCCGAATTCAGAACTGTCTGATTTCGGACATCGTGTTTCGCCGAAATGCGGTTTTAAAATGTATAAAGTGTAAAATATTTCTAATAACCGAATGCCCGTCTAGCTCAGTCGGTAGAGCGCAAGGCTCTTAACCTTGTGGTCGTGGGTTCGAGCCCCACGGTGGGCGTCATTATTCTTTTCTCCCCTTCTTCCTTTTTAGGGTCTTCATTAGTTGCGTCACTCATAATTTGAAAATTACTGCAAATTGGACCATGGCATCTTCGGTGGGAGCTCTAAAATCCCAATAAGGTGGTGAAAAGATAAGTAAAACATCACATCTTTGTAGCTGACATAGACAAATCAGATCAAATCAACCGTCATTGATCGTCCAATCATGTTAAATTTAAGTGCTACGCACCAGGAAGTAGAAACACTAAATCCATTGCTTCACTGATACCTGGGTCCAGCAATCACGTGCTTTGATATAGCCATAGCCAGCAGTTTTAATTTTTTTACCTGCAAAAATAAAAAAGTCTCGGCTTTCAATTTGAATTCATTTTCGGGGCCCTACCCCCAGGTCCCAATTTTGCTTTCACCAACTTTTATAAAGTGGAAGCAGAAATTGCTAATGAAACTTCCCGTTATTGTTTCTTTGACCCGGTTAGTTTCTTTTAATTGGACATCATCGGGGAATCTTACATCACCAATACTCACTCATCTCGCACGCAGGAAAAAACCACTTGGTACCATCAATGCCCGAGGGAAAGCCTCATTTTGAATATATTTCATTCAAATGGGGATATTGATATTGGAAAAATATGAATTTTTATTTTGTTTTTTTTTTTTTAGTATAATTCATTCATAATCTATCTTACATAATAATAATTGTAGTGTATTTGAAATAAAAATAAGAAAATAAAGTTGTATAATATCATATTACACATAAGTTAATTTATTTAAAAAATGAGTAATTAGTGAACATGGCATTTCTTAATCCTAACTCGAAAATTCATCTGAGGTAATATTGTTGGTGCCTACATGAAGCACTTTAATTAGTTTCCAATCCGTTCAACCGAAAGCAAATTAGAATGGTTTTCCAATATTCATGGTTGGAGAATCACAATTTGTGAGATCCCTTCAAAAGCCTAACTCTTGGGGCTTTCTACATTTATTATTTATTATTTTTTTGTCAATTGGTCAAAAAAATTTCAACTCGCATATTGTTTTGCGGCTGTCAATATGTATCTTTATTGTTATCTCGAAGTGGTAAATATGCAGTTGTAGTGCCTACAAGCTAAGCTCGTTCTGACTGGACAATGCAGATCTCGGGTAAAGTAAAGACATTTTCTTAGGCTTCTTGCCTGTCTGCAATAGTTTAAGCTCAGGGGGGATTGTGAGTGGACCCTGTTTGCCCTATTATGTGGTCTAGCAAAGGATTCCATTTATCATGCCTCGGTGTCTTGTCCGCATGCCTCAAACATAGGGTTCGAGATTGGTTTCCATGAACTAGGCTACGAAGCTAGGGACAATGGTTGCTTGGTCCATTTGGAAAGCAAGAGGAACTTAAAGGTGACGTAAGGTAAGCTTTTGGGGTCCATGGAGGTTATACAGATGGCCTTTAACACTTTATTGGGACTTCCAGCCCGAAACAACGTCTTCCCACCCACTCCCTCCCCCCTTAGTGCGGTGCAAGATCCTGTGAATTGGCAGCCACCCGTTGAGAAACAAATTCTGATCCACGCTGACGCGGCAAAGAGCGAAGACAAAGGAGGCCTGGGATTTGTTTTTCGTGACAGCAAGGTTGAACCAATTTTTATTTACGTCAAGAGTTTTTCTGGGTCTTTTTCTCCTGAAATTCTTGGACTCTTGGCTATCCGCAGTGCTGTTCAGAAGGCTGTAGAATTGTCTTAACCAATCATTCGTGTGGAATCAAATTGCTTGGCAGCGGTCCATGCCATTTTCGCTCCACACCAGGTGGACTCCATGGCTGGCCAACTTGTTGCAGATATTAAAGAAATCGTTGCTGGTTTTACATCTTTTGTTATTAAGAATATAAGTAGGCAAAGGAATAATGTTGCCCACTCTCTAGCAAAATTTGCTTTGACTGATAATAGAGAGGATATTTGTCACAGGGATGGTATCCCGTTAAAATTATAGTATGTTATTTAGTAAATTGAACGAGATTTCATTTTCATTTCATAAAAATAAACTAAAAAATAAAATAAAATCTAAAAAAAAAAAAAAGAAAAGAAAACAAAACAAAACAAAGGCATGACTTGGTCGTTGCCTGATTTGTGTGCATTTAGATAGGTCTTCAATTGGAAGGGAGAAAAAGGAATGACATTGCAAAATAACAACTTCTATACCTTGTGTGGATGGGAAGAAGAGTGTTAAATAAGTGTAAAGATGGAGCTTCGGTCAGAAAGGCAGGAAGGGACAAAAGCCAAAGACACCATTTTCTTATTCCAAATGTTATCTCAATTTCTGATAGAAGAAGGTATAGTCCAACCAATGTGGCCAACTGTTTTAAATTTTTCCCTTTGTGAGCATGCATAAGGAATTTCTAGGTACATAATCACCATAATATTAATTTTCAGTCAGCCTTATTTGGAGCAAACTCGAGCTCCTCGATGCCCAATTATGCTTCAAAAAATTCTCATGTCAATAATAAATAGGTGCCAAAATGTCTTACCCATGGTTTGTACATCCAAAATACTTGTATGGGAAGGTGGGTGACAGTTGTTACTTGTTATTGACTCATTTGACATTGACTAACATGACATTAATATTGACCACTGACCCCATTTAACACTTAGTTACTGGCCTCCATTCTTTCGACAAGAAGCCTCCTGTATTGTCAAATAAAATAAAATAAAAACAAGAAGCCTCCAGCAAGTGTGAAGTTAGAGGGTTTTGTTTTGTTTTGTTTTTTTTTTTTTTGTTTTTTCTTTTAATTATTATTATTATTATTATTATTTCAATAAGACAAAGAAAAACGCACATACCCAATACTCATTCACCAAGACATTTTGAAGAAACACACCGTTAATAACAAAAATGGCTAGTTTGGATTAACGCGGAATGAGAATTGTTAGGTAGAGTATTATTATTCCCATTAACAAATATGAAAGACTAACCAAAAGAAAACAAATACGCAAATACAGCATACTGACTCTACTTGAAAGCAATAACATTATGATTTGCTAAATTAACATTCGTTTGCTTTGACATATGTTTATAAATTTTGTTTGAGTGATTTATTTGTGTGTTAAATATTTTTTTTAATCATTTTATAGAAGAAGTTGCATTTGTTAAATAATTTTCAATAATTAAGTATAAAGATCATTCATTTCAATTTTGAGTTAGAAAAGAGTCATCTACCATATAAACTTTTTCCTTACATTTCTAGTAGAACCATTGTGAATTTTAGGGTATAAAACTTACATGCTTGGTGAGAGTCTGTTCTACAACCTGCTGCTCCCATTAATTAAAACAAAAAAAAAAAAAAAATCTAAACAAAGAAATAGCCTGCATCCCTTTGGGGAGATCATAGTCACATCATTTGTCCATACTATCACAAGCATATGAGCTTCATGACAACAAACAGTTCATAATCAGGTATAAGTCAGTTACAAATGGGTTCAATGAGATACGGACAACCATCAGTCTGATTCTGGCCCATTGCTTTTGAGGTTGTGCCTGCCTAATTTCTTGTTTAAATTCCTTTTGGGACGTTTGCATTCCTAACATCCCCAGACAGATTCTTGGTTTCACTTTCATGTTCCTTCCCATTGTCCCAATTGTCTACTTATGCTACATTATTTCCCAGCAAATCGATACAAAAAAAATTGTCTAATGTTATTTTCAGTTTAGAAACAGTCTAAGGAAATGCCATGATAGGGATGTTTCAGTTAAGGAATGCATCCTAACAAGACGGTGTTGTATGTTCTAGAATCTTAAACCGAATAAATATTAAGTTATAAATTGTTACAATCGAATTGCTATAACGTTACAATGAGACCGTCCATAATAATGACATTGATGTCACAAATTACAAATTATATGTTGCACAAGAAATCTATAAGAATTTTCTGGGGACACCCCTCACTGACAGCTAACTTGCTTTACCATGGTCGCCTGTAAAATTAAAAAATATATGTGTTTTTTTTTTTTTTTTTTTTCCCCACAACAAGAGGTATTAGGTAATGCTTAGAAAATGCCCCATTATTCTTTATTTTAGATAAATAAAGCAGCGCCACAGGAAGTGAAGACCACTATGTACATTGCCCTGTTAAGTGGGGGTGTAAATTTACATTTTTCTTAATATTCTTCTGCTTAAGATTTACCTGGGCTGCTACTTGTACGCCCAAAACAGAAATATGCTATAAGAAACATAAGTATTTAAAAAGAAAACCCCATATTATGATAAATTATTTCAGCAGCAAATTGACAAAAAAATTGTCTATTGTTAATTTATTTTAAGTTTATAAAAAGTCTTAGGAAATGCCATGAAAAGTATGTTTTAGTCAAGGCATGCATCTTATTTATTTACATTCTAGAATCTTAAACCGAGTAAACAGTATATATTTATTATTATTATTATTATTATTATTGGTTGTTTGAGATGGAGTAAACAGTATTGTTAAACCACTAGAGTAACTCTTCTATAATGTTACAATGTGAGCATCCATCTCTATGATTATAGAGCTTTGATATAAATGTCACAATCAAAAGCTTTGAATTGCATTTCCCTTATTTTAAAATTCATTTCAAGCTATTTTGTATGCTCTCTCAAGTCGTAGCTTTAGTCACCTACATCTTCAGTGAAGCTGAAATATAAACCGTATTTGTTATATTTACTCAAATTTTAGTTTTTTAGTGTAAAAGCATCCAATTTTATTCTACTTAAAATTTTGTAAATTGATTCTTAATTTTTTTTTTCTTCCTCGCATTTGGCATTAAGTTTAATTGACGTATCAGCAGCAAACTTACTTTTTTTTTTTTTAATCGTTGCCACTAAAATTCAATAATTACTTCCCCCCCCCTCCCCAACAACAAGTGCCATTAGGCCGTGGCTTAGATAATGGCCAATTATTCTTTATTTTAGACAAATAAACCAGTGCTACAGAAAGTGAGGAACACTAAATACACTGTCCTGTTAAGTGGGGGATATACTTAAGTTTTTTTTAATTTTCTTCTGCTCAATATTTACCAGGCCTGCTGCTATTGCAATATCCAAAACAGGAACATGCCATATAAATATTTATAGATATGTAAATAAATAAATAAATAAATATACACAAGTATTTAAAAAGAGAAAAAAAAAAAAAAAAACTCAATTCATATGCCAAATGGTGAACCTTTTTCCAAACAGTACCAGTGGTTGACTCGGTCAACACTGCCTTGCAACAACTGGTGGAATTCGTTGATTTCCTACGTTGCCCTTCATGACCAGAACCCTACCCTGAATAAAAACACATGAACAACAAGTTACGAAAGGAAACCACCAAAAAAAAAAAAAAGTAGTGAGAGAAGATCCTGGAAACAAAAAAACATTTATTTAATAATCATAATAATATAATATAATTAAATGCATTATAAAATTAATATTAAAAAGAAAAAAAAGGAAACAGACAAGAAGGTCCCTTCCTTGCCCTACAGGCCCCACAACAAGAGCCCAGCAACAACAAAAAAGAAGTGAAGCAAAAAATCAAAGCAAGGAGCGACATGAAAGAGATACCAAAACGAAGAACCTCTTTCGGGAGCGCGTGACGTTCACTCCCCAATCACCGGGAAGTGAAGGCCAATGTCAGTAAGTGTTTTCGTACGTCGGACGGTTGTGTTATTTCTTTTTAGTAGCTTCCATCAACTGGACTCAACCTTGTTTCCCACGCGCAGAAAATCTGCTCGTGAGAGCGCGTGCTCTCGCACTCCTTTAGTTCTCTCTCTATCTCTTTCTCTCTTTGACATTTCCTCCCAAAGCAGCTAAAAGGAACCATCAGTGAAATTTAACCAAAGCCACAGCCCCTTTAAAAAGTAACTAATAAACTGGATCGCCGGCGTCTCCGGCATGGATGACTGCCGGGAGATCAAAATCCGGTTACCATCGCAGGAGGCGTTTTCCAGCTGAATGCAACTGAAAGGGCCGCTGTTTAAAGTACAGTATATATTCTCTTAAACCCCCTTTGCTCTAAAACCCTCCGGGAACCCTTTGTACCGTAAAAGAACTAAACTTTTAACTTTGTTGGCTACAATGGCCACAACCACTAATACCAGTACGGCTCCAGTGGAGTCAGCCGCCGCCTCCGCAGACGATCTCACCGCCAAAGCCGTACATAAGCGCTATGAAGGTCTTATAATGGTGAGAACCAAAGCTATAAAGGGTAAAGGCGCGTGGTACTGGGCTCACCTGGAGCCCATTCTGGTTCACAACACCGAGACGGGGCTCCCAAAGGCGGTGAAGCTCCGATGCTCCTTGTGCGACGCCGTGTTCTCCGCCTCGAACCCGTCACGCACCGCTTCCGAGCATCTCAAACGCGGGACTTGCTCGAATTTCAACTCGATGCCAAAACCCATTTCCTCCATCTCCCCGTCCTCCAACGCGCCTTTAGTGGTGGCGGCGGCTTCTCCGTCAGCAGCCGCCACCACCACCAACACTTTAGTGCACAGCAACCGAAAGCGTTCTGCCGGTGCAAGTTCGGGAATTTCTGCCTCCACGTATCACCCTGTGACGGCTGTTGCCACGGCTGGTTCTGGCACTTCGTACCAAATAAGTCCAATCACTATTGTGGATCCGTCAAGGTACTCCGGTGAGGTAGCCATGCTGCCCCAACAGCCGCATTTGATGCTTTCAGGTGGGAAAGAGGACTTGGGTGCTTTAGCTATGTTGGAAGACAGCGTAAAGAAGTTGAAAAGTCCTAAAGCATCGCCTGGACCGGCTTTGAGCAAGACCCAGATTGACTGTGCGCTTGATTACTTAGCTGATTGGATTTATGAGTCTTGTGGGTCTGTCTCGTTTTCCAGCATCGAACATCCTAAATTCAAGGCGTTCTTGCATCAAGTTGGCCTACCTGCGGTTTCTAAAAGAGTTTTTACTGGCGAGAGATTGGATGTTAAGTACGAGGAAGCTAAGGCAGAGTCAGAGGCGAGGATTAGAGATGCTATGTTTTTCCAGATTTCGTCTGATGGGTGGAAGGTGAAGAGTCATAGCGGTTTTAATGGCGTAAATTTGGTAAATTTGAATGTGAATTTGCCTAATGGGACTAGTTTGTACCAGAGAGCTGTGTTTGTTAGTGGCTCGGTGCCATCTAAGTATGCAGAGGATGTTTTGTGGGAGACGATAACTGGCATTTGTGGGAATCTTGTACAGCAGTGTGTAGGGATAGTTGCAGACAGGTTTGAGTGTAAAGCATTGAGGAATTTGGAGAATCAGAACCATTGGATGGTCAATCTTTCATGTCAATTTCAAGGGTTCACAAGTTTGATTAAGGACTTCAGCAAGGAGCTTGCTTTGTTCAAGACTGTTAGTGAAAATTGCTTCAAGCTTGCAACTTTGTTCAATACTAAGACTCCAATTCAAAATAGTTTCCATAAGTTTCAGTTGCAGGAATATGGGCATGCAAGATTATTGAGAGTGCCCTTGCGCCAGCATGAGAAGATGGATTTTGGACCTGTGTATACAATGCTAGAGGATATACTGAACTCAGCGAGAGCATTGCAATTGGTTTTGCTCGATGAATCATATAAGATAGTTTCCATGGAGGATGTAGTTGCAAGAGAAGTTGCAGAGATGATTAGAGATGTTGGATTTTGGAATGATTTGGAGGCAGTACACTCTTTGGTGAAATTGATAAGGGAGATGGCTCAAGATATTGAAGCAGAGAGGCCATTAGTTGGGCAATGCCTGCCATTGTGGGAGGAACTACGAACAAAAGTCAAGGATTGGTGTTTCAAATTCCACATTGCAGAAGGAGCCATGGAGAATGTGATCGAAAGACGGTTCAAGAAAAATTATCATCCTGCTTGGGCTGCGGCATACATACTTGATCCACTTTATCTGCTTAGAGATACTAGTGGCAAATACCTTCCTCCTTTCAAATACCTGACCCCAGAGCAGGAAAAGGATGTCAACAAGCTAATTACCAGGCTTGTCTCTAGGGAGGAGGCTCATATTGCATTAATGGAACTTATGAAGTGGAGAACAGAAGGGCTTGATCCCGTGTATGCAAGAGCTGTTCAGATGAGGGAGAGAGATCCCATTACAGGAAAGATGAGAATTGCAAACCCCCAGAGTAGTAGGCTCATATGGGAGACGTACCTTACTGAGTTTAAGTCATTAGGGAAAGTTGCAGTTAGGCTTATTTTCCTTCACGCTACATCAGGTGGTTTCAAATGCAATTTCTCTTTGTTGAGGTGGGTGTGTGCCCGTTGGCACTCAAGGGCAGCAATGGACAAGGCGCAGAAATTGATTTTCATTGCAGCTCATTCCAAGCTTGAGAGGAGGGACTTTTCAAGCGATGAAGATAAGGATGCAGAGCTTTTGGCATTGGCAAATGGTGAGGATGATGTGCTAAATGAGGTTCTAGTTGATACATCCTCAGCGTAACATTTTTTTTCCCACTCCTCTCAGGTTTTAAATTTGTAGGATTTATTGAATTCTTTCCAGTGTCAATTTATTGCTGTACTTCTTCACTTGCTCTCGAGAAGATTTTGAGAGCAATCGGGTAGAAGGAAGAGGCAAAATGATAAGGGGATTCCGTTTTTGTGGTCTTAGCGATGGATGGCCTCAGAATTCGAGCAATTGCCCAGAATTTTTCCTGCAGTCAATTTTTGAGTTTTTGAGTTTGCAGAAAGATGATCTTCTTGTTTGTAAAGATAGCAATCGATGTATGACATGTATCCTAGAACAGGAAGGATGGTGTAAAATTTTTGTTCCTCAAGTAATTTGGATAAATGACAGCCAGTATTCAGGAAGGGAATTGTTACATTGCTTCTCCTTTTATTTATTAGATTGTAACTCTGCTCAATTTCTTGTTTCAGTTCTTAGCAAGAGCAATGGAATGCCATCCCCCAAACATAATGTGCAACTGTCATCCTCAGCGCAGATAGGATTGTTCACGTGAACTTGATTTAGACTAAACATGATAGATTTAGTAGTCATTCATCTTCTCAGCATTATCCAATGGCTCCATTCCTGACGTTGCTTGAACATTTAATCCAATAGGTTGCTTTTCTCTGCAAATGTCTCTGGTATAATCTTTCACTACCAGCATTGCTGCAGAGCTCATAACTAACTCCTACCTCAATTTTCTTTTTTAATCTGCTTTCACTTTCTTTTTCCTTCCTTACATTTGGTATTGAGTTAACTTAAAAGGGGAATCAAATTTAAAAATCCCTTGTAGAAAATGTTAGTCTCATTGACTAGTATAATAATTCTCCCGTCTGTTGAGAATTTGGATTTGAATCTCGATAATCATTGTTAGATTAATCTGTTTTAATGGCAGATGCATTGGACAAAGATAGAGCTGAACCAGAGCAGCCATACCGTAAGATGACTACTTTTGTGGTTAGTTTGTAAAAAGGAAACATGATTAAAGCTGGAATTCCCCCAGGAGGATCCAAGAAGCATTGCACTTGAAATTTTGACCACAACCTACATGGGATATCTAGGCAGCCACACGGGTCAACACACATACAAGGGAGAGAATACCCTGAGAATAACCTTTCTAGCTGGAGAAGCACTTTGGTAATTGTTTTTATCTCAATCTACACCTCCCGGATTTTGTCTTTGGGAAGGTGGATACCCACAATGAAATAAGTGGAAGTCCTTTTCCCAACTTTGGTTGTCCGAGAGAGAGAGAGAGAGAGAGAGAGAGAGAGAGAGATCAGGGTTTTTTCCATCATATCATATCTGGGATAACTTCTCCTTTAGACATTGTAAAGTTTGTGGCTTTCATGCAGGGTAACTGGGGCAATGCTCCCTCCCATAATTGCGAGAAGGTTGTTTTGAAAGGACCCCAAAGGCCAAAACAAAGGAAGACTGTCGGATGGAGCACCAAAAAAGATGCTTAGACAGCTATATACTTTACAACAAACTCCAACTAATGTTATTGGTTTCTTGTTGCTGCTGACCATTTTTCTTGAATCTATAATTTTTATTTACTTATCCCACATATTATTTCTATATGCACCAAAAATAATAGGTTTTAAGTATTCTTATTTGGTAAAAGAAAATGAGACGCCAATAAATTATAAATCTATAGTAATGAAGACAAGAAGATTTCAAATTTGGTTTTTAGTCAAGAGGTAACTAACCGAAAATGAAAGATGCACAATTTAATGTGGTTACTGTGAACCCCGTTGGTAATTGATATCGGATGAATTATTGAAACCGCATAATTCTATGCACCAAGGTCTATGAAAATGAAGATGGGAGGATAGAAGAGTAAAAGATTGAGTGTAACTACTGACTAGCATGGCAGGGTTCAACGTTCGAGGTTGCATTGAAATTGCAAAGTCCAAACTCCAAACTACCATTTAAAAAAAAGCATTTTTCGATGTACCAAAGAAAAATTACCATAAATGTACACTTTTACCGCATCACTGTGACGGCGGCATGAGTAAAGACTAAAGAGACTTATATTACAATTGTTTGCATGTCCCATTCCGGATAAAGTGGGAGGAATTTCATGGTTTGGAACCAAAGAGAGGAAAAGGAAATTAAAGAAAATTTTGAATTCGTTAGGGTCCTTGCTTGATGCTTCTATTATAGGCAAAAACGTTAAAATAATGGCAAGACAGTGGCTGCTCATAAACTTAAAACTTTTTTCTAGCAGTACCCTTCTATTTATAGAATGTCATCACTCTTTCACTTTGCATCTTTTCATGGCAACAAAGTCTAGGCTTTCCAATGAAGACCATGTTCACCGTGTCACATGTTCTCCCATCATACAAATCTTTCAAATAAGTCTAAAAAACTTTTGAATTCTCTCTGTCTCTCTCTTACACTAAAGATCTACCCACCAACATAAAAAATTAAAAAAAAATTAAAAAAACAGTGAAAAGGCGAAAAATCAAGTGGGCTTTCACTTTTAGGTGAGTGAAGAGAGTATAAAAGTACAGTGAATCCAGTATGGTATTATTTTACCATTTTACTGGCTTTGAGGTCTTCTAATTACTCATTAAGTGGAGAGACACATTTTTGTCGGCAAGGGATATCAATGCTGACTGCTCACCTACTAATCTCTTTCTCTCTCTCGCTCTCTCTCTAGCTTTTTGCTGGTATGGTATGGTATTGCTTTACTCCACTTTTTTTTTTTTTTTTCTCGTTAAAGCTAAAGGAAATATAATGATTAGTATAGGACGACACCATCTCTTTATACAAAAATGAGAATCTGCCTCTCCTACAATGCTACTCATTGCACAAACTTTTCCTCTTTCTTTGACCCCTAACCATTTAGAGCCACTTATTATTGTTGTTTCTAGATGGATTTTTTTTTTTGGTTAAAAAAATATTGTGGTGAAAATTTGGCCAATAATTCCACCATGTTATCAATGAAACTGGCAATTGTGGGAAAAAAGTAGAAAGGAGAGAGAGAGAGAGAGAGATGTGCAAAGTTATTCTCTTTTAGCCAATAATATGTATGTGATGTGCAAGATATTATTGCTCCATATCATGATGTTGCCTGGCTAATTCTATTTCATGCCCCCCCATTTTGGTGAAATGTCAAGAACATCAAATAATACTACTACAATGACTCACACGTTCACAGTGATGGTAGTTGGACTAACCCACGTACAATAATCTCAACTTTTGCTCTTGATTCCAATCCCATTTCACAATTAAGATATTTGAGTTCTTAGCAAATATTTTCAATTTCATATATGTATGTATGTATGTATAATTGTTACTGTTTCTGCTTCCAGCCGTGGGACTTCTGACCTTGGGAAGCATGAACAATGCATTGCCATCAAGCCAATGGTGAATGTGAAGTAAATTTATTTTTGGTCCATCATTGAAGGCCCTAATAGGCCATTGACCGCATAACGATGAGTATGTCATTCTCTTCCCATAAACCCTAATGAAATGGAATCATTTCATACTGAGATTTTACTTATCATCCGTATAATGATTCATGGACCACTTGTGATATTATTCATCCATCAAAAGAGAGGTTAGTTTTCATGAATTTTCACCAGCAAAGTAGCATAGAGAAAAATACTTTCCTTTTCGGAAAGAAAGATACGCCCTACTTTAGTTTCACGGTTTTTATGCTAAGAGAATTATTTGTCTGATTATCAATGCTGCCAAAAAGTCTTCACTCTTTATGTTTCTTCATCAAACCCTAACTTGGGTTTTGTTTATATGTCCTTTTTTAACACCATCGTGTAAAATTAAATCCTTTAGAACGTTGTGGTCCTGGAGTACATCGTCCCAATGTGCATGTGTTTTATGCAGGCACATGCAAATACAACTAAAAGTGTCCTTTTTTTTTCTTTTTTTTTTTTTTTCTCATTATTCTGTAATATGGTCGATTTCCACACCAAAAGCATCCTCAGATCTCGGAGCTTCGAAAAAAAAATAAAATTAATCCATTTATTAAGTCTCATGTGAAATAAAGCAAACTGATGCATTAGATTTAGATTCCACAATAAAATACAAAGTGGTTACGGCATACATGTGAGAGTAAAGAACGGTACGTAGCTACTAAAATATTACAAAGAAGGTACAAATATTCGCTACCTAATTCAAAACTAAAAAGAAACTCAACAAAAATTCATTGTATTGGATGTGTGTAATATAGCATGCATTTGTCATAAGTTAAGATGCCTGGAAAGCGACATCATTAAATAGGCCCTATAGTATAGTAAGAAGCAGTTGTCATCCCAGTGGATTTTTTATTTATAAAAAAAAAAAAAAAAATAGACTCAAGTCATCTGAAAAATTGCGTAGAATTGTGGCATAGTATGAACATGGGATATCTCCATTTGTAAAATTTATACATGTTCCAAAATATGGGATAGTATTTAATTCTTAGATGATTAAGCATAATTACGATTAAGTATACAGATATTTCTTTTTTGTTCGTGATGCCAGGGTATGAACCTTAATTGCTATATAAATAAGAGGCAAAACAACATTTTCTGACTTACATACTTTTGAGTATAGAAATCTGAGGTGCGTTATAATATTCAACACAATTTTTTGACTTCTCACAACTCAACATTTGTCGTTTTCATTTTATTTTATGCTTTGTGTTATGTGGCAATTGGAAAAACTAAGTCTAGTCTCGTAATTCAATTCAACCTGTATGGAATTTTCACGAAAAATATCTAAAAATTTTCCTTTCTTCTTAATTTCTACATCTTCCTAAGTGATCGTTGTGAACGACAACAGGATGGTACTCGAAGCGACTTGCATCATGTCGACAAAGGAAATGATATTTCAAGTTCTATACTTCTAACAAAATTGATTGGGACGCTATTCATGAAATTTCTTTTTGTTCTGTATTTGAATTTTAATAATTCTTACCCTTTCGACCTCTCTTTTAAACCGAAAATAATAATAATAATAATAATAATAATAAGAGACTTGCATTATGCTGACAGAGAAAATATACTTTAATTCATTTTTCATTTCGAACCAAGTTGGCCATGTCAGGTTTCAACGCCAAGGGATGGGACAAATAGCACAAGGTAGTTTGATTAGATGGGTCAGAAGAAGAAGAAGCACACGCAAGACCCCAAATATAAGTAAGTTACCCTTATGGCTTTTGGAGAATTTTTGAAAGCTATATAATTGATTAGTGATTAATTTTATTCCTTGCCCAGATTATTATAATGGACATGATGGGCAAAATCAGGCATGCCGAGAATCATTGGCTTTAGTTTAACTAAGTCGTGTTCAAGTTAATTAATCAAAAACCCTTCTCAATGAAGAAACTTCCAAAAAAAGAGGGGAATCGATGCTAAAATTGGGACGTGCAAATATCAAGTATGTCATTATATTAACAAATCAACATTATTTTTCATTAAGTGCTGGAAACGATTATAATACTATTGAGATTCATTTCATATTTGAAAGAATTTCAGTATGTGTCAAAACTCTCTTATGTGACATAAGCTAACATCCAATTCTCAATCAATAACATATATATTTCTTATGGGAATTTAATTACTTCGAGACATCAACAACTGCAAACCATAATTATGTTTAGTGGCTTGAAATTTGGTCTTCCTGTTACAGGATTGTCCCAAAAAAAAAAAAAAAAAAAGAAATGTGCAAAGTGAAGAGCAGTAAGCTATTTTAATGGCAACTGGGACCATGGGGTTTTTTTTTTTTTTTTCTAGGAGATTGGGGACCATGGTTAAATGAATGTAATAATGCAAATATGGACTGGAGACGTACGTGTCACAATCATGGCCTTTTACATCGTGCCCCGTAAACGTGACAAAAAATATTATAATAAAAATCACATGGGACCATAAATCATTTTTATAAGTACCAAATAGGGTTTTAATTAATTGAGCAATGGCAAGTTGTGTTCAATAAAAATACTATTCGATAAATAATATTTAAAGTTTTATCTCGATGAAAGGTAAAACTGTTAAGAACTGACAGTGTTAATGTTAAAATAAATTTTATAAATAACAAGTCAATTAAATCATTTTTTTTTGTTGCAGATACATCACAGTGAATGAAACATTTTGGTGCAGTCGTTTTTTCATAAAAATAAATAATAGATTAAATAATTATATGCTAAATTTACCTTTTTTTTTTTTATTTTTTAAAATACGTCCGGACAATGTGGACTGTACGGAAACAACTGAAACAAAGTGCCCAACTCGGAAAATGGAATATTCGAATGGTCTCGCGGTCAACCTCTATGGAATGCTAACCGGTCAGAGGTTCGGTGAGTTCCCCACTGGTCAATGTCCGTACTGATGACGTGGATTATTATTAAACACGCATTCCAACCACCACGCGCTCTTTTCCCAATTGATATGTTAACAAAAAAAAAAAAAAAATTTAAAGATAAATAAATAAATAATGACCTACTTGTATTTTTTTTTTTCTTCACTAACATTAATTAAGTGTATATATATATATATATATATAAAAGGGATATCCACACAAGTAATGAAAGCAAAACCAATATAAAAACTTACAAGCTTAGGCAGTTGTCTAAATGGAGTTGTTAAATAAAATCCTGCCAACCCAATCCATCATGTCATCAGAAATAACGGGGTTAGTTGTTAACCCACGATAAATTAATAAATCCTTTTATTTTATTAGCATAAAAATAAATAGATCATAAAGGCATGCCAACCGAACCAATGGATCACTACAAAGATCCATACCCATTTCTTCAAGTTTGGAAGAGTCCAAATTTACCAATGAAATTGATGTTATTTACATTATATATATATATAACTTTATCTACTCATTCAAAATAACTTTAGAATGTATAAATAGGGTTTAGGGTTTAGGATTTAGGTAAACACTTATTCTAAATAATAGTAATTTTATCTCTCTATTTAGCTATTTTAAAATTTAAACTTTATATTTAATTTAATTATAAAAATATTAAAATTTAAATTTATTTTTAACATTTAATCTTATACTTTTTTTGGTAAAAATTTAAATGTCAAATCTTTATATAAATTTGATTAAACATTATCTTGGCACATGTTCTCTTTAATGAAAAGCTCCCTCCAGATAATTTAGAAATTCAAATACGGAAAGCTTGATTGTCAAGTAGCCCAATTCATCAATCTTGTTCTTTCTCTCTCTGCTTTTTTTTCTTTTTTCCTTCCCCTTTTGGAAACATTAATTAATGAAGACCAAACCTTTATTTAAGACCAAGCCTGTACTAGATAACACGAATTCAAGACTCGGAAGCCATAGACACACGACGCACGAAGAGGAAGGTTTTGCTGAAATCCCACGTGCAGGGCACGTGTAGATTTTCATCATTTTAAATCTTGTAGATGACACACAATTTTAGTTGAAACTTTGGTGTTACAAACAAACGAACCGAATCATGCCTACACCTTTTTCCTCTCTTTTTCATTAAATTAGTTATTATATTTACGGTTTACTTTCTTAATTTTGTGCTCGAGATCCACAATTAGGTCAATTTATTTTTAGAAAATATGTGTTCAGATGTACGATAATATAAATATATGATTGATTGTGCGAGGTCGTTAGAATCTTAAATTAAAAATTTCATGAGCACATCCCATAAAACAATCAAGAGTTATAATAATAGGGTTCGTTCGTACTAATAACACGAAGTTTACTCAAAATTGATTCCTAATCGTAAAAAAAAAAAAAAAAAAAAAAATGAAGTTAGTTTAGGAGTAGATACAACAAGCAGTAACTAATAACAGAGATTTGATGGAGCCATACCGTTTGACTGGAGGGAGGTGGATTCAAGTGCTGCATGGGATTCGCCAGGGAGATTTACAGAGATGTCAACCTGGCAGGCCAGTCGCGGAGCTGTAAGGGTAGAGGAGGAAGGCACGAGCTGGTCCCCCAGGCCCATCACCAGGGGTCCGTATCAAAGATTATGATGAGTGAAGGTAATCAATATCTGTTGGGCCGTGTAAGAGCCCGCCATCAGAAATTGAAGTCCTAAAATCTCCTTTTTCTGACCATTAGGTATAATTTAGTGGTCACTAATCTTAACGTTTAGGATAATAACTAAGTTCAAACTTTAAACTTGTAATTAAAATCTTCCTCTCTAATCCACCGACACCTTAGAAATAAATAAATAAAAGAAAAAAGAAAAAAAAAATCTCCTTTCCCTCCCATAGGATAAAAGGCCTAAGGGTATTAATATTAAAGTCTGAATCCAATTCCAAACATGTACAATACAAAAATACAGATTTGACCATATGGGAATGAATTTTTAGCAGGCTTGATAGACGGACATAGAAGAAAGATAAAAACTAAAACTAGTCGCCGGTGGCGTGGTCTGAAATTAGAACAGTTGGACTCTTAAGTTTAGTATTCAAAATCAGAGTTCCAATCCCATATCTGACATACAAAGAGTGAAAAAGAAAAAAAAAAAAATTCATCTTCCATGGCAGGGTACACATAAACAGGCCAGACCGTACAAATCTCTGTTCAAAACCAAACCGAGTTGATGGGCTTTACCCTAAGCCCATCAATTGGTTGCACTCAATACACCCACGATCCGAAAAGCAATATCTATTTTCTGGATTCGTCTACCTAGGCAGTTGGTTAACTTGAACACGTGTCAAGATGAAATCGATCCACGTCCGTCCATTCAAAACCACAACTTAACTGTTTCTTGATTTCCCTCCTTTTTTTATTTTTTATTTTTTTATTTTTTGGGTCCCTTCGTCTCATATAGCAACCAGATCCCTCAACTTCTCTCAGTCTCAGGCCTTAATCAACGCAGCCTGGCACACGTTATCCTTCACTTTCCTTCGCCCCCCGCGCACTTCAGCAAGCACCGAGGCCTTATTATCGGCCACTTCTCATCAATGGCTGCCACCCAGCACTATTCCATTCAGCCTGGTCGGATCAGGATACTTAAAGAAGGATCCAACAATCTAGTGGGTCCCGTAGTGTACTGGATGTTCAGAGATCAACGGATGAGGGACAACTGGGCTTTAATCCACGCCATTGATCAGGCTAACAAGAGAAACGTACCTGTGGCTGTGGCCTTCAATTTGTTTGACCAGTTCTTGGGGGCTAAAGCCAGGCAATTGGGGTTCATGTTAAAGGGTTTGCGTCAACTTCAGGGAAAAATTGAGGAGACTCTTCAAATTCCCTTCTTTCTGTTCCAGGTTAATAGCTATAATGGAAAGATTTGCTTTTTGTTGGGAATTTTTGGGAGAAACAATGGAAAGATGAGATCTTTAGGAGGGAAAAAATGGTTTATTCACGCATTGCTGTGTAATTTTTTTTTCGCTTTTTGTTTCAAGTCTTTTTTTTTTTTCCTTTTGGCTGCTGGGAAAATTTGAGAGAAACGATGGAAAGTTTGAATCTTTAAGTGGGAAAATGGTTTATTTGCACATTGTTGTGAAATTTTAAGTGGGAAAATGGTTTATTTACACATTGGTGTGAAATGTATTTGCTGGGAAAATGGTTTATTTGCACATTGTTGTGAAATTTTAAGTGGGAAAATGGTTTATTTACACATTGGTGTGAAATGTATTTGCTGGGAAAATGGTTTATTTGCACATTGTTGTGAAATTTTAAGTGGGAAAATGGTTTATTTACACATTGGTGTGAAATGTATTTGCTGTTTTATTTCATGGTTTTTTTTTTTTTTTTTCAATAGGGAGAAGCTGAAGAGACTATACCAAAGTTTCTAACAGAACACATTGGTGTGAAATGTATTTGCTGTTTAATCTCATGGTTTTTTTTTTTTTTTTTTTCAATAGGGAGAAGCTGAAGAGACTATACCAAAGTTTCTAACAGAATGTGGGGCTTCGCTTTTTGTTACTGATTTCTCGCCTCTTAGACAGATTCGTAAATGTAAAGATGAAATTTGCCGGAAAATGAGTGATTCAGTGACTATTCATGAAGTTGATGCCCATAATGTAGTACCCATTTGGGTGGCATCAGATAAGTTGGAGTATAGTGCTAAGACTATAAGAGGTAAGATAAATAAAAGCTTACCTGAGTACCTCGTTGATTTTTTTAAGTTACAGCCACCAATTAGAAAATGGGTTGCTGCTACAAATCAGTCAATTGATTGGGATAGACTCATTGATGATGTTTTGAGGTTAGATATCTGTCCAATTTTGTAGAGTTGTGTTTGGGCTTTGATTATATAGGATTTTTGAATTTGTGATTTTGTTTGCCTAGGAAAGGTGCTGAAGTTCCTGAAATTGATTGGTGTGAACCAGGAGAAGATGCTGCGATGGAAGTACTGATGGGCAATAAAGATGGATTCTTGACTAAAAGGTTAAAGAACTATTCCACGGATAGGAACAACCCATTGAAACCTAAAGGGCTTTCTGGTCTATCTCCATATCTTCATTTTGGGATGATATCTGCACAGCGGTGTGCCCTGGAGGCACGGAAAGTTCGGAATCTTAGTCCTCAGGTTTGTGGTCAAATTTTGGATTTATGGTTCAGCTTTTATTTCTTTGTGCAATGGTTGAATGATGATAGGCTTCATATGATGTCAGATTTCAGTTTGCAATGAACATGTGATATGTGAGTTGTCAACCCTAACAAGTAGCCATTTCAATTTGATATTCCTCTCTTGGTTTTGTGTGTGGGTCTATTCTATGACTTATGGTGGACATTTCTGGATCTACCTGCTACTCTGAAGTCAGTTGATGCATTTTTGGAGGAGTTGATTGTGCGCAGGGAACTTGCCGATAATTTTTGCTTCTACCAGCCCCATTATGATTCATTACAGGGGGCATGGGAATGGGCACGCAAGACTTTGCTGGACCATGCTTCTGACAAGCGAGAGCATGTTTATTCGTGAGTGCAAGAAAATTTTCTCTTTCATTTCATTAAGTTCCTTTCCTTGTAACTTGGTGGAGTTTTTAATACTTCAAATGATCATTCGACCTGTAGGATGGATCAATTAGAGAAGGCACAAACAGCTGATCCTGTAAGCTTTACCTTTTGACTTACTGTATTGGAAAATTTCTATAATTGCATGTATAAGTGTGACTAAATTGCAGCTTTTGCATTGCTGACTCCTCCAGGATATTTGAGGATAACACTTTAGTGAATAAGGGCTTGATTACAATTTCTTTAAATATTTCTGCTTCGTTTTTTAAATTCTGATACTCAAGTAATTGACTTTCAGCTTTGGAATGCTTCTCAGCTGGAAATGGTTCACCACGGGAAGATGCATGGTTTCATGAGGCAAGCAGCTTCTTGATTGGGTTCCTTTCCCTTGCATGCCCCAACATTTTCACATTGTTATTTTCATCTGTTCCACCATCCTTGCAGCAATGCTATACTGGCAAGATAATGCATTTGATTCAAGTCAACTGGTTAAAGAAATGAATCAACCAACAAACATTAACACAAACACTAGAAAACCAGGAGAGCGTGCCAATACAAAACAATGATGTGAATTCATTGGAATTTGAATCACCATTTGGTCTATGGGTATCTCCAAGCATGTGAAAAAAGTACATTAATGGCCTTGGGCTTCAGGGTTCAAGTCCTTTTGTGATTCGATGTTAACTCTGGCAAATCTTTATTATAATTTTGAGTTTACATGCGATAATGTACAGTGTCTTGTTCCTATTATGTGCTTCTTTATTCTGTAAACTAAATAAGTATATCCTTTTCACCTCTTAAAAACTCACAAAAAACTATTTGCAGGATGTACTGGGCAAAAAAGATTCTTGAGTGGACAAGAGGACCCGAAGAAGCCCTTTCAATATCTATATATCTCAATGACAAGGTAATTCCATCATGGTTTCACCATGCTTCTATAAAGTTTATTACTAGTTCCTCTCCAAGCTAGTGTATTTACCTAAAACTCTACTGCAGTATGAAATAGATGGAAGGGATCCAAGTGGTTATACTGGTTGCATGTGGTCAATATGTGGCATTCATGATCAGGTTTTCATCTCTCTGTGTCCACACACGATTGTAATTGTATAATTAAGACTTATTTTCACTTGATTAAGCTGCCTCCACTTGTTTGGGTGGTCTTGTCTTGTATGCGTTTGTAGACAGGGCAAGCAAAATGGTTGTTCATATGATCCTTTAATTTGTTTGGTCATCGATGGTACGGCATCATTAGGTCCTCTTTGGTTGCCATTTCAGGGCTGGAAGGAGCGACCCATTTTTGGGAAAATACGTTATATGAACTATGCAGGCTGCAAAAGGAAATTTGACGTTGATGGCTACATCGCTTATGTGAAGAGGCTTGTGAGTGACATTAAGAAGAGAAAAGCAGAAAGTGGCCTCGGTAGAAAGGCAAAAGGGCCCTGCAGATAGTGCTCTAAGAAGGATGCGTCTCAGCAATTTTTAAAAATTTATTTTAATGTCTTTCCTACATAAAGCTTGAAAATATGAAGACTATTCCATTATAACCTGAATGTTACAGGACTTTTCAACTGATTTTACATTTTAGTCAACCCAACCTATGGTAGAACTCATACCAAATTCAGCGTCCAATTGACATTTTTATCAGTTTGAACAGCTGCAAGTATGGCTAGCATTGGCATGAACCCCATCACCGTGCGAAGGAGCACAGAACATGAGAAGTAATAATTTTTCTTTTTTAATTTCAAATTCATTTCTTTTTCCTGCCAATTATCATTAGACACATTGTGAATTTCACGGCAGCTCCTGGGTCTCCATTGCAATACAAATCCAAAAGCTTCCGCACCCAGTACAGGCAGGACGATTGTTTGTATGTCATAACCAGCAACTATATATAGAATGTTTTACACTGGATGATAAAAAATGGATATACAATCAAATGGATCTATCAATACAGATGGGATCAAAAACCTAATTGCAAACTCTATATTTGCAAATCATCCAGTGAAAGCTCGTTTGCTGTCAACATTTTTATCTTCTGCAATTGAAGATCAAGATTATCATTAGGCACTCGTCTGGTAAGGGAAGAGTATAAATAAAAACTTTAGAGATCATTAGTTACCGTAATAAATTGTTGAGGGTCATCAAGACTTGATGAGCCCAGAACTACTTCTCTCTGTAGCTTACTGCTGAGCTTGTGGCAAACCCTTAGCTGAGAATTTGGCAATGAGAGGGGAAAAGAGAGCAAGGGAGGAGAGAGAAGGGAAGGGAAAGAGAGATTGTAATTCAAATTCCTAAGAAGGAAATGAAAAGTGTAAAAAATTTGTGGTTAGGATTCATACCTCAGATCTTGTAGCTCCACCTACAATGAATACAAAAATACGTCGACCCGTCTTCTTGAAATCGCTAGATGCATGTCTAAGCACTGAATCACTGTGAAGGACCAGAAGAGAAGTTAAATTACAGCCAACGGTGCAGATAGCTATGCCATTTGTAGCTCAGCAATATGCAGATGATACAAGAAATGACATTTCCTGGAATTTTCTTTAGGTCTTACAAGCAACCATCTGGCTTGTTCAGAACATATCTTACCGTGAAGTGTTGACACCTATTTTGTCTGGCCCTCATTTTAGTTAAATGAGCATTTTTTCTATCATGGTTTATGCAACTTTATGTTTTGACAGCCGCTGCGAATAGGGATTTGCAAACTAAATGTACAGAGAATAGGAAGCACACG
The DNA here is from genome assembly GCA_037832345.1 of Rhizophora mangle. NCBI lineage: Eukaryota > Viridiplantae > Streptophyta > Magnoliopsida > Malpighiales > Rhizophoraceae > Rhizophora > Rhizophora mangle. The sequence continues at coordinate 3,912,322 of JBAPLJ010001938.1, read as the reverse complement.
ATAAAATGCAGACAAAGGGCAAAACAATACCTTGAATACCCATCTTCAGAGACACGGGGTCGAGCCCAGGTTGGCGTTCGTCTTGATCTTATTGGATGAGAGGCTGGAGCTTGATTTACTAATGCAGACTGGAATGTCCCATGGAAAGTTGTGCTTGGATCATTCATACATGGATACTCATCCTTGGATAGTTCCCCTTTGCTGAGCTTCTCAACAAGTTCCTGAAAACTTACTGGATTTCAGAACCTTATTCTTCTTTCCACACATCTCAATAAATTTTTGAAAGGACACAATGTGTGTCAAATGCAACTACATGATAACCTGTCCTTAACCATTCTGTCAGCAAAAAATGAAAATAAAAAACCATGCATCTAACTTTAACCTTTCTCAAGAGCAGAATTTCAACCAATTAATCCCTTAAAATGATTAGTTCATGATTCATTAACCAAGGTTTATGAAAGACAAAATCCACATATATCCCCAAACATAGAAATGTGCTATAAAAGCAACAGAAAAGGTGATAAAGACTTTTGGCCCAAAACCTAGGAACAAGGCCTACTCCAATGAAAAAATAATTGTCCCATGATTATATCAAAGAACTAAGTCACAACAGAACAACCCTAGTGACAACAATTCAGAGTCATAGATGTAAACATACATGAAGTTATCCAAAAAAAAAAAGAAGAATCCAACTATAACTGTACCTCTATCATGGGATAAAAGCGTGATAATTGCCACATTGTTTCTTCTTCACCAGTGCGGTCTTTCCTAGTTGCACGCTTCTTCTGGCAGTTGAATGGGAAGGAGAACAGTCAACACATGGTTAGAAATCATCAGTCAAAAGTGATACTCAGCCAACTGGTACATTTACCTTATGAATGTCAAACTTCAGAGAAAAAGCTCCGCTCGAACTTTTTTCGGTATCTGAGGACAACCCAAGCAGCCTCATATTATGCACAGCATTCATATCATCATTTGGTAGTCTTGCTAACTGAAATGAAAACACAAAGTACACAGATCATGGTTACAAACATGGCAGAAAAAGCACCAGCTCTAGAAAGACATGACTAAACAATGCAATCATTGATCCCAAACAGACAAGAAACGGTGAGAAGGAAAAAACAAAATGGAGGCTAACCTTCATTAGATTTAGACCTTTTTCACTCTCAAATTTCTCAGGATAAATGGCTGCAAGAACCATTATCAAACGCAGCTTATTTTCATGAGTTGCATCCTGTATGAAAGCAATATTCTCTTCTATAAGTATGCTGAAAATCTTTGAAATTTCCATTCAAATCGGCAAAAACTTGTACCTCTTTCATAGTCAAAAACTTGATCACATCCTTCATTCCTGCATCTCCAAACACTAGGTCCTGCTCCAGTTGTCCAATTTCTCGTAGCCCAACCTCCCTGATGATTCTGTTGATTTTTCCTGCAATCTGCAATGATAACAGATCTCTTGCATCAAGGCACCTATACAAGGGTTCCTTCAATCGGTGGAAATTCATTTCTTTACAAAATGCAATGACTATTTCATTCCATAGGTCCAGAGGAGAAAAAAAATAACATAACACCACCAGGGACATATGAATGCCATGACCTTATTATATGCTTAGATTATGGTGTCATAAAAAAGCCTCTTGGCCATCAATCAAGTGCAGAATATGAGCATGCCTCAGCCTAATTGAAGTTAGGCTGTTAAGGTTCACTTAAAAACATGAACTATCCAAACAGAATCCATCTTCATCACATGTTAGGCATTAGTGGATCACAGAAAGACCCATTGGGTAAAGCAGTTCAAAAAGACACCATTGCACATTATCTGTCCAGGACTCATCATTAATGTAGACTTTGAATGTGAAGCCTCCTTCAAGGTAATTTCGTAAATACTAAAATTCCTTCTATGTCCAAATTAACTGTTTTTAGCTTCTTTACAGGTCAACCAATGAGAAAAGATTTCCTTTTTTGGATTAACAATGGAAACAAATTTGAAGTTATTTTGTCTTTTTTCTGTCCTTGGGTTGGGAGCCAGCCAGTTGCCAGTATATCTCGAGACAAACAGTTGCCAGCACATGTCAAAAATTGATTTTATAACATAAAAAGCACTTTGCTGGAAGAAGCAAAATACCAACCTCAACATGAAGGGAGAGCTTGTTAATCTGTTCACTGTACTGTGGCAGTGCTTGAACCATCTTTTGCAAGTCCCGTGTAGAAAGTTCTCCACCTCTACAACAAAGGAGACTTCAAGGTGAGACATATATCAAGACAGCAAATGATAGTTTAATGTGATTAGCTTCAAATGAGAAAAAACAAGGAAGCAGAGAAAACTGAAGATTGAAGGATGGAAATATTAGGAAAGCAAAGATTTAAAACTAAGGGATGTTTTCAAATCTCAATCCTTCATGAACCTCATATGGATTTCTGAAGGCAGGATTCATTCATTTGACCCTTTTTCCATAAAATTCAGCTTCAGCAACAATTACCAGCTTCAGAGACCATGCATCTTAAATCTGAATATATACATCCATTTACCGAACCACAAACTATTAAAACTACCTTGTGGTCAACCCACCTCACAATGCGTAAAGCTAAAGAAAACCAAAATAAGAAAGGAAATGGAACCAATAAGCATGACCTGCTCAACTGCTTCCATATTGTAGCAACCATCTCACAATAATGGCTCAATACATCATACATGACCATCCTACAGATCCTTTTCCCCTCATTTCCAGGTTACCAAACAGAAAACAGATTTGGTATACTCCAGGGTGAATCAATTGTGATTGATATTCAGAATGCATATGCATCAATACACACTGACCTTGAACCATGTTGGATTTGTGCAGCTTTATTCTTTGATATGAAGTTGGTCATCTTCTCATGCAACCTTTCACTTGCCTGACAAGAAATCCAAAAATTAATTTGTATATGGTGTATGTGAAGGCATAAAAAAGATACAGACATATGCTTACATCAGCTATATGCACATGGCGAAGCTCAAGCCAGACTGGATCATGTTCCTCCAAGAGAACCTCTTTTTTCTCAGGTGGACTGCCTGCCTTACCAGGAACCTAAAACAGTGCAATTCCTTGAAATGCAATCCTCAAAACAAACCCAGCCACAAATCATCAAATCCAAGAGTAGTTTAGAAGCATAAACGGCATAACTTACCTCATGGACATATTTGTTTCCCTCCATGTTAAGAAGATCATGGCACATGGCATCATATGTCCACTCGTGTATGATTGGCGCAATCTAGATGAACAAATGGATATGTTAATAACAAGACTGCAAACCTAATCATGTTATGCAGTAAGCATATAACAAGAAGGTTCTCAGAAATAATTGCATAAAAAAAGACCTGGTCCACAGATCTATCGAGAATGATCAGGTCACATGTTTCTGTCTGAGGAAAGTGTTCAATCTTTTGTTTATATTGTGTTAAACAGTCCCAAACTCTGGCAGCAAGCTTTGTGGGAATCAGATCACGAAAAGTTGTCATTGTCGATACATCAAGAGACTTTGCAGCACGATAGCGCACATAAGGAAATTCCTGAAGATTAGAGTATAAGCATGCTTTAATGATAATATAAAAACAAATGTAAAACACCATTCAAAGTCACTGTAAATACCCTTAGTGATGCAAAAACTGTAGCAAGACGTGTAGCCATGACACTCAGACATGCATCACCTTTCCGGCTATCCTCCTCATTGGCAAAAAGTTCCTCTAAAGCTCTCTCATTATCAGTGACAAAACCCTGTGTGAAGAAAAGTTGGGTTTGAAAGAATTGACTAAAATAAGCAATCTAGTCCAGTGTTTGAGTCCTATAGGCAATATTCAGAAATTCAGCAGCCATTGGACTCCTTTAAATATGCAGTTAGCCCAGGTTTAGCCCATTCAATTCTTCAAAACAATGCTGCAATTCTTCAGCAGTCAGCATTGATGATAGAAAAAAGTATGGCATACAATCTGTACACACTGGCTATCACAATCATTCAATAAATGCAATAACAATTACAAAAATGATGATGATCTATGTAAAGCATAAGATATTGGACTAGTTGACAGGATTAATATTGCATACCTGGTTGTCTATGGCAAAATACTCCAAATTCATCTGCATACTTCACCCAAATGAGGAAAACAATATCACTTACTATTGATGACTTGTCTTCAAATGAAAAGAGAAGGTGTAAACTATCTGGCAAACAAATTGCTTCAGAACATTTTCTATCCCTAGTGATAAGTTTCAAAGGAAAGAGGACTGCACCTCTTTCAATGCACCTATGCGAGGTAATATGGTTGAATCTTTCTTGATATGATTAACCAATTCTCTTGAAATAGGTGAACTGAAGAAAACAAATGCCCTTCAAGTGCAGAGAAAAGAGTACAAGTTAGAGAGAATAGTAAATTAGGACCTTACAAAGTCAAAACCCAAAGTTTTATAAGTGTATAAACTGATTATAAATGAGATTTCTGCACCTACTTCTTGTATAAAGGTGATTTTCCAGAAATATCTGACAAGAACATGACAACACTGCAAAAGAAAAAAAACCACAACAGGGGAAGAAAGGGCAGTGTTACGATTCATCTATACAAGGAAATAAAGAAGAAGGACCCACTTGAGAATAAAAATAGTATGTTTCAGTAGAGTTGAGTTCCCCTTTTTTTGGAAGAGTTGAGTTGCTCCATAAAAGAGAACAAGATTATTTCTTGGGGTGAAGATTACAAGAAAAACAGTTAATCATATGCTAGACCTATAAAACTCACAATAGCTTAATCAAAGTCTGACATAACAACAGTATGATGAATATAGCTTTATATTCCCCTTCTTCACAAGCAAAAAGCCAACAGAATAGGCACCATACTGATTAGAATAAGAAAGGACCATGGACACAAAAGTGGAACAACAAGACAATCAATATGTACAGACAACCAAAGAAGAACATTTACTTCTCTTTAGTTGGTTGGATAAAGTATATAGCATCCATCGAGGGCAATGGCTGCCTTCGTTTGTATATATCTTCTACCACTGCAGGAAACAAAAAATGAAAATGATGAATTTCACAATAAGGAAAAGATCAATGTGGTCTTAGAACATGCAACACAAGGCAGATTTTGCACTTCGGCAAAACTACAAAATCTTGAATGTAATGCAACTTGATAAACTTTCCTATTACCTAGTTAAATGACAATATGACAGCTATAGCATTCAGCTAGATGTACTGCAGTGGTATTTCAGAAATTTCCTGATAGGGCAAGGGCAGAAGGGGAGAGTTGTCTAAACAATCATAAGTGATGATGGAACATATCATTGCAAACATGTGAATTATAGCAATAATTGGAGAGTCCCATGATATTAGACCATTGTTTGGAAATGTCTATGCTATTTTGAACTGTTTGCATTTAAATGTTGCATTATTATTATATATTAACATCAAACACTGAAGCTGGATGAAGATTATAATAGGAATATGTTTGAATCACAGAACTGTCTTGTCCCTATAGAATGCCTCACCCTAACAAATGGTATAACACCTCCAAGGGAACCAAGTAGTGCCAGTTATGACAATTAAAATTTTCTGTTACAACCAGAAGCAGAAATATGGGATAAAAAATATCAAGTGAATGAAGAAATAGGTAAGATTGGCCCTAGACAGTTGATAAGACTTAAAGGATTGAACTCAAATTAACTGAGGATTGACATTAAGAAGGGAGATCCCCTATTGTTAAACATATAGGAACGAATATAGAGCAATGATTTTCTCTGAAGTTTACATGTAAAATTATTAAAATAGTGTCAATTCTGATTTCTTGACGGAGGCAGAACAAAATTACAAGTTTCACAAAAGATTTTGCACCAAAAAGGCAAAATCCAGTGTGGAACAATATTTGTTTTCCAAATACAAGTATAAGAACACAGAAAATTATTGTTCAATTTTCAGAGGTTACTGTTTCCATTCTTACATGAAACTCCTTCTTGCGTGATATCAGCCATCTTGCATGAGTGAGACATGATCTTTACAGTAAGTTTGTCCATTATGAGTACCTACATAATTGCACACATGATATTCCAGAGCAGGCATATTAAAATGAACAAAATAGGAAACAAGATATTGCTAAATAAAAAGTTCTCATCCAACTAAAAACACTAGGACTAGATCAGTATTCACCAATGTGAGAATAAACAATGGTGTTTGGCCAACCATAATGTTAACTATATTGGTGACAAAACACTCAATGAAAGAAACAATCTAAAGTACCTTCCATGTTGATTTTGAGTCCCCTGTTTTGGCCGATCGAAGCATTTCTTGCAATAAACCTGAAAGAAAATAGAACAAGGATTGATCAGCAACCCAGAAACTAATAAGTACCTCATCCTTGGGCATGTCTAGTTCCTTATGTTACCAAACAAATGAGCTGACACTTAACCTTAAAGATCAAACACTAATAGATTTAAACAAAAACATTGTACCAGGAAAAAAAAAAAAATTCTTAAGTGGCTCTCCTGCAAACACCTCTAGCACTTAGCTGCCATCTATTCATTGAAATTAACTCCTGCCACAAGTAGTTATTCTAAACTTGACTTCATGGTGTAGTTCAGCTTTGTAAGCACAACATCAAATGAAATGGTCAGTTAACACAAATAAACTTTCTTGCTTGAGCAATTTCATGTCGGAACAACCTGAACACCTCCCAGATGTTCATCACTTTAACCGTGTTTATACCATCATCACCTTAATGGTATCAACAATCTATGAATGCGCTCTAGGCACACACACACACACATAAACACACAGAATATGGCTTTCCCATAATCAATCAACCATGCTGTTTGTTCTAGCATGATAACCTTCACAATACGTGCTTGCAACTACTATGAGAGGAAAATAAAACAAGAAGCAATAATTTCATGACAAGCTGGTCCCACGCAAGTTAAAAGTTCTGACGACAGCACAGCCACGATACTAGAATAACCGTTCGATTTCGCAACCGCCAAAGCCTGGTTCTCAGCAATATCCACACTTACACATTCTGAACTAACTGAAAGCTTGAGCAGCATAAAATATCATTCAGCGCGCGCTAAAAACAGATGAATACGCCGGTTTAAATTCCATAATTCCATTGATCACCAATTAAATACCCGGAAATACCGCAACATTCCAGAACTGAACATGCAATGATCACTAAACTAACTGAGTTCTTAAAATTAAAGTAGTTGAAATAACCAACACAGTAGGCATATTAAGTTGCTTTTTAACTCAAAAAAAAAAAAAAAAAAAGAAACTGAAAGATTAAGAGAGAGATTGAACTGACGTTCACGAGTGATTTGCCTAAAATTCCGGTAGTCACCGCCGTAGGACGACGAGTCGGAGTCCGAGAACGACATTTCTCCGGCTAGTATTTAAACGCGCCGACGATTCCCGTTTCTGCTCTGCCGCTTTGCTGCTTTGGATCGGCCAAACAACAACCGCAGAGAGATCGTTTAGTGATCGAAGTAAAGAGGGCTCGAAGAGAGAAAATGAAAGAAAAATATAATTGTTTTTTTTGTTTAATCTTCCTGTAATAAGAGAGACACCAACAATACAATAACGATAGCAAGGAGAAAATTGTTTGAAATTTTATATAGAGATGGATTCGGGAGACAGGCTCATTGTTTTTGACTGTTGAACCGGCAAGCCGCGATTCCGCGTTCCGGTTTAGATTTTTTTTTTTTTTTTTCAGGAAAAGAAATGGCAGCGAAATTACTGTCATATACTTATGATAAATACAATAAAATTTAAATTATAAACAGTTTTTCAAAAAGAATAAGTTTAAAAATATTTTTTTATTCTTAAAATTTAAAAATCTTTCCTTGCGAATAAAGTCATTAAACTGAAAGTGTAATCAAATTACAGACTCTCTTAAATCAAAAAATTCACAACTAAAAAAATAAGAATATTTTATTTTAAATCAATTAACAAATGAATTATACGTTAAATTTTGAGTGATATTCCTATGAGAAAAGTATTTGTTTTGTACTTTCTGCAGCGATTTAAGTCTATAAACTTATTTTCTTTTATGTTGAAGAAAATATTAAATAATTTCTAAAATAAATCTTATTAATATTTTTTCAATGGAATTTATTATCCATATTGCAAGTCTTGGAGGCTGCAGGAAGTGCAAGAAAGCCTTTGCTTATGCTTAATTTGGTTAAACTAACAAAAGATTAGTCCAAGTCGTTAGAAAAATAATAATAATAATAAAGAAAGAAAATAAAGATTAGTCCAAGTCGTTAGATAGCTTCCATTTCCTCTAAATGGTATTTTTCCATTATACCTATTTTACTTAAAGAGAATAGCTCTGGAATTAATTATAACTTGGGTCAACTAGGTAGAGGATAATAAAATGTAATCATGGAAGGCCTAGGCATTACAAAGGGCTTCATAAGATTTCAAAGAACAACAAAGTAAAGACCATTCAATAGAAGATTCCATTTGATTTTTCTTAATTTTGCAATGTAGAAGCAAGAAAAATGCCCTGGATTATCAAAATGGAATTGTCCACCAATCCCTGACCCCCCTTTCCCCTAAACTGCCGTCAAAATTTAATTAGAAAAAATGGCCTAGACAATCAAAATGGCATCTTCTAGTTCACAAGCTGAGATGAGAACAAATCATTGTAAGTTCTAGCCGAATGTTTTTCCACAACTCTGGGGACAATTTCCTTCATCTTTCCCTAATATTTCTCATTTATCCCAAGTGCTGATTGGTGGTCCTCCCCACCGACCTACCTACCCATCCGATTTCAGAGCCAATGTCAACACCACAGAGGGCAGTACATACTTAGTCAGGATTTAACAGCGCACAAGAACGTGTGCCCCTCCAGCCCAAATGGACCACTATTCTTGTAGTTCTAGGCCTACAGCACAGCACAAGTGCTCCACAGCCCAGAACCCCAGGTCCCCACATTTAAATGGATTACAAAATTAGCATGGGCATAAAAGAATACAAAAGGTAAGAAGTCCCTGTCAAAATTTAGATTTTTATTATATAAATCACAATTAAATAATTTTTTAACACATAAAAATTTTTTTAAAAAATATTTATATAAATAAATATAAGTGAATATAATTTTTAGTAAATTCAAAACTCTAACAGGACGTAATCTCAGGACAATTTTTTGTGTTGCGAGTAATTCTCTCTCAACATAACTCGCTAGTTCTTTAATCAATTCCCTTGGGAATGCTTTCTTTGAAGTCGGTAATTGGAATTAACAAATTATGCCCAGAATTAGTGTCGACGATCACCAATGGCCGTAACCGCACGATGTAAATAAAAGGATCACCAAACGGCTATAGGCACATGCTTCAAAACATTAAGTGGAATTTTGATTCCTTAAAAATTAGGATTTCATTATATGGTCAGTTAATTTTAATCTTATATTATTATTATCATGGCTGTTTGGATGTACGTTAATGATTTCTTTTCTTAATTGCATCAAGCGTTGAAAAATTAAAAATGTGTGTCCTGCGCCTTGGACGTTTTAACCTAACCACCCTAAGGTGACTTTACCCTAAAAACCATGCATAAAACAAAGAAAAAGAAGAGGAGGACCGAGAGGAAGTCAAGGGAAGAGGACAGAGAGCAATTCGGGTAATAATACATCAACCCCCAAGGTTATTGTCAATGTCAAACAACTTGGAAATTGGAGTGGGACACTTCAATAACCATAGACAAAGAATGGGTTGGAGACTTCAACTGGTCCATCGAAACGAAAAAGAAATATGAGATGGCATTGTCAATTCCACAAAAAAAATGACTTACACGAGAAGAAAAAATACACTCTATTGTAAATTGTAAAGAGATCCAGCATCCAAAAAGATTGATCTTTTTTCTTTTTCTTCCATTATTCCATCCACGGAGATGGAACCGAGGGCCCGTTGAAATTTCAGATGGGTTAAATTCAAGAACAAATGGGATTGAATTCCACAATCAAAATTGACCCAACAAAGAACAAAACAAAGATGACCATAAAATACCAATTTTCTTGATTTCATCCAATGTGATCCCCGGTCTCACAGGTCAACAAAAGACAATTTCATGAACAACAAAAGCCAAAATTTTACAAACTAATCACAATATTACAGGACTGGATGAAACAAATTCCTAAGGGTCATGGGGCTAAAATCCTTGTGTGATTAGACTCATCACTGGCACTATTATTATAGTATCTGCAAAAAACCCTGGATTTGACCACGTTACCATAGACATAGAATCCAGGTGCGACCATGATCCGAACATTGGTTGGGACCAATTTCCTGGCCCTATCTCCATCCATGTCCTCCATGTAAACAGAATCAAACCTCGCCCCTTGACCCACCCTAAAGATGGTCAAGCTAGGGTGCACTGAATTGGCCAAAAGGTGCACAAGCCACACACTTTTAGACGCCCCAAAGAACGCCTGCAACAAAGGCTCGGCCCAGGCTCTGTTCCATCCCAACATAGCCACAACATCATTCATTTTCCTATCACAGAACTTGCTGAACTCTTCACTGAAATGCCTTGTCCCTTTGTTTAACACCTCTTCCCATGTCAACTCTTTGAGAACATTAAAAGAAGCGTAATTGACTTCACACCTATCAATTGAATTCAATATAGGATTTGTTGAACTCTTTTGAAACCCAACAGATTCAAAGTCCTCATAGAAAGCTTTGTTCAACAAGGCCTCGAGGCAAAAGAGCAAACTTTTTGGGTTCTTGGATATTGAAATCTTTACATCATAAGGCTGCAGAAGCATGGCTAGTCTCTCAGAAACTCTGCCTCCCAAATGCCTTAGTTGCATAGTAAGTGCCTTACTTAAGAGCCGAACACAAGACCTGGATTCAGAGACCAAAACCATGAATTGCTCTTTGATCACTTTCCCAGTTTGATAAGGTGAATTGCTGCTATATTCTTCAAGTCCAGACTTCAAGTTATGGCAATAAACTTCAAGCTTGTTAAGCTTCTTTTCGAGGTCTGCCATTGAGTACTTGAGCCTTGAAGCCTCAAGTAGTGCCTCGTCTCTCTTTCTCTTCGCCTGAATCAGTTTGAGGGATAGTTCAGAAACGACAATCATCCATTGTTCCTCGCTCGCCGTGGTGGGTTTTGGACTCTTTCTTGTCAATGAAGAGAAGATGGACTTGAAGATGGCATTAGGACTTGGAATAGAAGATGAAAGCTTGCTGAAGCCATTGTTATCTAAAGGAAACACAGAGATTTTCTCTCTGGTGTGCGGCCTGCACTCGTTGCAAAAGATTGAACCGTCATCCTTGCTCGGATCGTGCCGCTTCTTGGCCTTGGCGGCTGCCTTGTCTCTCTTATCATGCAGAGGCGTTGGGCGGTGGTGCTTTGGCGGTGTCTTTGTTTTTCCCTTAATAAAACTACTAGCTGGTGTTGCTTTAGGTGGACATAAGCCTTCACTGCATTCGTCTTCTATTTCACACTCTTGAATCTGCAGCCACCAACCAGAAAATGAACCAAAAGAATATTAGCTAATCAAAGAAATTAATTACAAGAAAAAAAAAAATAAAAAAGGAGCGTTCTTGTGTTTGTTCCTTGGGAACTTAATTTCTACTTACAGGAGTGAAAGTGTGAGGTTGATGATAACGATGATGATGATGATGAGAAAGTAGTGGAGTTGGAAGAGGAGGAGAAAGGGAATTAGATGAAGGAGAAGTTGAAGAAGATGGAGCCATATGCTTCTTTTCTAGCTCAAATCCCATCTCATTTTTTCTCTGTGTTTTCTTTCTAAAAATGCAAAGCAAAGACACTCTCTTATATTTTGGGTTTTTAAATTCTTACAGAAAAAAAAGAAAAAAAAAAAAGTTCTAAACTATACATGCAAATGCCATCTATCTATAGTTGTTAGATCATATCCCTATGCATGCATACGGTCATTCTATGTTGATAAACAGTTAAAATTTAATTTGATAGGTCTCAATAGCAAAATTTTAGGAAATAGGTTGAAGTACAAAATTTTAACTCTTCAATTTTCACAAATGTCACGGGATAAGTGAAAACTACTTCATTACTTAGGACAAATACGAATAAAGTGATATTATTGTAACCGTTTATTAGATATTTGTAATCTCCATTGTTAGTTTTAATTAAAAATTAAATGATTAAAAACGTGGTATTACAATAATGTGATGTAATATTATCAAAGAAATAAAAAGATGTTACAGAAACAACAATTATACACATAGATGAAAATATAGATTTACAAATATATAATTATAAATATTAGTTACAATTTTTATATCTTTGTGTATAAAATAATTTATAGTTATAATTAAAAAATTAAAATTTATATTTAAGTTGTATTTAGTTTTTCTATTTTCATATTTAAAAGCAAAGAAGTTATAATTATTATAATCACAATGACAGGTGTAGACGCTGGAACTAGACTGGATTTTTCTTGTATCATTATTGGTTTCGTATCCTTAGAACCGATAGCATCCATTTTAGTTTTCCGGGCGTTGTTTGTCTTGAACAATGCAAAAGAGAGAGAGCCTTGGCCTTCATTTAGGTTTTGGGGTTTTTAAAAAATCCTCAGATAATGGTATTCTCTTTTGGGTCCTTACTATTTGGATTGACCGTTTCAGTCTCTTTTCGTTTTCCTGGTTTCTATATTCGTCGTCTTGTAATCATGGAGGGTGAACCACAAGCTAGACATTTATTTCCTGTCAAGCGTCAACTCCCCTTCTTCAGGGAATAATGAGAAAGAAAACTGTCTTGCCTCATCGCCCGAAGAGATAATTGTAATTATAAATAACTATTTTATATTTAACGCAGACAAATAACTCGAATCCAACCAAGAAAAGACAAAGAACTCGAATCCAACAGCACACTCACAAAACAATCTTTTATTTTTATTTATTAGGAAAAAAAAAAAAAAGGAAAACTGTATTTCCATCGCGTGGTTACATTTTTGTGACAACTGGAACAGTGCCTGAATCAATTGGGAAATTTTCCCTTCATCCTGGTTTTTTCTAGTTGGTTTCAGAGCAGTTCATGTGAACAGTAAATTCAAATCCAAAAGTTAGGCTAATTAGTAAATTGAATATTTAACTCATCATGTAGATTAAGTTTAAACATTTAGATCAGACATGCTGTCTTTTTTTTTTTTTTTTGGTTGGGTTAGGAAATAAATTAAATACAAGGTAAGGCACCAGAAAGTTTAGCTGTGACATTATCAAATAATAACTCGATTATTTCAACTTCACCCTCTTAGCTTGATGTGATTAACATAGAGGGTGGCACCCAACGCCAAAACTTAAGAGATTTAAAAAGAAATTAAAATCTAAAAAAATTGAGCATCAAGTTTTAAATTTAAGTAAACGTTGATTACTTCAAATTCTTGGCATTTAACTCTACCAGCAGAATTGCAAGGTCTTAAAGCCATTACAATGTCAGACCCCATTGAATTTTAGTAACTTTTTCCCTTAAATAGAAAAACCCATTAATTCTTAGCTGTCTACAAATGAATGAAAAATGGGAGAGAGGAGAAAGGGAAGCAAAGCATTTACTCATTCACACTTCTCCACAATAAAATAGTGAGACATAAATAAATTAACACGATAGACTCAAATTCATAAATTATCAATTTCAATTAACTCATTTTTTTAAATATAATAATTAATAATTTTACCTAAGTTTATATTATTATTATTATTATTATTATTGGTTTGTCTTAATATCGAAACTCTTATAACACTATGTCACGATCTAAGTGGGTTCACTAGTCCACCCCTAATCCAAGAGACCTTATGATCAGGGTAACAAAGAGAAAGGACGTGAAGGGCAGGGCAAATGTCAGCCAATCTACAATTACTTATCTCAGACCCGGCTCAGCAATTTTTATTTTCTTTTCGCAATCATCATGGATGCTCACTTCCGTTTTATGTCACAGATGGTCAGACAAGAGGACATCCAAGAGCTTATGTTCCCACTTCCTGGCACTATAAACATTCGAAGAAAAAAATGCATGGCAATTTGTCAAGATGATTCTGTAAATATACTAAATTCCATTACCATTGTTTCATCTTTTCCCAACATAAAATAGTGGTTAGAATTACTAAAGAGATTTATAATTTAGAGAATATATGACTAACATCAATTGTGTCATTGGTCACGCAAAAAGCATCAGTGACTAATGCGTTACCAATTATAGTGTGTACCATGTGAGAAAGCAAAATACTGTTTAAAGTCAATGAGAAAATAAAATTGGTAATCACAAAAAATAAAAATAAAAATAAAAAAGTGAAAAAAATAATAATAAAGAATGGATCACGTTAGAGTGTGAACATCCATCGCCATCGAGAATTGATGAGATTGCACGCCCAGAACTTGTCACACACTGTAATTAATACCACATTCCAAATCTCCAACCACTCACATTTACTCCACTGATGTATATAATTGATTGGGGAATCCGACAATTACTAATATTTTTGAGGAATATAGTTAAAACCATTAATAAAATAAAATTAATATTTTTTTTTTCACTAACTGATTTCTTATATTATTATTATTATAATATTTCTATTATTTTATTTACATTATTTTATTAAGTGTATCATTTACTTCTGTATCCATACTTTTGTTAAAACCTTATACTGAAGGTGATTTGGTTCAATAGTCTTTTGTGTTTTTTTTTTTTTAATAAGTTTAAATTTCACAACTTAATGTAACGTGTAATTGATTTTACAATATATCACATCGTTTTTTTTTTTTTTTAAAAAAAAAGTAATGTAGCTCCTGGTATCCTGTATTTAAGGCCACACACAAGGCACCAACCCAAGCCATGTTTGTAGAAACTTGCGGTGAGAGAGAGCGAGCGAGAAAGAGAAAGAGAGTTTTTCCATGTGAAGGTCATAAATGAGACAGTGGGACTGAAAGAGTCATCTTTAAAAGTGGTCCTGGCCGCGGAATCTGTGCTAGTTGCCGATCCCAGCCGCTGACCCTTGTGGAGACTTCGTGCACATACGTTTTCCACGTAGCACAAAAATGCTATTGATTAAAGCAAATCTTACCAATTTTATGTAATTTTAAAAATTATTATAACGGGCGAGAGTTTTGTAATTTTATTAAATTTGACATGATTTTAGAACAGATAAAAGGTATTTGTGTAAATTGTTTGTAAGATTTATTAGTAAAAGGTAGAAAAAAAAAAAAAACATTAAATATCTACATAATATTACAATTATGTATACAAGATATAAGGATCACGATTCACATGCCGTTGCCCCCACTTATCCTCTTCAAATGAAGCAAACCGCACTGTCCAGATAAAACAATAACTCCGAGAATTCAATATAAGTCCAGGCAGAACCGTGCCAGCAAAGGCCATGCAGCGATGGAGTCATGAAACCTGAAAGCAATGGGCATGCGTTGACCACTAGTCCATGAGAAATCTTTTGATTAATTTTTCTCGGTTTCTAGTCTTTTTTTTATTATTTTTTATGTGCCACTAGTGACTTGAGTTTTGAAGAAAATACAGAATCCCAAGTGGATGTAATTTGGAATTTTTTTTTTTTTGGTCAATCGGCTTCCTTTGATCTCGAACTTCCATTTATACAAGTAGAAATGTTACATCGGATGCAGTACAGAAAAATGTCACATTGCAATATTATTATCATTTATGGCACATTAATGATCAAGATAATGATATTTCTTTGCGACTATCTCATATTAAGATAGGGTTATCTGCTTTTGTCTCGCATCAAGACAGTCTGCATTAACTATCAATGTAGCGTTTTCTCCCTCCTGCAATCCACAATCTTCTTTTCTTAGTACTGTGATATGCTTCAAGTGCAGTATAATAAAACATGCATAGCATGTGAAAGGAACTGCAATTCTTTTTTCATGTGAAGTCAGAAAATAATGAAACAGTAATAACATCTAAGCGGCACATCTGAGCAAGCCATTTGAAATTGAACATTCCTATTCAACTTTCTTTCTTCAGAAACGATAGGTGACCATAACAACAACGCTTAAAACAATCAACTACCACTAAAATATGGCAAATCTTAAGCCTTGCAGTCAGCATTAAGCTACCTTTCATTGCTATAGCTAAGTAATCATAATCATATGGCTGGTCACTCAAAAAGTGAAAACTCTGCAAATTGTCACGGTTGTGACAGCCTTCTTCCAAAACATATGTGTAATTAATATAAAGAGAGAATGCGTAAATCACACCTTGAACATGCGGCTCAAATGCTCCACACATTCTGAGACTAAATTTTGATGATTCAACACTTTCCTACTCTTCATGATGCGAACGATAGCAGCATCAATAGTGTATCGCTTGTCTTTGTTGACATCTTCAATAACCTTGTTTCTTTCATCGACTGCGGAAGAGAGATCTAGAAAATGAAACAAAGGTAATTTTTTTCTTTTAATCTAATAATTCAAGCGATCCAGTTTGGAAATGTTCAACAATGTAAATATAATCTAAAAATTGAAGATATAATTTTAATCTCTGACCTTGATCCTCTTCATTCTGACAGTGAACTTGTGGTTGAACACGAAGTACTCTGTCTGGGAAACAGTCTTTGCGTTAGGTTCCTTGGTAAGGATCTTACACTTGGCACGTGACAAAGAATGAAGCAATCCCCGATCAAGTCATCATGAGCCAAGTTTGTCTAAATCATGATCTCCAAGTAGCTTAATCTATTCGAAGTACTAAAAAGCAGCAAGATTGCAGACTGTTGGCACGGGAAAATCAACACATTAATGGAACATTGCCTCTCCAAACTTTGATTCTCGGGAAAGACCTGACATAGATTTTTAGAAATACCCGATAAGTTGACACAATCAGTTCAATGGTCTTCTGCTCAAACCTGCCATTAATGAGACAAGAACCTGGTGAATAAATCCAAGTGAGTTTTCTATGGCTACTTTTTTGGTTGTAGAATTCCTTTGAAAACTTGTACAGCTCCACCTGAAATGAAAGTAAAGAATTCCTGTGTTATTTACCAATAAATGTAAAAGGAAGAAGAAAAATACACAGGAAGGATTACCTCAAATTTTGCACAGTGCAGGATTCCCATCGTTAAAGAAACCCAAGAATAAAGTTTACCATTTCTGCAGGCAGGTTTAGATCAGTGGATTTATAGCTTGGCCAGAATCCAGTTGTAAGTACAGTTACTGACATATCAGGATGTGCATTTGGGTATTTTCCAAGATGTTTATTTAAGTTGGCTTGATTTTCTCTCGTGTCACTATTGTAACCTGGAAGAAAACAGAATTGCCAGCAAAATACAATCACAACAGAGTTGTATGCAAGTATAAGCTTCACCTGAAAATAAGATCAACTCACCATGCCCTCCATCTTCGAAGTGAACTGACCATCACACTGCTGCTTCAGTTTTGTCAGGATATTCCTTTCGTAGTCAATATTAGAGCTCCTTTCAAAAATGAGACAGCGGGCAAGCTTTTTCCTATCAAGAGGGAGAAGAGAATACAGAGGATAATAATCAATAAAGAAAATAGTAAAAGCAAAGTAATGAAAGTTGTGGAAAAAAATACCAATCAGAAATCAGATTTACCTGTAGAATTCAGCAAATATATCCTTACCACTAACACATGCTAGCAGCCTGACTACCTGAGGAACTCGAAAAAAAAAAAAAGATAATAACAATGTCAGTAATTGCTTGTGGATGATTTTCCAACACTTTTGAAACAAGTTTGATGACTTTTAAAGGCCCACCTTCCCTAGTGTTTCAACAATTGCTTCATCACCTAGTTTCTCACGTCCACCCTTCTTGAGGATATTATCACAGAATGTTGCCAGCAGTTCTGCACTCGAACTTCCTGCAACTGTTACAGAATACCTCAACTGCATCTTTCAAACCCTACTGAACCAACAGGCATATAGGTGGATGAGGAGAAGAAAAGACAGGTTCTCTTAAGCCAAGTGATTGAATAAATGTACAGACTCATAATATCAAAAACATTGAAAACCGTGTGGAACAGCGTATGGTTTTGGAAGCAATTGTTCACGTTCACCATATACTTGTCATGCAGCTCCATTATCCTTCTAATAAGAACCTGAAGATCTGGCTGAGTCACTTTTGGCCCTTCCCTATCATTCCTGGACATTTAAAACACAAAAGTCCTGAGATTTACCCGTTCTTGTGCGCCACCGCTTGCACTCTGCAGAAGCAAGTAATTGTCAACGCCAAAATAGGTAATAGAGACCAAATGTATTTTTGCATGGTCCACATTTAAAATTCAGAGGAATCAGTTAAGTTCCTATCCCTGCAAGAGTCATGATTCACTTGCTCGTTGACTACAATGCTAACTTGTGCCAAAATTACAAAAAGAATGCACATAACTCAGCTTGTTGTGTTGAGGTTTTAGAAGACCGAAACCACTGACAGTGTGGCACAATGAAACAACAATGCCAAGTTTCACCTTACTCCATAGCCCATGAGAAGAAACAGAATCACATGAATGAACCTGATTACTTGCAGCCTCTTCCGCATTGCACCAAAACTGTTGCGTCAGCAGTAATATGCTGTCGAAGAAAAAGTCAGTAACCTATAAAAATATAAGGACATTTACTGGAAAAATGGCAAATGGCATAAAGGAAGAATGCGGAAAGACAACTAACCTCCTTGAATAGAGGAGAAACAGGTTCCAAACCTTCGTGTCTTATGATGAAGTCAATACATCCTAGAAAGCTCATCCAACTAATCGGAAAAACAAAGACAAATGATCCTCCAGCATAACCTGCAAAATGGCCACAAAACATTAACCAAAAGATAAGCAATGCCAAGTCCCAGCATCCTTCGTCATTTCTGAGCAATGCACGGCATCCTGAATGCTCCTTTACATGAAGTTGGTTTGCATAGATGACCAATAACTCATGCTGTACTTTCTAAACACAGAAAAACATATATCAATCACAGTGTAAGCATGATAACCTGATGCAGCATGAAATAACTCTTCATTTGTAGATAAAATGTTAAGCTCCCCTATCTAAACTCCTTCACTATTCTTAGTAATTCAACACAATATATCCAATCACGAAGGAACCCTAATGGCTTTGTAAGAGATTGGTTTTGCGGATCAAAAAGAAACAGCTATTTCTTTGTACTTCTAATCAAGAGCTCTGTCATCTACAACCGGCCAAAGAGTTCTAATTTTTAATACTCATATGACCATTGTCCAAAAAAGTTTCATAATACATCTGTCTCCTAGTATTAAAATAAGAGCCTACAAAAGCCGTGGAGATCAAATGCTTGTCTTTAGCCTGTAATCTGGAACAAGAATCAGCCAGACGCCCTGCGAGAACGGTAGGCAACAGTGTCCAGAAGCATGTGTTTTTCAAAATCTTCTTCATAACGCCTCACATTCTCCACTCCAACCCCTACGAAAAAATCTAAGACATTCTTTAACAATGCTTTGTCAATCTGCTCTCCTTCACGTTCTTTATCTATCCGATGTACCAAAAACAAAAAAAAGGTCATTCAAGTTTCTATTCAGACAGTGAATCAAAGTAAATTGGGACAAGAAGCAAGTAACCAGAACAATCACAGCATCTCCTGCTTTGCTATTTACATCCGCATAAAACTGATTCAAAGCAAAGTGTGTTAAACATAACCATTAAAAAAATCTTTCAGAC
The DNA here is from genome assembly GCA_037832345.1 of Rhizophora mangle. NCBI lineage: Eukaryota > Viridiplantae > Streptophyta > Magnoliopsida > Malpighiales > Rhizophoraceae > Rhizophora > Rhizophora mangle. Next base: position 3,892,668 of record JBAPLJ010001938.1, on the reverse strand, counting down.
ACGAAAGGGGATTAAACATAACCATTGAAATTGTCTTCAGCCTAGTATCAAAAGGCCAATGCGTGGGAGGAGGTCGGTCCAACTTCACTGAGGTCAAGAAGTGCCCCCTGGGGAACATGGTGAAAGAAGCGTGACAACCACCTAACCATTATAATATGATTGTGCCACCTCATAAAACTCTTAATTCCAATGAAATCATGGTATGTACAAGCAAAAATGTTACCTTAGTGTCTATATGAACAATCTTTTTACAATTAAGATTTATTAAATATACACTGTTTTTTTTTTTTGTGTAAATTTTATTTAACTTAAAAAAATTAATTTGTAATGGCTTAAAAATATTATTAAATATATAGTGTTTTATTATATTTACTTATTTTTATTTTGTACATATAGTAAATTTATTATTTTTCAATATATATATTTTATGTTTTATTTAGTATATATATATATATATATATAAATTAAATTAATTTATTTTTTAAATAAATTAAATTATAAATCTTATAAATTTGTAAATATAATGGACATTTATTTTCATGCGTACTCTCTTGAAACTTTTTAATTTTTTTTCAATTATTAATTTGAAATCTTAAGTGTGTCGATATTGTTTTTAGTAAATTGGGGTTTAGAGAAAAAAATTCGGTTGGATTTGATGGTATTTTAATGTAAAATTACAAAAGGACCCCTTCTTCATTTTTAAATCTTAATTCCTCAATAAACATAAAACTGATCGAATCAGACGGTGCTCATCTGTCTTCGTGTCAGATTCTTTCAGTCTGATCTCGACACGTCTCGCTTTCTAGCGCGAGCGCACTAGAACCTTCCACTCGATCTCTATATTTCCCTCAAAATCGCCCCTATCTTCTATCTCTCTCTCTCTCTGTATATCTGTCTCCAAAGACCAATATTCCTTAATTCTGCGTTAGGGCTTGCCATTTTTTCTCCGCGATTTATTTTCAGTAGTTACCAAGGTTCTCTCTCTCTCTCTCTCTCTCTCTCTCTCTCTCATGTATATATATATATATATATATATATATATCTTTTGTGGATTGTGGATTGTGGATTGTGGATTCTTAGGTGATTTTATACGTATCTTTTGTGGATTGTGGATTCTTAGGTGATTTTATATGTATCTTTTGTGGATTGTGGATTCTTAGGTGATTTTTCTCGAGGTTTTATGTTGATCTATGTTGTTTGATGTTAATTTGTATTTTGTGGTGGATCTCTGCTTTTTAATCGCTTTTGAAATAGACGGCGTGTTGGCTTTAGTATTGATGGCGTATGATTTCAATCGATAGTGGTAGTTTATTTAACTTTTTTAAAAAAGTTTTTCATTTGGGATTGGTTGTTATTCTCAGAGTTGTCTAAAATGCAAGGAAGAGGAGGCGGCAGGGATCCTTTTGATGATTTTGGTGACCCTTTTGCTGGTTTTGGAGGCTTTGGTTCCTTTGGAGGTCACAGGAGTTTGCTGTCTAATTTTATGGGGGGAAGGAATCCATTTGATGATCCTTTCTTCACGCGTCCTTTCGGAGGAGGTATGTTCGAGTCTGGGTTGTTTGGACCCAGTGGGAGTCCCTTTGTTAACATGATGCAACCATCGGCGTTCATTGAACACGAGGCACCACCAGAGCCCAAAAGGTCAAGGGGACCAATCATTGAGGAGCTAGATTCTGATGATGAAAATAAGGAAGGTAAAGAGGAGAAAAGAGACAACCCTAGAAAGCACGGGAGGTCAAGCAATGGGCCGGGCAAGGGGCCGTATGTCAAGGAACCTAATGAAACTGGAGGTAGATTACGTTATATCTTATGTTTTTAGTCGTGGATTGTCATTGCTTGTGAGTTTTTAAATTCAGAAAATTGTTGTGTTTTCCATCTGTATTGCAGCGAGAAAGAGCAATCAATTGCAGTATGGAACTGAGTATGGTGGTTTCAATGCCATGGGGTCTCAGCCCCAAGCTCGCAGTTTCACTATGCAGAGCTCCAGTGTCACTTATGGTGGTGCTAATGGGGCTTGCTACACCTCATCCAAGATGAGGAGAACTGGCAGTGATGGAGTGAGTGATGTTTGTTCATATTTTAGAATATTGCCTTGCCGTGGTCCTGGTCCTTATATTTCCCTTTTGGTTATAGGTGACAATTGAAGAAAGCAAAGAAGCTGATACTGCTACAGGGCAAGCTTCTCACAACATATTTAGGGGACTTCACAATAAGGTCATTCATATATATTATGATATCCATTTTGATGCACCTATCTTTGATCTAATGTTTCCATTTTTGCGAGACAAAAGTCATCTCAATGTTGTAATTGCTATTTTAGGGCCATAGTGTTTCAAGGAAGCTTGGTTCTGATGGTAAAGTGGACACCATGCAGACCTTGCATAATATTAATGAAGGTATCTGATCATTATGTGTTAATGCCATTAGGTCATGCTTTATAGTTGTCTGTCCTCATGAGTCAAACTAAAGCTATTTTGTTTTTACTAGATGAGCTTGCTAGGCTTGAAAAGGCTTGGAAGGGAAATGTTAAACAACATCTACCTGGCTGGAATGGATCTCTTACTGGCCATGCCAACTTGGGTAAGTCTTATTTTCCTATTTTTATGTCTTGGTGAGGTCCTATTTCTTCAAGTGACATGTGCATTTTGTGCTTGTGGAATGAGATAAGAGCTTTTCATGCTGAATGGTAAATGCTATTATTTTTTTCTTACATTAAGCGGAAGTGCTACATTCTTTCGTGAATTTTATACAATGTATTTGAGAATGAGTTTTGTATTCCATTTTTGCCTGACGGTTGCTGATTGTGCTTTGCTTGTGCTATGCTTGTGCTATAATTGCTTATAGGTGCTGGTAGCAGTGCACAGAGTGCTCGTCCAAGCCGGGGAGGTTGGGCACTTCCATCCACAGAAGATCCAAATCACACGGGCATGCTCACCCCTAATGCTACAGACAGAGCTGGGCCTTCTCGCTCACAAAACTCGGGGAGGATGAGGAGCTCGTCAGATGTGAGAGACAAGAGCAGTCACTCTCGTTGGATAGCACGAGGCTAAAATGTGGTGTTCTGCATAATTCCTTGTGTAATTGACCGCACCAGATGATGACTTCACAATCATTTCCTCTTCGACTAATAGTACTTGAAAAAGATGGGAGAAATTGTTTGTTAGACAAAAACCTGAAGTCTATGGATGTATTTTACCAAGTATTCTTCAGTATTCTTCATAATTCAACCATGGAAACAGTTGCGAATTTTATGTGTGGTTTTATACTTTTACAAGGGCCGCCGGCCAACAGCCATATATTTCTATTGCTGTTTTTCCTTAACGAACTTCACTTGTGGTGGTGGTGGTGGTCCGGATTTTTCAGAGCATTTGTTGTTGACGTCTGTTTCCGCTGTTTCTATTAGTAGGCTATAGGTGTAATTTTTTTTTTTGGGTATTAAAAATGGTTTTTCTGTTTTCATTTTCAATCACATAATTCAAGTAACATTTCGGGATCTCAAAAAATTTCGAAGAGAATTGAGATTAGTCATGGCCAACAAGAGGAGGAGCCGAGGTTCTGATCCTGTATTCTCTAATCAAGTAGTCAACTGTAATTGAAATTTAATTTTGGTTCCTAGTGTTCATATTGGACTTGCAACCAAGTACAGTCATCAATTCTTTTTTCTTTCTAAATGACATTAGATTTAAGGGGGAAAGGCATTTTTTAAAGTCAAACAAGTTCTAGGGGCAAAGAAAGTCAAAAGAAAAGGGAGCAATCCTATTTATCCTAGGTTTTAAAAAATAATAAATTTGATCTAGTAAAATTGTTATAAAAGATTTTTTAAAGAAAAAAGGGAACTGCTAATTCTTGTTCAAAAAAGAAAACAGAATTTGTTCCTTTGGGGCCTCAAGTTTTTTGTTTGGGGCTAAGGCTGTCCCTCTCCAGTTGAATCGATTTAATCTAATACAATCAAAACAACCAATGACTCAAAAAAAAAAAAAATTATCAATCATATTTCTTATTACATAGATCAGGAGGAGTGTGTTATGACAATTTCACGATAGTTGATTACATATTTATAATCTATACTTATGATCAACAATAAGAATCAATTCAATTAACCAGGAAGAAATAAAAATGGCTTATTAGAACCACGTCAAAAAAAAATTAATTAATGAGTTATAATTCATTAATATTAAAATTCTTATTAGAATTAAAAATATCGAATTTAAATTTTTATCCAAGTCAATTAATATATATATATATATATCAAACATGATGCAGCTCAGAGAGGTTCCTCCTAACCATCGGCTCTTTTCCTCGACCTCGTCATCCCGTCTATGCAACGTTGCCAAACCTTTGTGGGACCGCCATTCCGTTCACACGCCGTGAAATCCGCTTCAGTACGGTGAATTGCGCCGCCGCGGCCTGTGATGACAGCAAGGTATCGGCTCGCAAGTTCAGCAGCTCCTCCAAGAAGCAGAGGAGCCGCCTCCTGAGATTACTCTCGGTACTTCTTACAACCCCATTTCATAAAAAAGAAGTTTTCTTTTTGATCTTTTGCCCATTTGCATTAATCAATTTCCGTTTTATTAGCAAACCAATGATGAAATAACTATAAATGGAAGAGTAGAAAATGGGATTCACACTATGGGTTTTCTCAGTTTATCTGGGTAGGAATTTGATTGGGAAGTTTTTAATCTTTGGTTGAATCTGTTTTATCTGCTAAATGACAAGTTTATGTTGCAAACAAAGTTTCTGTTTGCTATTGAGAAAATGAGAGCAGTTGAAAGAAAATTGCTTTAATTTATTGGTACAAAGGATGACTTTGGTTGTGGAGAATGGATGAAGATCAGCTTATATTGCCACTTGGTCCTGATTGGAATGCTTCAGATTACTATCTTCTGGCATATAGACAGACTGCCATGGGACCCTTTTTTGTCTTGTATTAGGTGGGAGACATTTGCTTTTGTTATTGCCATTGCTATTGTCTATGCAGGAACTTCATCTTTTTGGCTTCAGTTCTAAGAACCATTCATCTGTGGCAATTTAATGAACTCTCCATTTTGATTCTTACAGCTAATGTTCTTGGTCTATTCATTCTTTGATTCTTTCTAGTAGCCTTTTCTTTCCAAGTTTCCACTGTGTTCTCATCTTGCAGAGTGACGCTGCTGTCCTGGGTTGGCCAGATTTTTTAAGTGCTTATCATATGAAATTTCAATTCTTTGATCCATAACCGATTTAAATTTCAATCTTTTAGTAATAGGTTGTTTTCATGCTGGCCCCAAGAAATTACCCCTTTAAGTGAGAACACATGTCAACTGACCTTCTGTAACTAGTCAGAACTTTGTTTTCTCCAAGATGCCCATTAATGTAGTTTCCTTGCTAAGAAAACAGTTTATTAATCTATTTGTGGCCGTTGTATTAGTATTCTGTAGAAAGCTAAAAGAAACATGCTTTGAGGGGCTCAGTTGAACACCTGATTCAGGATCACTATTAAAGATCATGGTATTGAGCCGTGTTGCCTGATTAGATTGAAGTGCCTAAGCACCGCTTTTTCGGAATCTGTGTTCACCTGATGCTGATTTTATAGCTTTCACACGGTTCTTCTCTCTCTTGGTGTGGACAAAGTTCCTCCAAAGTATGTGAAAGTATGAGGAATTTAAAATCACAAATATCTTTTTTAATTATTTCTTAGGTGCACAGGAGGTGACTAGGCACTATTCTTCCTCATGGTTTTTTCTTTGTATGGCTAGGAAAGGAATCAAATCAACAAGGATTTTGAAATCGTGATTTCTTCAACAAATACTAGAACACAAAAGTTATGTTCTGTCTCTTTGTTCTGTTGTGCCTCAATTTTGCTTATTCATGACTTAAGTAAGTGGTCTATTGTTCTCAAGTTTCCTCGAGAGTAACATTGAAGATGCTTCAGCAAAGCTGCCAGTACTGAAGATTGTTTGCATTTCTTTGTAGTGCAATGTTCATAAGGCTACACTCAAGCAGTGAATCTAGTCTCATCTGGCACACAGATGGAACATGCCTTGCATTCATTGTCTTTCAGATCATAAGGGAGAGATCTATACTATCTAACATGCTGTTAATTTTGGTTCTTATTGTGCTTCTGATTGATAGGCTAACACGCCATCATATATGTTGCTTCTTATGCCCCAGCACCTCTTTCAGAAGAGCAAAAGTTGAAAATTGCGAAGTTGTAAGTGTTGACAGTCTGGATATTCATTCACGATTACATTTTGGGTCTTGGGGCTGCTTTCTGGCATATTTCGGTTTGAATAGTCAGTGGCCATCCATATCTGGACTTTTCTGAGCAGTTCTATGGTTCATACGCTAACTTGGGTCAAGATTTATTATGATGGATTTGAATTCACATCTAATTTTAGTTTGTACAATTTTAAAGGGCTACCATAGGAGAGCAGAAACGACTTAAAAGCTAAAAAGTCTCTATCAGACAAGAAGGCTTTCGGAAGAAGTAGGGAAAGTTGGACTCGGGACCATGCTTCCTTTTATTCAAACTTTCAGTCTAAGAGCGATTTTATAAGTTCTACTCCTCCCATCTGCGTTTGTTGGAGTTTCAACTCCTTTTGCTTATGTTGGCAAGCAGCAGTTACTCTATCAGACAAGGCTCTCGTTATTTACAACAGTTTGGATGTAAATTTTTTTTTTTTTTTTTATCTGTTGCGTTTGCCATTAAAGTATTTTACGATTCAAAGTTGAAAGAAGAGTTCCATGAAACCGTTCTTCTTGGGAAGAGAATCACATAACAATATTTGGGCCTCTTTTTTGAACAATCCGTCTCTCAATTCATTCAGTATCAGATGTATCTGCTGTATGACGTTAAGACCATTGTGAGTCATCAAATGAACAATTGGCTAGGTGGTGAACTACTGTCGGATATTACTGTAAGCATCTATGTCAATGAAAAAATTCTTGTGTTACATTGATCAGCAATCAAAATGGTTCCAAGCTAAAAAAGTAAAAAAAATAAAATAGAAAAACTGGAAATGATATACTCTACAATGAACAAAAATAATAAGGAAAATTAGCCTCCTTATTACATTTTTGAGGAGAGAAAATCCTGTACAAAACTCCAATGGGAAAAGCAAGTTTCATTGACTGGTTATAAAGAGGGGGAGAGAGGGGGGGGGGGGCTGGGTGGTGGGCAACTCGGGCCAAGTCGCCAACTTCAAAGCTACGAGGCCTGCAAAGTCATCGCCTCCCCTGAAAAATTTTCTAGATCAATCACTAGCTATGAAGTCACGTTCGGATAAAGTGTACCTCTCCTGATTGTCTATCAACATATTTGATCCACCGGCTTCTGCCCTTAGTTGAACATGAACCGCATCCACTGGTGGCTGCATGCGCAATATCAAGCCCCTTCCCTACCGGAAGAAACACCGAGCGCACAAGGCGGCGCAATCCATCGTCAAGAACACTGGTCCATCTAAAATTTGAAGCACTCCTTGAGGTAGCATTCTTGCAAACCAAGACTGCACCCCGGCTGCTCAGATTTGCTAGCATGAATACTCTCCCAAACTCTCTTCGCCGTGAGTCCACCACCAAGAAATCTATCCCCATCAGATGAGGCATCACCTCTTCCGGTTCTCCAACAATCACTTCTGGCGTCACCCCTGCAGCCTCTTCCATGGCTTTTGCATATTCTGACCTTGATTGCTCGTCAGGGACTATGCAGACGTGCCTTCCACCCGTGTGCCGGCTAGCAACGTCCAGGCCAATGCTTGTGGCAAGAACTCCACCTCTGGACCACGTCTCTACAATAAGCTTCGTGTTCCATCCTGCAGCCATGGCCGAAACCACCTCAGCTGTGCCGGATTCCTGAAAAAGCTCGCACTGAAAACAAAATCAAACAACAAGATCATCATCCAAACAATACAGAAACAATCCAAAATTTGCAATTTTGATCCGAAAATGAAAAGGGTCATCGGGTTCATTTTGATTCCTTACTGCTTTAACCGTGTCGATGTAGGCCTTTATTGCTGTTTCAGGTGACCAAACAAGCTTCATCTCTTCTACCAAATGGTCGATTAATTAATAATCTTTGACTTCCTCGGCTTCTCCTTCTTGCAAATCTTGAAGAAGTTGTGCCTTGCTTGATGGCTCAGTTATTACAATGATGTGTTTTGACAATTACGTTTCGTAGTCATTGGCCCGCGTGTGTCCATATATAAGGAAAAGCAAGTGGTTTTTGTTGGACCGTTAACATTATGGTAAGTTGTTATGTGATGATTAAGACAATCTGGTTACGGCAGCACCTACGTAGCTGGTTTCTTGTTATAAAAGGACAAAAAAAATTTTAATTTGAGCAAGTATTTTTCTAGAAACATCAACGTTGCCATTAATGAAAAATGTTCATACACTAGGATTGTTCTCCTCTATTTTTATTTTTTTTTGAGGTTTTTTTTATGTTTCGTTGATTCTGTACTACCTTGCAATTTTCCAAGTAAGATGAACAACGTCACGCTTAGTTTCTTTCTTCAACTTTCTATTTAGTTGGTTGAGGGTTTAGAAGATACATATTTGGAAAGTTGCTCTCTGTAAATGGTATCACATAGTTGGTGACCAAGCAGCAGGTTTTAACTCTTGTTAGTTGTTTTCATATTTGATAGATACAAGAAAATGAAAAGAGTACACTAATCAGATTGTTCCAATCCAAGAACTCTCAATTGGGCCAAGATCATTGGTACAAAGAAGCAAGTAAACCTTAACTTGGTAATGGAAATCATCAGTTAATTTATTTTTGAAAAGAGAAAAAAAAAATTTCATTTCATGGTCAAAGTTTCAACCAAAAAGCATTCAGAATATCAATTCCACTCTCTCTGTATGTATATAATATATATATATTTCATCATTGAAATTTTAGTTTTCCACCCAAAATCAATAAATTTGCAATTAAATACTAAAATGTATACCACAGAAAAGATTTTTTTTTTTTTATAATGACTTACACAAATATTAATATACATTATTTTGCAATTTTTTTTTATTTGGTTACACATTTTATTGATTTAATTGTATATTTATTATTTTTAATGAGAAATTAAAATTTTAAAAACAAAAAAGAAATTATTCAATAAAATTTAAATTTTAAATAATTTATGATTAAATATTTTAGTTATAATTATTTTAAAAAAATAAATATGTATTTCAATAATTATTTGATGAGTCATTATTTATTTAATATTTTTTTTAATATTCAAAATAGGCATCCATAAATATATGCAACTGACACGTCATATCAACATGTCCGCAACTTTTCTAAAATATTGCATCAGAACAATAATGACTATTTTACTTTAATCTCAAGCATCCATTTCCCAAACATCTCCTTTACAATAACCGATACAAGATAACAATAATTAAGTAAAATTTGTCGAATATTTCATATTCATACAATAAAATTTTAAAAGATATTTTCTAAGATGATTACTAAAATCAATTTTCATTAAATTATATAGTAAAATTATTTTGTTTATTTTTGAAATTAATTTTTGAGATTTTAAAAACAAAAACCTAAATTTTAAATTAAAAACACTGGCGAGACTACCGAAAAGGTGAAGATGGAGAGAAAAGGGTAGGAGTGTCAAAGTACGAGGACACCGCGTACCGACCGTCCGCCAGAAGAAAAGTAGACATAAAGAAATCCACGGCTCTCAGGACATTTCTCGACCGTTTAGCCGCCAACTGTGTGTCACGTCAGCACCTATCAAAGCACGCTGATTGGTCGGCCGGAGTGCCTACCTTTAAAGAATGGACCAATTCTTTGTGCTGACGTGGTTGGCATCACCCCGTCGCATGGGGACTCGATCGATGCCATTCGCGAACCATTCGCCAGATGGGAATCAAGTGGCAACGTTTTTCTCCAGCCAACCAATTTATACCCACCGAAAATATTCTGACCAATTCGGTGAAATGCATCATCAATTACTACACTAAGCTTTTTCTCGAAAAATTAATATATTTTAAAATTTTTACATCTTACATTAAAAATAAAAAAAAAATTGTTATATTTATTTAAAAAAAATATTTATTTTATATTTTACAAAATAAAATAAACATAATAAAGATTTCGTATCTAAGAGATTCATCCATATCAAAAGACTCAACTGTTTTTGAAACAAAACCACCACCCCCACCCCCACCCCCATCATCCTTTACATCCATATTCGGAAGCCACAAAAAGTTCTTGTTTTTCTGTTATGTGTCCTAGGTGACTTTATCTCTATTTTATATTGGTTATCTCCCTCAAAGACTCTCTCCTTTATTTATTATTATTATTATTCAGCTTAGTGGGTTCAATGGTGGCCTTTTGATTTTTTTTCTTTAATAGGAATATTGTGATAGAGTGGTGACATTTTAACAATGGTAGATCATGGAAAGACACCAAATTGACGTAGGGAAATTGTACATTAGTTTAAAGTTTAGCAATGCGTAGTCGCTATTTTGCCAAAAGATTCTACGGACATGTTCTACAAATTGAACAATATATTCTAGGACTTTCCTTTTGTAATAATTGGCATTGGCATGAGGATGACATCCGACAATAACCTAATTAAATTAGGTAAACCTCACACCTTTAAAAACTAAAAAGTCTAATGTAATTTGATTAAATTGGCTTGGTAGTTATCGTAATTTACTGTAATCATCTAAGTAACTTGGTGCAAATGGCATGGTTAAGTTTTGATGTGGTCAAATTATAATCACGTGCTGTAAGAATAATTTAGTTTTAATCTGTATCTGGTTTACGCAATGCATCAATTTTAAAAGATTGAAAATAGTATCTTGACAAAGAGGCATAGATGGTTACAAAAGAACTTTGGGTTCTTTAACTTAGCACAAAACAACGTATGTAGTGGAGTTGTTTCACCCAAAAAGTCCCACTTAATGTATCTAATTGGGTACTCATCGATTTAATGGATTGTTGGTGTGATGCAACATAGACTTGTATCCACCAACCATCAGTGCTATACACGATAGTTTGCTCGGTCAATGATCAAAGGGACAGGGCCACTAAGCAAAGGATAAAAGTCAAAGGTCTCGTCTCTGTTTCCATGGATTGGTCAAAGGCCTCGTCTCTGTTTCCGTGGATTGGACTCGAAGAACGAACATTTAGTTCTTTTCCCATTAATTTTTGTCAAACTAGTGTAGAGAAATGTGAATATGGAGTAATTGGTTATCTAACCATGCTTGCACGCTTTGCCGAGGAATTCATGTTTTTTCATAACCTCCTGCTCCTATTTGGTTGTTGGTCAATCAGGATGCTGTAGGGCTTCCAAGCCCGTCAAATACTTAAGCCTTAAAGCTTCCTTGCGATCAAATAATAATAATAATAATTTCTAAATTCTTATTTCAATCCTCTGCTTTTAGTATATTTTGTTAGAGTACTCTTGTTGAAAGTTTTTGATTTCATATTCAAGTTTTAATAACTATATTCTAAACATTAGCTCAATAAGTACATGACTACGGACTCCAATTAACCCAAATTCTCAAGTCAAATCATAAAATTTCAAGATTTTTTCATACAACGAATCAATTATCTTAAACCCAAGCTCAATATAATATAACCCAAATTAAATTCTCTTCATATCATAGCATGTTCCATGCTTTTTTTACCTTTTTTTTTTTTTTATTTAATATGCGCGTGGGGGAAAAAAATAAACTCTACATTGGGATCTTAAACATTGGAATGGAACATAAAACGCTCTTCAGTTAAACGACTTGGTGCAGTGATAAAGCTACTCCATGTTAACTTGAAGTTCGCAGATAGTACCAAATAAAAGTATTCTATTTGGGGTTTGATTTATACAAGGAGTCGTTGAAGTTTGAGGCCACACTAATCAAGAACACATCGTGGGAATTGTCGAAGCCAAAATGATTCTTTAGTCAACCACAACCAGTTTTACAGGAGATCATCATTCTCTTGCCATTTCTGTGAGCAATGGCCCGTCAAGTTAAGTGCACAGGCTGTGGCAATTAGCCTCCCTTCTTTGCAGCAATTACAAGCTTAGTGGATTCCCCTCTCCTTTGGCCCAAAATCGATGGTTTTTGGATGTTGGAACGAACAACTGTGCTGCCAAGAAATATCAGTTTCACTTCCATTCAGCTCTTGAATCACTTCCTCGATAGTTGGCCTATCCTCAGGATGCTCGTTTGTGCAAGAGACGGCAAGCTTTGCTAGCTTGGCTGCCTCAGGTTCTGAGAAGTTTCCTTTGAGACTTGTGTCAATGAACTCTTCATACCTGCAAGAGGCAGCTGCCGAGCTTATTGAGTTGGAAAGCATCTGTTTTCCGGAAAGAATTTGGAGGACAATCACCCCAAATGCATATATGTCACTCTTCTCGGTAAAACGGCCTGTTGTTACATATTCTGGAGCCAAGTATCCCATGGCAGCACTGATTTTGAGAGTTGAAAAGATAATGTCATCAGCCAGCAGCTTCGACAGGCCAGAGTCTGCAATCAATGGGTTGAATTGCTGGTCAAGGAGTATCTTCTCAATCGATATGTTACGATGAATTATCGCAGGCTTGTTGGCTTCACTGCTATGCAAATATCCAATACCTGGTTTAGAGATGCCAAAGATTAGAAATCAACACTTCACTATCAAATGAAAGATGTGGCTGATGGGAAATGGCCTGCAGTCTGGTCAGCTTCTTATACTACAGGAAGAAAGCTAAGCAAATTGGAAGTTATGGAACGCAATAATGGAATGAAACTGACCTTTTGCAATGCCGGCAATAATGGAAATCCTGGAAAGCCAGTCCAATTCTTTGCTTCCACCTTCAACATCAAGGTATTTTGATAGTTTTCCCTTGGAAGCAAAATCATAAACAAGAAGACATTCGCCCCGGCCCCTGGAGCAACAAAAGCCTCGTAGCCTAACAAGGTTATTGTGCCTGAGAGATGTCAGCAGCTTTAAACCCTTCACAAACTCAGCTTCCTCAGACTTACAGCTTGTCAAACTAATGATCCTAACAGCTACCAGAGAATTATCTCTCAGACTTCCTTTGTAAACAGATGAGAAGCTGCTTTTTCCTATTAAATTAGCCTCCGAAAAACATTGGGTAGCATACTCAATCTCTTCCAGGTTGAACCTAAAGTTATGTAGATGGTCATCCTGAGATCCACTACCAATTTCACCATCACCTAAGGGGTTCCACCCATTAGAATACTCAAGAGTGACAAGTGGAGAGGCACCAGCTCTGCCAAGTTCATTAGTATTGTCGATGCTTAGCCGGCCAACAGAAGACTCTGATACATCTCTAATCTTTTGTTTCCGCCGCCGATAGTGGAAAACACCTAGAAATCCAACGCCTATGAATGTGATGGTCACTATAATAACACCTGCAACAATGGCAATCTGTGGGAGTTTCGATGAATTTGAACAATGGGTCTGATTGCAATGTGGGTTGGGAATTCTAGAATCAGCAATGTCAATTGGAGCAGATTTGTCAATATTCTGTCCCGTAGGGGGTTCAACTCGGTCGGTGTTCACATTATCAAAGACAGTGCAATGTCTTAATGTAGAAAACCCAACTCCACATAAGCCTGGGTTGTTCTGAAACTGAAATCCTTCCTCTAGTTTCTTGAAAGCTTCAAATTTCATGAATAAAAATACCAAAATCAGTTTATTTCAATATACACAATCAAAATAAAGGAAGAAAGAAAAATTCCTCAAAGGCCAGATGTTCCAATTAAAATCAAAGGGATGGATGAACAGACTTACCAGATGAGACGACCCCAGAAAGAGAATTGTTTTGGACGTCTAACAACTCCAGCTTTGGTATCTCAGATATTGTTAAAGGAATTGGACCAGACAAGCGATTAAAACCCAGATCTAGCCTTCTCAACATCCCCAAGTTCCCTAAACTGGTAGGAATTTGACCAGTCAGTCTGTTGCATTGTAATGCAATAACGCTTAGCTTCTTCAAAGACCCCATCTCTGTTGGCATACTTCCTGTCAACTGGTTATGACACAAATCTAACACTGCAAAACCCAGAAATTTCCAGTTACAGGCAGGTACATAAGATTGCAAATAAGATAAGCAACAATGGTGAAGTCATATTGCATTGATGTCGAACTTCTCAAGTTATTCGCTCTAGAATCCAAATATATATATCAGTTGCCAGAATTTGAACTTAGTTGCTAGAACTGACAGCCCAGCTACTCTAACACCAGATGGCAAATTCACACAAGTTTGAATCCTGTATTTTCCACTTCACTTCTATGCAACAAATGTGTCGTTACGCCAAAAAAAAAAAATTGCAAACTAAAAGATAGAGGCGGATTTGCATTCTGTTAAATTCTTAAATCTGTTCTTCATATGTAATATGAATTTCCTCTTTCCTTTGTGTTTCTCGCCACCAAACACAAATGCTATGGGATCCATTTCAGGCTACTACACACTATCTGAGTATCAATCATTTAAATCATGGAAAAGTAGACTAACCTTGAAGACTAGCCATGCTACCGATCTCAGGAGGAATGGCCCCAGAAAGATTGTTCACGTTGAGATAAAGATCAGTTAACTCTGTCAAATTTGCAACCTCCTTTGGTATCTCTCCGGACAATGAATTGTAATGCAAGTACAGGCCAGACAAGCATTTAAGCTGAGCAACTGCGGGCGATAAGCTACCAGAGAGACCCTTCCCTTGCAGTGAAATATTGGCCACTTTTCGGTGTTCATTGCAGGCAACTCCCTCGAATGAGCCACTGCACGGGTCACCGTTGCTTGTCCATGAATTCAAGAACTTAATGGTTGGGTCTAAAGCAGACTTCAGCTCCATTAAAGCTCTTAGTTCAGTGTTTCCGCTACTACGTTGCAGAGTTAATAGTGCGATCAACAGAGTGAGGGGGAGGCAAAAGTAATGGGAACCCCCCATGATTAACAAAAAAAAAAAAAAGGATCTTTAAGCTGTTCCTTCGCCAAAAATGTTACAGTACACGCTTCTTCTTCTTTCTCAAGTTTGAAAATCAAGCTAATGAAAGAGAAACTGAGTCAACAAAAATGAGAGAAACCCATGTGAGTTACCTGCTCATATTGTCCTTTTTTTTTATGTTACCTCTGCCCTGACTTCTTGATTTACCTGTTTTATATAATAATCACCAAGAGATACGATCTTGTTTCGCTTCTATATTCTCTGGGTAGTGATTCTCTGCAAGTCACAGTGAAAATTAAGAGGAACAAACAGTGAGAACAGGGTAGAGGACAGAGACACAAAAGCAAGTCCGGCACATTTATTGCTTGTTTGAATCTGCAACAAGTACTTTTTGGTGGCTGACACGCTCACATTTGGAATTTGATGTCGGGGTGGGAAAGGTTGATAGATTTAAGATGGATAGACATGTAAGATTGAAGATAGGGTCACAAATGATTGCGATAGCCATATGACCATTGGCCTGTTTCCTATGTGAGTAGTAGGCATGGTGGATTGGAATAATTGTTATCTATATATATATTTTTATTTATTTATTTATATTTTATAAGAAAAACGTTATAACTTGCTTTTAGGGGGAATCATTGTCTAACCATCAAGCCATTGATGATTTAACTGTTGATTTTTTATAACTCAAAATTTTTGATTTCTTTTCTTGATTTATAAAAAAATAGATAAAAAAATTAATAAATTTATATATAAATAAATATTACAATATATAATTATTGATAATATGACATAAATTATTAATAAATAATATTATAAAAAAATAGTAAAAAAATTTGTTAAAAGATTATAATAAGAAAAAGATATATTTTTATATTTTATTAATCATTATATCTCATTATATAAAAATATTTTTTTTAATTTAAAATTTAAATTTTTTAACTATTATAATAATAATTTTTATAACTTTAATTTAAATTTAAAATACAAAAATACATATCATTTATTTTGTTGCATTCTTTCTCTAGCATTTTTTCATAATTACCATAATTAAAAGTTGAAGTTATGATAGAAAACACTTGAGCAACACAATGGCAGCAACTCTTCCACTCGGTCTCCTCTATATTAATGCATAGGTGATAAAGAAAACCAATCCCACATTACACAATATCATCATCATTTTGCTCAATACAGACATGTTTATGGCTGGTTTCTATGATTCAAGACTTGTGATTCAAGGAATTGGCGTTTATTTCTCTGACAAAATCGTTACCTAGCACAAATGGGTCAGTAAAATGAGCGAGATTGGTGACTTCAGGGACCAAAGTTACTCTCCAAACATTTGGACGCAACACATTGAGGAAGGCCCGATTTGCGGGCGAGTCACCAGGGATGATTCAATGTGCAGTATTGTCTGTCTTACTCAAGCAGGTCGGACCATTGGTGGGACGATTGCATTCTGTTCTCTTGTTTGGAAAGGGATTATAAAATATCTACTTATATGAACCGGCAGCCAAGGTGTTTCACTTCGAGTTGGAGCAGGTATCCTGCCGCTAAGTTTGGACCCCAGTTACAGCTATCTTGTAATTTTAGAGCACATACATCCAATTTCAAGAAAGAAAGACGAAATATCACTGTTGGACCATATCGGATTCCATTTAACTTTTTGTGAGACAACAGACAAGTCTTTTAGTTTAATTCAATGTAACTTGGAGCTTTTGAGTTTGTTTGATTGTTTGCAATTATATTCCTATTATATTTAAAAGGGAAAAAAAAAGAAAAGCGCACCAATTTTTAAAATACATTCGAGTTTCATTTACAAGCAAAATGCATGAATGGAATGGACCGAAGAAATGCATGCTTGGATTGTGTTTTATATCCTCCATTGTATTGTCTTCCGCTTCAAATGCTCACTAATGAAGCAGAGAAAAATGGGCTTTTTTTTTTTTCTTTTTTCAATGGATAAATGCGGTTAATATCAGAAGATGATAATGGAACGAAAGGGTCTTTTTTTTTTTTTTTTTTTTGCCTGATCGTAGACAACAAAAACTGGTCCCAAAAGACTAAATCAAAAATATGCGCCGCGGGGGGGGGGGGTGGTGGCGGTCAAGCTAATGGATAAAAAAATTAGTCAGTCATAATTAGACACGAATCTAGCAATAACATCCTCAGTCTTGCTCTGAATTTCAACAGGGCAGCTGTGCTTAGTCTATATTCGCTTTCTTTTTCAATGCCTTAACGCCAACCCATCTGCCCGCCATCATCTCTCGTCTAGTCTAGTCTATAGGGGGAAAAAAATAAGAGAAAAAGAAGAATTGGGTAGCGATTAAAAAAGTTTTAAGAATGGTTTTAGATGATGAAAGAATCTTATTTCCGAGTGTTAAATTTTGAACTTGCTGCAATTTTTTTTTTTTTTTTTGGTTATTTCCTAAGCTTGTTGAATTGCAGCAAACATGGGTAAGAAATCTCACAAAATAATATTTCACACTACAATTATTTTGTTTTATTACAAGAGAGGGCAAAAATATATATATAAAAAAAAAACAAAATCACTAAAATTTAAATATGAGACTAAAAATTTTTAATAAATATATTATAACTAGTGGTGTTAGAAGTATGACGTATACTACATATTAAGTTGACGACATTGTCATGTAAGCTAATTCCGTGGCCTCAGAGGTCAAAGAGCGTTGATGCCATAATGACAAAGAAAGTGAGTTGCCTCATACAAAAAAATTATTTTAGAATAAAAGTAAGTTAATCTTTTATAAATATATAA
This sequence comes from Rhizophora mangle, assembly GCA_037832345.1. NCBI lineage: Eukaryota > Viridiplantae > Streptophyta > Magnoliopsida > Malpighiales > Rhizophoraceae > Rhizophora > Rhizophora mangle. The sequence goes on along the minus strand of JBAPLJ010001938.1, from coordinate 3,874,997 downwards.
TAACGATACCCTTTTTCCCCCGAAATCTCCCCACCATTCTCGACTTGAATGGAGAAAAGAGAGAGGGGGCACTGCAAGTTTTTCGAATGCAGTAGGGACCACATTGTGCATACGTATGTTAAGAATATTTGGTACCGTTTGATTTTAATCCAGTCAAGATGGACCTAAGACCTTGAGCATCAATGGTTATCCTGAGTTTTCAATTTCTTTCTAGAATTAGCACTTTGAAAATTTGGTGGGAGTTCAAAAACTTGTCCAATTCCTTGTCTTTGGTTTTGAAATTTTCCTGGTGATAATGGGAACTTTTGTCCTTCTGCCTTTTTAACTCATTCCTATTCTCTCCATTGTTGCCATCTTTTTATCCCCTTTATCATTGATTGCATTTTTTTTTTTTTTTTGATTTGATTTGATTTCACCTTTAGCCTTCCACTACCACTAGGCTAAATATCAGTAAAGGATCCACATTTTTGGTCCACTTTCAAAAAGTGAAGCACTTTTTTCAAATTTGAGATTTTCCTATGATGCTTAAACATTTATCTCCCCTTTTTGAGCCTTTTCTATTTCGTAATTCCTGATAAAGTTGTTCCATTACAATCTGCTGCAAGTGATAAATTGGAATCTCAAAAATAAAGGGTTTTTTTATTTTTTGAAAAATGAAAGTGACATTGCATAAATGAGACCATTTTTCAGACGATAAAGCGTGTGGGCCCGTGAATTAGGTTATCATTATCATGGGCTGGGCTGGGCCTGTCCGCATAGTGTCTAACGCTATGTAATGGCTCCAAATTGAGCATTTATTTCGTCGCCAAAAACGCCGTCGCTTCGATTGTAACCAACTCGTCAAAATACCCACTCAAGAAAAAAGAAATCTAGCATCACCCGAAACGACGCCGTTGTGCTTATTGCAACAAATCCGAATTTCCTTTTCAAATTCACGCACACACTCCCTCACACCCACGCACACCATTTCTGCAAGAGATCGTTGGGAAGAATTCGAATCCGAAACCCGAACCTGAAAGAAAGGATGGGCAAGGATCTGAGCGACGACCAGGTATCTTCAATGAAGGAGGCGTTCACGCTCTTCGACACCGACGGAGATGGCAGGATCGCGCCGTCCGAACTAGGGATCCTAATGCGTTCTCTCGGGGGAAACCCGACCCAGGCGCAGCTCAAATCCATAATCGCCGAGGAAAACCTAACCACTCCGTTTGATTTCCCACGATTCCTCGATCTCATGGCCAAGCACATGAAGCCCGAGCCGTTCGATCGCCAGCTCCGCGACGCTTTCAAGGTTCTTGACAAGGATTCCACCGGGTACGTCTCCGTGTCGGATCTCCGCCACATTTTGACTAGTATTGGTGAGAAGCTGGAGCCGTCCGAATTCGATGAGTGGATCCGGGAAGTGGATGTCGGGTCGGATGGCAGGATCCGGTACGAGGATTTTATTGCTAGAATGGTGGCCAAGTAAGGAAGCATGATTGGCTACAACTTTCAATTTCAATGTGTGTTTATCTTTTTTTTTTTTTTTATGTGCTCTTTTTTCCTCTTTTTTCTCTCTCCTTTTAGTTTTTGAGAAGGCCGTGTTTGGGTTTTGATTTAATGGGTGGCAATGCTGTTTCCATTCAAACTGCTTAGTTAATGCTAATTTGTGGCTAATGTATTGAACTGTTTTGATTAAGTTGTGGCTTATGTAAGAAAATGTGTTCTGGTATTAATGCTTTTTTTGAATTATGTAATTTTTTTGTTGGGTCTGATATGGTCTGAAATCTCCGCGTGAAGTGGCAATGCTAGAGCTCTTAGTTGCGCCGGGGAATCAGATTGTCAATTAGATGGTTGCAACTTGATGGTAGGTGAAGCCCATTGTCATGGCTTTTCGATTTTAGTTTAGCTGTGAATCTCCAGAGAAACATTTTAGGGTGATGTTCCTGTTAGGTTATGTTAATCCTGGAGATAGAAGAATGGTTTTTACCTTAGCATGTCTTAAATTCAGAAACCGAGGTAACACTCCCTTTGACAGTAATGTTTTGTCTGATATATTACGTGAGGGCTCATTATAGTAATCCGTTTTCTCATTAAGAGACTTGGTCGCTTCTGTAATTGGATAACCAGCACTGAAAACCGTCTTTACATTGGCTGGTTTGGTGTTTTGATGATCCCTACTTTATTGACCGCAACTTCTGTATTTATTATTGCTTTCATTGCTGCCCCTCCAGTAGATATTGATGGTATTCGTGAACCTGTTTCTGGATCTCTACTTTACGGAAACAATATTATTTCTGGTGCCATTATTCCTACTTCTGCGGCTATAGGTTTGCACTTTTATCCAATATGGGAAGCTGCATCTGTTGATGAATGGTTAATCAGCAGTTGGGTATGTTTTGTACTGTGGAAAATTGGGTTCTTGCTTCCGGGTTGCTACTGGCTGGACTAAAGCAATTCCAGTCTTTCTGTGTTTCAATTCTGGCTAGTTTCATATTATGATTTTAATCTTTCAACCTATCAATTACCAGGATTTGCCTCTGTTTCTCCCTTTGGAATAGTCAGTCTCAGGGTTGGAGGTTGCTTTTGGTGCACCACATGCTTATCGGGGGTCATGAAATGTGTTGTGAACTAAGTGGCGGTGCTGTTTTCCTTTCCTTTGTGAGTTGATGTCACGTGGGACTAATCAACTATGGTTATTAGGATATCCACCAAGATAATTTGCTGTGAGATTTAGGCACATGGATTTTTACTGAATCTCATGCATTGCCTTCCAAATCTTTGATTTGATATATAACATGAATGAATCTGGTGCAGATGGCTTTTTTCTTATGGTGAAAATTTCCTATAAAATGAGGGTGAGTCGCTGTCTATTGCCAATAAAGAGGAAAATTTTTCTCTGGCTAGCCAGGCTATGTAACGTGGAGGAAATATTGGCATTCTGTCCTTTGGCTACTAGACCAGTTTTTTTATCTTTTTTTTTTTTTTTTTTTGGATGGAAGTTGACAGACTGGTGCTGAGGACATTGGCTTGCTAGCCGACAAATCTCCCATTGAGGGAGGCTTGTCATCAAATTAGCTTTGCAAGGTCTGTAAGGTTAGGAGCTTTTTATGTTTGTAGGGTTTCCTCTTTCCAGATTGAATTTTTCTTCACCAAACTGGGATAACAGGATGAATTTTATGGCTCCGTCACCATTTCTAAGTATTAAATAAGATCTTTCTGACAAGCTTAATGTACTCACACAAAGGCGTTTCCAAGTCAAAAAGCATTAAAGCCATGTCTTTTTCTGCACTGAGTCATAATGAATCAAAAACAGACCTTTCAAATATCAATTGCAAACTTCGTAACTCTTGATGGTCTAGGTGTTCCTGTTCTTTCAAGAAGGGACAGAGGTCTCTAGCAACATAAATAGAAGGCGTCGAAACATGCAACAATTATTTCAATCATGAAGATCAATTCATCTAAATGCCCAATTGCATCATCTTCTAATCCTGAAGCTTAATTCTTTGAATGATCAGCCGAGCTATCTACCTGAATCTCTGTTAAACTCAAGGTCCATTTTGGTCTCTGGAACATCTTATCAGGCTTAAAGAAATCTCCGGGCAAATGGTGCCAAAGTTTCCTTCCTTCATTTTCTCTCTACTTCCTTGAACTCTTTATCCCTCTTGAAATTTCTCCACTACGATTATTGTCACAACATCAATCTTCTTACATAAATTTCTAGTCTCATGATAACATCAAGACACTCTCTCAATTTCAAAAAAAAAAAAAAACTTACACAAGAATGCAAACAAATCATACACACATAGACATATACAATAATCCACAATTAAAACAATAAGCACACAATAAAAATATATATTTTAAAATTTTTTTTATTATTTTTTTATAAACATATATAAAGAATACAATTTCAAATACTTCATTTTTATCTTTCTTCCAATTGTTTTGAGTTTTTGACTATTTACATCTATTCATAAAATTATAATTGATACTTTCAAATATGTAAATTTACATGACCGACCTGTTAAGTTAATCATTATCCCAGTGGATTACATACTTTTATTAGTTAGTGGCCTTAAGGAGTTTCTTATCTCTAATTTGGTGCCCATGATTTGGTGTTATAAAACATCAACTTTATCCTCCATTTTCTGCTACTTGAATGACAACAATATGTCTACCCTAAATTGCCTATATATGGCTCACGTTTTTTACCGGTAACACCTTCCTCTCTTGTTTTTTTCAGAAGTCATTTGAAGTCTTGTTACTTATAAACTATATGCCTATATTTGTATTGGCAATTACCCATAATCTTCCTATTTTTGTAGGGTTTAAGATGATGCATGTTTGCTGTCAATCCTTACCGATTGCACAACCAACTTGTGTGTATTAAAGGTTTACACGTTGTTATCTTGGACTTTGACCTGAACACTAACTCTTATAATGAAATAACTAATTCTTTCCATAAATGTTAGTTAAATTATCTTTCCCTCATGTATCATTAAGTTAAACCCTATATCTTGCCCCAACATTAACCAATTTTCGAGTGAGTAATGCATATTCTTAAAGAGTACAAGAGAACTTAGTCATTTGGTAGAAGGAAATGTTAGTGTGTCTGAATGGTCACTCAGCATGTTGGTGAGTTGTTAGCGCACTACGTCATGTCGTTGACACATACCATTGCATCATCCAATGTTTCAAACACTTTTTCTCGCTTGAAATTAATGTTACAACTTGCTGCCTTAATGCTTTCGCGATGCAGCATTAATGTTAAGCCTAACTTTTTGTCAATGTCATAACTTGCATTTAGTTTCTCCAATCTGCTGTCATGCACGTTAGCTCTACATTCATTTTGTTTCCTTGCATTCACATTATTTCTTTTAACACACCCATCACCACATGTTAATATTCTATGCCAATTATTGATACAACATGTTACAAAATACTTACATTTTCATTCCAAAAAACCTAAAGAATTAATAAACCCTTCTCTCTCTCCCCACCTCTACGTGTCCAACTGCCACACCTAGCAGCACTCCAAATCGCCATGCCATTATTTTCTAAACGCCATGACTAACAATTATAAAGCACAACAAATAACGACATTGTGTGGGGACAAGAATCGATCAAATCAAGAAAATGATTGTTGTGTAAGAACACTAGTTTTGTTTCCATTACAATTTCCTAGACCAGAATGTGAGGATCAACCTTATGTAACATGAGAGAGAATTTAACAAAATTACCATGAAGGTAATTTGCGACATCGAGGTCTCACACGGTTGAGATTCATAGTGATGGTAGGAAGCATAGAATTCAATCAACCATTTTGCATTATGTGACAATTTGGAAAGACAATGGTACAATAGTCCAAGCATAACCAATAAAAGAAAAAAAAAAAATTCCTTGCAAAAACATCAGAAACTGTTGAACAAGGACAACTGGGAGTAGTTGTTGTAAAAGTACACATCCTGCCTCTATTTTACACCAATTGCCTCGAGTTTTTGAAAACTTGTGGCAATATACAATGACTCCAAATAATGTTGAAGAAAAAAACGAATAAGAATTTCCCATATAAATAGTGTAAGGGTCTCTGCATCATCGTAATGTGGTTTCTTCAACAATACATACGAACCCTCTGTTACTTCCTCCCCACCAAAGTAAGCTTTGGCACTGGTTACAGGTTGCTCATCTAAACTGTGGGAGGCTGTACTTTCCGGTGGGGGAGGCAACTTATTTTCCCTAGATGGGGCCTCAGAACTTCCCTCATCATCTTTGGATTGATCATCTGGATCGTCCTTTCCATCTTTCTTTTCACTATGACTTCCCCCAGTACCATCCTTTGGGATGCCCCGGACCAAGTCTGGTCGAGCTTCTACACCAACGCGTCGCAGATGTAACTGTAGTTACATGGATATTAATACACACAACTTACAGCCAAGCAAGAACCAAAATACTTGGATTTTATGAATCATTGACATTCTGCCAACCTGAAGATGCAAGTTGACCTCATCTGGACGGGAAAGAAATGGGAAATCACCTCCACTCTTTAAGTGAGCTCGTCTTGCTTCAGGATATCTTTCACTTAATTGATCTTTGAGTTGTTGGGGAATTGCACAATAGTCATTTGTCTTTGAGGAGTAAGAAGTAAGCAAATCAAAAGAACCAATAAAGTAGTTAAGAGACACTTCTATTCACTTGTTCAGTTCAAAGAAATGTTGAGAATTTCAAGACTCAAAAAGAAAAGAGGAGAAAAAAAAGGGAAAAACTCCCAATATATAGGTATATTTTACAACCTCTCACAAGGTTCTTCAAATTGAAAGTTGAAACTTTAAGCCAACATTAACTTTTATCCTGATAGTTCAAATAAAGTATTTCACAAAATAATCTAATTTTACTTCCTTTCCATAGCCGGGCAGGAAAAACTACATATATGACACTGAAAAGCAGTAAGAGAATGTTGGAAAGATGCTGATTATTAAGTTTTGATATTGACCATCTCAAAGAACAGGTATTCCCATTGTATATGAGCCTAAAGTAAGTTGTCTAGAGGATATAAATCTAGACTAAATTGGAGAATCAAGGTTCTGCTGCCTCCCCTTACAATGGAACAATACATTTTAATGTTATTATTTTAAGCATGCATTCCATGAAGCAAAACTTTTCAAATTGATTAGGGAGTTAAAAATATGATCATTCAGTTGGATAATTAATTCATCCTCTCCAGAAAAATAAGACTGACTTATTCCCAAGTAGGACCTAGATGATAATTCATGTGATGGAATGCTAAACAGGCCTGCACTTTAGAAGCACCTTACCAGTGGAAACACACAGAATGTACAAAATGAATGAAGTACCATATAACTTACATCCATTATAGTGACAGATGAATCTGAAAGCAAAAGAGATCCAACTGAAGCAGCATCAACGTTCAAAGTCAACCTTGCTGCCAAGTCATCCCTTGATAATGTCTCAACCTGAATTCAAAAATCAGAAGCCACAAATTTATCATTGTTATCAGAAGGTCGAAAAGTACAAATGAAATAGTTGGACAAGAGGTACTACACCATAAGGTCTAAGAGAAACAAAGGAAAAGAAAGAAGAAACATTCTACAAATCATAGTATCATTCAATAAGCACTCATAAACAAATAAAAGGAAGAGAATGAAACTCAGTGCACCAAACACAAGATTTTTATTTTTAAGCCAGTCACTTCCACTCTATATCAGGAAACTTCCCTTTTTCAATTTCTTTCTTTGTTTCTTTCCCCCTTTTCATCCCCAACCAATATTCACATTGACAACCCTATGCAGCTATTCTAATTAACAATGTAGGCTTTCATAAGCAGACAAACTCCCATTGAATGAGATGTAGCTAGAGGTCATCTTGTATTTGTGCTAGAATAGGGGAATATTAAACACAAGCAAAGATATGTGAGACAGCCTTAGAGCACTCCACCTGGGAAACAACAAAGTCGACTGAATCTGCAATAAAGGGTTCGTGAGGACCATCGCGAATTCCAGTTAAAACATATCTCTTTAGTAAAAAAGAAGGGGTCCAACTAACGCTGCAAAGGAAATACATCAATTGGGCAAGTTAATTTCTCAAGGACCTAACCAAGAAGCTGGTCAACAAAAGACAAACATGTGCATCTGATTGAAATTTCCTAGTCCATGATTATGCATTTATTTGGTAGAAAAAGATAAATAACATCATTGTCTTCTAATGATTTCCAAATTAAATACCCCTGGTTTTTAACCAGATCATACCTCAAAGATAATGTTGGTCATTTGCTATACATAATCAAAGATGTATGGCAGATTGTTTTAACTGCTCAAAATCAACATATATTTAATGTCTATTTATTCCACAAAGCTGATGAATATATCAATTAGTGACACTACACCAAGAGCTTTTATTCTGCTGGAGACATAGAAAGACAATACAGTAAGCTTTATGACAACCACATACACAGGAGCCCAAGGCATGGCAGCTGCAAAACTTCGTGTGTCCAAAAATGTGTTGATAGTATCAGTGATCTCACTCGCCTTGGACGATGCTGTGCAAAGAGTTGTGCTAAGAAGCCTCCAAGAGATGTACCATAAAGGTGAACCTGTTAGACACATAGTAATCAATGTACTCAACATGTATTCAGAGTCTTAACCACTAGAGACAACCAAAAGTGGTAAAAAAATTATGGAATAAATTTTCAAACAAGCAAACACAAAACGAGTAACAAGTAACCACAGTTACTGTCATGGATTTGTACATGAACCTGAATGACAAGGATTACAACCCCTATTCTTCTGTGATAGGCTCTATCAACCCAGATAATGGCAGTCAGTTATTATAGAATCCACAGGTAATGCACGGACTCAATTACTAATTTTTCCAAGAAAGACAAGACATGATAATCCACAGGCCATCCAAAGTGCCCATTCATTGATGCATGGTGAACCAAAGCAATTGGCACAAAGTTGTTTTCAGTGTTTACCCTAAAACAATAGTAAGCAAATCACAATAATGATATTCCATGCTTCTTAGTTCTTATGATAGTTATTTTTTCATGTTAAAGCTTTCCATTAACCAGCAGTATAACCAGTAAACTACACAGATCACATTCAAAGACTTGAAGTAATGTAGGGGGAAATATAAGTGCAATTGGCTTCCAACTTACTATGATTTGCAAAAGACAAACTTAAGCATCATAAAGTGATACCTCATTGCTCATCCACTTCACACCACAAAAAATTATTTTGTACCCAAGCTTGCAAGCTTCATATGATTTTCAACTTAGTGACAGTACACACATGCTATGTCATAGTTTATTGCTATAGTACGTAGTAAGGTTGCAAAATCTGTACATTCACAGCCAGTCCCCAACGGGTTTTAAAACCCATTACCTACTGCCAAAAGACTTATATAGACTAACTGGCCCATCAATGGAACAAAAAAATTAAAAAATTAAAAATTAAATGAAACATGCCAGCCATTGTACATGTTGGCTTCCTTAACTGCTTGAGAAACCATGGAGATTTAACCATGTGCAACAGAACAAAGGATGTAAAGGAAAAGTAGCAATAAGAAGTTGACTAAAAGGTAAGTCTAGACAAGTATGCATTTAGTATGCTACAACTTGATATCAAAAGTCAAACATAATGATGGTGCAAAGTGAGAAGTATGTGCATGTGCATATCAAGGTCCTTACATGATGAACGTCAATTACATCCAAAAACTTTTCAAATGCTTGGATCCACTCTAGATGATTCCATACACGTGGAATATCAATGGATATCACCCGATAACCCTGAAAAATTGAAAACTTTAATACCATAAATATAATCCACCACAAGCAGTATGTTTAAAGAAACTGAAACAAGGAATAATAATCACAACCAATCAACCAGAATCCAACTAGCACAGAAAAGATATCAGTTTTTGATTGTTAGCTACAATAGCAAACCACATGTATATATAGTAGATGCATTAAAATCCAGTAATTGAGGTCAAACGCAATGTCTACAGACCTCAATAGTACATTGTGAACATAAAAATAGAATCCTGAGGAAGATTCCCTTAGAGGAAGCAAGATATCCTGAAAAACTTGTCCAACTGCTTATATGGTAGAACATCCAAAATTTACCTTCATGGACAATGACATAATCTGTTTATAGTATACATCTGCTGTCCCAGCTATTCCAGGAAGACAGATAAGTGGAGAAACTGCCTTTGGACCAAAATCATAATATCGCCACTGCTTTGTACCAATCTATGAAAAACAACCAGAAAAACAAGTAGTAAGAAGATATCATCAAGAAAATGTTCTCAAAAAAGAGAATAACCTCCAAAAAAGAAAAGAAAACAAAAAAGTCTTTATTCCAGTTTAATTACACAACGAAGGAAAACCAAAACAGATCTGCATAGGAACAGCAGAAGATTACACAAGTCTGACATCCAAACTGGTCGGTAATGAAGCTAAGGAGTCAATTCAAAATGTCAATAGCGAACTCAGTCACATAAAATATCACATCAAAATCAAGCTTTCAATCAAAATGACATACCCAATAACCAAGAAATCCATCAAGAATGAAGTTAAGGAGTAAATACTTTAACCACATGGATTTTAAAACTTCAACAAAGAGATTTGAATTTTTTCAGGCTGAAAAATTAAAATCAACTCTAGCAGTAAAGGACAAAGATACAAACATCTTCATGAACAACAGATACTTTTGTCATTGACTTGAACAGGACCCAATAACTAAAACAAAATCATACCCAGTAACTACAGTAAGCCAGCAAGCAAACCCACTTAAACACACACAAAGTCTACATCAAAAGACTGGAACTTTATCACACAACACAAACAATTAACTGAGAAAAAGGAGACTTTTGGCTAAACCAAACACTACCCAAAAGGAAACTGAAGGAAACGAATAGACCCATGATTGAATTTCATGTTAAAAACATTGAAATAAAAAAAAAAAGAAAGAAAATTTTGAGAAAAAAGCGAAAGAACATACAGGGATCTTGTGGAGGGGAACTTGAGACTTGAAGTGAATGTAATCACCGGGCGCTGAGTAGACCCCTTTCATTGCTCAAATTTTCCAGAGCTCTCTCTCTAACTCAATACATTACAGAGACAGAAACATCACATTGATTACAACGATCGATCCAACGTTGCTTCTCTCTCTCTGTTTCCCCCAAACCTCAAATGCACCCCCCATTTTGATTTCTTTTTCGCTTATTTTTATTTTTATATTTATTTATTAATTATCATTATTATCATTTTGCACGATTTGATGATCGCTTTTTTAATTCTCTTTTTTGTTTTTTAAAAAAAATATGTTTCGATGTTGGCGGCGTTAAGGAGAGGATTGACGGGAGGAGAGAACTCACGTTGATTGCTCTTAACGGTCAACTGACGGACAAACTCTTCAACAGATCGTCAACGTCACCTCATTGTCTTTGATTGTACGCCCGACCCAAACTTGCAATTTTATTATTATTATTTTATTATTTACAATTATATGATGGTTATTGACGGAACTATAAGGCTTTGTTTGGATTTGAAAAATAAACAAAAGGAATCTTGTTGAGCAAATGGTTCATACATCAGACTGAGTCACAAGTCACGGAATAATGGAAACTGTTTATAAACCCTTTCATCTAACGGATTATATAAAATATAATAACAAAAAATAGAAAATTCTTGTCTTTAATTATCTTTAGAACAAAAAAGAGAGAAAAATTTCACAGTTACATGTAAAAAGAATTATTTAAATATTTTCTTATGTTTATGTATTCTTTAATAAGTGTTGTTATAGTTTTTTAATTAAATCATGAATGATATATAATAAAAATAATTCTTTTTATTTTCATAAAATTTATATACTTCTCAAAAATTAAAATTTGAGTATTTAAATATTAGATTAACTTTCTTTGCTAGACAACCATTCAATAATCGACTCTACCTTTACTACTATGTTAAAAAACATAACATAAAAGAGTTTTAAAAAACAAAAAAAAAATGACATAATATTTCTAAAAAAATAATTTTATTTGGTTTGTTTAGAAAAGGCATGAAAGTTCATGAGGCGACAGGACATTGTGCTCGGATAGATGATGCTTTGTACTGGCAGGCCCGAAGGCAACTTGGACAAGAGAGTAAGAGGGCCTTTAGTTTTTGGTAGCATTAGTTGGGCTATGCAGATCGGCTGGCAGGGGATTGAAATCTGTGAAGGTCTGCTGCAGCCCGACCTTTTATGTGCTTATTGAGCAGAGAATAATCGTAGAGTTGGGAAAAATGTGTTTGCTCCCATGCCTCGAGAGAGGATCTCAATCAAGCTTGTCAACTTTGTATTTTGATGGCAAAGGGGGTGCACGAAGACCGTGAAACAGACGCATCTCACACTCCAACCCACACATTGCACTTTCATGATGGCCATTGTTGCCAACAATGACAGTTGTCTTTGCCCTTAAAAGATAACAGTTTCAACTGTTCAAGTCACTGTCAATTACCACTGTCTTAACAGTTGTCTTTGCATCTTTTCCGATATCCTTGCATCTTTTCCGATATCATTGTTGGGCAGTTGAAACTGAATCGTATTTTAAGGGATTGACAGTGACTTCGATGCAAACTCTGCCTTGATAATGACTTGGGCGACCGATCCACCATGTGCCTACAATTCGTGCAGATATACAGGATTGTGGTAATTGAGATTATTACGATGCAAGAAATCAAAACAAAGATAAATTGTCCAACTGTAATGCTCCTCTTTGGACGTTCACGCAAAGCTCTTTGTTTAGAATTACAACAAACAATTCAAATAGTTATTGCTGGAAGTCTGTTTTCCAAGTCGTCGTACATCTGACACGATTCCCAAGAAAAAACAATGGCCTGCAATTTCTATGGATGACCATTCATAGTTGCAGAAGGTTGGAGCTACTCAAGAAACGAAGGTAAATATTCCTGCCGAAGAAGAGTAAATGCACACTACTGATAATCTCTTACCAAATATTAGATTTCTACTTTGTTTTAAGGTCTATTAACCAGAATGCCAAAGAAGAACAACGAGCAAAAGATAACAATTCACTGAATGATAGGAGTAAAGGGAGTTAGTACTTTGATTGCTGAACTTCCAAAAGCTTTAACAGAGTAAACTGTTCTCCAAAACCCAATTCTCGACTATCTGACAGCATTTCAAGCATACCTGCCACTAGTTGCAATACCTTATACCAGCAAGATACAATCAAGAGTCACTGTTGTACTGCCTTTGTTGCTGTCATACGCCTGATTGACAAAGTGGCAGTCACATCAAGTGGGATTATATACAATAGCATTCACAATGCAAAACCAACCCAGCGAGAGAACGGAGAAGAACAGTTAACCCGAGTCCTGAAACCATAAAACTACCTGGCGCCATAAGTTGACACACTAGTTGCTTTCCCGAAGACATTATCAAACAGCTCTCAGAAAAAAATGACCTATGAATGGATGACTGGAACTTAAAACTTTCAATAATCTAGATTAACATTATACCAATGAAAAGGCCAACTATAAAAGACGTAGTTATATCACATAGCACGTTCACCCGCCAAAATAAAAAATCCCAAGGAATCCATCTAACAGAAAGACATGTAGCGCGCTCATCCACCTCAGATTCGTCTGGACAATTTGGCTCAAGATAACAATCATAAATGTGAAGCAAAAATGCACAAGAAGCACTAATAGGTCCGAAGTCTTCCCCATCTTGCACAGCTAAACATTGAAACCAAAGCATCGATCCCAATGAAAACTAGACTATTGAAATTCCTTTCAGTGAAAACCTATAAATTGGCTTCAACATAGAAAAAGAAATAAGGCAGGTTGTGGAGGAGAAGCTAGATATACATTTCTATGCCTTGTGCAGAACCATGCCAATCAATCAGTAAATCCAACACATTGCAAGATAAATATTTCACCTTTGTGTCATACCAAAATGAACAAAGATTCAGAGGCGTCATTTTATAACATCAACAAAACTTATTGAAACTTGTATTTCATTGTTGATTTTTTGTGTTTTGGAATCTAATATACCATCTCACAAACTTCTTGATACCAGTCTCCAAATTGATCGTAGGCTTGTACCCAAGCTCCCTCTCCGCCAAACTAATATTAGCATGCGTAAATTCCACATCCCCATTTCTTGGCAATGGCAGCACCTTCACCTTAGCTTTCCTCTTCAAAGCCTTCTCCAATATGCTCACAAGTTCAGTGACCAGTATCGGGGAAGTATTCCCCAAATTGTACATCCTCAACTGCGAGGCCCCATTCTTTTTTCCTCCACTTCCTGTACTCTTCTTTGCTGTATCCAATGCTACTAAGCAACCCTTAACAATGTCATCAATGTAAGTGAAGTCTCCGGCCACACTCTTTCCATTATCTGTCTTAAATACGCCAATCGATTTTCCTCTCAAAATATCATCAGTAAATGTGTAATACGCCATATCAGGCCGCCCCCACGGGCCATATACAGTGAAAAACCGCAACCCAGTAATGGATAAACCGTAGATATGACTGTAAATATGCGCAATTGCCTCTCCTGACTTCTTTGTCGCGGCATAAAGACTGGCTGGATGATCAGTCCGGTCATTTTCCAAAAAGGGTACTTTCGAATTCAGCCCATAAACTGAACTCGAAGACGACCACACAATGATTGGCTGCGGGTTTGTCGACTTGCAGACCTCAAGCAGATTGACAAATCCGGCGATATTGCTATGAACATACGATTTCGCATTCTACATTGCGTAACGAACGCCAGCTTGGGCTGCCAAGTGCATTACATGAGTGATGAAAATTGTATCGAAAAGCTTCTTTAATAAAGTTGTGTCGTTGATATCTCCTTCAATGATCATGATCCCTCGTCGCTCCAATAGTTTTTGCCGGGCTCGTTTGAGGCTGGGATCAAAATTTCCCCTTGATTTTTGCCTTTTTCTTATTGACTTTTGAGATTTTGCAGAATGATCTTTGGTCAACTCCATCTTGGTGTGTATATCTCTATGAAACTTTTTTGCAGGAAATGAAACTTCAATGTCAGTCAAAAGATCCATTTAATCTGGCCCATTTTAACTTGACAAGAAAACAAGTTTTTTCAGTGGTGAGACCTCGTGATGAGTGATGACATACAAGTTTGACTATTTCTCTTTCTCGAGTCAATTTCATTCCAAGAAAAAGCCTTTTCGAGTAGGAAAATTTTTTAAGTTGTCACCAATTTTTTTCACATCTTGAAATTGCGCCCACAGCATGAGCTGTTGAGGTGTAATTAAATGTTTTATTACATAATCTTGGTGGAGTTTTTTTTTTTTTTTTTTTAACCATGTGCGTTTGTTTATCCCATGGTGATTAATTAAACTAATAATTTATTTCAGAATACAACAGAAATTTTATTTATTTTCATTTTTTTGACTTGTGATTATGGAGATTCGAGATCGTGGGATCAGTAATTACACAAATTTGGAGCCATTAATTAGTAATTTTGGCAGGATCGAGCTTCTTGGAACATCTCATCTGGCAAAAGAGACAGGATGGTGCTTGGACCATTACAATTAATGTCAATTGCCTACTTGTAAATATTTGATATATAATCATAATTAAGGATAAAAATCTCATATTCAGGTAGAATGATAAAAATGTCATTCGACTCTTTCGACTTATGTGATGTAATGCCTAAATGGGTCGAAATTTGATGCAAATTTAATAATATTCAGATAATAATTTTTTATAAAATAATTTTAAATTTAATTATATGCAAACTATTGTCCAACGAAGCTTGTAATTTTTCAAAAATATTAGCACCTTCGCAGTTAACAACTAAGTTGATATGAGTGAGCTAAATATGCACACTTCCATTTTTTTAATAAATATCGTACACTACAAGTTCTAATTTACAGTGTTTTATTGAATACCTTAATAGTCAAAAATTTAAAATTTATTTTTGATATCTTAGATTTTAATTTTAAAAAAATATATAAATTTATGAAAATGAAAAAAATATTTTTATTATGTAATTTACATCTCAATGATTTTTTTTAAAAATATAATTTACAACTAATAATAGAACCATTTACATTGATTTAATAATTAAAAGATTCATTCATATCATACATATTATAAATTTGTATAATTAACACCGTCTGTTTTGATGAATTTTGTAGGGTGTAACTGCTATTTTTCTATTTTAATGAGGAAAAGAAAAAGGATTCCTTCGATTTGGTTTGGTGCAATGATATAACTTCATTGAAAACGACCCCACGTCTGAGCGATGGGTATGGCATTAAATTCTACGGACGTTAAATTTAGTTAATATATATTTTTTTTATTTAATTGAAGTCGGAAAAGAAATAAAAGGAAACATATCATACATTATGACATCATGACAGATGATTGAGTGCTGATAGCCGACATGACGGTGTACACTAAAAATTAGCCTAAAATTTTTACAAGTTTTTTAAATTAAAATTTTTTTTTATATTTTTTATATAATTTTATAAATTTTTTAAAAAATTATATTTTTTTAAAAAAATTATTTAAAATTATATATTAATTAAATTAAAAAAAATTATTAATTTTTATCATTTTTTTTTTTTTTAAAAATACACTAATGTTAAATAAATTTAAACAAAAATGCAAAAATTTAATGGTCAAATCGTAAAAATATATAAAAATCTTAGGAAGAATCATTTTTATATCCTCCACCGGACCATTCATCATCCATTGAATTGTCTCGCGATTGTCAAATATCGACAACAAAGTGAATGGCTCAACAACAAACACGTCTCCTTTAGAAATTTAAGTCTCTGCTAAGCTCTTTGGTCTTTTGTTTTTCTTCTCGTTTACAGTTAGAGAGAACCTTTTCTTTGGAAGAGAGATCATGCAAACTGGTACAAAATACCTTCGTTTTGCCTTTATTTTGTGCATAGCTCTACTTCTTTTGGCTTGTTCTTGGTACCCTCTAAAGGAACAACGTTTCTTTGATTGCTCCCAGTCAACGCCATGGTGCACATCCAAGAACCGGATTCACGCCAAGCCACGTCCAATTTTAGACGCCCAAGTCCACAAAACCAAAGATCGCTCGACCGACGCGCCTCACCACCCGCTGGACCCGTTAACCGTGCAAGAAATCAACAAAGTTCGGACAGTTCTATCATCGTACCCGCCGCTTCTGTCTTCTTTCCCAGCAATTCACTCGCTGTCACTTGACGAACCCGACAAGTACCAAGTCTGGGCTTGGAGAAAAGGTGATCCACTTCCTGCCAGGAAAGCCCAAGTGATCGGGCTACTGAATGGTCAGTCTAATGTGCTGGTTGTGGACTTGAGTTTGGGTCAGGTGACGGCCCATGCAATCAACCCAACCTCCGGGTACCCGACGCTAACGATGGATGATATTTTGGAGGCTCTGCAGGCTGCACTCTCCTGTCAGGAGTTGAATAAATCGGCCACTGCAAGAGGGGTTTCCCTACCGGATCTCTCCTGCCTCCCGCCCTCACCAGGCTGGTTTGGGCTTGAAGAGGAAGACAGGAGGATCATAAAGATCCAATGCTATTCGCACCGGGACACGTCAAATTTCTATATGAGGCCCATTGCAGGGCTCACTCTAACCGTGGACCTGGACAGAAAGGAGGTTGTGAAGTTTAGTGACACCGGCCGTCGAATTCCGGTTCCAAGAGCGGCCGATACTGAGTACCGGTACAAAGCCCAAGACAAGCTAGCGGAGATGGAGCCGATAAACCCAATCTCCCTGGAGCAGCCCAAAGGACCCAGTTTCACTGTCAAGGATGGGCATATAGTAAAATGGGCTAATTGGGTTTTCCACCTCAAGGCAGACCAACGAGCCGGTCTGGTGATTTCAAAAGCCATGGTCAAGGACTCGGAGACTGGGACGCTTAGGGGTGTCATGTACAAAGGGTTTGCTTCGGAGTTTTTTGTGCCTTACATGGAACCTGACGAGAACTGGTACTTTAAGTCATATATGGACGCTGGTGAGTTTGGTCTGGGGACTTCAGCACTGCCGCTAGTGCCACTTAATGATTGTCCTAGATACTCTTACTATATGGATGGAATTTTCGTGTCGTCCGATGGGAAGCCCATTCTTCAGTCCAACATGATTTGCCTATTCGAGCGGTATGCCGGAGATAGCAGTTGGCGGCATTCAGACATGTTCCTCAAAGATTTTGAGGTACATACACTTGCGGAAATTGTTAACTATATGTAGATTTTAGCGTTATACAAGCCAAAACCGGAAAGAGAACCATTACCTTAACTAAGTCAACAATTTTGCGCGTATAAAAGTAAAACATGCTGGTAAATATCAATTCCCAACATTTGCAAAATGTCATTTTTGGCATTTCCACCATAAACCGCATTTCACGATTCATAAATGAAGAATTAATGTGCAACTGTGCGATTATATACAAAAAAAAAAAAAGGGCATATTGTGGATTATTGTTGAAGATGATATACATTAAATGCTTTAGTATAATTGCAAGCTAGCTTAGGCTTATATCCATGTGATACAATTGCCCTCCAGTATTGCATTAATAGAAAACTTAATGCCTTGCACTTACCTTGAAATGTCAATGAATCTGTTCACACTAATAAATCACCATTTAATGATTTCTTGTTAGCCATATCCTCTTTGTGCATGAAATGACCCCATTTATTGTTAAAATTTTATATATAATTTATTATTAAATTTCACCTAACAATTTTAAATTTTTAAATAAATTGATTTCTTAAAATAATATCAAAATCTCTATCACTAAGAGTTTTGAATTTAAACTATCATTGAACAGTTTTTTGACACGTGCATGTAAATCCTAGCATCTTCAAATTCGGTTCATGTTGCATTTAAAAAAAAAAAAAGAAAAAAAGAAAAAAGTATTTGATTTTAATTTTGGCACAGATTAGAGAAGCAAGACCAAAGGTGACGCTAGTGGCTCGAATGGCATCAACAGTGGGGAATTACGATTACATATTTGATTGGGAATTTCAGACTGATGGTCTGATACGTATCAAGGTAAATTCCATACATGGCATCATCTGTTCCGTGGTAATTAATCATTCTGTTTTAAGAAATTAGCTCCATATATGTTGCCTTGTAGGTCTCACTTTCAGGGATGCTAATGGTGGATGGGACTCCTCACGAAAATGTCTACCAAATATCAAACATTAAAGAAATGACCGGCCCCTTAGTCTCCGAAAATGTTATCGGTGTCGTCCATGACCATTTCATCACGTTCCATCTTGACATGGACATCGATGACACTAACAACACGTTTGTTAATGTTAATCTAGTCAAGGAAGATGCTTTACCAGGCAAGTCACACAGAAAAAGCTACTTAAAGGTACGTCGTCACATAGCAAAAACAGAGGATGACGCACGCATTAAGCTTAAACTCTATGACCCTTCAGAATTTCACATTATTAATCCTTCAAGACGGTCTAGGCTGGGAAATCCGACAGGGTATAAGGTTGTTCCTGGAGGGAATGCGGCTAGCTTGCTTGATCATCTTGATCCGCCGCAATTAAGAGCCGCTTTTACAAACAATCAGGTGCTTTTCCTCCCATTTACAGGTGTAGCTACAATCCTGATGGATTATAAAAATATAATTCAAGCATGTCGCTTGTCAAATGGACTGTTACTCACTAATGAATATTCTGTATGCCAGATATGGGTGACTCAATACAATCGGAGTGAACAATGGGCTGGCGGACTTCTTGCGTATCAAAGCAGGGGAGATGACACATTGGCTGTGTGGTCTGCCAGGTATAGATTCCAAAACCCACTCTCTTAAAATTACATAAATGTCACCAATTTGATAGGTCTCAAGTCACAAGTTTATACATTTCGTTATAATGACCGTTACTTGCATATTTTTATTATTAACAATGAGACTACAATGTGCATATAAGTTTATATTTAGAATATATTAAATTAATCGTGTCAATATAATGTGATGGTTCTCTTTAAAGAGCATTTTAACCAAGTCCCGCTTGCCCTAATTGGGTGCGTTCCACTTTCTCATTCAAAAGCATATCTATATTGAGACTAGGAGATTTAAAGCATAAAAGCATATGCCATCCTATAAAATTGAGTATTGATTAGTTATTTTCATGACGACAGGAACCGTGCCATTGAGAATAAAGATATTGTGCTGTGGTACACGCTAGGGTTTCATCACATACCCTGCCAAGAAGATTTCCCTATAATGCCGATCGTGTCATCAAGTTTTGAACTAAAGCCCGTCAATTTCTTCGAAAGAAATCCAATCCTTAGGTCTGCACCCATGTTTGAGAAAGACCTACCCGTCTGCCGGCAGACTGCCTAAGTTTGATCGATTGTCACCTGCTATGATCTCATCCAATGTTTTCCGGGGAGGCGAGCACGTTGGATTAAAATTAACCACTAGTTATATGAAGTTAGGATATGAAGCTCTTGGCATTCAGGGGCCCTTGTTGGTCTTAAATTATGATACAGAAGAGTTCCTTTTCATGCACTTCATGAGAAGTAATGTTATAAATCACTCACGAAATGCACCTATAGAAAAAATGATAATAGAGAATTGCAGTTTATGAATTTGATGACTTTGGGGGCAGGGTAATTCCAATTGCCAAGTTATTAAGGTAGGATCACCTTCAATGGCATTCTTGGCCACTGCACACATTTGAAATGACTTTCACTGTACTGGTGTGAAGCCAAAACCTAGATTTCAAATCTTAATTTACTATGTTGAATGGGGCTATAAAACGTAGATATGCCACCAACCAAGTGGGTTTTGAATTCTTAACCTAATATAATGATTGAATTATGTTACTTCAATATAAGAGAAGTTAAATTGTTAAGTAGATTGAGATTATGGCGTGGCTGCATATTAATCCAATTAAGGATTTGGTATGCTGACTAGCTTGGATGTCGTTCAATATTATGCACATCACTTTTAATTGATTATTTGCATATACATCAATTTAGTCCACAGGGGTTTTGAAAAGAGGATGCCTTATTTTTGTTAGAACACAATAAATTTCCTATTATTATTATTAGAGTATAATAATTTAGATATTTATTATTAAAAATTACAAAAATATTGTAATTTTATTGATACAATAAAAATAAAATATGTGATAATAGAAAAATACATATATAATATTATAAAAATATATTTTTATATAATTATAAATACTTACATTTATTCAAATATTTAATTTGAAATTAAATTTAACTATTATAATAAATTTTTAATTTATCTTTCTTATGACAAAACTTTTGCTACACTTCTAAGATATTTAGTTTTTTATTTAGACATACACTCTTAAGCTTTTATCAAAATTTTTTATTAATAAATTTGATTTGATTTATAGGCAAAATTTACTTAAACAAATAATTAACTTTCATATACTTTAAATTAATTAAAATACATATCTTAGTATGCCTAGCGCTATATCCTACTATATTAATATAGGCCCCGATGTTTTAAAATTTTTCTTTTTTTTTTTTTTCAGGGAGTAGGGTTTCAATCCTAGATCTGAAATAATATTTTAAAATCTTAGTTCACTCTTTTTTACCCTATATTCATCTTGAAGAAATATAGAAAAAAAAAAATTGCCTCTATGGACAGAAGTTCCCACATTGATAGAAAGAACCAAATTACTCGGCAAATGATGTTGGTGAAATGGTTTTCACCTTAGTTTTTAATCTAGAGCTGGATCTTGACCCAATCCAATATTCAATTTAGCGATTCTCAATCCAACCACTAATCCAGTGGTCAAACTAATAGATTAATTCTAATTTTAAACAAATAATTAATATATAATATAATATAATATAATATATAAATATAAATATAATTTAGATATATACTTACAAATATTTTTTAATTAAATAATATAATTATATATAAAAATTTGTTGAAAATAATGAGAAATAATTTTTTTTAATAAAAATCTATTCGATTTACATGTCTGATTTGACAATTTGCCTGTTTAGGTTAATCGGGTGAAATGTTTTTTTTTTTTATTACCTTTTTTTTAGTGAGATAAAATAATTTGACTGATCTAGTTTTTAAATGTTTTCGCTGCAGGGTAAGTGAATAATTGCGAATCTTTTGTTCGCCGGAATCTTGGCGGAGATACTGGGAATCTACCAAACCACGATGCATGTCGGTTTCAATCTTTGTCTCCACCTCATTGGAGCTAATAAATTATGATAAAGATTGCGAGTGCCTGCCACGTATGGGATTTGATCGGTCTTATCAAATCCGGTCCGGATCAATCAACCCTGACCGGTAGCTCGGTGAATTGGCCACTAAATCGGACCGAGTTTGTTAAAAAAATAATTGCACATTTGAATCGGAAAACCCCCGGTTGACTCAATTAAACAGAACTAAATTTACTTTTAATTAAAATAACACCGTTTTCAAAGTTACAATGAAACATTTAATTTTTTTCTTAATTAAATGTTGCAGATTTTATGTTTAAATTGACCTCATGATGTATTAATTACATTGATTAATATTTCAGATTTAATCTCATTTACATATTTGTTAAATTAATATCAACCGTATTCTAGAATTTAATTCACATTAAATATATTAACTAATTAATTAATTTATAGCATTCAAATTACATTAATATATAGTTTAAATTGATACTAAATAAATTTATATATATGTCATTTGACTCTTTTGATTTTTCTTGTATCCTCTCATTAATATACATGAAAATAGTTTTCTAAAATTTCTAAATTGAGAAATTTGATATTTTTAAATATAAAATTTTAGAACGTAATTTTGATGTTTAGAATTTTTTTAAAAAGGACAACAAATTTAAAATTTTGGCTGGACTCCTTCGTTGCTTACTCAAAGGTAGCAAAAAAGGGAAAATGAAAAATTAGAGGTATATAATGTGCATTGGATTATATTAATATCAATTATTAGATAATATTTGGAGGTACCAAAAAGTTGCTCTAGATATTGATTCGATCAAATCAATTAATGATCTATTGGTTGAATTAATCAATGATCCAACAACTTAATTTCTCATGCAGCTTGATGTAACCATGGATTCCATTTCCACTTTGGTATCTCTGTTACGAAGATTACTTTAAACCAACAGATCCAAGATCAAATATCTCACAAGATTCGAGTATCTCAGTCCACTCAGCATCTACCACGCCCTGCCCAAGCCAACAAAAAGAATCATCCACTTTCCAGTGACGAGGTAGCAACTGGGACATTTTTAGCTCAAGATGTCCCTTTTTGCACCTCTTTTTTTTTTTTTCTTTTTTCCTCTTTTTAATTTTATAGCTCGAGTGTTACATTTTGATCCCTTATCAGCATTTTTTAAGTGGCACTTAGTGGACTTCCTCTCCAACATCCACTTCTCTCGGGTCAATAACAATAAGGAAACAAAGAACCGTAAAGGAAGTAATACTCAATTTATGATTGCTTTTGAAGAAACTTGCGGCGAGTGATTATTTTATGTGATTTGCCAACCCTAAAGTGCTTTGTCTGATTCACTGAACGTTAAACTTGACTGTAACTAATAATCTAATAATCAACTTTTAGAATTTTATTTAGTGAATTAGTTGGACTCAAATTCGAAATTTTGAAACAGACTCCAGTATTATTAAATTTTTATAAATGGAAAATCAACTTTTTAAGTTTTTAGCAAGATACTTATTTTGCACGGTTGTTTTGCACCAAAGTTACTACAAATTCATCAGTGCAAATGAGTACCAAGAGTAGATAAAATCAAAGAGATGCCACCATCCACACATGTTTGGCTTGCCGTGGACTGTAGAGGTACACATCTTTCTTGTTCTTGGTAGAGGTACGCGGCCTAAATACAGCCATAGGTTCTCTTGTGACGCGTCGGAAAAGATTAACAACTCTCAGCGGAACGTCCAAAGTGTCTCTTTCATAAATCAACGAAAGAAGCAGCCATAGGCGCATCAGCCACTAGACTGGCCCGACTTTGTCAAAAAAATCCATTGGACATTTAAACCGAAAAAAACTCGGTTGCCTTGGCTGAATTTTTTCCGACTTAAACGATCCATCGACACAATCAAATCGAACTAAATTGACTTTTAATTTAAATAGTGTAGATTACAAAGTTGGAATGAAACCTTTGCTTTTTTCTTAACCAATTGTTGCAGATTTTGTTTCAAATTTGATGTTATGATGTATTAATTATGTTAATTAATATTACAAATTTAATTCCATTTACATATTTGTTTAATCAATATTCAACCATCGGTCTAGGATTTAATTCACATCAAATACACCAGTTATTCAATTTATAGCATTCAAATTACATTAATATCCGGTTTGAGTTGATATTAAACTTTTTTAAATATGTCATTTGACTCTTTTGATTTTTCTGTCTCTTCTAATATGTATGAAAATAATTATTTACAATTTTTAAATTAAAAAATTTGATATCTTTTAACATATTACTTTTAGTATATAATATTCATGTTTAAAATATTTTCAAAAAGACAATAAATTTAGAATTTTACCTACACTCTTTCGTTGCTTATTCAAAGGTGGCAAAAAGGGAAAATGAAAAGTTAAAAGACATATAATGTGCATATGATTAGATTAAGGTCAATTATCAAATAATATTTGGTGATATCAAAAAATTACTCTAAATATTAATCAAATCAAATCAATTATTAGCTCACTAATTAAATTTCTAATTCAATAATTTGACTTCTTATTTGGGTTAATGTTTGAATAAATTTTAATAACTAAGAAATTTGCTCATCGCAGGAAGTGACCTTTCAACATTTGTCACAGAGCACAAATAGTGATACATTCCAAGGTTGCTTTTTTTCTTTGTTTGTTTGTTTGCTTGATTTTTTTTTTTTTAAGTTGTTCGAGGCAGAATCTTTATAATCTATGTATTTGGAGTGTGTTTTGGATTTTACTGAGATTAGCAAACCTACACTTTGAGTTAAGCGCAAAAAGTTGGTGTTTAATAAAATCTAATGATTAAGTTGGTGGAACTTAAATACAGTTGAAACTCTAGTGTAAAAATTAACTTTTTTTTTTTTTTTTAACTATTACCGATCAAAATCGATAACCATTAAAAATTTTATCCTTTAAAAATTGTACTTCAACCCAGTGCTGGCCTTGGGAGCAAACTAATCAGACTGAATCTCTTTTTGCATCAATCCAAAGTGAAAACAAGATACTACAGCATGAAAGTGTGACAGGTTGCTACCACCGAGATGCATACTTGTGACCATCTCGCCTCCATGATGTTATGCCTTTTCAGGAAAAAGAACATGACAGACGGAAGAAATTATTGCAGGTAGGTATCTATCCTTATTAATAAGAATTAACATAAAAATATAAAAGTAAAATATTCAGTGAATCTAATAATTAATAAAAAATAACACCTAATATTACTCTAATCAAATTTCATATTGGATTAGACAAAAAAAAAAAAAATTTCAAATTCAAACCTCACGCGTAAACAGTATATTCTCTGTTTTAAGCGGAGAGTTGGGATGTTATGGTAATAACATCGAAATATACTTGAAAAAGGTTTCAAGTCAAAATAAAAATATGAAAATAATAAAAGTTGCATCATCACTTTGGAATTTTGCTTAGAGGAGCCACAATGAAGTTATAAAATATTCCCAAGACTTTATTTATACATCACCCACCACACTACTCAACCTAGACTGTATATGGTAAGCTGCAGCCATGGAATCAAGAAACTTCCTACGGTTACTTCTTATATTTGTGAGTGCAGCGCTTGTCTTGTCACTTTTCACCTGGGTTCATCTACCCTCCGTGCCACCGGCAGCTGTCCCTGGCCTTTTCGGCTGCGCCACCAACTCCCCGCGGTGCACCTCTAAGAACCGCTTCCAGTTAATCAAAAAGGGCCCCAAACACACGTCCGGCCGCCGCCATGAGTCGGACGCGCCTCACCATCCTCTGGACCCTCTAACCGTCCAGGAGTTAAACAAGGTGCGTGGCATCCTGAGATCACACCAACTTTTCAAGTCATCGCCTTAT
The DNA here is from genome assembly GCA_037832345.1 of Rhizophora mangle. Lineage (NCBI taxonomy): Eukaryota > Viridiplantae > Streptophyta > Magnoliopsida > Malpighiales > Rhizophoraceae > Rhizophora > Rhizophora mangle. The sequence continues at coordinate 3,849,458 of JBAPLJ010001938.1, read as the reverse complement.
GCTCTTCACTCCGTCGTACTCGAAGAGCCCGAGAAATCGCTGGTCCAAAAATGGCTAAAAGGCGACCCCTTGTTCCCCAGAAAGGCCGCCGTGGTGGCGCGTGTGAAAAGACAAACGTACGTGTTGACAGTGGACATAAGCACCGGTGGCGTGGCCGTACAGAAAGTCAACCATTCCTCCGGTTACCCAGTCATGACAATCGAGGACATGACGTCGGCAACATGGGCCCCACTGTCCAACGCTGATTTTAACCGTACGATCATCGAGCGTGGGGTCAATCTGAAGGACCTGGCGTGCTTGCCAATCTCTCTGGGTTGGTTTGGTAAGAAAGAGGAGAACAGGAGATTGATTAAGGTACAGTGCTACTCCATGGAGGGCACTGCAAACTTCTACATGAGACCCATAGAAGGGTTGACCGTGCTGGTGGATATGGACTCCAAAGACGTGGTGGAGATATCCGATAAGGGCAGGAACATACCGTTACCGAAGGCCGACAACACGGACTACCGTTATTCTGCACTGAAGGTCAGCGAGACGAAAATGGTCAACCCCATCTCCATTGAGCAACCAAAAGGACCGAGCTTTACTGTAGAAGATGAGCATTTTGTGAAATGGGCAAACTGGGAATTTCACCTCAAGCCCGACCCGAGAGCTGGTGTGATAATTTCTCGGGCCAGGGTCCGGGACCAGGAAAGTGGTGAGATTAGGAATGTTATGTATAAGGGTTTTACTTCTGAGTTGTTTGTCCCTTATATGGACCCGACCGATGCGTGGTACTTTAAGACGTATATGGATGCGGGCGAATATGGGTTCGGGTTGCAGGCCATGTCACTCGACCCGCTTAATGATTGTCCCCGGAACGCTTATTATATGGACGGTGTGTTCGCGGCCGGTGATGGAACTCCGTATGTCCAATCAAACATGATTTGTGTGTTCGAGAGTTATGCCGGTGATATCGGGTGGCGGCACTCTGAGAGTCCGATTACGGGCATGGGGGTAAGAAGCTCCGAATCCGAGAACTTCCTATTATTAGGTCGTATTTCATATCCTAAAAACAAGCGCAAAAAAAAAAAAAAAAAAAACAACTACAAGTCATTTTATATGGTTAGATAAGTTTATATTTTTTTCTACTAACGCGAGGATTTCAACTCTTATTAAAATTAAGAATTTAACAGATTTACTACGAAGTTGATATATATATATATATATATATATATATATATATATATATATATATATTCAAGCCTTTTGTTATGCGTGTATGAGTTTAATCGAGACTGAATTTCAATAATATCTAAGATACAAAGAAAGGTGGGCCCGGTATGCATGTAGATAAGATAAGCTTTTCTTGCGGTTACAATATTGCATAAAATGAAAAAATTGAGGAGGCGGTGGCTATCGTAGAATATCTCTAACGTCGTGATATGTGTAGAGGTTGACTTCGGGGGCCATAGGAAAATATCCATAGAAGAATTATGTATCTTTTATTTTATTTATTTTAAGGGTTATTATTTTTTTAAAGAAAAAGGAAATTAGACTTTTATGATTTTTCTTACGACAACCTCTTTATCACCACCAATTTTAATTGTACGTGTAAATGACGTAGAGCTGTCAATTTCCTGTTGTTGTCTGGTTTGGCAGATTAGGGAGGCGCGGCCAAAGGTGACGCTCGTGGTCAGAATGGCAGCGTCAGTGGCCAACTATGATTACATCGTCGATTGGGAGTTCCAAACAGATGGACTAATCAAGGTTAAGGTTAGTGCCCGACAACTCATCTAAAACTATATATATATATATATATATATATATATATATATATATATATAAGAGAAGTTCTTTTGGAATAAAACACCTTGGTGGAATTATCATGGGCGTATGACTTATCCCCATCTGCTTTAATTTTTTTCAAGGCTGGAAAGAAAATGTTTAGAGCTGGTTTGGAATCAATTTTTGATAGAACTCAATTCGATTGATTTAATATTTAAACTTTAAATTTAGTTTCTTATTTGATATAAATAATTTAATAAATATATTAAATTAAATTCTTTTACTTTTTATGTTGTTGAATAAATTGAATGTCATTAAATGAGTGTGTAGTGTAAAAATTTGATTAAATTTTTGTATGAAAATTTTAATATTAAATAAAAAATAATTAAATTTAATTTTACTTGTAGTCTCCAACAAACCATTAATTTTATATGAATTTTCATGGATTTTGCATTTGGACTTTTCTGAGTCTGCTGCTGTGCTGGTGTTGACATTTGGGTTCACAGGTTGGACTTAGTGGCATTTTGATGGTGAAAGGCACCTCTTACGTGAACATGAACCAAATGCCAGGCCAGAAAAATCTCTACGGAACCTTACTATCAGAAAACATTATTGGAGTTATCCATGACCATTATGTCACATTTTATCTTGACATGGACATCGATGGCTCCGATAATTCCTTCGTAAAAGTGGATATAAAAAAGCAAGTGACCTCACCAGGAGAATCCCCAAGACGAAGCTACTTAAAAGCAGTAAGAAATGTGGCCAAGACGGAGAAGGATGCACAAATCCATTTTAAACTTTATGACCCGTCCGAATTCCATGTCATCAACCCGAATAAAAAGACCCGGGTCGGGAACCCAGTCGGGTATAAGGTGGTTCCTGCTGGCACAGCTGCTAGCTTGCTGGATCATGACGACCCTCCACAAAAACGTGGTGCGTTCACAAATAATCAAATATGGGTCACTCCATATAACCAGAGCGAGCAGTGGGCTGGTGGGCTATTTGTTTACCAAAGTCAGGGTGAAGACACTCTTGCAGTGTGGTCCGACAGGTGAATGTTTCCATCTGCCCCGAAGATTTATTATTATATTTTCCAGCACACGTTACTGTTCAAAGATAACATTTCAACTTAGTTATGGTAAAGTCGTAAAGCATGCATTGAATTTCTGAAGCATGTCATTATCATGTCATTATCATATCATTTATAAGATTCATGCATTGAATTTTTATGGTAACAGGAAAAGATTGATTTGATTAGATTTTTGAATGATTATAATCTCGATGATTTATGGAAATCCTTATATGCATGTAGTCAATTTAAAGTATTTTAGATGTGAATTCAAACATTACATTTTAATAATTATTTGTTGTATAATTTTAATTTTTTAATAAATAATTATAATTAATAATAAAAAATATAAATATTATATTAAATTAATTGTGTATATATGCCTAAGCTCAAAATTTATATATTTGTGTTTAATTTCTCACACATTATTTGCAGGGATCGACCTATTGAGAATAAGGACATTGTGCTGTGGTACACGTTAGGATTCCACCACATTCCATGCCAAGAGGATTTCCCCATCATGCCTACCGTGTCATCGAGCTTTGATTTGAAGCCAGTCAATTTCTTTGAAAGCAACCCCATCCTTCGGGTGCCACCCAATGTTGAGAAAGATTTGCCTGTTTGCAAGCCTGCTGCCGATGCTTGAGGAACATATATTGTTGGGCTTTGCTTCTTAGGATTTGCATGCAATATACCAGACTTGGCCTTGATCGATGTGGATATATGCTAATAAAACTCCAAATATGCGGTGATTAGTTTATTTATCACCATTCACAATGGGTCGATTACTATTACCCAAAAATAACGAGCAGTGGTCGTGTGTCTGTGAAAGTCTCAGATAAGCCGGATGGGCTTCTTAATGGACCAAAAGAAAATGTAAAAGGTGCTAATGGACCGGATAGGCTTGCTTTATAGGAGAGTGATATACATAGGACCGAATCAGGAAATTTCAGACAGCAGCTCGAATTTTTGTTTTTAAAGTGTGGAGGTTTATTTTGTTCATTATCGCAAACTTGGAGAATGGCAAGACGAGGGTCATCTGGGTTATAGTTTCTTATCGTTGTCCTTGTGTTTGGAAGACACAAGATACGTAAATACGGTAGATCAGAATCGTTAGATTCAAATACAAAAATCAAGAAATTACAATGATTATTCCATTGATAAGAATAGCGTGAACACACACTTATTAGTTGAAGACTACATTGATATGGAGATTGTAAACAGACACTTATTTTTTACTACACCCTGCTCACTAGGAATCCAATCCAATGCATATCAAGCAACAACCTTAATCATGGAAGTAGAGATCTAAATCAGAAAGCCTAGGTGTTGGTATGGCAAGCAAAGGCTTCATTTTCTTGATGACAATTCCAGACTTTTCAGAGAATTCCAGCTTGGTGTCACCAGGCAGCTTCCAATCAAATGAATGCAGAAATGAAGCAAGTTGATACATTAGCATCTTCTCTGCTAAGGGAAGCCCTGCACAGACACGTCTTCCAGATCCAAATGGAAGATACTGAAAGTTGTTCCCCGATAAATCAAATTTGATGGACTCTGCACAGAGAAATCTCTCAGGTTGAAATTCCAGGGGCCGATCCCAAAGCTGAGGATCCCTATGTATGGCATAAGCATTCAAGAAGACTGTACTACCCCTTGGAATGGTATATTCGCCTAGCTTGCATGAGTTGCTTGGGAGACGAGGTACCAATAATGGGAGTGCAGGATGCAAACGTAATGTCTCCTTGAGGACGGCTTGTAGGTAACGGAGTTGGGGCAAATGAAACTCTTCTACCATTTTATTCAACCCCACAACTTCATCTAGTTCTTGATGGACTTTTTCCATCATTTCTTGATGTTGGATTAGCTCTGCCATAGCCCATTCTACCATGGTTGATGTTGTGTCCATCCCACCAACACAATGTCCTGTCATGAACGATCATTAGATAGCATCATTGCAGCTCCACTATGACCTATGGGAACTAAATTTAAAGCTAATTATACGGAGCAGGTGCTTGATATGTTTACTTAATTACTCTTTTGTGTGAGTATAGCCATCATTTAATTTTATCTTTTACAGTGTATTGAGTAAATCTGACTCTCTTGAAGAAGATTCAAATTAAAAAATTCGAAAAATTATTTTCAGTATTGTGCCGGCGATGCTTTTGGGTAGTGATTCTGTGCTGGTTGTGCTGGATATGCAGACCAGATTTTTACTCAACTAATTGATGCATATGGTGTAATTTCAAGCTTCTTTTAAGTGATTGTGGTGCTTTGGCGTAGGGGACCTTTTGGGTTATCCCTTAATTTTGGATACTTATGATTAAAATTCATCTCGTTAAAAGAAAAAAAATGAATATTGTGAAAGACCAAGAAGTTCCCATAATTATTTACATAAGCAACGCGTGGAAGACTCACCTTGAGGATGCCCTCGAGTTGGATATCGGTAAGTGACATTGTATCATCCCTATGGTCCTTAAGCTCCAAGAGAATCTGCAGGAAATCTTTATTTCGTTCATTCCTTTTAAACCCAACACTGTTGACCTCAATCAAATTTGAACCTTTTTCTATAACCGTATCGAGAAATTCCCTAATACGAGACGTAGCTTTGCTTGACTGCTTCTCTATGCCTTGTAAGTCTAACCTTGCAAGCAGGGGAAAGTAGTCTGAAATATTTGGTCTTCCCATTAGCACCATGAGCTCCAATACTGATTTCCTGAACTCTGTCACAAGTTTAGTACGTTCCTCTCCTTCCAGCGTGCCACCCCATAAAATGCTCATAATTGCATCAGCGTTTGTTGCAAAAGCCAACTCACCAAGGTCTACAAGCCTGCCAATTTTTTTATGCACATACCTAATCGCCATTTTGACCGCTTGCTTTCTCAGAGCATAAGTAGCATCAAGGCCTGCCTTGCTAAGCATATTGCTCACAAATACCTTTCGCATCTTTTTCCAGTCCGGACCATAGGCAGACCAAGCTATGTCATTTCCACCGGATGACAGAATCCAGGCAGCAATGGGCGGATCGCGGTATGCAAACGTCGTGTCTTGGTCACGAACGACTTCCTTGGCCAGAGATGGTGAGTTAACTACTACACATAATTTTTTTCCTAGCCAAAACTTATAGACAGGACCATAAACCTCAGCCAATTCCGTGAATTTCTGATGGAGGTTGTCCCCAAGAAGAAACGGAAGATATCCCACTATTGGCAAACCGACAGGACCTGGCGGCAACGAAGCACATGCCCTCTTTGATTTCATGACATTCCACAAGAGCCAGAACGCCACACATGTTGCGATTGATATGGCAAGAACATCGCCTGAATCTCTCTTGTTGAAAGCATCCCACCATGACAAGAAGCTATAAAGGACGCTGAAGTCCATCATTTTGGTGATTATTGCTTTTTAATGTATGGAATCAATTGAGATACAGATCACACAAAGAGTGTAATCCCGCAAAAGTTTAAAATGAATAATATTAACTGTTATGGCAAGGAAATTTCACAAAATTAATTGGATACACTTTCTCAAACTTCAGAAAATTCTCCTTAACTTGGTATTATTGGCAAGAGAGAAATATAGCTGTAGGAGGTGTTGAGAATGACGCAATTAACGTGCGCAACCACACAATTGGCTGGCCAGCTTGCTTGTTTAAGTTCCTTTTTACTTCCTGCAAGCGGTTCATATCCTACTCCCGGCGAATCCTTGACCTTGTCTTTGATTGTAAGGCTATCCACATTAATGAAAGTGACGATATTTTCTGCATCTCACATTCTTGATAATGTTTAGTAGACTCCAACCAAACACTTGTTGCGTTTGTCGGTTCCCAAAATCTAAATCCTCAATTGTTTTCGTTTTTCCTCCGCCGAATGATCATCTTATAGCCTAAGATATCCTAACAAAGGTCTATCATTACAGCCAAGCTTGCACAAAAGACCAAAATTATTGATCCGAATCATGCAATTTAGAAATGAATAAATTATTCATAAATATTGTGATTCACTTGTCAATAATAAAAAAGGAAGATATAAATATTTATTTTTGATGGGAGGCTTAGTTTGACTTCATAATCCCTTAATCAATCAAGACCTAGCACCATCCAATAACAGGAATATATATATATATATCAACGGAAACGGAAGAGGCTCAATGTATGTCAACCGTATATTTGGTCGTAACTAAACAAAACATAATTATAGTCGTGATGTATACAAATTGGTTGAGCAATAGCTGCATGATCTCACGATCCACAAATTCTCCTTGATCGTCAGATTGGACATAATTTACCCACAAGAAAGCACAGATCAGACATATATGCGTTCGATCGATTTGATCTTTCCTGAATCAGAATTTGCTTTGAATTGAGAGCAACTTTCGTCGTATCGTATGGTTTTTTTGAGCTAGCAGTTGTGGACGCATACCCACGTTTCCACTCTATGATGTGCCATTCTTATATAAATGGGCAACGTTTTTAGATGCTGTGCTAAAAAGTTAATTTCAAGTTGCGAGACATTAATTATGTATATTTAGCTGAATACTATTGAGCATACAGTCTCAAGATTGAAAGTTGCAGCGGGGGTGACAAGGATAACGACTCCCTCCGTTATGTGCCAACACAAGAAGTTTAAGCCTTTTCGGATTAGAAAACTCCGCACCAGCTAGAGCATAAGGAGAACAAAGAGCCAAAAAGAATCAACAATATGGTAAAATAGGTGATAGAAGAGATGTTAATAACAGCAAATATAACTCTGAAATATGTTATTTTAATATTATATTATTATTTGCATCCATACCATCTACTATCTAAATCAAGTTATTCAAAATATGAATCACACTATAAAAAAAGAGAAAATATCAAAATATCATTCACACATCAATTATTCAATTGTTGAATAAATTGAATTGAATTTTATTTGAAAAATATCAATATTATTACCTGAATATATAGTATAAGAATTCAATCAAATATTTATATTTTAAAAATTTTAATACTAAATAAAAAAATAATCAAATTAAAATTAAATTAAATTTTACTTGTAGTCTCAAACAGACTATTAATTTTATATAAAATTTCATGGGTTTTGCATTTGGACTTTTCTGATTCTGCTGCTCTGCTGGTCTTGACATTTGGGTTCACAGGTTGGGCTTAGTGGCATTTTGACGGTGAAAGGCACTTCTTACGCGAACATGACCCAAGTGCCAGGCCAGGAAAACGTCTACGGAACCTTACTATCAGAAAACATAATTGGAGTTATCCATGACCATTATGTCACATTTTATCTTGACATGGACATCAATGGCTCCGATAAGTCCTTCGTAAAAGTGGATATAAAATGGCTAGTGACCTCACTAGGAGAATCTCCAAGACGAAGCTACTTCAGAGCAGTGAGAAATGTGGCTAAGACGGAGAAAGATGCGCAAATTGATCCTAAACTTTATGACTCGTCCGAATTCCATGTTATCAACCCGAATAAAAAGACCCTGGTCGGGAACCCGGTCGGGTATAAGGTGGTTCCTGCTGGCGCAGCTGCTAGCTTGCTGGATCATGACGACCCTCCACAAAAACGGGGTGCGTTTACAAATAATCAAATATGGGTCACTCCATATAACCAGAGCGAGCAGTGGGCTGGTGGGCTATTTGTTTAACAGAGTCAGGGTGAAGACACTCTTGCGGTGTGGGCCGACAGGTGAATACTTCAATCTACTTTGAACAATTATTATTTATATTTTTCAGCACACATTACTATTCAAAGAGAACATTTCAACTTAGTTATGATAAAGCCGCAATCTGAAGTATGTCATTATCATATCTTTTATCAGTCTAAGTAAGGTTGGTGCACTTAATTTTTATGGTAACCAGAAATGGAAGATATCCTACTATTGGCAAATCGACAGGACCTGGCGGCAACGAAGCAAGTGTCTTCTTTGATCTCATGGCATTCCACGAGAGCCAGAACGCGACGCATGTGGCGATTGATACGACAATAACATCTCCTGAAAATTTGTCTCTCATATAGATAGCATCCCCGCTGGAGTCCATCATTTTGATGATTAGTGCTTGTTAATGAATTGGCCTGAGGAAGCAAATGAGATGCAGCTCGCTCAGAAAGTGTAATCCCGCAAAAGTGTATACGAAAAATATCAACTGTTTATTGAGAAACCATTTTGTGGAAAGTTCACAAAATTAATTGAGAAACTTTCTCGAAGTTGGGAAGATTATCCTTAATTTATTGTTAGTTTAGTCGATATTTGGCATTATTGGCAAGAGAGAAATATAGCTGTAGGTATCTATGTGTGGAACTAAACAACATTGAGAATGAGACAATTGACAAGTGCAACCACATAATGATAAAGAGATTAAGCATTGGACCTATGAAATCTTCGTTATTCTATTGGAGAAGGGACCTGCACCACCAACCAAGCGCCCTTGCGACAAATACGTCAAATTTCTTTCCTTTTTCTAACATAAATTTAGTGTCACCGGCCTGTTTGTTCCTTGTATGCTGTCTGGCTAGCTTGCTTGTTTAAGTCCTGGACCGGTGTTGCGTTTTTCGGTTCCTAAAATATTAATCTTCTATTGTTTTCGTTTTCCCTCCGCGGAAGAAGCATCTTATATCCTAAGATATCATAACAAAGTTCTATCATTACAGCTAATCTTGCACAAAAGTCCCAAATTATTGTTTGGAATCATGTCATTTAGAAATGAATAAATTTTCCATAAATATTGTAGTTCGCTTGTCAATAATAGAAAAGGAAGAAAATAGAGATATTGATTTTTTATTTTTTTTTGTTTGGAGGCCTAATTTGAATTCATAATCCCTTGATCAATCGAGGTCTCACACCATCCAGAAAGGAAAAAAAAAAAAATAAATAAATAAAAGGAAATGGATGAGGCTCAATGTATCTCAACCATATACTTTGTCCTAATAAAACAACAACTAATTATAGTGGTGTCGTATACAAAATGGTTGAACAATCGCTTCATGATAAAAAAAAAAAACTGCAAGTATTAAGCTGTATTTGAGTACAAAATCAATTTTTATACATTGATGGTCTTCAACCACATGTTATTGTTGTGTTTAAGCTAAAATGAAAGAAATTCAATCGAAAAATGAAGGAATTAGCAACCAACCAGACCACTAGAAAAAATGCCTTATGGTGTAGTAGCATGTTTTCGAGTTGATTCATTTCGATTATAAACTTACACATAATATTTTAATATTTATTTATTATTGTATAATTTTATTTTTTAATTAATAATTACAGTTAATAATAAAAAATATAAATATTATATTAAAATAACTGTATATATATATATACCTCATAATTTATATATTTATATTTAATTTCTCACTAATATTATTTGAAGGGATCAACCGATTGAGAATAAGGACATTGTGTTGTGGTACACGTTAAGGATTCCACCACATAGGATTTCCCTATCATGCCGACTTTGTCATCGAGCTTTGAATTGAAGCCAGTTAATTTCTTTGAAAGCAACTCCATTCTTCGGGTGCCACCCACTGTGGACACAGTATATCTGAATCTTGAACTCAGGTACAAAAATTAAGAAACGATAATGATTACCTTATTAACATGGATATTATGAGCAGACACTTATTACCGTGCCCTGCTCTCTGGGAATCCAATCCAAGGCATGTCAAGAAACAACCTTAATCTTGGAAGTAGAGATCTAAATCGGGAAGCCTAGGTGTTGGAATGACATCATTTTCTTGACTACAATCCCAAACTTTTCAGGGAAGTCCAGCTTTGTGTCACCGGGCATCTTCCAATCAAATGAATACAGATATGAAGCAAGTTGATACATTAGCATCTTCTCTGCTAAGGGAATCCTTGCACAGACACGTCTCCCAGATCTGGAAGACGTGGGGTCCATCATTTTGGTGATTATTGCTTGTTAGCCTATGGAAGCAAATGAGATGCAGCTCACTCAAAAAGTGTAATGCCGCAAAAGTGCATATGAAAAATATTAACTATTTATTGACAAACCATGTCATTTCACGCTGAACACACACCTACTAGTTGAAGACTACATTGGAACTGTGAATGCATATCCAGAAACAACCTTAATCTTGGAAGTAGAGATCTAAATCAGAAAGCCTAGGTGTTGGTATGGCAAGCAAAGGCTTCATTTTCTTGACGACAATTCCAAACTTTTCAGAGAATTCCAGCTTTGTGTCACCGGGCAGCTTCCAGTCAAATGAATGCAAAAATGAAGCAAGTTGATACATTAGCATCTTCTCTGCTAAGGGAAGCCCTGCACAGACACGTCTTCAGATCCAAATGGAAGATACTGAAAGTTGTTCCCCGATAAATCAAATTTGATGGAATCTGCAGAAATCTCTCAGGTTGAAATTCCAGGGGCCGATCCCAAAGCTGAGGATCTCTATGTATGGCATAAGCATTCAAGAAGACTGTACTACCCCTTGGAATGGTATATTCGCCTAGCTTGCATGAGTTGCTTGGGCGACGAGGTACCAATAATGGGACTGCAGGATGCAAACGTAATGTCTCCTTGAGGACGGCTTGTAGGTAACGGAGTTGGGGCAAATGAAACTCTTCTACCATTTTATTCAACCCCACAACTTCATCTAGCTCTTGATGGACTTTTTCCATCATTTCTTGATGTTGTATTAGCTCTGCCATAGCCCATTCTACCATGGTTGATGTTGTGTCCATCCCACCAATCATTGTGTCCTATCAAGAACGATCATTAGATGGCATCATCGCAGCTCCACTATGTCCTATGGGAACTAAACTTAAAGCCAATTATATGAAGCACGTACTTGATATGTTTTCTTAATTACTTTTTTGTGTGAGTATAGCCGTTATTTAATTTCATCTTTTACAGTGTATTGAATTAATTGGATTCGCTTAAAAGAAGATTCAAATTTAAAAATTCCCACATAATATTGTGCAAAGTTATTTTCGGTATTGTGCCGGTGATGTTTTGGGTTGTGATTCTGTGCTGGTTGTGCTGGATATGCAGGTCAGATTTTTACTCGACTGATTGACGCACATGATGAAATTTCAAGCTCCTTTTAAGTGAGTGTGGTGCTTTGGTGCAGGGGACCTTTTGGGTTATCCCTCAATTTTGGATGGCCATGAATAAAATTCATCTGCCGCTAAAGAAAAAAAATGAATATTGTGAAAGATCAAGAAGTTCACATAATTATTAACCTAAACAACGCGTGCAAGACTCACCATGAGGATTCCCTTGAGTTGGATATCGGTAACTGACATTGAATCATCCTTACGGTTCTTGAGCTCCAAGAGAATCTGCAGGAAGTCTTTCTTCCGTTCAGTCTTTTTAAACCCAAAACTGTTGACCTCAGTCAATTTTGATCCTTTTTCTATAACTGTATCGAGAAATTTCCTAATACGAGACATAACTTTCTTTGTCTGCCTCTATGCCTTGTAAGTCCAACCATGCAAGCAGGGGAAAGTAGTCTGAAATATTTGGTCTTTCCCATAACACCATGAGCTCCAATAATGATTTCCTGATCTCTGTCACAAGTTTAGTACCTTCCTCTCCTTCCAGCGTGCCACCCCATAAAATGTTCATAATTGCGTTAGCGTTTGTTGCAAAAGCTAACTCACCAAGGTCGACAGGTTTGCCAATATTCTTGTACACATACCCCATCGCCATATTAACCGCTTGCTTTCGCAGAGCATACGAAGCATCAAGGCTTGCATTACTAAGCACATTGCTCACAAATACCTTTCGCATCTTTTTCCAGTCCGGACCATAGGCTGACCAACCTATGTCATTTCCACCGGAAGACGAAATCCAGGCAGCAATGGGCGGATCGCGGTCTGCAAACGTCATGTCTTGCTCGCGAACAACTTCCTTGGCCAGCGACGGTGAGTTAACTACTACACATAATTTTTTTCCTAACCAAAGCTTGTAGACAGGTCAATAAACCTCAGCTAATTCCGTGAATTTCTTATGGAGGTCTTTGCCAAGAAGAAATGGAAGATATCCTACTATTGGCAAATCGACAGGACCTGGCGGCAACGAAGCAAGTGCCTTCTTTGATTTCATGGCATTCCACAAGAGCCAGAACGCGACGCATGTTGCGATTGATATGACAATAACATCTCCTGAAAATTCGTCTCTCCGATACATAGCATCCCACCATGACAAGAAGCTATGAAGGACGCTGAAGACCATCATTTTGGGGATTAGTGCTTGTTAATGAATTGGGCTATGGAAGCAAATGAGATGCAGCTCACTCAGAAAGTGTAATGCCGCAAAAGTGTATATGAAAAATATCAACCGTTTATTGATAAACCATCTTGTGAAAATTTCACAAAATTAATTGATAAACTTTCTCCAAGTTGAGAAGATTATCATTAATTTATTTTTAGTTTGTCGATAGGTGGCATTGTTGGCAAGAGAGAAATATAGCTGTAGGTGTAGGTATCTATGTGGAGAATGAGGCCATTGACATGCGCAACCACATAATGACAAAGATTAAATTGGACCTATGAAATCTTCATTATTCTATTGGAGGAGGGACCTGCACCACCCACCAAACGCCCTTGCGACAAATACGTCAAATTTCTTTCATTTTCTAGCATAAACTTAGTGTCACCGGCCTGGTTGCACCATGTATGTTGGCTGGCCAGCTTGCTTGTTCAAGTCCCGGGCCCGTGTTGATTTTTTCGGTTCCCAAAATATTAATCTTCTATTGTTTTCGTTTTTCCTCCGCGGAAGAAGCATCTTATAGCCTAAGATATAATGATAAAGTTCAATCTTGCACAAAAGACGTAAATCATGTCATTTAGAAATGAATAAATTATCCATTAATATTGTAGTTCGCTTGTGAATAATAGAAAAGGAAGAAAATAGAGATATCGATTTTTTATTTTTTTTGTTTGCTTCGTTGGGAGCCCTAATTTGAATTCATAATCCCTTGATCAATCGAGGTCTCACACCATCCAGAAAGGAAAAAATAATAATAATAATTAAAAGGAAATGGATGAGGCTCAATGTATCTCAACCATATACTTTGTCCTAATAAAACAACAACTAATTATAGTGGTGTCGTATACAAAATTGTTGAACAATCGCTGCATGATAAAAAAAACTGTAAGTATTAAGTTGTATTTGAGTACAAAATCAATTTTTATACATTGATGGCCTTGAACTAAGCTGAAATGAAGGAAATTCAATCGAAAAATGCAGGAATTAGCAACCAAACAGTTGATCCTTTTTGCGACAATCATGGGACAGGACCATTCCAGATGCGTACAACTTCATGGGAGAGGTGCAAACTGTACTTTTTTGAAGGGAAAGAAAGTTGTGAGAGTGCTTGCAAATTTTATGGGATAAATTTAACTAAATATGGAAAATGAAGTGTAAGAAAGAGAAATTAGAAATTGAAGTGCAAAAGAGGTTGGAAGTTCAAAAACTTGAACTTGTAGTGATACAAAAAATCTTCACTTTGATTCTCTCATAACAACTCAATCCTAGTTTGAATATCAATCTCAACATGTCAGCTACGTTTTTTCTCCAATTGTTGGTTCTCATGATGATTATTTTAGTACTCCATATTTGTATAAACAACTAAGGAATCGCCAATCTTTAATGGGTGTTCATATTCCCTTGAATAAGGTTGATTACGTAATTATAATTTGTTGGTTGTATCTTCAATTGCTTAAATTCATATATTTAATTTGTAATAAGTGCCCTTTTCAAAATACTCACTCAATTATTATTTTTTTTTTTTTTGAAGAATGATTATAAGGTTGATCATAATAATGCTTATTGAAAAATATGTTGTAAATTAAACTTTATATTTTATTAGTTGAATATATTATAAATTATATTAAACATTTATACTTAAGAAAATTACTTTTATAAATTTTATATTTGTAAATATTTTATATTTATTTGGATAATTAATAAATATACAAAATATTTATTATTTTAATATATTATTATACTATTTATGAATAAATGAAATAAGAAATTAGTATAAATAATTTAAATTTAATACACTTATTACTAAAAAGTGTTACTATTAATTTTAAATATATTTCTTTTAATTCTTAAAATCATTATTTTTTTAGTTTCAAAATTATTGTTTCTATTATTTAAAATTCTCCAAATTGTTGTCTTCAATTTTTTTTTTAATATTAACTTTATTATTTAAAATTATTATTTTTATTATTCAAACCTACTATCTTTATCTCTCATAATTATTGCCTTTATGTTATATTACTACTTAGTATCAAAAAAGTTGTTTTTGATATTAATACCATTGGTTTACAACTCAAAACTTCTATAATAATAAATTTAAACTATTTTTGTTAGTTAACTAATTATTTTCTGTACTCTTATAAAATACTTTATAAAATCCTCAAAATGAATACTATTTATACTAAAAACCATGGTATTCAACTTTTGCTACAGCAATTTTTTGCCCAAGACAATAACTCTAAAATTGTTACATAAAAACTATTACAGCACCTATCAAAAGTTGTGTTCAAAAAAACATTATTTTAAAGATTAAGATAGAGTTTAAAGTCTTTAAACAATGAAGTTTGACCACAACAGAAAAACAAAAAAATTGCATTAGGGTGTAATAGTATATTTTCAAATTGATACAATTTAAAAGTAAACTCACATATAATATCTTAATATTTTTTTATTATTACGTATTTTTTATTTTTAACAAATAATTATAATTAGTAATAAAAAATATAAATAATTTTGAATTAATTGTATTTATATATATAACCTTATAATTTATATATTTATATTTAATTTCTCACTAATATTATTTGAAGGGATCAACCGATTGAGAATAAGGACATTGTGTTGTGGTACACGTTAAGGATTCCACCACATACCATGCTAAGTGGATTTCCCTATCACGTCGACTTTGTCATCGAGCTTTGATTTGAAGCCAGTTAATTTCTTTGAAAGCAACTCCATTCTTCGGGTGCCACCCAACGTGGACACGGTAGATCTGAATCTTGAATTCAGGTTAAGAAACCACAATGATTACCTTATTAACATGGATATCATGAACAGACACTTATTAATTAAAGACTACATTGATATGAATATCATGAACAGACATTTATTTAACCGTGCCCTGTTCTCTAGGAATCCAATCCAAGGCATGTCAGGAAACAGACTTAATCTTGGAAGTGGAGATCTAAATCGGAAAGCCTAGGTGTTGATATGGCAAGAAAGGCTTCATTTTCTTGACGACAATCCCAAACCTTTCAGAGAATTCCAGCTTTGTGTCACCGGGCATCTTCCAATCAAATGAATGCGGATATGAAGCAAGTTGATACATTAGCATCTTCTCTGCTAAGGGAATCCTTGCACAGACACGTCTCCCAGGTCTGGAAGACGCTGCAGTCCATCATTTTGGTGATTAGTGCTTGTTAGTGAATTGGCCTATGGAAGCAAATGAGATGCAGCTCACTCAAGTGTAATCCCGCAAAAGCGTACATGAGAAATATCAACTGTTCATTGATATGCCATCTTGTGGAAATTTCACAAAATTAATTGATAAACTTTCTCAAAGTTGAGAAGATTTATGGTTTGTCGTTAGTTGGCATTATTAGTAAGAGAAAGGAAGTAAAACAAAAAAAATAATTATAGGGGTTACGTGTACAAATTGTTATCACAATCGCTGCATGATCTCAGGATCCACAAATTCTCCTCGATCGTCAGATTGGACATAATTTACCCACAAGAAAGCACAGATCAGACATATATGCGTTCGATCTTTCCTGAATCAGAATTGCTTTGAATTGAGAGTAACTTTCACCGTATCATACGGTTTTTTGAACAAGCTGTTGCGGGCACATACTCAACTTTCCACTCTATGATTTGCCATTCTTATGTACCTGGGCAACGTCTTTAGATGCTGAGCTAAAATGTTAATTACAAGTTGCTCGAAATTAATTATCTATGTTTAGCTGAATACTAAAAAATCGGGTGATAATTGAGCATTCAGTTTCAGGATCGAATCTCTCTTGATGAATTTATGAGCGAGTGAAAGTTGCAGCGGTGGTAACAATGGTAACAACTCTCTTCCCCTTGTGTGCCAACGCCAACACAGGAATAGTTTAAACCTTTTTCGGGTTAGAAAACCCTACACTAGCTAGAGCCAAAGGAGAAAAAGAGCCGAAAGAATCAAGGATGTAATACGACGAATGATAAAACAGATGACAACTGCGGCAAATTATAACTCTGAAACATGTTATTTCAGTATTATATTATTATTTACATCCATATCATCTACAATCTAAACCAAGTTGATTAGTACGTGAACTACACCATAAAAACAAGAGGAAACGCCAAAACATGATCCATACATCAATTGTTCATCTGTTGAAAAACAGAACCAACAACTGGCCCATTTTCAATTCACTCATTTGTTGACAAAATCCATGTGCATAGTGTTTTGGATGAGATAACCTTGGCATTGGGATTGCAACGAGAGGAGCCCTTAATTTCAAAACAATCCCTAATTTCTCCGTAAAATCCAACTTCTCACCCTGAGGTGTTTGCCGATCAAACGAATGCACGAGTGCGGCGAGTGAATGCATGAAGATCCACAAATTCTCCTCCCAGACCCAAATGGGAGATAACTGAAGTCACTTCCACTATAGTCCAATTTGCCGTCCAAGAACCTCTCGGGCCTAGACTCCAATGGGATGACCCAGATTTGATTAAAACACGAGCTCCCTTAGGAATCCTGTAGCCCCCCACGTTGCATTTTTCATAGGGCCTCCCAATACTTGGTGATCTTGCCTTCTTTGCCCTCCAGGCAATATTTTGGCATACTGCGGGAGCATAACAAAAGCAAGGCTTTGTGGTGGGCCCATTCATTTCGGTCATGATTGGGCATGGAAATGGTCTATTTGAACGGCCTATCATAGAATTTGGCCCGAATTTAAGTCAGAGCAATCAAACCAAACAAGTGGGTAATGTTATTATTTAGGGTCCTTTTCTTATATTTGCTTTTGAAAAAACTTTCACGAATCCATGTTCAAGACAACAAGGTAAGATGTTTTGGTTTGTCATTGTAGAGAACCCCAAATCTAAAAAGCTGATATAACAATTGTTTTTTTTTTTCTCATATTTACTAGTTTGGTTACAAAGTGAGAGTTGAGGATAAAATTATATGAGAGAGTAAAATAAGTCGTTGACTGGAGCAATTATAAAACTGAGATGGAAATTCTTTATACATATATATATATAGAGAGAGAGAGAGGGGCAGGTTCCCTTGAGAAGCAAGACAAAGGCTACTCAATTTGTGGCCCAATCATATTAAGCCACGTGAGAGGTTAAAGGTTGTCCTTGAGATTTCGGGAAATGAGATGGAAAAGACAAAAAGGGACACATAAGGTAGTTTCGATAGAATGGCAAAATGGAGATTTGCAGATTCCACTCTCGAGTGCTGGGGCTTTGAAGGAATTGTAATAGAAGTACATTCCTTGCAATGCTTAGTATGTTTCCATGCGTGATCAAAATGAAGTATAATCATTGTAGTCATTAGTCTTCTTGCGCATTGCACACGAACGAACGATAACAATTTATTGATGACATGAGTTGTAGCCTGATTGACTGAGAAATTAGCAGCGAGATATTATTATGTTAATATTAATTATATTAAGAATTTTATTAGACACTAAAAAAAATCTTATAAATTAAATTATATTTTAATATTTTTTTAATCAATAAAAAAAATTTATGTAAAAAAATAACACAAATTATTTGAAAAGATGATTGCAATTTAAATAAGCCAAAATATTCATTTTGAAGGGTTTTATGTGGGATATTTTTAGTTAACAATTTGTTCACTGTCCCAACACTTCTCTTTTCATTTAAATGCAAGTTCATTCTTTCTTTTATGTAAGTTCAAAATATATGGATGAAAAAATGACATCTTAGTGGTTGCAATTCAAAAATTACAATATTAAATAATTTTCCAATTATGCCCTAATCTTGATTTAAATTGTTTGATTTTTATCGGTGTTGAAAACATTTTAATGTATGATAATACCTTATGTTCTTGAATATGTTAAACCTAGACTAATATATATGTGTGTGTGTGTGTATGTGTTTTCTTTAATTTAAGTGTTTTTGTTGAATATGAAAGACACAAGTTGGATGCTTATTTTTTGATTCTCCTAATTGTTATTTGTTGAAAAATTTCAAATTTTGCAATTTGCAGCCATGTGTCTTTTCACGTAGTTGATTTTTGTTGGTTTGATTGAGTTGTTTATATTATTATTGTCATTTTTCAATTATTGATAGAAAAATGAAAATCTCATGAAGTAGCTACCTTCTCAAATGGACATGTTCAAGGCTACTTGCACAAAAAGAAAAAAAAAAAAAAATATATATATATATATATATATAAAGACTTGACAAAGTGTATAAGCAATCTAACCAAACTACAAGTTAAAAAATTGTAAATATTAAGTTGTATTTGAGTAAAAAATCAATTTTTATATATTGATAGTCTTGAACTATATGTTGTTGTTATGTTTAAGATGAAATGGAGAACATTTAATTAAAAAGTGAAGGAGTTAACAATGAAACAATTGATTTTTTTTTTCTGCTTATCATGAGACAGAAGCATCTTGGATAGGTATGACTTCATGGGAAAGGTGCAAAGCCTACTTCCTTGAAAGGTAAGAATGTTGTTAAGGATACTTTGTGTAGATTTTATGTCATCAATTCAACAGAATATAGAAAATGAAGTGCAAATGAAATTAGAAATTGAAGTTCAAAAACCTATAATGGCACAACAAATCTTCATTATGATTCTCTTAGACTTACAACAACTCTATCCTAGTTTGAACATCAACGCCAACATGTTAGCTATGTTTTTTGTAATTGTTGGTTCACTTGATGACTCTTTTAATGTTCCATGTTTGTATAACTAGCCAAGGAATTGTCAATCCTTAGTGGGTGCCCATACTCCATTAAACTAGATTGATTACACAATTATAATTAGTTGGTTATATTTTTAATTACTTAAACTCATATATTTAATTTGCAGCAAGTGCACATTTTCAATATATTCACTCAATTATTATTATTATTATTGTAAAATGATGACAATGTTGATGATAATAATACTTGTTGAACAAATATATTATAAACTAAGCCTTTTATTTGATTAGTTGACTATATTATAGATTTTATTAAACATATGTATTTAAGGATATTGTTTTTATAGATATTATACTTATAAACATTTTATGTTTGTTTAGATGATTAGTGAATACATAAAGTATTTATTATTTTAATAATTGTATAACAATTTTGAATAGGTGAACTAAAAAATTAGTATAAACAATCTAAAAACAACACACTTAATACTAAAAATCATTGTCATTAAGTTTAAAAATGCTTCTTTTAATTCTTAAAATTAATATCTTTAAGTCTCAAAATTGTTGCATCTATTATTAAAAATTGCTATTTCAAGTTCTCAAAATCACTATCTTTATTATAAAAAATCATTGTGTTTATTACTTAAAATTATTGTCATTGTTACTCAAACCTATTGTTTTTATGTCACATTATTAGGTATCAAAATTGTTGCCTTTGAATCTCTATAGGTTACTTTTGGTATTGATACTACAACTTTTACAACCCAAAATCACTGCAATAGCAATTTTAAAATTTCTCTATATACACCTAAGAAGTATTGTGTAAGATTTTCAAAAATTGAAGATATTGATGCCAAAAATCGTTGTGTTAAACTTTTACTGCAATAGTTTTTTTTTTTTTTATAATAGTAACCTCTAAAACCATTATATAAAAACAATTGTAGTGTTTATCAAAAGTCACGCTCAAAGAATCATTACTTTAGAGATTAAGTAGTAATTTAAAGCTCTTAAGTAGCAATATTTGATCATTACCAAAAATGCTTTATAGTGTAGTATGTTGTCAATTTGACACATTTTAGATGTAAATTCACATATTATATTTTAATAATAGTTTATTGTATATTTTTAATTTTTTAATAAATGATTACAATTATCAATAAAAAATATAAATATTGTATTAAATTAATCATATTTATATATTTAATCTCATAATCTATATATTTATATTTAATTTCTCATGCATATTATTTGAAGGGATTGATCGATTGAGAATAAGGACATTATGTTGTGGTACATGCTAGGATGCTCTACTATATTCCATGCTAAGAGGATTTCCACATCATGCCTACCATGTCATCGAGCTTTGATTTGAAGCCAGCCAATTTCTTTGAAAGCAACCCCATTCTACGGGTGACACCCAATGTGGACATGGTAGATCTAAATCTTAAATTTAGATACAAAAATTAAGAAATCATAATGATTTCCTCATTAACATGGATATTATGAACATACATTTGTTGGTTCTCACTTCTAATGATGGGTTTACTTTCTACTTTTGGATTAAACAAAAACAGGTGAATCACAAGGAACAAAGAGTAAGGAAATGAGCTTGAGATTGACAGATGAAGATCCTTCTCATTTATTCAATTTCATAATATATATGCATAGTACAAGAACTCAAAATTTAAAATAAAAAATTGTTAAGATTGTGCAATTTTTACAACTTAAACTTCAAATTGAAATTTGAATTGGAATAATCATCGGCCACTTAAACTGTCACATAATGACTGATTTGTAGGCTAATGATATTTCAAAATGTGAAAAAGCTTATGGAAGGAGAAACAAACCTTAACTATTATAACCAACTTTCAAGTTGTGGAGGGAAATCTCTGCAGACTTGTAGTAATAGAAATATGGTAGCAAAATGGTGGCACCATTAGGATCTTCATAGGTACAGTAAAATATAAATGTCTATTCAAGATATTCATATTAGTTAGTGTTAAAGATCCTAATGGTGCCACCATTTTGCTGTCATATTTCCATTACTACAAGACTGCAGAAATTTCCCTTCACAACTTAAAAGTTAGTTATGGCAATTAAGGACTGTTTCTCCTTCCAGAAGTTTTTTCACATTTTGAAATACCATTAGCCTACAAATCAAGCAAATCAATCATTATGTGATAGTTTAGGTGGCTGATGATTATTCTAATTAAAATTTCAATTTGAAATTTAAGTTGTAAAAACTATATAATCTCAATAACTTTTATATATATATATATATATATTATGGAATTGAATCAATGAGTAGGATCTTTTTCTTCTGTCAATCTCAAGCTCCTTTCCTTGCTCCTTGTTCCTTGTGTTTCACCTATTTTTGTTTAGTATAAAAGCAGAAAGTAAACTCATCCTTAGAAGTAAAAACCAACAGTGGTATCAGAGCTTGAAGGTCCTTGTGCCAAGTAATCTTAGTGAGTTAAAGAGAGTTCAAACACACAAAACACAAAGGAGTCAGTTATCACAGACCCTTACATGGCTTCATCTAACTTCTCTCCTCCCCTACCTTTAAAATTCACCAATGAAAATTACACTTAGTGGACTGTTATGATAAAGGCCTACCTAAGAGCCTTTAACCTTTGAGAAGTTACTAAGAAGGTATCTGAATCTTTCTCTTTACCAGCAAACCCTACTGTAGCTCAATTGAAGCATCATAATGAGCAAGTCTCTAAGCAATACATGACTTTGACTTGTATTCACTCATCAGTCACAGAAACCATCTTTAACATGATAATGGCATGTGACACAATAAAAGAAGCTTGGGATAGACTGAAAGAGGAATTTGGTGGCAGCTCCAAGACCAAAACCATGAAACTCCTTAATCTTAGGAGAGAGTTTGAGTTCCCGAGAATGAAGGATACTAAAACTCAAAAGGACTATAGTGACAAGTTGCTAAAAATGGACAACCAAATAAGGATGTTGGGAAAGGACTTTCCAAATAGAAACATGGTCCAAAAGGTCCTTGTGAGCAATACAGAGAGGTTTAAATCCAAAATCTCCTCTCTAGAGGACTTCAAGGATCTAAATGTCATTTCCTTAGACGAACTTATTAGTGCTTTTCAAGCTCAGGAACAAAGGAGGCTTTTGAGGCAAGAAGACACAATTGAGGGAGCTTTCCAAGCTTCCCACAAATAGAAAAGTCAAGCCAAAAGGAGAAATGGTGGCAAGTAGGCTGGCAAGGAAGCTGAAACTACCAATGGCACTTGCAAAAGACAATATTCACCATGTGAGTATTGCAAAAGAACCTATCACTTGTCTAAATTTTACTGGAAAAAGCCATACACTATATGTAAGTTTTGTAATAAAAAGGGGCACTCTAAGAGGATTTGTAGAAGCAAAGACAAAATGTCTCAACAAAAGCCACAACAATTCAATTAAGAAGCACATGTTGTTAATGAGGACCAACTTGCAAAAAAGTTCTTATTTGTATCAACTTTAGACACCAAAAAAAGTGAAGTAGGAGTTTGGCTGGTGGACAATGATTGTACTAACCACATGTTTCTTGCACTTGAAGTCTTTAAAACCTTTGACTAGAATTTCAAGTCTAGGGTTATGATTAACAATGGATAGTATTTTAATGTGCAAGGCAAAGGTATTACTATTGTTCAAACTCCTATAGGTATCAAATGCATTATTGATATACTTTTTATGCCTAACATCAACCAAAATTTACTAAGCGTTGGGCAACTACTAGAAAAAGGTTTTTCTTTGGTATTTAGAGACAAAACTTGCATCATTTGTGATGATACAGGTTCTTACTTGGTCAGTGTGCCTATAAATGGAAAAAAGCTTCCATCTAGACATAAAGAAATTGTCCCATCTTGCTTTACATATCATGACAGATGATTCATCTTTATGGCATAAAAGACTTGGTCATTTTCACTATGTTGCACTTCAAAAGTTACAACAAAGAAAGCTGGTGAATGATTTGCCCCACATAACTCTACCTGATCTTGTATATGTATGTAAAACTTGCCAATTAGGGAAGTACACTAGACTTCCCTTTTTCTTAACTTAGTTTTCTAGAGCTAAACGGAAGTTGGACCTAATTCACTCAGACCTTTGTGGTCCTATGAGAACCAATTCTCTTAATGGCAGTACCTATTATATCCTATCTATTGATGACTTCTCTAGGTACTGCTAGATTTTCTTTCTTAAAGAGAAAACACATGTGCCTACTATCTTTCAAAACTTTAAAACTTGGATAGAGAAATAATTTAAATATATGATCAAGGCTTTCAGAATAGATAATGGCTTAGAATACATCTCTAATTAGTTCAAAGCAATCTGCATCTCTATTGGCATACAACAATAGATGATGACTCCTTACTCACCTCAACAAAATGGGGTGTGTGAAAGGAAAAATAGAACAATAATGCAAATGACTAGATACTTGATGACAAAAAAATACTTGTCTAAGAGGTTTTGGGTTGAAGCTGCAGCAACCTCTATCTATTTCTTAAATAGGCTGCTGACTAAATCTCTATCTTCTCTAACTCCTTTTGAGGCTTGGTTTGATAACAAGCCTTCTTTAAGTCACTTAAAGGTATTTGGCAGCATTTTCTATGCTTTTGTGCTTAAAAGCAAAAGAACCAAGTTGGATTATAAAGCCACTCCTACCATTTCGTTAGTTATTCAATCACATCTACAAATTATAGAATCTATGATGTGATTACTGGCAAAATCTCTATTAGCAGAGATCTTAAATTCCATGAAAGTGAAAAATGGAATTGGGACCACTCAAAAGTTCAAGTTAAGGAAAGTTAACCCTCACGAGGTCTCCAAATAAAAGAGCAAGATCTTTACTCCTTTAGAGAGGAAGATGTTGATCAATTGCCTGTAAAGGGAACCAAAAGCTTGATATATGTCTATGAGAGATGCAATATTGTACTCTTTGAACCCTCATCATATCAAAAAGCATCAAACATAGCAGAATGGAGAAAAGTAATGCAAGAGGAGATGGATTGCATATGCAAAAATGATACTTGGCAGCTAGTTTCAAAACCAGATAATAAAAAGTAAATAGTAGTCAAATGGATCTATAGAATCAACACTAACTAATATGAACATCTTGAATAGACATTTATATTTTACCGTACCTATGAAAATCCTAATGGTGCCACCATTTTGCTGCCATATTTCCATTACTGCAAGACTGTAGAAATTTTCCTTCACAACTTAAAAGTTAGTTATGGCAGTTAAGGACTGTTTCTCCTTCTAGAAGCTTATTCACATTTTGAAATATCATTAGCCTACAAATTAAGCAAATCAATCATTATGTGATAGTTTAGGTGGCTGATAATTATTCTAATTCAAATTTCAATTTGAAATTTAAGTTGTAAAAACTATATAATCTCAATAACTTTTATATATATATATATATATATTATGGAATTGAATCAATGAGTAAGATCTTTTTCTTCTGTCAATCTCAAGCTCCTTTCCTTGCTCCTTGTTCTTTGTGTTTCACCTATTTTTGTTTAGTATAAAAGCAGAAAGTAAACTCATCCTTAGAAGTAAAAACCAACAGTGGTATCAGAGCTTAAAGGTCCTTGTGCCAAGTAATCTTAGTGAGTTAAAGAGAGTTCAAACACACAAAAACACAAAGGAGTCAGTTATCACAGACCCTTACATGGCTTCATCTAACTTCTCTCCTCCCCTACCTTTAAAATTCACCAATGAAAATTGCACTCAGTAGACTGTTATGATAAAGGCCTACCTAAGAGCCTTTAACCTTTGAGAAGTTACTAAAAAGGTATCTGAATCTTTTTCTTTACCAGCAAACCCTACTGTAGCTCAATTGAAGCATCATAATGAGCAAGTTCCTAAGGAATACATGACCTTGACTTGTATTCACTCATCAGTTACAGAAACCATCTTTAACAGGATAATGGCATGTGACACAATAAAAGAAGCTTGGGATAAATTGAAAGAGGAATTTGGTGGTAGCTCCAAGACCAAAACCATGAAACTCCTTAATCTTAGGAGAGAGTTTGAGTTCCCGAGAATGAAGGATACTGAAACTCAAAAGGATTATAGTGACAAGTTGCTAAAAATGGACAACCAAATAAGGATGTTGGGAAAGGACTTTCCAAATAGAAACATGGTCCAAAAGGTCCTTGTGAGCAATACAGAGAGGTTTAAATCCAAAATCTCCTCTCTATAAGACATCAAGAATCTAAATGTCATTTCCTTAAGCGAACTTATTAGTGCTTTTCAAGCTCAGGAACAAAGGAGGCTTTTGAGGCAAGAAGACACAATTGAGGGAGCTTTCCAAGCTTCCTACAAACAGAAAAGTCAAGCCAAAAGGAGAAATGGTGGCAAGCAGGCTGGCAAGGAAGCTGAAACTACCAAAGGCACTTGTAAAAGACAATATTCACCATGTGAGTATTGCAAAAGAACCTATCACTTGTCTAAATTTTACTGGAAAAAACCAGACACTATATGCAAGTTTTGTAATAAAAAGGGGCACTCTAAGAGGATTTGTAGAAGCAAAGACAAAATGTCTCAACAAAAGCCACAACAATTCAATTAAGAAGCACATGTTGTTAATGAGGACCAACTTGCAAAAAAGTTCTTGTTTGTATCAACTCTAAACACCAAAAAATGTGAAGTAGGAGTTTGGCTGATGGACAATGATTGTACCAACCACATGTTTCTTGCACTTGAAGTCTTTAAAACCTTTGACTAGAATTTCAAGTCTAGGGTTATGATTAACAATGGATAGTATTTTAATGTGCAAGGCAAAGGTATTACTATTGTTCAAACTCCTACAGGTATCAAATGCATTATTGATATACTTTTTATGCCTAACATCAACCAAAATTTACTAAGCATTGGGCAACTACTAGAAAAAGGTTTTTCTTTGGTATTTAGAGACAAAACTTGCATCATTTGTGATGGTATAGGTTCTTACTTGGTCAGTGTGCCTATAAATGGAAAAAGCTTCCATCTAGACATAAAGAAATTGTCCCATCTTGCTTTACATATCATGACAGATGATTCATCTTTATGGCATAAAAGACTTGGTCATTTTCACTATGTTGCACTTCAAAAGTTACAGCAAAGAAAGCTAGTGAATGATTTGCCCCACATAACTCTACCTGATCTTGCATATGTATGTAAAACTTGCCAATTAGGGAAGTACACTAGACTTCCCTTTTTCTTAACTTAGTTTTCTAGAGTTAAAGGGAAGCTGGACCTAATTCACTCAGACCTTTGTGGTCCTATAAGAACCAATTCTCTTAATGGAAGTACCTACTATATGTTATCTATTGATGACTTCTCTAGGTACTGCTAGATTTTCTTTCTTAAAGAGAAAACACATGTGCCTACTATCTCTTAAAACTTTAAAACTTGGATAGAGAAATAATTTAAATACATGATCAAGGCTTTTAGAACAGATAATGACTTAGAATACATCTCTAATCAGTTCAAAGCAATCTGCATCTCTGTTGGCATACAACAATAGATAATGACTCCTTACTCACCTCAACAAAATGGGGTGTGTGAAAGGAAAAATAGAACAATAATGCAAATGACTAGATACTTGATGACAAAAAAATACTTGTCTAAGAGGTTTTGGGTTGAAGCTGCAGCAACCTCTATCTATTTCTTAAATAGGCTGCTGACTAAGTCTCTATCTTTTCTAACTCCTTTTGAGGCTTGGTTTGATAACAAGCCTTCTTTAAGTCACTTAAAGGTATTTGACAGCATTTTCTATGCTTTTGTACTTAAAAGCAAAAGAACCAAGTTGGATTATAAAGTCACTCCTACCATTTCGTTAGTTATTCAATCACATCTACAAATTATAGAATCTATGATGTGATTACTGGCAAAATCTCTATTAGCAGAGATCTTAAATTCCGTGAAAGTGAAAAATGGAATTGGGACCACTCAAAAGTTCAAGTTAAGGAAATTCAACCCTCACGAGGTCTCCAAATAAAAGAGCAAGATCTTTACTCTTTTAGAGAGGAAGATGTTGATCAATTGCCTGTAAGGGGAACCAAAAGCTTGATAGATGTCTATGAGAGATGCAATGTTGCACTCTTTGAACCCTCATCATATCAAGAAGCATCAAACATAGCAGAATGGAGAAAAGTAATGCAAGAGGAGATGGATTCCATATACAAAAATGATACTTGGCAGCTGGTTTCAAAACCAAATAATAAAAAGTAAATAGTAGTCAAATGGATCTATAGAATCAAGCTAAATGCTGATGGCTCCATCAACAAACTTAAGACTAGACTTATGGCAAAGGGCTTTACTCAGCAACCTAGTGTGGATTACACTGAAACCTATGCACCTGTTGCTAAATTGGATACTATAAAGCTCTTACTTGAAGTTGTAGCACACCAAGGTTGGTTTGTACATCAACTAGATGTCAAATTGACATTTTTAAATGGTGTACTTAAGGAAGAGATCTATGTAGATCAACTTGAAGGATTCATCAAAGAGGGAGAGGAAGACAAAGTTTACGTACTAAAAAAGGCTCTTTATGGCCTCAAGCAGACACCAAGAGCTTGGTATACAAGAATCCATGAGCACTTGGTCAAGCTAGGATTCAACAGGAGTTATAATGATGCAACCTTCTATGTTAGAAAAGAAGGGTCTCATGTTTTTTTTATCTATCTCTTTATGTTGATGATCATATGGTCATTGGAAATGATCCTAAAAGTATACTTCAATTTAAAAAAGATATGAAATATCAGTTTCAAATGACTGATCTTGGCAAGATGCATTACTTTGTTGGCTTACAAGTTCACCAATCACAGCAAGGGATCTTTGTAAATCAAGCAAAGTATGCACATGCAATGCTGCAAAAGTTTCAGATGGCTAGTTGCAAGAGCTCAGCAACACCAATCACTTATGGAGATAGGATCCAAAAGGAAGATGGTAGCCCTATAACAAATGAAAATAATTACAGAAGCATTATAGATTGCTTATTGTATTTGTCTACTACAAGACCAAATATCATGTATGTTGTGAGTTTGTTATCCAGATTCATGCATGCTCTTAGAGAGACACACCTCAAAGTAGCCAAAAGAATACTAAGGTATGTTAAAGGTACCCCCAATTTTGGAATCATGTTTGAAAGCAGAAAAGAAATGAGAGTTCATTGGGTATTAAGATAGTGACTGGGCAGGGTCACTTGATGACATAAAGAGTACCTCAGGAAATGTGTTTACTATAAGATCTGAGGTTTTCAATTGGAGCTCAAAGAAGTAACCAACTGTGGCACAATCCATAGCTGAGGTTGAGTACATTGCAGTAGCCTTAGCAGTGAATCAAGCTCTGTGGATTAAAAAGGTACTTACTGATCTAAAGCTGGGGCAAACAAAAGCAACCACCATCTTCTGTGACAATCAGTCCACCATTGTTATATCAAAGAACCCTATGTTGCATTGAAGGACTAAACACTTCAAATTCAAGCTTCATTTCATTAGAGAAGCTCAAGAGAATGGTGATGTAAACTTGACTTACTGCAACACCAAGGATCAAATGGCAGATATTTTAACTAAAGGCTTGCAAAGACCAAGGTTTGAGGAGTTAACAAGGAAATTGGATTTGCAAAATTATGGCACCAAGGAGGAGTGAAGATCCTGATGGTGCCACCATTTTACTGTCATATTTCCATTACTGCAAGTTTGCAGAAATTTCCCTCCACAACTTGAAAGTTGATTATGGCAATTAAGGGCTGTTTCTCCTTCCAAAAGCCTTTTCAAATTTTGAATATAATTAGCTTACAAATCAAGCAAATCAATTATTATGTGACAGTTTAGGTAACTAATGATTATTCTAATTCAAATTTCAATTTAAAATTTAAGTTGTAAAAACTACATAATTCCAATAACATTTTATTTTGAATTTTGAGTTCTTTTACAATGTACATATGTATTATGGAATTGAATCAATGAGTAGGATCTTCTTCTTCTGTCAATCTCAAGCTCTTTTCCTTGCTCCTTGTTCCTTATGTTTCACCCGTTGCTGTTTAGTCCAAAAGCAGAAAGTAAACCCATCCTTGGAAGTAAAAACCAACACCCTGTTCTCTACGAATCCAATCCAAGGCATGTCAAGAAACAACCTTAATCTTGGAAGTAGAGATCTAAATCGGAAAGCCTAGGCGTTGGTATGGCAAGCAAAGGGTTCATTTTCTTGACGACAATTCCAGACTTTTCAGAGAATTCCAGCTTGGTGTCACCAGGCATCTTCCAATCAAATGAATGCAGATATGAAGCAAGTTGATACATTAGCATCTTCTCTGCTAAGGGAAGCCCTGCACAGACACGTCTTCCAGATCCAAATGGAAGATACTGAAAGTTGTTCCCCGATAAATCAAATTTGATGGACTCTGCACAGAGAAATCTCTCGGGTTGAAATTCCAGGGGCCGATCCCAAAGCTGAGGATCCCTATGTATGGCATAAGCATTCAAGAAGACTGTACTACCCCTTGGAATGGTATATTCGCCTAGCTTGCATGTGTTGCTTGGGCAACGAGGTACCAATAATGGGAGTGCAGGATGCAAACGTAATGTCTCCTTGAGGACGGCTTGTAGGTAACGGAGTTGGGGCAAATGAAACTCTTCTACCATTTTGTTCAACCCCACAACCTCATCTAGCTCTTGATGGACTTTTTCCATTATTTCATGATGTTGCAGTAGCTCTGCCATAGCCCATTCTACCATGGTTGATGTTGTGTCCGTCCCACCCGCCACAATGTCCTATCAAGAACGATCATTAGATAGCATCTTCGCTGCTCCACTATGGTGTACAGTAAGTAAACTTAAAGCCAATCATATGAAGCACGTACTTGATATGTTTACTTAATTAATTTTCTGTGAATATTGTCAATATTCGATTTTATTTTCTACAATATATTGAGTTGAACTTTAAAATCCCTATATAATATTGTGAAATATTATTTTCGATATTGTGCCGGTGATGTTTTGGACAGTGATTTTGTGCTGGTTGTGCCGGTTATGCGGGTCAGGTTTTTACCCTACTCATTGATGCATATGGTGTAATTTCAAGCATCTTGTAGTGACCATGGTGCATTGGTGTAGGGGATTTTTTGGGATTTCCCTTAATTTTGGATGCCCATGAATAAAATTCATCAAACGTTAAAAAAGAAAAGAAATTGAATACTGCGAAAGATAAAGAAGTTCCCATAATTATTAACCTAAGCAACGCGTGGAAGACTCACCATGAGGATGCCCTTGAGTTGGATTTCGGTAAATGACATTGAATCATCCTTATGGTCTTTAAGCTCCAAGAGAATCTGCAGGAGGTCTTTCTTCCTTTCATTCCTTTTAAACCCAACGCTATTGAGCTCAATCAAATTTGTACCTTTTTCTATAATTGTATCGAGAAATTTATCACAACGAGCCACAACTTTCTTTGTCTGCCTTTCTATCCCTTGTAAGTCCAACCTTGAAAGCAGGGGAAAGTAATCTGAAATATTTGGTCTTCCCAATAGCACAATGAGCTCCGATACTGATTTCCTGATCTCTGCCACAAGTTTAGTACCTTCTTCTCCTTCTAGCGTGCCACCCCATAAAATGCTCATAATTGCATTAGCGTTCGTTGCAAAAGCTAACTCACCAAGGTCTACAGGTTTGTCATTCTTTCTATTCACATACCTAATCGCCATTTTAACTGCTTGCTTTCTCAGAGCATAAGTAGCATCAAGGCTTGCATTACTAAGCATATTACTCACAAATACCTTTCGCATCTTTTTCCAGTCCGGACCATAGGCTGACCAACCTATGTCATTTCCACCGAATGACGCAATCCTGGCAGCAACGGGCGGATTGCGATCTGCAAACGTCGTGTCTTGGTCGCGAACGACTTCCTTGGCCAGTGATGGTGAGTTAACTACTACGCATAATTTTTTTCCTAGCCAAAGCTTGTAGACAGGACCATAAACCCCGGCCAATTCCGTGAATTTCTTATGGAGGTTGACCCCAAGAAGAAACGGAAGATATCCAACTATTGGCAAACCGACAGGACCTGGGGGCAGCGAAGCACATGCCCTCTTTGATTTCATGACATTCCACAAGAGCCAGAACGCCACACAAGTTGCGATTGATATGGCAAGAACGTCTCCTGAAAATTCGTCTCTCTTGTTAATAGCATCCCACCATGACAAGAAGCTATAAAGAACGCCGAAGTCCACCATTTGGTCGATTAGTGCTTGTTAATGTATGTAATCAAATGAGACTCAGCTCACACAAAGATTATAATCCCGCAAAAGTGTAAATAAAAACTATCAACTGTTTAATGATAAACCATCGCGAGGAAATTTCGCAAAATTAATTGATACTCCTTCTCAAACAATTCTCCATAATTTTTTGGCTTTTTGTCGTTGGTTGGTATTATTGGCAAGAGAGAACTATAGCAATCAACTGACATACGCAACCACACCATAATAAAAATCTAGCATTGTACCTATAAAATCTTCATTATTCTATTGGACCTACACCACCCACCGAACGCTCTTGCGGCCAATACGTCCAATTTCTTTCATTTTCAAGTATCACCGGCCAATTTGCTCCTTGTATGTCGGCTGCCCACCTTGCTTGTTGAAGTTCCCTTTTATTTCCTGCCAAGTGGTCCGTGTGCTTGAGTACTACTGCTCCCCGTTAATCCTTGACCTTGTATTTGATTATAAGGCTATCTACATTAATGAGAGTGACGATATTTTCTGCAGCTCGGATTCTAGATCTTGTTATGTAGACTCCGACCCGACCCGAACCCGTGTTGCGTTTGTCGGTTCCCAAAATATAAATCTTCAATTGTCTTCGTTTTTCCTCCGCGGAATTAGCATCATATAGCCCAAGATATCATTATCATTACAGCCAAGCTTGCACAAAAGACCAAAATTATTGGTTTGAATAATGTCATTTAGAAACATATCGTGGTTCACTTGTCAATAATAGAAAAAAAATATAGAGATATTTATTTATATTTCCTGTTCGTTGGGAGGCTTAATTTGAATTCATAATCCCTTGAGGCCTATCACCTTCCAAAAAAAACCAAAGGAAAAGGAAGAGGCTCAATGTATCTCAACCATATATTTTGTCGTAATAAATCAAAACATAATTGTAGTGGTGATGGATACAAATTGGTTGACCAATCGCTCCATGATCTCAAGATCCACAAATTCTCCTTGATCGTCGATTGGATATAATTTACCCACAAGAAAGCACAGATCAGACATACATGTGCTCGATCGATTTGATCCTTCCTGAATCAGAATTGCTTTGAATTGAGAGCAACTTTCATCGTATCATATGATTTTCTGAACTGGCTGTTGTGGGCACATACCCACGTTTCCACTCTACGATGATTTGCCATTCTTATATACTTGGGCAACGTTTTTAGATGCTGAGCTAAAAAGTTAATCACAAGTTGCGAGAAATTAATTATCTATGTTTGGCTGAATATTAAAGAATCACGTGGTTATTGAGCACAGTCTCAAGATCGAATCTCTCTTGACGTATATATATGAAACAGAGTGAAAGTCACTAGCCAGTGCAAAAGGAGAAAAAAGAGCCAAAAAGAAATCAGAATGTGGTAAGAGAGGTGATAGAAGAGATGTCGCAAATCATAACTCTTAAATATGTCATATTAATAGTATATTATTAATAGTCACCATGAGAATCCCCAAGACGAAGCTACTTAAAAGCTGTGAGAAATGTGGCAAAGACGGAGAAAGATGTACAAATTCATCTTAAACTTTATGACCCGTCCGAATTCCTTGTTATCAACGGGAATAAAAAGACCCGGGTCGGGTATCCGGTCGGGTATAAGGTGGCTCCCGCTGACACAGCTGCTAGCTTGCTGGATCATGACGACCCTCCACAACAACGTGGTGCGTTTACAAATACTCAAATATGGGTCACTCCATATAACCAGAGCGAGCAGTGGGCTGGTGGGCTATTTGCTTACCAAAGTCAGGGTGAAGACTCTCTTGCCATGTGGTCCGATAGGTGAATATTTCAATCTACTTTGAAGAACACCTTATTATTCAAAGACAACAACTCAACTTGGTATTGGTAAAGTCGTAAAGCATGCATTGAATTTCTGAAGCATGTCATTATCATATCATTCATCAGTTTAGGTGACATTCATGCGTCAAATTTTTATAATATCTTGAAAAAATTGATTTCATTAGACTTTTGAGTAATTATAATTTAGATTATATATATATATAATATTTTAAATATAAATTTATATCTTATATTTTAATAATTAGTTGTTGTATAATCTTAAATTTTTAATAAATAATAATAATTAATAATAAAAAATTATAAATATTATATCAAATTAATCATTTCTATACAACTAACTTTAAGATTTATGTATTTATGTTTAATTTCTCACGCATATTATTTGCAGGGATCGACCGATCGAGAATAAGAACTGTGGTACACGTTAGGATTCCAGCACATTCTATGCCAGGAGGATTTCCCATCGGGCTTTGATTTGAAGCCAGTCAATTTCTTCGAAAGCAGCCCCATTCTTCGGGTGCCATCCAATGTGGACAGGGTAAATCTGAATCTTGAATTCAGACACAAAAATTAAGAAATCATAACGATCACTTCATTAACATGGATATTATGAAGAGATACTTATTAATTAAAGGCTACATTGATGCGGATATCATGAACAGACATTTATTTTTTTACCGTGCCCTGTTCTCTCGGAATCCAATCCATTTGCATGTCAAGAAACAACATTAATCTGGGAAGTAGAGATTTAAATCGGAAAGGCTAGGCGTTGGTAAGCCTAGGTGTTGGTATGGCAAGCAAAGGCTTCATTTTTTTGACGACCAACTCAAACTTTTCGGAGAATTACAGCTTTGTGTCAACGCGCATCTTCCAATCAAATGAATGTAGGTATAAAGTGTTAGGGAATGAGTTTTTGGGTTATAGTGTTTGAAGAAAATAATAAAAGTAAAAAAAGATAATTAAAAATAAGAGACTGTAACAAGTTTTATGTAGTAAATTTTATATGATTCGATCAATATGATTTATATTTATAAGTAAAAATATGAACAAATATTATTAAAATAAAAAATATAAAAAAAACTTAAAAGTCTAGTTAACAAAACAAATATTAAGATTATAAACTCATGGAGATAAAGTTTTAATTTCTTTAATTTTTCTTTATTCTCTTATTTCATAACTTATTATACGACTCTTTATTTATAATGAGTAAAGGTAGTCAACCATACTCTTATTCTTGATGTGAGATTTTGGTATTTACCTTCAAAAGTCTCGATGTGAGACTTGAGTCAAAAACTAACAAATCTCCACCTTAGCTTAACTCTCATATGCAGTTATAATAATAATGCTCCACTTTCTTTATAAGCTCTCGAATCATCATAGCACACCAATTAAGTACAAACTTTACTTGAACTTAACAACTTGAAGAGGCTTTGTAAGCATATCTGTAAGATTATTTCTAGTACTAATTTTTTGAATTGAAAACTTACTCTCGATAATTGTCTTTATAGAGATTGTAATAATACCTACAACTGTAATTCCCTATAAAATATATAAATTTTCAGATCTGTAAGCTTTTATGATAATAAAAGCACCTTTACTGACTTTCAGAACTCCACCTTCATTGATGTACTTGTAGCCAAGAGCCTCAAGTGTTCCCAAAGAGATGAGATTCTTCTTCAATCTGGAACATGTCTGACCCGTGTAAGTATTCTTATGATATCATCATGAGTCTTGACTCTAATCGTACCAATCCCAGTAAATTTGCAAACTGCATCATTGCTCGTCATGAGAACTCCACCTTCAATAGATTCATAAGTGAAAAACCAATCCTTATTGGAACATATATGGTACATGTAACCAGAATCCAAAATCAATTCATGAGCAGACCTTGATTTACCATTAGTAAAGAAAATAATCTCATCACTTTCATCCTCTACAACACTAATTTAAGCTGACTCATTGCTTTTGTCCTTCTCCTTATCCTTGGCTTTCAACTTCAAACAATCAGCTTTGATGTGTTATTTCCTTTTACAATAATTACACGCTAAATTTCTATATTTGATTTAGATTTACTGGACCTCTGACTATCTTATTTGATTTGCACTGAACCACTAAATTGTCAACTTGACCATTACTACTATTCTCCCCAGTTAAATCCTTGTCGATCTGTTCTTTCGACTTCAAAATGAACTTAATTTCTCTATAAAAAATAATTTCTTTACCATAAAGCATTATTTCTCTAAAATGCTTAAATGAATAGAAAAAAATAATACAATAATAATAGGTTTTGATCCTTATCCTCAATATGAATATGTATATTACTTAAATCCAAAAGTAAAGAATCAAATTTATCCACATGTGACAATATAAATGATCCATTAGGCATGCAAAAAAATACAAACTTTACTTTAAAAAGCTCATTCTCCACTATATTCTTCATATACAAAGACCTTAATTTATCCTACAAATCTTTAGCAGTAACCTCAGTAGCTACTTCTCCTAAAATCTCATCAGAAGATGATACCTGATCTGACCCTTTTGTCAAGACTAGCAAACTCTTTGTTTGACATCTTCTTTCACTTTTTCTGCCTCCCTAGTAGCGCTATATTAACGTCATCTTGAACCAGCATGGCCTTCATCTTCAGTTGCCACATTCTGAAGTTGATACTTCAGTTGAACTTCTCAGAATAATACTCAGTTATTGTCATATTGGCTATTTTCTTAATGAACCAAACCAAGACTCTGAAACCAGTTTGTTAGGGAATAGGTTTCGGATTATAGCCTTTAAAGACAATAAAAAAAGTAAGAAAAATAATTGAAAATAGCAAACAACAAATTTTATGTGGTTTGGTCGATATGACCTATGTCTACAAGTGAAAATGAGAGCAAATATTACTAAAGTGAAAAATATAAAAGAGACTTAAGAATCTAATTAACAAAACCCAAATACTGGCACTATAGGTTCATAGAGATGAAGTTTTAACTCTCTTAATTTTCCCTTATTCTTTTATATCATAACTCATTACATGACTCCTTATTTATAAGGAGTAAAGGTAGTCAATTATACTTTTATTTCTGATGTGGAATTTTGGCTTTTACCCTCAAAAGTCCCGATGTGAAACTTGAGCCAAAAACTAACATGAAGCAAGCTGATACATTAGCATCTTCTCTATTGATGGAATCCCAGCATAAACATGTCTCCTAGATCCAAACGGAAGTATTGGAATTTGTTGCCCTGTATATCAAAGTTAATGGACTCTGCACAGAGAAATCTCTTAGGTTGAAATTCCAGGGGTCGTACCCAAAGCTAAGGATCCCTATGTATGGCATAAATATTCAAGAAGACTGTACTACCCCTTGGAATGGTATATTGGCCTAACTTGCATGAGTTGCTTGGGCAACGAGGTACCAATAATGGGAGTGCAGGATGCAAACGTAATGTCTCCTTGAGGAAGACTTGTAGGTAACAAAGTTGGGGCAAATGAAACTCTTCTACCATTTTGTTCAACCCCACAACTTCATCTAGCTCTTCATGGACTTTTTCCATTATTTCTTGATATTGCAGTAACTCTACCATAGCCCATTCTACTGTGGTTGACATTGTGTCCATTGCCCCATCAACAATGTCCTATCAAGAACGATCATTAGATAGCATCATCGCAGCTCCACTATGGTCTGAAGATCCTAATGGTGCCACCATTTTGCTGCCATATTTCCATTACTGCAAGTCTGCAAAAATTTCCCTCCACAACTTAAAAGTTGGTTATAACAGTTAAGGTTTGTTTCTCCTTATAACAACTTTTTCATATTTTGAAATATCATTAATATGTAAATCAAGCAAATTAATTATTATATAACAATTTAAGTAGCTGATGATTATTTTAATTCAATTTTAATTTGAAATTTAAATTGTAAAAATTGCACAATCCTAACAATCTTATATTTTAAATTTTGAATTCTTACACTATATATATATATATATATATTATGAAATTAAATCAATGAGTAAGATCTTTTTTTTTTGTCAATCTCAAACTCCTTTTTCTTGCTCGTTGTTCCTTGTATTTCACCTATTTTACCTGTTACCGTTTAGTTCAGAAGTAGAAAGTAATCCTATCCTTGGAAGTGAAAACCAACATGGTTTATGGTAGGTAAATTTAAGGCCAATCATAAGAAGCACGTACTCGATATGTCTACTTAAATTACGTTTTTGTGAGTATTGCCAATATTAGATTTTATCTTTTACAGTGTATTGAGTTGAATTTAAAAATCCCAATAAAGTATTGTGAAAACTTATTTTCGATATTGTGCCGGGATGTTTTGGATGGTGATTTTGTGCTGGTTGTGCTGGTAATGCGGGTCAGGCTTTTACTTAACTCATTGATGCATATGGTGTAATTTCAAGCTTCTTGTGGTGATTATGGTGCATTGGTGCTGGGGACTTTTTTGGGTATCCCATAATTTTGGATACCCATGAATAAAATTCATCAACCGTTAGAAAAAAAAAATTGAATATTGTGAAAGATCAGGAAGTTCCCATAATTATTAATGTAAACAACCCGTGGAAGAATCACCATGAGGATGCCCTTCAGTTGGATTTCGGTAACTGACATTGAATCATCCTTATGCTCCTTAAGCTCCAAGAGAGTCTTCAGGAAGTCTTTCTTCCGTTTATTCTTTTTAAACCCAACACTGTTGACCTCAATCAAATTTGAACCTTTTTGTATGCATCGAGAAATTTCCCAGTACGAGCCATAACTTCCTTCATCTGTCTCTCTATGCCTTGTGAGTCCAACTTTGCAAGCAGGGGAAGGTAGTCAGAAATATTTGGTCTTCCCAATATCGCTGCGAGCTCCGATACTGATTTCCTGAACTCTGCCGCAAGTTTAGCCTCTTCCTCTCCTTCCAGCGTGCTACCCCATAAAATGCCCATAATTGCATTAGCGTTTGTTGCATAAGCTAACTCACCAAGGTCTACAGGTTTGACAATCTTTCCATGCACATACCTTATCGCCATTTTAACTCCTTGCTTTCTCAGAGCATATAAAGCATCAAGGCTTGCATTGCTAAGTAAATTGCTCACAAATACCTTTCGCATCTTTTTCCAGTCCGGACAATAGGCAGACCAGGCTATGTCATTTCCACCGAATGACGCAATGCAGGCAGCAATGGGCCGATCGCGGTCTGCAAACGTGGTGTCTTGCTCGCGAACGACTTC
This sequence comes from Rhizophora mangle, assembly GCA_037832345.1. NCBI lineage: Eukaryota > Viridiplantae > Streptophyta > Magnoliopsida > Malpighiales > Rhizophoraceae > Rhizophora > Rhizophora mangle. The sequence continues at coordinate 3,810,439 of JBAPLJ010001938.1, read as the reverse complement.
CTTGACCAGCGATGGTGAGTTAACTACTACACATAATTTTTTTCCTAGCCAAAGCTTGTATACAGGACCATTAACCTCAGCCAATTTCGTGAATTTCTTAGAAGGCCTTCGCCAAGAAGAAATGGAAGATATCCAACTATTGGCAAACCGACAGGTCCTGGCGGCAACGAAGCAAGTGCCTTTTCTGATTTCATGACATTCCTCAGGGGCCAGAACGCCACACATGATGCCATTAATATGACAATAACATCTCCCGAAAATTCGTCTCTCCTGTAGAGAGCATCCCACCATGACAAGAAGCAATGAAGGACGATGGAGTACATCATTTTGGTGATTAGTGCTTGTTAATGAATTGGCCTATGTAAGCAAATGAGATGCAGCTCACTCAAAATGTGTAATGTCGCAAAAGTGTATATGAAAAATATCAACTGTTTATCGATAAACCATGTCATTTCACGCTGCAGTCCATTGTCGGTTTGTCGTTAGCTGGCATTATTGGTAAGAGAAAGAAAATAAAAAATAATAATAATAATAATTGAAGGGGTTGCGTGTACAAATTGTTTTCAAAATCGCTGCATGATCTCAAGATCCAGAGATTCTACCTGATCATCGATTGGACATAATTTACCCACGAGAAAGCACAGATCAGACATATATGTGCCGGATCGATTTGATCCTTTCTGAATCAGAATGGTTTTGAATTGAGAGCAACTTTCATCGTATCATATAGTTTTTTGAACCAGCAGTTGTGGGCACATACCCACGGTTCCACTCTATGATGATTTGCCATTCTTTTATACCTGGGCAACGTTTTTAGATACTGAGAAAAAGAGTTAATTACAAGTTGCTCAAAATTAATTATCTATTTTTAACCTGAATTAAAAGAATCGCGTGATAGCTGAGCATACAGTCTCAAGATGAATTTATAACGCGAGTGAAAGTTGCAGCCGTGGTAACAACGGTAACAACTCCCGCCAACCAAGGTTTTAGTGATTTTCGTCTAATTAGTTTAATTAAAATTAAATTAATAAAATCAGTATTTAATATTAAATATATAAAAATTAATAATATAATTTTTATTTTTTAAAAAATAAAAATATTAAAAAAATTTAAATTTAAATTTTTTTAATTAATTTAATTAAAAAATTATAATTAATTTAATAATTTATATTTTAATAAATTAATTTATAAATTTAATTATTAATTTTTTAAGTAAATAGGACTGGACCATGATCCGGTCCCATTTTCAAAACTTTCTACCCAAGACGGGCTCCCGCAGCAATTGAACCATCTTGCATAGTCCCTTTGAAAAAATGCTTCAAATGTCACCTCAGTGTAATAATAAAGTCCCTTTGTGAGACTGAGATAAAAAACCACTCTGTTAATACACTTTGACTTCTAAAGAGCTTCCAACAATATCTCCAAATCATCTAATGCCAAGGTTTTAAGGATCGGTGAATCATTGAGTTGAAAAATTTAAAGATTCAAGGTTGTACCAGTAAAATATAATCAAAACAAATAAAATATAATATTTTTTAAAATTTATATATTTCGATCATAATTTTAAAATATATTATTATAATATTATATTATTATTTATATTCATATCATCTACCGTCTAAACCAAGTTAACTAGGACGTAAACCACGCCGTAAAAAATGAGGAAGCGCCAAAACATGATGAATACACCGATTATTCATTTGTGGAAAAACAGAACCAAAGACTAGCCCATTTTCAATTCACTGATTATTTTTACGCAAAGCATGCATTTGCTGCCCTTCTGCACAAAACCTATGGATAGAGTTTTGGATTAGATAACCTTGGCATTGGGATTGCAATGACAGGAGTCCTTAATTTCAAAAGAATACTAAATTTCTCTTTAAAATCCAACTTCTCACCCTGAGGTGTTTTCCAACCAAACGAATGCACGAGTGCAGCAAGTGGATACATGAACATCCTCTCGGCCATAGCTGTCCCAGCAAAAATTCTCCTCCTCCCAGACCCAAATGGGAGATAACCGAAGTCACTTCCACTATAGTCCAATTTGCCGTCCAAGAACCTCTCGGGCCTGAGCTCCAATGGGCTGACCCAGATTTGATTAAAACACGAGCTCCCTTAGGAATTCTGTAGCCCCCCACGTTGCATGTTTCATAGGGCCTCCCACGTTGCATAGGGCTTGGAACTTTGTCTGCAAGTTTTTGATTTCGTGATTTACTTTGTGTAGGCTCTATATGCGAATACTGAAAAAAACCATTTGTTGAATGCCATAATTTAAACAGCGCTTGGCCTCTAGATAAATATTTGAAATATTTTATTTAACAAATAAATGCAACAAATATATACACGATATCTAACATGATTGATGCTCAATCTGATTCTCATTCATCCTCGGACTTTGCAGGTCAAATTGTTATAAAAGTATGTTCTTTGTAATGCTTACTAAGTTTCCACGCGTGATCAAAATGAAGTATAATCATTATACTCATTGGTCCTCCTGCGCATTGCATACGGACGTAAGATAACAATTTATAGCATATAAACTTTATAACATAAAAGTTTTCTTTATTTTATAGAAAATATGTGAGTAGATACCTAACGTGAAGGAGGTGATGGTAAAATATTATAGTTGGTTCAACAGCCGGCTTCCTGTTTTCGTACATACATGTGGAAAAACAAGAACTCATGATTTCGATTTAAAATGCTGAAGAAACAACTTATTTGAGCAATTTATCAACATTTTGTCTTTTTTTTTTTTTGGAAAATTTACATCTAATATGCTCTAATTTGAACCCTATAATGTTTCACATCCTATATCTTAAAATGTAATAAAGAAAATATTCACATCTATTTTCTGCTTTTTTGGGTTAACAAAATTATGATGAATTAAAAAAAAATGCTATTATAAATATAATTACCCTTTAATTTATGAAAAGCAATCTTGATCTTTAGGGGAAGTTTCAAAACTCCTTGTACCGATCCAGTCATGTTACCGAAAATCACTGCATGTTTTTTGTATCATGTTGTTGTGGGTGCATAAGATCTTGGAGCTGACATCGGCTCTAAAAATTAGGAATTTCAGTTCATCCACCGTGGTTTTATGAAGAGTAGGATGAATGCAGCAACTCTGATTTTGTCAAAAGAGAAAATGATAATAATAATAATAATGAATGAAAGGAAATCATTATAAATACTCACAGTTAATATATGCAGATAACAACATTGGCACTAAAGACAGCATTTGAGATGCATGATTTCCAATTAGTGTGCAGACAACTCATGGAAGTTGAACGATTTATTACGTTTGGGGACCAACATTTCAATTATCGATACGTGAGCGCAATCTTACACAGAGTAAGTTTACATTTACATCAGGAACATTTAATTTTCTAAGTTTCTCACTCCATCTGTCGTACGCTGGGAGAATGGGTGGGCTGCTAGCAAGTAAGAGAGGGGAGAGAAGAGTGATTGAGTGGAGAATGGTGAACATTATATTTTGGATTAACAAAAGAAATATATTAGTAATTTCAGTAATTTTGGTTAGTTTGATTAATAATTTCAAAATTCAAATATAATTTGTTATATAACTCGAATATCTTAAATATAAATTTTTCTTTTAGAAAAAATTATACCATTTATTTTATATTTAAAATACAGTAATAAGTGATAATTTTTTATTATTAAATGTCAAAAACTGTATTGACGCCTATAACAAAAAAAAAAAAAAAACACCATTCACTGAGTTTTTGTTAAAAAAAATTAAAATAATTTTAAAAATATTATTATTATTAACATGAACGTACTAAGATTTTGTACTCGAAAGCTATCTTGCCTGGTGCAATAATAAAAGACCTGCCACCAGATTGTGCTTAGAATATAGGCTCATTTTGCCTGTTATCCTTCTAGTTTCTTTCATTCTATTCGTCTGTAATTCCATGATGTCCCCAGAAAAAATGGTCTATATATGCCACAGATGCATGGGACTGATCCAAAATGCCTCTAAGATTTTGTACAAAACATAATATAGAGCCGATGGTGCTGACTGTGTTGATGTATTATAACCAATGGCAGAACCAGCAATTTTAATGAGTGGGGAAAAATTAAAATTTTAGTGGGAACAAACATAGAAAATAGAAATAAAATAGAACCACATTTCGAATTTCAGTGAGGGCTTGTGCTCCTGCTACTTTCTACTTGATTCCCCGTTGAACATAAGTAGCTACAAAATAGAAGCAGATCAAGCATTGACATAATATATATGCACTTCTTTCAGAAAAATGATGTAATTTTTGGATAGATATTGTAAACTGAGAATCAATTACGTATCTTTTGAGAGACCATTGTCACCCTCTGTTCTCAATGGAGACAATCAAAGGAAGGTCTCTTTACATCAATTGTTGGTAACCTCCAAAATACTTAACCAAAGTTATCTTGGCTTTCAATTCACAAAATGGTAATCGATTCCAACATGGAGGCGCGTATCTTTACTTACATCAGTGTATACGTTTCATGATGAAGCTGGAGATTGAGGACAGCAGAACTTTTACATCTCATTTAGCAAGATATCAGCTTATGGACTAAAGAGAGTTTTACTTTGAGACAGACCTCTAAGTTTATGATTGTTCAACTTGCTGGTAGTCTATTCTAGTATAGGACTTGTAGTTAAGTAACTCTTTTTTTTTTTTTTTTTAGGGTCCATTTGAATTGGAGAAGGAGAGTTAGCTATGGGTGGCTTAGTGATTCCTTGATGGGCAAGATTATTTGTGGTTGTCACCCTTTCAACCATCATTGACACACATTTGCAAAAGAGGGATGATTTTTGACATAGCTTGTTATTACAAGGTTCACCCCATTTATTTTGTTTTTCATAGAGTCGTCATCGATCTGCCAAAAAAAAAAAAAATTGTAACAACGTATGCAAAAAAGAATGACTGCATTCACAACTCCATGTGATCTCATGACATGGAAATGAAAGAATTAAAAAGAAAAACACAGAGATATGGATAAATAGATAAGAATGGACATTGATCCATAAATATGTAATCATATATAAATGTTGGTCATAATTAATATGTGGTTTATACATAATAATGAATTATTATGAATCAAGTGATATGGGTATATGTCCACTTGTATTCATTTACAACAGAATTCCGAAAATTTACGCCAACTTACCTTGAATTTAGTAAGAACAACTAAGTGACCTTAAGAATCGAGAGAATATGAGGTAAAAGTCTCAGATTTCTCTACGACTGCTTGCAATTGCTAATTATATAAGTTCTTGGATTTTCGACCTCATCATCCGAGATCACATAGAAAATAACTTCTGTCTTTGAGCCGATTGGTAAGTTATACCTATACATGTAAAACGTGCCCATTTTTTTAGAATTTTGAGGATCAACAACTCTAAGAGCCAAAGGCAATGGATATATTTAAAAAAAAAAAAAGATAATTAAGATATGTCATGATGGGATTATTGTTTAAAGTGCAATTAAATTAGTGAGCACAGCCTGCTCAGATTCCATTTCCCCCCCCCCCTCTTATTTGATTCCCTTTTTCTCATAAGGATCCCCTCGAAGATGGCAAGGTATCAAGTTTCTTCAAAAAGAAACCTTATGGGGCGTCTTTGCTTCACTAAGATTTCATTACCGTCTGCCTAAACTATATGGAACCCACTAAACTATAAAGAAGACTGCCATTTTCCACTTTTTAAACAGTCCCTCATCTTACAAAATGTCTGTAGCTGCTCCTTTGTCGCTCTCTGTCTTGCCCATCCCCAACTCCATAGGATCACATCCGTTAGCAAAATTAGGAAATGAGATTATTGCTTTACTTTTTCTTCATACTCACATCAGAAAAAAAAAAAAAAAAAAAAGCACTTTCCGTTTCTCTTGAAGTGCAAATACAGTGTGTACAGATCTTAACAACATTTTGTGAAGACCACACTAGCTCTTGCTTATAAGAATACAAATTTTGAGACACCGAACAAGTAATGTCACATTCCAAGGATTTTTGCTTGATTTGTATCGCTGTTTGATTTGGTGGGTGAGAAACCTCTATAGAAAATAAGGCTTACTTGAACCACACCACAATAATTCCTCCAACGTGGAGTTAAAAAAAAAAAAAAAAAAGTCAAATATAATTTTATTTTTGTTTTTATAAAGAGTCAGTTCTTTTGACTCAAACAAATGATTTTAAAGTCACAATAAAATAATTTTATTCTTACATTAAAGCTCGCAAAAACATACCAAATTCAACACATCAAGGGCTTCCATACCGAATTCAACACTTTTAAGGACTTAAATTCAAATACATATGGTACTTTGGTCACTTGTTCACATTAAACTCAAGAATTTTCCTCTACCATACAAATTAGAATATGATCATTGCTAGCGTCTGTGATCTTCCACACCGAACGTGTTTAATTTGATTTCATCAAAACAATCAAACCCGAAATCATGAACGCCAAAATCTTGACAATCCAATAACCAGGTATAATCATCCTCCCAGGATGAATTACCCATTTGGCTATTAGTATTTACTGCTGCAGGAGGACTATTGTTCCAGGATGCATCAAGAAATGGATGCTCATCGATCCAGAGGCTATTCAGTAACGTATCATCAGTGCAAATGTTATCTATTAAAGCTGACGATTCATCCGTAGAACAATTTTCAGTTGGTGAGCTCCAATTATCCTCAAAGTTAGCAGTCTCATCATTTTCTTGCCTAAGATCGTTCCTGTTCTCTTTCAAATGATCAGCTTGAGATGAAACTTCTTGAACAGGATTGGCCTCTTTGTTCAAGGGTTCATGTGTCACGGGATCAATTCCCATCTTTAGAAGCTTTTTCTTGATGTGTGTATTCCAGTGATTCTTTATCTCATTGTCCGTCCTTCCAGGCAACCTGGCCGCTATTTTGGACCATCTATATATAACAATAAGAAAATAATACATCAAAAACCAACACTAAAAATCACAAGAGGAAATATTTTGGTATTGTTCATGGAACAAAGAAAATGGCTAAAACTGCTTGATAAGAATACGTTATCACTTCTAGAAAGCTGAATTCTAAACCAGATAATGTGTCACAAAAAATCGGATTAGAGCATTTTCTGGAAAGGGGCGGTATCATTTTTTTTAACTGGGAAATCTTGTAATTGAACCTTATGTCATGTATGCAGCCTTTTGTTCCCTCAAATGTACTTTGAAGGGAACAAAGAAAAAACTGGAACATTGATAAAGTTTGAGTTACGAAATGAATCTTTCTATAAAATTATAAATAAGGTATGTGCATCTAACTCTCCCATATTTCACAACAAGAGAATCTTGTGTCTTCTTACTCCTAATTATGCACAAAGCTACTTTCAAATAAGATGTTCCAAATATGGTCAGGTATACCGAGCTTGATTGCCAAAAGCTTAAATTGAAATTGCATTACCCGCTTTCACCATTGACAAAACATACGAAAAAATAGCATATATATGTTTTTGTTGCATGATCATCCATCACATGAATCAATGTCATTGTAGAAAGAGGATCAACCTGTTGCCCAGACGAGCATGAAGGTCAATAACCAATTGCTCTTCCGGTTCTGTAAGGAGCCCTCTCTTCAAGTCCGGGCGAAGATAGTTAGTCCATCGGAGCCGGCAGCTCTTCCCGCATCGCCGGAGTCCCGCGAGCTTAGGGACAGCCCTCCAACAGCACTGGCCATTGGTGAGAATGAAGTTGATCAGTTTCATATCTTCTTCAGCTGTCCATGGCCCTTTCTTCACCCCTAGTTTGTCACAACAAGGTTGTCTGCCCATATCCACACTAATACAACTGTGGCTAATGGGAAAAGAAAAAAAAAAGTCTCACAAATACTGCCTGTAAACACCCAAAAGCTCCACAGCCACGTTTATATAATGGCATCATGGCCATGGGAGTGCCCAGAAAATATAAGCATATAAGTACAAATGTGAAGAGAGAGAGAGAGAGAGAGAGACTCCGGGTTCCACCAGTGGTTTGTGAAAGTGACATGGGAACTAGAACATATGGCTTGTTCTGCTCTGTGCTGAACTGCTGATGCAGAAAATGAGTGAAAGTGAATGGTGATAGGTGACCAAAGCATAGGGCAACATCAAATAAAGCACTCAAATAATTGAAAATGGAAAAGCATAAAAAAAAAAAGAATTCTCATTTTCCTACACAATCTTACTCCCTGATTGCAAGCTTACTCAACCATTTCGTCACTCATTTCTTCATCACTACGTTTATCATTTATGTGTTGCTTAAAACTAGTAAGTCATAAATTAGCATTAACAAGGGTTTGCTAACCCCCGGATTCATCGAATGGATTTTATCTAATTAACATATACTTTATATAGACCAAAATCCAGGTAGTTGGATAATGTATGAATCATGCTGTCATCAGCCTGTTGAGTGAGTTTGTGAGAGTGAGACGACTGAAAGTTAAATTTAAACCCATTAATCATGTCTTTCTGAATTGAGGATTCTCACACTACCCAGTCGTCAGGATCAACCTTTTCAGGTTCTTAGCATTTCATGGAGTATAGGATGATTAGAGTTGAATGAGCAATAGCTTACTGCACTGAAATTGGAGGGTACACAAGAATTCTAGCTGGCCGAAGCTCAGATGATACTTGCAGGCAAATTTGCAACTGGAATTACTACTGTGACATCTTTGAGTGTTGGACTAATTTTTTAAATTCAAATGAACGTGTAATATTTTTCCTACCTATTGACTGAGAATTACGATTATTTCATAAGAAAGTTGTATATCATCTAATCCTAGTGGGACCATAGAGAGAGACTCCGTATGATGAGATAATACATTATACCACATGATTGCAACATAAAAAAAAAAAAAAAGGGAATATTACAGGGACACTTCTTTTTTTTTTTCTTTTGGGACATGAAATACATAAGGCACTTACAAAATGAAAAAATAATGTAGAGTGAAAAAGTATGGAGAATTGGGGTAAAAAAGAAGATAAAAAAATAAAAAAAATGGAACTTCAAAGACATACAAAGTTCTATACTTTTTTAAATTGTTATTCTGTTTTATTATATAAAGGCAAGTTGGTGCAAAAGCCAAAAGAAAATAAAAAATTAGAGCTTAATAACCAAATACATGATGATGAAAAGAAAAAAAAAAAAAGTACATAAAGATTCTATATATGAAATTTTCTAATCATTATCTCAATCCATCATAAAAGAAAACTGCCCGGACGGAAATATTGAATAATTATTAAAAAAGTTTCCTTTTCGTATCAAAATTTAATATTATTTATCGAATATATCATATTTTGCCAGCAACAATCACTCATACAAAGTGGTTTTTGATCTATTCTATACACAACCACAATAAAAAAGCACATCAAATAGAAATTAAAATAAAAGTGAAAAAGACAAAAGACGCGATTAATTGCAACCTACGAAACGTAGGCATGTGCGTACAGAGAAATTTTGTGTGTACAATTCAAGTCAAGGAATTCATATGTTGCAATAATAATAAGAAAAGTCAGCTCACTTCTTCTAACAAGATAGAGCCCTTTCCTCCGCCATGTGTGAAGAAGGCGCCTCAAATTGCAGATTAATCAACTATTTTGAATATACGAAGGATTTATTCAAAATTGAAGTCCTCAACGATCCTCTCAATGGATGTTCATTGATGTGCTCTCATGTAACACGTGGATCTCAGCCCCATTGACAAAATAAAAGAGTCGTCAAAACATAACTAATTTGGTTCAGTTTCCTTGGTCAGAATTTTCTGGGGTGTTCAAATCTCATCAAACTCAAATTTCATAAAATATGAGTTTAACTTTCGATGGAAAAAATCATCAGAACACAAAGGATATGCTATTCGATGAACGTATATATGTCTATACAACCTCAAGTATTTACGCGGCTAAGAGTAAAGGGTACAATAATTCTAAATCTAAAATTTTATTCACTTGTTTTATCCTAAGATCATGCATAAAACTCACACAATTTTAAGTTTGTCCTAACTAGTAATTACTAAAATCCTTGGTAGTTTATCTATTACTAATTGTTATTATTTTTTAATTATTATTATCAATTATTAGTTGTTAATTATTATTATTAATTAATTATTAATTATTGTTGTTGATTACTAAATATTAATATATAAAATAAAATTATAATATTTAATTAAATTAATATTTTATTATTATTTAAACAATAAAATGACTGTTTAAAAAAAATAAATAAATAAATATATGGAGAAGTCAAGTTTTTAAAAATAAAAAAAAATAAAAAAAGACAAATATATATATATATATATTTTATCGGAACAAAGATAAACATATGTTTAGATCGAAGTGCGCCCATATGTATGCATATGCGCAAGACATGGCAGAAGAAGAAATCTTATTCGATCACTTACATTAAAGGTCGCCCAGAAAAAAAATTTAGTATTGTATAAGTACAGGAAGAAAAATAGGAGACAATTTGGTTTCAAGCCTCCAATAGTACCGCAAAAATGAAGAAAATGTGAGACATAGCAAGAAAAGACTTTAGGTGGCCGTGAATGAAGGGTCATGTCACATGACTCGTCCTTCTCAAAGGAAACCCCATTGTAGATCATGCTTGTATTGTCTCAGATTCAAGAAAAATTACTCAAATTCATGCTAAGAAAAATAAATGGTTCTGAGACGCCAGTTGTGTTCAATCACATGAACTGAAGACCATTTCTTCTCTTGCTTTTTTATTTTTTTCTCTTTATTTCTTTCTTCCAGCTTCTCGTTCTCTCTCTCTCTCTCTCTCTCTCTATCTCTCTCTATCTAGTGTTACAAACCATATAAGCTGGCCTTATTAATACGGGTATTTTAGTCAAATAATTATCAATCATCAGCTGTTTTATTTAAAAAGTAATTCCAAGCTACTTTTTGGATCAACTACTGTTAAGGAGACTTATCAACAAACAGAGGCTTTAAAAAAATATACCGCGCACTTCCCCCATATTATTCGAAACTGGCAAGCAAGAAGCACCCCATAAAAGTTAAAACAAACACCTACCAAGCCAACTATGGTTATTTCATTCACTCATTTTATTAGTGGACAAGATTAGCAACTCAAAACAATGAGCACATTTTCAGATGCTGTCCACAAGAAATTATCTCAGCACTTCCAATGTTTTGAGTCATAATTAATTTATTTCAGAAAAAACATATGACTAATACACTAAATAGACACACTCATTAACATAGGAATGAAATTTTACTTGATACGTAGACCTCATAATTCAACTGTGCTTCAATAATATTTTATTCTTAAGTCTTTAAATGTGTTGTATTAAACCCTTTATTTAATTAATTTCCATTTGACACGGTGCTTGTGCCACGTAAATTGAACTTCTGGAATAATTCGTAGGTTGCTCTATACATGAACCCAAAATCCAATTCAATGTCTTATAGAAGACCCGAAAATCTTGATATGAATATGACTCTTCAATCTTTTTTAACCATCACATAGAAATCACACGACATCCAGAGATTTTGATGACCAACCTGAATAGCCCTCTGTTACCCTCTTGGACACTTAGTCTTCCCGACAGTTCTCCATGTCAATACTCATTTAAAGAACTTGCTTGACCTTATAATGTTCAATGAATTGTATGATACGTAAGCATATACGTGAGCATATTCATATATGATCCCTAGTTCAAAAATCTCTAGGTTTCTCTATTTTTGTAATTTTTTTTATTTTTAATTCCTATTTTCTCATCATCTGGTCTTTGATTTTTTGTTGATATACATTGTTTTTCCACATATACCTAAGGAGAAACAAATTGAGGAATAAAAATTGATAGAAAGCAAACAATAGAGAATTGAGAGGATTCTAACAACAATAAATAGTTGAAATCCTTTCATCCTTACCAAAGTTAGGCTACAACGAATGGCATGACTTGGTTTTCATCAAAGTAACTGTGCCTCTATTTGACTAACAGGAAAACTGATGAGGTGAGAGTTTTCTAGCCATCTTAACGTTATGTTGTGGAGTCCAACAAAGGTTTGTCACATTAATGTCAACTTAATGAGTTATTGCTATTTTGACAAATTTGCTTCCTCTTTCCCCCTTTCTGCGTGGTAAATATTATCGCCTTCTGATTTAAACTTTTCCATATATCCGGAACTGAGCTAACTGATACTAGCTGTCTTCATTATTTTAAACCAGCTATTGTAATGTGGGATATGTGGCTTCAAACTGCCCCACTTGTCTTGATGATGAGCCTCAAAAACGGTACATTGCATAATGATGCCTCAAACACCATCGAGCAACACTATAGGGACTTAAGAACCACCAAATGGGAACTCAAAGATTGTGTCAACCCAACTCTAAATAATTTGTCTATAACTATACTGTTATGTTGTGGAGTCCCTTTTGACATTCATTACATTGTCTCATTACGTAAGTTCTGAGTAAAGTAGGCGTCATCAAGTAAACATTAATCCAAGTTCATAATGTCATAAAACGTAGAAGTCTGGGGGTGGATGAGTGGCCGAAATGCAAATAAAATGCCATTGCGTCAAGAGGTTGAGATGAAATTTTCGTTTAGAAGGAAAGGCATGCTTCTATTTTAAATTTCAGATTTTCAACTACAAATTTGCAAAATGTTTTAAATTTGAAATGAAGCTCTTTTCTTTCTTTCTTTCTTTCTTTTTTTGAATTTAAATTTGGCCTTCACTTTGAATGTGAATTTAAAAAGGAAATACAAGCACAAAATTTTGTCATCAATGCCGAGGCGAGGGAGTCTTGCTCAACTCACTAAAAGAAGGAGAAAAGTACACACACCGAAAATGTCCTGTGCTGGACTGAATAAAAAATTATTTATTAACCTTTAACCTAACTCTCGAGGCTTGGGGTTTTTCTTGTTTGGGGGGGGGGGTTGTGGGGCGGCCGGGCCGGGGGTGTGGAGTTCTAAAGCCGCCTCTCCCGAGGATCCTATACCAAGGAAAAAACCAAAAATGCTTGGTACAAGAATTCGGACCCTCGGTTCCTGTGCCTAAAAGAATTAGGCACGAGAGGGACAAAAAAAATCGTAATCAAATTAACGGTCACAACATTGCTATATAACAATTGTTGATACACTGCAAAAAAATTGTCATTCATATAATATTTTCGATGAATAATATAAAAACGAAATTTGTTAAAGGACAAAGGTAAACATGTTATTTTCATTTTTTTTTTTTGTTTTTTGTTTTTTTTTGGTCTTACAAAGACAAATCAAGGATCATATGATGAAAAAATTATGATGGGCATAGAAAATGGAAGGGAGATGCACTTGGTCAAGACCCGGCATAGGTTGGGAGACCAGTCTACCCCAAAATTTAAGCAGATGTAGACGCATACTTTTGCTAGTGGCCTTGAAACTTCATCATCTACATTGATAATAACATGAATAACTGGTCAATCTTAGGTGGGTTTATATTTGGCCAACCATGATCATAGATAACTACGAAATTGAGGTCGATGATATCCCAAATACGGCACTGAATTCTCGTATTGACTGGTATCTCATCTCACAAAGGGCTTGCCATTGGTGGGCTATTCCCGGTGGGTCAGAGGTCATTTTTCACTTGCCCACCCATTGAAGAAGGAACTTAAATATACAGCCGTACGAGTTTTGAAAAGAGTTGATGTATTCACTCAATACAGTACACCGTAGAACCTTTTAATCTTACAAAAAGTTGAACCATCAATGAAGAACGTTAAAAAATTTAAATAAAAAAAAAAACGCTTGACTTCGACACAAAACACATCTTCCACTTAAAGGAAAGGAGAAAGCAAAGCAATTGAGTGAGATCAATACTAAAGGGAAGTTTTAACTCCCACCCACTGTGTGTATTGTCTTAGTCAATACTAAAATTTAACATTCATTCACAATATAAACGAACCATAGAAGAAAATAATAGCATATTCGGAAAAACATTTGACCAATGAGCTTATAATCGAAATCTCACTGCACTAGAATTTGGATCTTAAAATTAAAATCTCGTGGGCCACTAGGCCCAGGTGATGATGAACCTAATTGGACTTTGGTCAGCCTAGAGCTAAAGGGCTTGGACTCTAAAGTAAAACATAACATAGTTGGCTTTGCCTTCTGTTTATGATCATGTCACTTGATCCAAAAAGTCGCTTATATATAACCTGACATCGAGTTTCTTGTCGACCACTTATCAAGTTAGATATGTTTTTGCGGTTAATTACCTGCGTGACCTGGGGATGGGCACCTTTAAGCTAAATCTCATTAAATAATCTAGTCACGCATTACAACAGAGATTTAACTTTTTGGTTTTCATGCTCTGAAGTTGATCTGTTTGATCTATAAGAAAAAGTTTAAAACAAATCCATAGTTCTGGAACCAAGGAACATTGAACATGACAGCGCAATAACCAAAAAGGTCAGAAAGGTTAGTGGACCGGTAACAGCAGAGAACGTACAAAGGATTTTTCCAAAGCATGGTGACAACGTCAAAAACCGTTCACTTCTGGGGTCCGCCAAATTTGTTCATCATCTTTGCGATTACAGGAGCAACCTTGGGATTGGATTGATGCTTTGCAAGATTGGCTGGGTTCTTCATTACTGAAAAGTCATTCAACAGCATAAGAACCATCATCAGACATGCATATTTAGAACAGAATTCTAAGGGGAATATACTGTGAGTATCAATCAAACACTGAAACACTGGTCTAAGTATCTTGATAGTGATTGAACGAGGGGGGTGTAAAAGGTTGTATCTTCAGAATAGAGAGTTCATAAAAACAAGAATACTCCTCTTTAAGCAGATATAGGGGCAATTAAAATTTTTACATAAAATTGATTCAAATTCACTAGCATATAGTGCTCTGAATGTCCATCTTATCAGGCAAACCAACCGGCTACAAACATCAACTGCTTAGGTTCAACTAGAAGAGTTAGGAAATAAATGTGTCTGTTGCAAAAAAGTGGTGAAAAAGTGGCTAAAGGGGTTCATACAAGTGAAACTAAATCACGGCAAGGTTTTCCATTTAGCTATCATACGCCTATGCGATCACAACCATGTGACAGGACTACAGTTTCAGCAATGAAACATTCCTTTAAATTAATGCAAGTCATCTCACAGATTGCATCAAGTGGGCAATTTAGAATGGAGGCAACAGAAAGTTCAACTAATTTAGATATGGTTTGATGCAGCATTCTTAAAAGTCATACACTCATACTCCAACATAGAAAACTAATTGAGATATTTTTTTGGTAAGGAAATCCAACTCTGGGGATTCCAAAAATATTCCATTCCCACAAAAGGGTACATTTAGTTCCTAACATCCCACAATCATACTTTTAGGCACATCTTCTGTAAATATTCTTCTAATATTGTTTATCATGAACACTGAAAAAATAACTATCATTCTAGGTGAAAACAAAAAGGACAACCATGCAAAATATTTTCAAGTAATAATAAAGCTCTGCTCATTTTGAATCTAAGAAAAAATAGGATTACCATCTTGAAGAGCAGCCATGATTTCGGGATCACTAAATGCAGCCATCAATTCAGGGTCCTGTCAACATATCAAACAATAAAATGCACATCAAATAAGAATATGATGACATAGTATAATATAGCATTAACTGACTTTTATATTCTGTTGACCACTGTGATTCTCCACACAAGACATAGCTTTAAAATGTGTGTTTTGCTAGAAGTAATCATACATCAAAACTAAGCAAATGGTGCAACATATATAAATAACTTCAAACACAATCTGTTTTCTTATTGAAATCCAAGAAAACAAAGACAAAAAAAATCTTGAGAAGAAACACATTTACATTCACTGATTAGTTAGAAGCAGAGAAGACTCTTGTACAACAATGAAAGAGCAACTAAAATATCTATCATACTTACATTCAGTATTTTGCTAAAATCAACATTTCCAGGCACCCCTCCTGGCATGGCACCTGGGAAACTTCCAGCCCCAGGCATACCTCCTGGAAAGCCACCAGGCATTCCACCAGGCGTTCCACCAGGAAACCCACCAGGCATACCTCCAGGTTTTCTGCTAGAAGATGATTGCTCTTGCTTCTTGACCTTCTCATATTCAGCCTTCAAACAGGGATTCAAGAAAGAAAGAATCACATAAAGTGGGCAGCACATATATTAAGCAATGAACATGATTATATTTACCTGAGCTTTAGCACGGCGACGCTGCCTCTCACGCTCGGTATGTCTCTCCTCTCTCTCTTTGCGCAGCCTCTCATACTTCCTATGATGTTCTTCAATCCTGTGTGCATTGGGTTCAACCTAAGAAGAGAAGAAATTCAAGTGAGATGTTCTGTTCCTATGAACTGATGTGATTAGATTTATATTCAGCAACTTTAACTATGTCAATGAGTAGACCATTTAAATCTTATTTTTGGACAACATAATGGCAAAGAAGTTGTCTATGGAACACTATAATTGGGCTGGCTCCCTAAGAGTGATAATACAAAGTCAAAGACCGGAACCTTCAACAAGAATGACAAATTGACATGTCATATAACTTCCTGAATGGAACTAGTTTTGATCAGTTAGCACCTTGAGTTTCAAAAGACTAAGATGATACACCAATGAATAGATATTGCCTATCCTTTAAACATGAATGGGTGAATTGAGACGGTGCTATCAATTGAATAGGTGAACATGAGAGAATAAGGGGGGATAATTAAGGAAGAAAAAGGAAGGAGAACCTTCTTCAGTACAGCACTTATTTCCTCATCATAATCCAATTTTGATGCCAGGTGAAGGTCCTTAGCAGCCTCTTCCCACTGACCAAGCAATGCTCTTGCCATACCACGAGACTTGTAGCCCTTAGCTGAGTCTGGGTTAATCTGAAATAGCGAATGAGACTGGTGAATGTCACCCTTTACTTTACTTTTGTTCTAATCACTTAAATGGGAGTGTATCCATGTCACATGTGATGAGCATTCAATACAGAGAAAGACAAATGTTATAAACAAGCAAGGAGAAAGGAACCTCAAGAGCTGCATTGGCATCCCGAATAGCAGCATTTGGCTTCTTCATCTTGATGTAGACACTTGCTATAAGCATCACAACATAGTAAATAATAAAGCACACAATGAAATTTTAGGCCGAGCTACATCCACCTTCAAAACTACAAAGAAGTAACCCACAACAAACACAATGATTGCATACCTCTAGCCGCATACATGATTGCTGATGTTGGGTTAAGACAAATCGCCTCCGTTAGATGCTCGATAGCATCCTCTAGTTTACCTGCATTGTGACCAAAATTTAAATTCTAACACAAATTCATTAAATCAATCATTAACAAACTTTGACATTAATGTCTACACGTTAACCTTCAGAAATGGCTTCCATGGCCTTGGCTTTGGCCTCTTGGGAGGCATCGCGGCTCTCATCTGTGACCTCTACAGAGGGGTCTCCCATCTAGAAACATTCAAAATCCATTACTACATTAGAAATGACTTAAAAATAAAATAATCTAAAAAAAAAAAAGATATCACAAGATTTAAATACAAAAATGTTACAGAAAATGAACATAGCTGGGGCACGGGCCATAAACGTATAATCATAAGGTCTAACATAATAATTTAAAGTTATGATTGAATAACGGGAGTTTGCCACCAAACTGTGTCTACCTTCTGCGGAGGATCATTATCAGACTCCACAATGTCACCTTCGAGCTCAATATCCGATTCAATAATCTCATCCTCTTCCTCTTCCTCTTCCTCTTCGGGCTTGTCTTTCGGAGCTTCCCCGTCCTCCATCTCATCATCGTCAATATCCTCCACCACGTGGCTCTTCTGCACCCACACATTCACAACATACACGCGAACACACGGCATCAAAACCCACACAAAACCGCAGAAAAAAAATCTTAAAAATAAAAAAAAGTCGATGAGAACTTCTGAAAATCCGTTACCGCTTTTGAATCAGCGGCGACGAAAGGAAGCTTAGCGCCGAGACTGAAAAATTAAAAGGAAAAAAAAAATTGAGTTTTCGAGAAAAGGCAAGATGAGAAGGGGAAAAAGGAAGGAATAAATTGAGAGAAAGACCTCTCGAGGTAATCGCGGAAGAAAGAGAGGGAAGGATCAGCCAGGATGGAGGGATTGGACTTGCATTGCTGCACAAACAGCTTCAGCTCTCTCACTTTCGCTGCCTCCATTTTCGCGCTACTGTCAAAAATTGAAAGAGAAATGAAATTGAAAGAGATTTCGTGATTCTTGCTTTTTCTAGAAGAACCTAAAGACGATGGGCGTTGCCATTTTTTATTTTGGTTCGAGTAGCTTCTACTGGACGGAGACTTGATTTTAAAAATGGCTCATTAAATAAATAAATAAATAAAAAGGATGAATCATTTTAAGGGGAAATTAAATTGGTTAAATTGATTTTAAATTTAAATATTTAATATTTATATATAATATATAAATATATAAATGTATAAAATATATTAATATATAAGATATTAGGATTGAAAACGGATACATTCAAATTGGTTGTTTGTTCTCCGTGTATTGTACTAAAATCGCACCCAAATTTGAATGTATTCGATTTTCCAAATAACCAAAAAAAAAAAAAAAAAAATCTATCACAAATGATGAAAGTGAAATATGGTCCCAAGCATAATTTTTTTTTTTATTTATAAAAAAATAAGTTTCATTATTTTGGATATATAAAATATTTTTTATAACAAATAAAATGTAAAGTTATTTGTTTAGAATAATTAAAATTATAATAAATTGATAAAAATAAACTTAATTTAATATGTTTCAAATATAAATATTTACATTATTTTATTATAATTGTTATTTATATATTTTTAGTTTAAATATATAATTTAATATATTATTATAATTAATAATAAAAATATAAATATATATCTATTAATAATGATAAGATAATTTATTTATAAAATTTTATGTTCATATAATGTGTATTGATAAAAATTACTTTTATATAATATAAAAATTATAAGACTGATACCATATTTTTTAGCAAAGAATTGAACTTCTAAACAGGAAATTTCAAGGGGCAAAGACAAGGTAACCATGCAGACATGAATGTCCATTTAACAGCTCTTCCTTGCAGATATATGCGGATTATGAAATGCTTTCAATTTAAATCCATTCCGTGAACCCTATTTCTAAAACTGGCGGATTTTTTTTTTTTTTTCAATTGTTTTCCGGGCTAGCGTCAAGCAGATTTTACTTTCCACAATCAACACTCTATGTAATGAGCATATATTACACTGGGTTTCACATAAAGCCTACATAGTCCAAATAAATGAGATAAATCAGCAACACAGAATGCAGAACAACTTAAAAATCTCCAAAATGTGGAAATGCAGCTTTCTAGTACATGAATGGTCTTTATATTAGTTATTCTCGTAGATACTCAATTCCCAAATGGCTCCAGAGAACAATGTAGGCAACTTAATGGAACGAGAAAGAAGCCAATAATAGAACCAAGCTTGTAAATCCAGTCCATGCCATCCTGCTGCCTTCGTTTCCTGGAGATGCCGTAAAGGTTTCAACACATCAATGACAATGTTAGAAGTCAGAACATCAAGGTCCCATAGTCATGGGCATCGTCCCTTTCTATTTTTGATTTTTTACATGTCTATAACAAGAAATAAAAGGCAAGTACATCTGCTATCTGAAAATCATAGATTTGAATTTTAAAAATGATTTTTTTTATAAAAAATAAAAATAAAATTACGTATTAAGATAACATTAGAGCTTAAGTGGGAGCAGTAAGCAAGACAATGCAAAAGGGGGATAGCAACACAGATTTTCTAGGTATCGTGTCGCTGTATGACAATGATCCCAAGGTGTAATGGAATTCATTCCAATCTTGAGAAACACGGCTAAAGAATGGGACAAGGTTAGCCACTTTTGCAATCACAATTCCCAACTCACAATTGCTGGCAATCAAATGGAGACAAAGATATAAAGTTGGGTTTCGCCAGCAAGTGCAAATCCGTGATGGGTGCTGACAAGTCAAAATAGGTGAAACCGAAAGCGTCCCATCATCCCACTTTATAATCATAAGAAAACGATTATGGCACTTTAATTGAGTGCAAATTTTACAGCAAGATTCCCTAAACTACTAATAAACAGCATTACAAGCAATGTTACTCAAATCAATAAAAATAAAATGGCCAACCAGGCTGGCTTGCCAGGGCATATCTCAAATCATCGAGTCTTGAATTTATCAAAATTTCTATATATTAAATTTTGTCCATTTTAGTTCTTTCAAAGTTATAAATTATTAATTTTTTCAATTAATATGAATTGTATAAAATTGAGTTAAATCAAATTATTTTAAATGGAACAGATATTTACAACTCTAAGAAAAATGTAAGATTTTTTTTTTTTTCGAGTATTATTACTTGCATCCACATTTCTAGGGATGGTTTGAATTCAGATTAAGAAAAGACTGCAAAATTTTCTGATTCAAACCAAAAGAAAGTGATGACTTCTTCTCAAAGGAAAGGACAAATGTTGAAGATATATTTTTTTTTTTAAAAAAAAAAGGTTCGAAGAAGATAGTTATATCGTTAGGAATTCAAATCATATTTACAGTTATCAGTTTCAACTAAAAGTATCAAACTTGAGACAAAGTGATTCACTTAATGGAATCATAAACTGAATAATTGACGGAGACTGCATGAGAAACGATTTTAGATTCAATGGGTGAAAAATTATGTGAAATGAATTTGCAACAAGTCTCATCCCGTTTGATGCCTTTGCACTAAGAGATAAAATGCATGTTCATACACAATATTTTATACAAAATGAGAAATTTACCAGGAGGTGGTGTTCCCTGCTGGCCAGGGGGTGCGGGTGCGGGCGCGGTAGCAGCTGTTGCAGAAAATATATATTATAGTTAATAAAACGATGTTCCAGTAAATTGGCAACCAGAACATGCATGAAGCCTCCAGAGATAATGTGAGATGGCAAACAAGCAGATCAGGCTGGATTTGGTTTGATTTTAATCTGATTACAAGTTTATTAAATTTTGAATATATTGAACTCAAATACATCCAAGTTTTGAATTTATAAATCAAGTTTTG
This sequence comes from Rhizophora mangle, assembly GCA_037832345.1. Lineage (NCBI taxonomy): Eukaryota > Viridiplantae > Streptophyta > Magnoliopsida > Malpighiales > Rhizophoraceae > Rhizophora > Rhizophora mangle. The sequence goes on along the minus strand of JBAPLJ010001938.1, from coordinate 3,789,345 downwards.
GATATTTTGATTCTCAACAAATTATAAGTTATTCATTTTTTCAATTAATAAACTTGGATTAAATCAGATTATTACAACTTTTAAGTCTAATGTGAGATTTGTTTTTCCTTGTTAGAAGATTGTTACTTACGTTCACATCGATTATGAATTCAGATTAAGAAAAGACTGCAAAATTTCTGACAATAATTAACGAACCAAACTAAAGCTCTCCGTAAATTGGCAAGTTGCAAATTTCTCTTCCTTCCATCCTCAAACCGGCTCAAATAGCCAATTTACCAAACCAATTATCACAAGTGAACTACTCCAACCCAGAAATCACTGAAATCTTACAATTTAATTACCTTTATTACAAACACTGAGATCAGCTTTCACTCCACATCTCTGGCTGATCTGGAGGGCCTGAGTGACGTTGACGCCGGACGAAGATAGCAAACCCGGGTTTTTGGAGAGGTTGCAGAGGCAAGGAAGCTCGTTGGACACCGCTTCTTTGACGGGGTTGCAGCAGCTGGACGGCGGCTTGGTCGTGCTGTTGAGGTAGTCAGAGCACGGTATCAGCTTCGTTGCACAAGATGGGATATTTTGTGCACTGGTTAAGGTTGTCGAGCCCACAAAGAAAGCCACTGCCATCACCACCAACAAAGACAACATCTTCATGGAGGAAGCCATTTTCGTCAGTTGTTTCCTTTTGGTTGTTTGATGGATTTAGAAGCCCGTGTCTTTGGCTTTTTGATTTTTTGGTCCACTATATATGGTAACTTCAGCCGTATTCTATATTTTAGTAGATTATGGACACAAAGGAATAATTGTAGCTCATTAGCCTTCACCCAAAAAACAGTCTTTTACACGCAAAATGAAAATGACCTAAACTTCTAAATTATAGGAATGCCATATAATTATAAACCATACTTTCACTAAAACATTAGGTTCAAATCAAAACTACCAAACCATTGTAGGATGGATCGAATGTATCTGGTGATTTAAGAAAGTATATATGGTTTGGTTTCGAATTTGAGAATATAAATCCACACAACTAAATTAAATCAAATTACTATTGATATTTGTGTGATGTGTTGTTTTAGACATAAAATGATTAATATATGATAATGTTGTGCCCCCATAATTTAGTTATATTTATTGTAATTTCCAGTTGCACATATGTTGTTCTTAATTTTCATTTTATTTTTTTTCTTGTTTTTGTGTAATTATTGTTGTAATTTGATTCCTTGTGTTATATTTTCAACGTAGTTAAGAACAAATCGCTTTAAATTCCAAACCGATTAATCTGTAATCAATTATAGGCTTGAAATATTTGAATATTACTTTTTTTTTTTTTTTAAAAAAAAGTTGAATATGAGCCATATCATAGCGCTTGAATTCATAGCTGCGTGGGGTTTCAAAGATCATAAATTGTAACACCAAACCAAATAAATTCGACATTTATTATGACAAAATGCCCAACAAGAACTCGAAACAACTGTCATGTCGTGTAATGTTCAAAGGTGGTTAGGAGTTGGGATCATTATTATGAACTGGATTATTGACGCACTCTTTATTGGTTTCTGTGCAGGAGAAGAAGTGTACCCCAGCCGGTGGACGACTTTACTCGCAAGTTCAACTGTATATCAAACGTGAACCAGAAAAAAAGGGTTAATTAAATAAAGATGTTAGGTGTAATTCGAGACTTCATGATATATTGCCAGCGAAATTTGACGCTTCATCCGACTACAATAAACGGGTAAGAAGGCTCTAAAACATAAAGGTGAGTTTTTGGGAACAGTAAAATATAAATTCACAAAAAAAAAAAAAAAGTTGTATAAAGCTAATATCATAAGTATTCAATTTAATAATTATAATTATAATTATTGTGGTAAATTATGTGATATCTTGCCAAGAGACTTACATTTAAAAAACCAAAAAAGAAAAAAAGAACCCTAATATATCTTCACTCTTTTTCAAATATAATAAGTCGACGTCTTAGATTTGATCCACAAATAAATAACAAAAAAAAAAAAAAAAAAAAAAAAAAACATTACACTTCATTACGTAACAGTAAAAGAAGGGGGGAATAGCTTAAAACATCCCACCTGGTCCTGTTCCTCTGCCCTCTCATGTCAGGTGGCTTCCAATTAAATTATAAACTACACCTCGTGACAAAAACAACCAGTGGGGATTCTGGTACTAATTAAGTAGATAAAAAGGTCCACGTCGAGTAATGTTATTATTCTCAAGTAAATGATTTTATTTTGGCTGTCACATTTTTTTTGATCTAAAAATATTATTATCTGAAAGTATCCCATTTCTCTCTTCTTCTCCCTTTGTCCCATTGAATGAATAGTTACGGGATTACATCTTATTGAATGGGAGTCCTCAGTCTCATTTAAAATCTACCAGTTTTGGCCTACACAAGATTTCAACTGGATCTTAATGTGAAGCATTTAACCAAAAAAAAAAAAAAAAAATTTTGAGCAGAATTATGTGACCACAAGTTCTCATAGGCGCAGTGGGTTTGTTGTCGTCTGCAAAATATGAAATTTCCTATATTTTGTACAAATTCAGTATATTTTGTGTTTTTTTTTTTTTTAGTATAAATATTATATTAAGCCCCCAACACAAAACAATTTTGCCCCTTAGCATATTTGTAAAATACACAAAAAAAAAAAATGAAAATCCCAATTTTTTCCATGAATATTTTTTTTGGTTCATTAAAAAACTTATTAAATGATAAATTATATAATAAGAATAATTTTTTTATTTTGATAAATTTCATACTCCATCTCAATTTTCTTGTATTGGCAAATTTTTTCTTACGTCATGTGCACATCGATGGCCGAGAGCCTCCTCTGAGAATAATCAGCCCATCATTGGATAGGCCATCCATTTTAATTGATTAGCGGCCCAATTATTAATCCAGTAGGCCCGTACTTGATTAGTAGCCTCCTCTGAGAATAATCAGCCCATCATTGGATGGCCCATCCATTTTAATTGATTAGCGGCCCAATTATTAATCCAGTAGGCCCGTAATGTAAGTCGGGCTTAAAATCATCCGAGTGATTCTACAGAAGCAATGGACCACCATTTGCTTTCACAATATCAAACGATTCAGATCGGTTCTGCGCTCGTAAAACATCCAACGGTCATAATTCCCGCCATCAACAGAAACCGTTCAAACATTAGAGCACAAAGCAAAACCTGAATTAAGCTAGCAGCCGAACGGATAACTCAAGGTACTAAAAAAAACTGCCATCAGATCACCGCCACTGGCCGCCTTCACATGCGAAGCTAAGGCGGAAGAGATTGAGTTCAAAATTGCGAGGCGAAGGCCGTGGTTAGTGCTTTTGGCCCTTTCTTGTGTACATATATAATGTGCAGAACGTGTTTGATATTTTGCTTCTAACAGAAATTTTGTGGCTTCGTATGTTTTGTGGAAGTTATTCTTTAGAATTCCATTGCAGGCAGCGTTAAAGCAACTCTTATTTGGAAGTAGCAATATACTATTTTACGTGTTCTCTATGGACTTATAGCCGTCTCTTCACATCTGATTATTAGCTTTGTATTCAGTCTTGGGTCTCAATATAACTGGAATGTGTAGATAAACTTTCATCTGCAACTAATGATGTTTGAACAAATAGTTTTGCAGATTGAATAATTGGGGCAGCTTCTGTTTTTGGTCAACTTATAGTTGTGTATTTGCATGTTTGTGTTTGACGCAGAGGAGCACCGGAACCATGTTGAGAACATTAACAAGTTGGCTAATCATATTTGAGAAAATAGCAGCATAAGTTATCAACTGTATTGAGATCATTAAGAACATTAAAAAGTTGGTCAATCATCTTTGAGAACATAGCAGCGTAGATTATCGATAATGTAAAAGTTTCACAAACTTTGTTTCTTTCCTTTGTTTTGCCCTCTTATTGAGTCTAGCATGACCTGAAATCTAAAACCATGTATTCAACATGGAATTGAAATTTACTTGCTCTCACAGTAGGTAGTAAATCCAAGCAGAGAGTGTAAGAAGATGAAGAATTGCTAAGGTTGAGACACACAAGAGACCTATCTTGTTGAAGCATCAAGGAAAATAAATCCAAGAGTTGAAACTCTTGTCATTGCACTGATAACATTGTGCTTCTCTTGCACAGGAGCAATACATCTTTTCTGCATCACAAAAGCTTTGTGCAGCTCAAGTGTGTGAAAATTTGGTATTCAGGTGGTAGGCACATAATCATATTGCATTCTTTCCATATTTTATTGTTGAACGACCATGATTCTAATATGAATTGGCTGGATCAATTTTATGGAGTCTGAAAGCAATGAATAGTGAACTGTATTATGTCATGTTTAAATGAGTACAACTTGCATATACTAGCATTTACTTACTTTTGACTGGAAAGATCAGTGAAATAATAGTTGTGGCCATAGATGAAAGATTTCAAGAACTCTTGTTGAATCTTGCGAGCATTCTGCCCACTGTACTACATTGCTATCTAAAATTATGAACTAGATTTTAATGTGCTTGAGCCCAAGGTTGACCTCTCTGATAAAGAACTGCTGTGGGTAAACTAAAAAAAACAATTGACTTGAACCCTGTTGAAGGAAGAAAGAAGATTGATTTACCCTTTAAAGTTTTATATTTGGTATCAAAGTCTGGTTTTATCATGGGACAGGGGCTTCTCATAATATGCATTAGGATTACAATTTTGATCGGATTTCGATATTGTAATCATTGCAGTTCTCGCCTTTAGTCCATAAGAAGAATTATATAGCATAGTAGCTGTTTATTATATCGCTAGGAGTACTTTCTGGCTGAAGTTAAATAATTATGAGTTTGTTGGATCATCAACTGAATAATAGGGTTAGACTATTGATTTTCTTCAAGAACCAGCCAGAAACTTGCAGATCTGTGTATTATTGTCCATAAGCCCTCCTTAAACTGCTTCCTCCATCCTGCATGGAGTAAATGAGCAGGATTGGATTTTGTTTACTGTAACAATGACCAGTCGGTCTCCATAGAGGTTATTTTTGAGATATCATGTTATACATATGGCCCATTGACTATTTTTTCTTCAAATAACGTCCTTTTGACCCATATTTCAAAGCAAGTCCACATGGTTCAGTATACTGAGTTCAATTATGTGATTCCCCACGAGGCCACCACACATTTTACATGCAAAAATATTTCTTTAATTGGATAGACTCGGGTATTCCAAGGAATAAAAGGAATTGTAGTGTTTCAAAATTTGAGGGAAAGAAGTATAAAATTGGAATCTTTCAATTTCTGGCACAAGTTATGGCAAAGATAAGAGGACAGTAATAAAGAGAACAGGCTGCAAGGAGCAAAAGAGTGAGAGAGATAAAAGAATATGAGGGATGGGCATAGGGAAATGTTAATTCTCAAAAGTATTGGTTTAGATCTAAGATAACGGATTTTGTAGGGGCATTAGTAGAAGTGCTCGTGACAAGAACCCCACCGAGGTGACAAGAACCCCACCGATGGGTATGTGGGATTCTTTGTTTAATCCTATTAGATTAATAACTAGTACCTTTTGTACAATCTATAAGTAAGTACTTCCAATGCCTTTGTTCATTCACAGACGTATGGCAAGACTTGTCCTTTCCCTACTAGCTGTCTCCTTTTCTCTGTTCTTAGCTGCAATGGCAGCATATGCCCCCAGCCCCACAGATTTCATCAAGGCCTCGTGCAAGGCCAGTCGCTACCCTTTGTGCATCCAATGCCTGGTGGGATTTGCTTATGCAATTCAACAGAATGAGCAACATCTGGCTCTTACTGCCTTGTCTGTAAGTCTAGCTACAGCTAAATCAGCTGCAGCCTTCGTGACCAAGATGACCAACATTAGGGGGATTAGGCCTAGAGAGTACCGAACCGGGAAAGACTGCATGGCAAAGACTTTTCTTGGCCTATGAGCAACGGGTTAGTGCGGCACTTCCGATGAGAATACTTGCCTTGTTGGATTTGCTAGCCATCTCATGGATGGAAATGTGAAGGGTGCCATCAGGTGCAGGGTCATCAATGTTGCTCAAATCACTAGCAATGCGCTTGCCTTAGTTAATTGCTTTGCTTCTAGGCACCGTAGAGCTGCATCAGTTGAAAAGCCTTGGATTTTTGTCTTAAGAGTGTTGGTGATCCATTTGTAAGCGATGCTTGCTTGGGCTAGTTTTGTCTTCCAGGGTCTTAGCCTACTTGTAATATAGAAGTGTAAAGAAAGAAACGATATTTGTAAGAAGCTACTGTTTGTTGTCTAGTGTGAGGATGGTCCATCACTCTTGATTTTAAGGAATAGATAAAATTTTCTTTGCTAAGTGTAACATTGGTGCAGGAAAGTGAGGGGGTGAAGAAACAATGATTTGCCAAACCTGATTTATTTTCAATCACTTGTATATTTTTCTTCAATTGCAAGCTTGCAGCGTTGGTTTTAGTTCCTAATACATGCTTGAATTTGATGTAGAAGAACAACCCTTTTCCTGTATGGCATATTAGCTAATTTGCCCAATCTTCCCGTATTGAAGTGGGGCAGAAGTTGCACTATAGATCATCTTGCATACACTGGAACTAATTAACTGGAAAATGTTAAAGATCAGACATCAAGTTTGGGTATGCGTTTCAATGCCAGATACACACATGGTAGTTACCAATTAAAGTGAAGGAGGCAAGACACAGGAAAGGTCTCCACGCCTGTAAACAAATGCAAGTGGTACTCACTCATGTCTTTGTGTTTCTGACTTTTTTTCACTTCAATTGATCTGTTTTTGCCTTCTATGTACTTGCAAAGAAGTTTCTTTTCACTTTAAATTAATTATGGTGCCATTGGATAGAAAAGAAGTCATGAAAAGCAAACCTAGGTATAATAGTGTAACGATAAGATTATATTAAAAGGCAGGTTCGTTTCACAGAAAATGACGGTAATACTATCCATGTTTGACCTCTCCCTAGATCAAATCATGTATGAACCTCTTGCATTCGGAACACAGAAGTCACATTTCACGGCTGTCTCTAATGCTACCATTGAAGACTTTTCTTTTTCTTTGGTAAGGACGTTCCAATCACTTAACGATCATTACGTAAGCACCAAGGAAAACTGAGGGCAGTCTGGCTGCAATAAGCGGACGAAACCCACAAAGAATGATTAAAAATTACCTGTGTGGATGGTGATTTTAGTATTTTTGTTCTTTTATTTTTTTCGACAACTTTGGACTTCTTTTCTATCAGAAGACCAAATCCGACCCCTATTGGTTCTGTACCTAAAGGTTGTGTAGTCTGTAACATTAACCAAACATCTTTCTTTCTTGTAGTGCTTATGTATGCATATATATCTTCTGTGAATTTATGAGGTCTATCTTTGGTCATTCTCCAATCAACCACGGTGAACTTAAGAACGGCATACTGTTTAGCAAAAATCAGTGGCCCCGTGTTCCCGAGGTGTCCTCGAGTCTTCCTAGTACTTAAAGGCTTCAAAAATGCAGTATTGAGCTTGGAATCCCGGATGATCAAGAAATATATATATATTTTTAAGAACGGCTTGAAATCCGACTAAATCAAATGTGAAGATGTAAAAGTAATCCGTCTTTGCTGAAAGAGAATATAGGACAAAGGAGTCGAAGCAGAAGATTCCGCACGGTACATCTTAAAATGGTTGGAAAGTGATATTTCCCTATGGAAGGCTAAAATAGTAGTGAAAAACGAGAGGTTCCTAGTCCTGTCAGCAGAGTGTTCTGTTACCATGTGAGGTTCGATGGCCAAGAAAAGTAAATAAATTAGACAGGATTCTGCAAGGACCACGTGGGCTGAGTAGCGAGCGTGACCACTGGACCCACAATGGTGGAGACTAGAAAGTCATTGGGATTGGGACTCTATTGCATATTGTCCTATGCGGAGAAAGATGGGCGCAAGCCATTTGATCAATCATCTATGTGTCGGCCCCTCACCTTGTTGTAGACTAGAGGAACCTGGATCTTTCCTACTGAGTGCTTTTATTAGAGAACTTTGTTTACCCCATAAGCTCAGGTTTGTGCCAAGACGTATTGGACCATCGATTGGGTTCAAATCCTTATAATACCTTTTAGTCCAGTTTTTAAGTGACATTAATGCTATCCTACCAGGCAAAGATTATCGCTTGATGAGCAGTGGCACGCAAACCGGTTTAGATCGTTGGTAGATGACTTGTGCCTATATCCATGTTCTGCGCCCTGCCCAGGATAACACCTCACTCGGTCCAGACCCATTCTGATTTCACAATCCCCTGAAAGAGATTGAAGACACATGCCGATGTATCATATGCTTGGTCACGGGAGTCTTCTAAGCAAATAGGTTCACACAGTTAATTGATGCACGAAGTTTTGTCCTACTTTACCGGTTGGTGGTGACATTGCGAGACAACATTAATGTGTTACTGTTGGCGTTGAGTGCGGGACCATGGTGGTAGAAACACCATGGCATTGGAATCTAGAGGTTGCGGTGGGAAGGAATTTTGGTTAAAATTCTAATTGTAGCTAAAAGACAACCTAGCATTGTTGCCTGAAACAGGTAAAAAAAAAAACATTTTTATACTTTATACGTTTACTTACTTTTTTTATGAATATAATAAACACCTCATTTTATATTTTATATTTTCGAGGACTGAATTCTACTTTTTTTTTCCAACTATGCCTTAAATTCCGTTTCTTTTACTACATAAATAAGATTAAAATTAAAAATCTCTATCTTATTTTATAACCAGGTAGACCCTTAATAACCAATCCTAGAAATGCTATTCCTTATTGCAATGACATCAACCCAATAATTTTTATTCTTCTGTGTCCGGGAAGGTGTGAAGGCAAAGTTCATAATCGTTGTATTGTTTAATCACCATAATATTAATCGAATTGAGAACAACCTGACAATAAAGTATTGTGAATGCATAGGTTATACCAGATAAGATGATGATGGCAGCAAGGAATGTAAGTAGCTTGAGTTTCCGAAATATTGTCCTTTCTTGAGTCAAGTCATTGACCTAACCTGAGCACCGTAACTGATTAACAACCAATTGACAACGTGTTGATGCTCGCTGCTTCCCTTCAATTGGAGTCACAAACTCGAGCTTGTCTATAAATTTGGACTTTCCCTATCCCTCTGTCTCTTGCTTCTCACATATCGTCTTTGGCGACGGAGAGAGGGGGCCAAAAAAGAAAAAATGGAAGTTTCAATTCTAGGCCGTGCGTTAACAGCTGTTCTCTTCCTCCAGTTGTCTATCCACATATTTTCCAGCTTAGCCACTGGGTCGTTGCCTAAAGACATCAACACAGAATACATAGAAACATCGTGTAACTTCACTCTCTACCCTCATTTGTGCTACAACTCCCTTTCATCTTATGCAAACGAAATCAAAACCAACCCACAACTACTAGTAGATACAGCTCTTAATGTGACCCTCGTTGCCACGGAATCCACGTCAAAGTTGATGAAGAATCTTTCCAAGCTCCATGATCCAAACACCAGAGAGGGTGCAGCCTGGAGAGATTGTGTAGAGGAGATTGGTGACTCTGTTTATGAGCTCCAGAGGTCCCTTGGAGAAATGAGTCAGGCTGGAGGACAAAACTCGGAGATAGTAAAGAGTGATGTACAAACTTGGGTTAGTGCCGCGTTGACGGATGACGATACCTGCATGGATGGCTTTGACGATTGGGGTACGGCTGTCAATGTAGAAGTGATGAAAATTGTTAGGACGCATGTTGTGAAAATTGCTCATCTCACAAGCAATGTCTTGGCTCTTGTCAACAACTGTGCTTAGCTATATGGAGGGGAAAAGTTCAAGAAGAAGAAGCTGCAGAATGATTCCCAATATTTTATTCATGCTTTCTTATTTGAGCTTTTCATTCAGTTTTTGTTACAGTCAATTTGACAATCAAGGACAATATTATGTTGTATAATACGTGCTATTATGATGTTGTAACTAAAAAAAAAAAATAAAAATGTGGGTTTTTTTTTTTCCTTTTTCATTTTAGTTTTCACTCCCAATGGTTTTCCTCTCCTGTTTTTTTTTTTTTTTTTTTTTTTTGTATCCATCATGCGATATTATACACAGACGTGCTTTACACACACATAAATCTTATGAATATATAGTGGTAAATCATATAAAATCATTCACCGTGACTCAATTTTATTAACTTATAAATGGATATATAAGTATAATATATTTGCAGGATTTCTTAGGAAGAATAAAGTTGTCCATTCATATGTTCGGTTCATTCATGTGTTTGGAAAAACACGGTTCAACCACCAGACATTTTAGTTTAACTGCGAAAGAGTTCGTTTGTTGTTAGGCCAAAGGTCTTAGGTTTGAGTTTGTTTCGAGAAAAATAGATTTAAAATCACATATTGTGATAGAATAACAATAATTGATATGAAACGTGTGCAGAAGTATGCATGTCGCTGTCATGACAATCCACATATTTTGGCTGTGCGTATAGGTGTGTAGGGCTCCATAGCCCCACTAAAATAAAGGAGGGGGACCAACCCCCTTTTTCACTCTTTGGCTTCTTAGCCAACAATTTGTCCTAAGCTTTTTGTTTTTTTTTTTTTTCTGGCTGTACTGTACGTTGGTTCTGTCTGGCAATCAAGCAAAACCGAAGCCCGTGAGTTTGGTGGGTCATTCATTCACACCAGGAGACTATTTTGGCCGCCTTTGAAGTATAGACCCAACACAAAAATAACAACCCTACAAGGCCGTAAATCTATATGCCATGCATGGGAAAAGCACTGATTCCCAAATTTAAGAGTTTAATATTCTCCTTATCAAAAATCAAAGGGTTTAGTATGTTGTTCATGCTCCCATGAGGTTAGCGGTAACTTGCATGTCGTGAAAGACTTGGAAACCAACTATAAAAAATTAGCCTCTAATATTCTATTCATTAATTCATATAAAAATACAAAGCTTTTGCGCATCAATGTTCGTTGAGATCCAAGGATGTACACAAAGCGGGACCCATATTCATACACGTCACATGTTCACAATCAAATCCATTGTCTTATTATTGTTGATGGAAGTGAAGCATAAGCAACAAAATGTGACCCAATTTTCTTTGATTGGTTCATGGCCAATTGGCCATGCCTTCCCTAGATAATTCTGTTCAGGCAGTTTCCTCCCCGAGCTTGAGCTTGTCTATAAAATCAAGAAAATTTTTCCTTCCATGAATCATCAGACCACCAATAATTAGGAGATGGAAGGTTTAACTTCTGGCCAGGCAATAATGGCTGCTCTGACTGTCCACGCAACTAGACCATTATCTAGCTAATAGCAACACGAAACATCATGAAGGAACACATCCTATCCGAGATTGTGTTACCACTGGCACTCCCTTTCAGATTATGCAAGCGATGCCATGAACGGAGAATTGATGTTCAAGAGACAAGTGTGTAAAAGTGGCGCATCTTCCAAGCAATGCCCTGGCTCTTATAAATACTAGAGCTTCCCGCAAGAAATAAGAAGAGAACAATAATAACAAAACCTTTTTTTTTTTTTTTCCTCACCTCCAGGGGATAATAATGTTGCCCAGAATGAAATAATCCGAAAGAAGAATGTTCTCCGAATAGAAAATTTGAGGGAAATTTCCGGTATTCAACGCCTTTAATTCCCAACATTTGAGGCCCAACACTAGCCAGCGGCTAGTATTGATGGTTATGATTGAAAGACCACGGAAGGCTGAGAAAAGACTGCGTTATTACTATTATTTTTTCCTACCATACTCAAAAGAGATTAATTATAAAATTTAAATATAAAAAAGATATTGAATTATTATAATATTACTTGTTAAAAAAAAAAAAAAAGAGTCTCTCGGCATTAAGGGGTCCTTTCGTTGCCAACTGCAAAGTGATGCTGACAACTGTACAACTTGCCTCTGTATCATCATGTTCAGTGTTCTGCCCAAGATAACATCTCACTCATTTCAGATCAGTTGCTCTGATTTCAACACCCTGAAACAGAGAGAAGACAGTGACCAATGTACTATTCGCTTGGTCGCAGGAGTCTCCTTCAATATATTGCTTGCATTACATTATTTTGATATGCTTAAATGGTAGGGACGCATGTTGATATAATTTTTGTCCTAACCTAGGGGGCTATGGGAAGTGGGCCTCGAATTGCGGATAATATCTGATTTTATGAATTACATAATTGAGTTTCACTTAACTTCTCCTTACTGAATTTCCCTAAAATTATTTTTTTTTTCCTCCGTTGCTTTTGATAACGTGTAACTGGTCTTGCAAAAGGGTCAAATCAAAAAGCCCTTGAATTTGTTACGGTTGGGTCTGCGACCATGCCCCTAGAGACAGTGGGGCATTGGTACATAGATGTCGAGGTTAAAATTCCAACTGTAGCACAGTATCATTAAAATGAAAACGCAAGACAATACCTCTGGGAAAGTCTTGTGAATTAGATTGTTAAACTGAATTTATGTAAAAAAAAACGAACTTCACGCTATCTAATATAAGTTACTAACTACTTCTAAAATTATACAGAAAAAGGACATTTCAATCCACACATTCTCGTTGTATCGTATGAGTAACATAAGTTAACCGGATTGAAAGCAAGTAGACAATGACGTATCGATAATGCAAAACGTTATACCAGATAAGATGATGACGATGGCTTCATGCCAGACATTAGTTTGAGTTTACTTTTTTGGTTTTTTCTTTGATTTATGGGAATTAAAAATCGAACTCAAACTAAGAATTGAGGTTTGAATATGGTCTCAACTCTCACGTAACTACTCATGAGTCATGACTGATCAACCATGAGTTGACGTCTGACTTAGGCCGCCCTTCCAATGTTGTTCCCTCGACATCGTCCATATAATCGGGCTTTCTGCTTAATTCCCTTTGATGGGGACCTCAAACTCGATCGAGCTTGTCTATAAATTTGGGCTCTCTTTCTCTTGCTTCAAACAGGCCCGCAACCAATTCTCTTCATGTCATTGGCAATAGAGAGAGAGAGAGAGAGAGAGAGAGAGAGAGATGGAAGTTTCAATCCTATGTCGTGCATTAGTAGCTATTCTCCTCCTCCAATTGTCCTCCCACATATGTTCAAGTTCAGCCGCTAGGCCAATAGCTAGAGACATTAACACAGAATACATAAAAACATCATGTAACTTGACCCTCTACCCTGATTTGTGCTACAACTCCCTTTCACCCTATGCAAACAAAATCAAAACCATCCCAAAATTACTAGTACTTACAGCTCTCAATGTGACCCTTGTGGCCACGAAATCAACGTCAAATTTGATGAAAAATCTGTCCACGCTCCATGATCCAAATCCCAGAGAGGCGGCGGCATTGAGAGATTGTGTAGAGGTGATTAATGGTTCAATTTATGAGCTTCAAAGGTCTATTGGAGAAATGATTCATGCCGGAGCACCAATTCTCGGGCCAGAAAAGAGTGATATACAAACATGGGTTAGCGCCGCGTTGACGGATGAGGATACCTGCATGGATGGATTTGATGATTGGGGCATGACTGTGAATGAGGATGTGAAGACAATTGTTAGGACTAATGTTGCCAAAATTGCGCATCTGACAAGCAATGCCCTGGCTATTGTCAACAATTGTGCTTAACTATGGACGTGAAAACTTCCAGTTGGAAAAATCTTATGTGCTTGATCACAAATTGATGTAGAAGCATCAAGAAGTCAAATTTAGTTTAGATTAAGTAAGAAAAGTCAGGCATTTGGTGTGCATAATGTTAGATTTGTAGTAATCTGGATTTGATTACAAAATAATTTTTCTAGTTTGTTAATTTTTGTGTGCGAACTAGTTTAGGTTTGAATCCAAAATTGCGCATAGTTTTTTTTTTTTTTTTTTTTTTTTTGGCATTTCGATTTCCTATAAAAAGATGTGCTTTGTAATGTTTTTAAGTTAGGATTGAGTATGGGAAATGAATCAAGAATTGTATTTCTTAATTTATTTTCTTTTTTTTGCTCTTCCATCTTTTATGTATCCTCTTCTTCTCCATCATTGTTAGTTGCCTCTAAATTCTATCCTCACTCTCTAATTTCTGTCACTTTCTCGCAACTTGTCTTACATCAAGTGATATCATAGTAAGATTTCGATCTCTGCTTCCGCTTTTGTTTGTCAACCATCGTAAGCAGTTCAATCCTCTGTTTGCCATTTCCAGCTGTTTTTACGGGACATTTGCAACTACTCCACTAAAACATCATTGTTGCCGGAGAGCAAGCCTCTCAAACGAACAACTTTATCTTGGTGGCAACATGTGTCTAACAACTTCACTCCAAAGGTAATTCATATTCTCAGTTACTCTTGGCAATTTTTGTTGATTGTCGTCCACCTTCATTTACTTACTGTCATCACCATGTGTCACCATGAAGCAAGCTGAACTAGTTGGAGCCTATTTTGTCATTGAACAAAAAGTTCAAGCTATGAAAATTACCTTGATCACCTTGCAATTTAAGGATGAGCAGTCAGGAATAGGCTTACAAGGCGAGATCCCTTATGTCAACCAAGGGCTTAATGGAATTGAGAAAAAATTAGATGACCTTTTGAGGGAGATTGGTCCGACATAATAAACATCATACTGAAGTTAATATCTCTCACGTAATAGTGTCCAATGTAAGTCAAGCTGATGACCCTATTGACTCCAGAATTTTGCCTACAACTCAAGGGAACCAATTGTGTAGACATGGTGCTGCAGATCCCAAGGTTCTTAATCTTCAAATGACACTGCTACAAAATTGAAATCCTTTAATAGATAAACATGACGTTGGTGATTTTTATTTTGAGAATAATTTCGATCCTCAAAATCAAGCCCATCCACCACCCACTAAGCAGTAGAATAAGTATCGTTATGGTTAAACAAGGCATAAAACTAATTACACCAATGATGCCATCAAGAAGATTAAGGTTGTTGATTAAGGTTGTTGTGTCTAGCCTTGATAGGAGGTTATACCTAAATGCATTTGTTAACTAGTTAATTGAAATAGAGGATTTTTTCTAGTTGTACAATTTCACGGGTAATGATCATTTTGTTAAAATAATCCTAATAGGACATGCTAAACAATATTAGATAACTATTCAAAATAACTTAAAAAGATTAAGTGAGGAACGAATACTACTTGGCCTAAAATGAGATGGGAATTGAAAAAAAAAAAAAAAAGAAAAAAAAAGGTGTATTCCCGCCTATCATACAAGGCAATGGATTGATAAGACCTTGAGCTTGAGACAGCAATCCTTTAATGTATCTTGACCATATGAATCGTTTTGAAAACATAAAGAAAAGTGTGGTCTTTGAGAAGAACAAATGACTGGGCAGCTTTTGATGCAATTTGCGTATGTTTGGTTGATATGATGAATTTATGATAGTCTTGCTGTTGCAAAATTAAGAGCTTGTTTTTTTTTTTTTTTTTTTTTTAAATAAAAAAAATTTCATTGATTGTATGTAACTGGCACAGGGACCTATTGTTGGCAAGACTACTTGTGCTTGTAGGGTACATTAGCTAGCTAAGGGCCCTTGTCCAAATTTCTCTGTTTCTTTTTTACTTTTTTTTTGGCTTAAGATGTTCTCTTCAGCTTCTTTGCCGGAGGCAAAGCGTACCGTACCCAGGAAACAGGGAACAAGAAGAAGAGAGAGGGATCACCATTGCCATTATAGCTACCACCATATTTAATTTGGGACGAGCAGTACCACGTCAACATTATCGATACTCCTGGTCACACGGACTTTCGCTCTTAAAGTAGAATAAGCCCTTGGGCCAATGAAATTTTCAACTGGGGTGGTGGCGCAGTTGGCTAGCGCGTAGGTCTCATAGCTTCTGAGTTATCCTGAGGTCGAGAGTTCGAGCCTCTCTCACCCCATTAACTAATTTTACCATAAAATTAGATTTAAATTCCTCTTATAAAACAGAACATGAAAAAAGATGATTTCCACATCCACTGTTGCTTTTAGAATTAGTTTCAATGCCAGCATTATTATTATTTTTATTATTATATTATTATTATTATTAATTACCCATCTTCTGGTTTTGAGATAAAAACACAAAAAAATTGATTCCGTTCAACGGACTGCATGAGCTCTCATCGACTTATTGCCAGAGTAATAGACCAGCTACAACTTACTAGAGACTTAGGGCATTTAAACAAACAAAAATCTTGGTTGTAATCCACAAACTTGTAGAAGAGTTAACCGTCTTGTGGACTCAAAATATCACTCCAAAACATCAGAAGATCAAATATGAATCCATCACATCAGGAATTTAAAGAAACAAAAAGGTTCTCTGAGCACGTTAATCTACGTGCACTGTTATTTAACAGTTCTTGTGAAACAGACATCTCAAAATTTATCCACCTCAAAATAAATTAGTCTTTTTTTTTTTTTTTTTGGGTCCTTTTTATCAACTGCGCCACCCCAATTCAACTGAACACTACAATTCATCAATCAGTAAGCTGCACATTGATGTAGCAGGTTAATGGACTTCAACCCTTATCTGATCTGGACGATTCCAGCATTGACGAGCTTCTGGATTTTATTCATCACCATGGGATTCTTCATGTGTTCCTGTGCTGTTTTTGGATTCTCTTGTAGGTCAACCAATACCTGCAAGGGTCGGGCAAGAATATAGATCAAAGACGAGAAGTGAAACCGGTTTTCGAGATTTTCATGTTAAAGGTACTCCTTAACAGTCCACAAAGGAGCTATAATTTTAGATTTGTGAGCCCGCACCTGTCTCATGACAGGATCTGAGAGAATGTTTTGAATCTCTGGGTCCTGCATTGCCTTGGCCTGCAAAAATTGAAGGAGCTTAAGACCATATTCATTTTAATGAACCTCTCAGGTGATAAACATGAAACCAAAATCCAGATGGTCTAACCTGTCTCTCTTTCAGTTCTTCGGGGCTCAAGTCACCTCGGCTAGCCTTGTTAAGTTGTTCCACACATCTGCAGAATAATTGGTAACATAGTGAACAACATTTTCAAACCACCAATCAAATTGGAATATGTTGATGACCTTTCACAACATGACTAGCACATCTAGAATCATACCTTCTCACACCATCAAGCAATTCTTGGTTGCGAGGGTCATGTTTCAACCCTTCCTGATATGTTTCTAAAGCTTTGTCATATTCCTTCATAAGAAATTGAATGGCACCTTTTCTTGTGTAACCCTTTGAAAAGGCTGGATCAAGTTCAATGCATTTCTCAGCATCCTTTAATCCCTCAGGCAAAGCCCCCAGCTTGGTGTAGCATGCAGCTCTATTACTGTAAGCCTGAAATATAAAACAAGCCAGTTAGTGTACTAGGCTCGTGAAACAATAGTATAAGAAGATATTTAGATGTGTTCTCACCCTTGCATCTTTAGGATTTCTTCTCAATGATTCTGTGTAATGCTTCACAGCCTCTGGATATTTCTGCTGTTTGAAGTACTCATTACCTGTATAACAGACATTGGGTGAAACATATGCATGAAAAACACAGCATAAATGGCAGGATAAGTCCTTAAGCAAACATGAGCCTGTGTATGTGCCTTTTTTTTTTTGTGCGTGTGTGGTTGGGGGGTGTGGAAGGGGATAATTATAATTAACCAAGAAGCACTCGAGAGACTGCCAGCAGCCTAAAATGAGTAGAAAGTATTACCTTTCTCACGCTCCTCATCGGCCAACTTGGGATCAAAACATTCTTGCTGCTCAAGATCCTTCCTTGCCTTTTCTGCATCATTTAGTTTCTTCAGTGTGTCTGGGTTGCGGTGCTCTGTAAGGGCTTTCTGGAAGGTCTCAATGGCAGGTTCATAGTCCTTTGAGGTTTTTGCCATCTTTACCAAGGCAGTTCCCTTCCTTGTCAAAGCCTTTGCTATCATCTTGAAGTCAGATCTAAGCTCCCTGCCCCTTTCAACTGCTTTGTCACAGTCTTTAATACATTCCTCATACTAGAAATTACAATAATCAATGAGGAAGTGCCGAAATTCAGATAAGCAGTAACAGCGCATTACTTTAAATTTCAAACCAAAAAAACACATGGGTGCTCCAGAGGGCCAAAAACAACCACTAGGTGTGTGGTTTGGTAGGAAAGTGGCTAGGCTATTAATCTCAACATCAAGGCTCACTCCCTGGTCCCAACGAACCCAAAAACAAAAAAAGTAAATAGGCTCCAGGGGACTACTGGAGCATCAAGTACTTGCATAATGCTGAGATTCAAGAATAAACCAAAATGGTATGTTTATACTGTCAACAATAATGGAACTGTATTGACAGTAGGATACAGCTTCATAAAAATCAAAAGCAAACAGCAAGATGCCAAATCACCCTATTACTGTATTGTTAAGTTTGAATACATGTATGTAGCAGGCACGACTCCCACTATGACAGAATTGGAGATAGAATGGGAAAAAGTGAGATGATTGACTCAAAACCTACTTCTCACCAGATTATATGACCAAACATGTATCAGAAGATTTATATCGTATCCAAGCTAGTCAAGTCCAAATTTTAAAGTTTAACTAAATGGAGACATCAAATGGGTGAGCTATGAGTTAATAGACATCAAAAGCATGGAGGTGCAGCAGAAAAGTGAAAAGACTCTCCTCAATCTGTCAACATTTCAGGGTTTACACATACTAGACTAACCTTCACTACCTCTGACACAATTATTTCACAAATGTGTCCAATATCTTGAGCATTACTCTATTCAAGTCATGTCCATTGAGAAAACAGCCACAAAAGGAACTGAAGTATCTAATGCATAAAAAGAATAGGCCACGAAAGTAGTAAACAAATCATTATCCTATCAAAAGTCAATCATGCAATTGAAACATATGTACGATAGACATAACAAAGAAACATTCAGCCACATTTGGTTAAAAATTCTTGATTTTTAAACAGGGATGCTGGGGAAGCTAGTAATTGATTAAACATTATTTAAATTATTGGTGCATAAATACAAGCATTTGAATACTTTTTGATTTGCAAGTTTTTTTTTTTTAAAAAAAAAAGGTTAGAATTTTACTATTAAAGGACACAGAACTCTTATTTACTTTACTTTTCAAAATCAAGATTTAATACGGCTGGCAAGCTTGCTTATTGCCTAATTGCTTCCAATTCCCAAACTTAGAGCAAGAATTTTTTAAAAAAAAAAAAAAACACTTTCTTCTCTGCCAACACCACAAAGTTCGGTTGTTCAAAATAAATCCTTTTAGCCTGCATCCCAAATTACTGTTAATAACACTACAACTGAACTTCCACCTATTAGTTGCTTAACACCAATTACAGAAACAAAAAGAATTTTCCAAGCTCTGGAGAGAAAAAAAAAAAAAAGGTAAAGCATAAAATTTGTGTAAAATAAGCACCATATGCTTACATTGGCCATCTCCAAATGCACAGCAGCACGATTTGTCAAGTACGAAATATCCTCATCATCAAGCTCCATTGCCTTCGTATAATGGGCAATCGCAGTCTCGAATTCTTTCTTCTTATATGCCGTATTGCCCAGCTCCTTCTCTTTCGCTGCTTCAGCTTTCCTCTGCTTCGCCTCTTTCTCCTCTGAAACATCCATTGGCTCCGGCTCCCGAGTCTCCAGCTCTGCCTTCCTCTGCGGCTGAGAAGGAGGAGGGGGAGGCGACTCCGCCTCTGGCACCTCCATATCATCAGCCGCATTCGGAGCCCTAAACTTCAAGTTCAGTAAAACTCCCAATGCTTGCATCACTCTCTGATCTTTCAAGTAAAGATTTAAATTGCTTGGGTTTTTCTGAATCTCTTGCATCATTTTTACGAAGTCCGGCTGCTGCAGGTACATCCTTGTCGTCGGATCCGCCGTCAGTTTCGCCCACATCTCCGGCCCAGAGAACGCGTCTCCGAACGGGCTCGGGGGAGGCACCGTCCTCGACCTCGAAGCCGCGGCGGCAGCTTCAGCATCAGCCAAGCCGGACTTCAACGGTTCGTTGTTCGGATCAATCTCGAGCCCTTTCTTATAAGCCGAAATAGCGTCCTGCACCTGATGCAATCCAAGGTAAGCGGCGCCGAGCCGGGAGTAGCCCTTGGACCAGTCCGGCTTCAGCTCGACAGTCTTCTTGCCATCAGCTAGGGCGTCGACGTAATTGTGCAGCGAAGCGTGCGCCGCCGATCGGTTGGAATAAAGCACGTGGTTTTCAGGAGAGATGGATATGGCTTCCGTGAAGTGCTTGACTGCAGCGGAGTATTCGCCGGCGGAGAACGCCGCGTTTCCTTTCGCTTTTGCTTCGTCGGCCATCAAATCGAAAGCTTAATTTTCTTTTTTCTTTCTCCTTTTTTCCCCCAAAAAAAAAATATTTATTTCTCGTCTCTTTGAGAAATAATAGACGGTTTTCTTTGGGAGGCTCACGAAAGGGCAGAGAGA
This sequence comes from Rhizophora mangle, assembly GCA_037832345.1. Lineage (NCBI taxonomy): Eukaryota > Viridiplantae > Streptophyta > Magnoliopsida > Malpighiales > Rhizophoraceae > Rhizophora > Rhizophora mangle. The sequence continues at coordinate 3,768,989 of JBAPLJ010001938.1, read as the reverse complement.
GAGAGAGAAATATGGAATTTTGGAGGAAGATAAGGGTATAATGGGAAATAAAATAAGGTACCAGAACATTCCGGTAGTTCCAGAGTGTTCGGAACGGGGTTCTGGAATGTTCTCTGCCGTAGGAGGGTGTGGTGTTTTTGTTTATTTTATTATTATTTTAATTTATTTTATTATAAAATAAAAAATAAAAAAAATAAAATAAAATAGAAAGAAGTTAATTTCAGTTATAATAAAGAAAAAATAAAAAATAAAGACGCTAGAGGAAGGGGTCGAACCTTCGACCTTATGGTTAACAGCCATACGCTCTAACCGACTGAGCTACTCCAGCAGATTGCAGCATCTTACTAGCATAATGAATGACTAAATAAATGATCTTGCAGCATCAGGATTGGTCATTTACCGCGCGCGCTTCCATGAACAGAAGAAGCATTCGCAGCGCCAAAGACGGACGGAAAGCAGCTGGCTTCAACTCAATGAATCTCAACAAACACCCCGGCAAAAAGGGCCTAAATTCCCTCACTTTTGAACCCCAGTAAGCTCACCATCCCAACCCGTCCCAAAGTCCCCCTGAACCAAATCCACAGAGAAAAAGCAATCAATGTTCAATAGATTGATCCACAAAATTTCAGTCAAAATGAGACAATCTTCCCAGAACAAGAAACACCCACTTGCACGAGCACAGCATTTCAGGGGGGTCCACTTTTTCTTGACCATTTCCCAGACGTGTCAATTTTCTTGTTCTGCATGGCTCCTACCGGTTCACTACACCTGACCTTAAATACATCACCTTTCTCCTAGTTCAAAACTACTCTCTCTCTGTTTCTTTCTTCATCTTCCGCCATTGGCTTTCTTTATTATATGATAGAATCATGAGACCATATTCATTGTTATATAACACTGAATATAACGCTACCTTTATTTTGTTTCCTTCCCTTTTCTTATGGTTGTATGTGATCGATCATTTTAATTAAAACATCCGCATGCTCATTGGAAGTTGTTAGGAAGAAAGGGCCGGCCCCTCGCCTCATTTCCTGCACTCCAATGCAAGGGCCCCACCATTTTTGAATACTAATATTTTTTTTATCATCAATTTGAATATTACGATTAGGTTTTATGGACCGGCAACAAATTAATACATAGTAGCTAAGCATCCCATTCCCATGTACTAAAAGAAAGTATTGATAATTATGTGTATTAATGAGTTAAATTGATTGGTGTGCCGTCAACTTGAAAACGATTGGCAATAATGCCAGCCTTTAAAGGAACAGTAGTGCTTGTTGGCTTGGCGTCTATACTGTAAAGGTAAACCTAACCACATATTCCAGATGCCATGTAACCTATTGGTTTTACAGAAAATATCCATATTAATTTATTATTTAATTCCAGCTGAAACATAGCACGCCATTATTCGAATTTAGCTATGAATTGCTTATACATATATATATATATATCCAGCACACTTTTGTCGCGTGGCATTAATGGGGTGATAATGCTTAGGTCAATTACAAACCACTGAAATGTCTGTTGCTTCTTTTTCCTTATTTATTTATTAGTTTAGTTCCAACTTAAATTTGAATTTAAAACCTTTTATCCTAGAAACGACTCAATAGATTAATTGAGTGGTTACAGTCCAATTGCATTATCATTGGAGGATATGACTTCTATTCATGATAAGTCAAACAAGTGATCAATCTGAGTAAACTTTAATGGATAATATATATATATTTTTTTTTGGTAGAAATCAATTTTAACTTATCCGAATTTAGTTCAGGCAACTCATCATACTCGGTGATGTGTTCTTTAGGATTGCACCGGAGAGCATATCACTGCTCAGAACTCGTATGCAGTGCTTCTCGGCGACAGGAATGCAGTCAAAGGTGGCAGTGACAAGTTTGTGGATGGCAATCCCAATGACAGGATCTTCTTGTACTAGTCTGATCCTGGAGGCCCTGGAGTTCTTGGTAAACTGCCTGTATTTTTGTTATTACTATTTTTTTTTTATTGTCCATTGATAATTGAATTAATCAAATACATAGTTCTATGTTCAATATTTTGTTTTCAGTATTTTTATTCCCAAGTATTCCTCTCCATCAGCTTGCACATTGTACAAATGGGTTTAGAAAATACAACTAAGCTTGGTCGAAATTCAATCAAAATGGGGATTTATAAAGGGCTACCCCAAAAATTTGAATTATTTTTTAAATAATGGTTGAAAATTTCAGGTTCTTAAACGGGGATTTACGAAATTCAATCAAATGGACTCTAGAAAAGATTTTCAAAGCCCGAATGGGCACTGTATGGAAAATTGGGCCGTAATGAAGCGCATTGAGGAAGGCCACACATGCAAGCTGTGGCCAACTCTAAGTTAAAAGCTCCAAACTCGTCACTAATGATCAAGGTTGGACTTTGTGGGCCGTTTCTCCTAAATCGTTGCTGGGTTTTGTTTATTATATATATATATATACTTTTTTTTTTGGGGGGGGGGCGGTGGGGTGGGGAGGAGAACTTGGAGCACATACAAAAATGATGTTGATGTATGTATTTGTGTGCCTATTCAAGCAATCTTGGACATAAAAAGAAAGGAAAAGAAAAGAAAATAGGTTCTACGCTACACAAGGGTAATAATTCCAATGAAATACAATCATTCATTTTTATTGTTGGAAGGCTTAACCCACGGCCATACATCATTTCTAATCAATATTTTAGGAATGATAATGGTGGTTAAATCATCTTATAAGCACACCAATATGCTTTTTGATGGGATAATTCCACTATAAATTAGTAGATCTATCTTAATTGCGTTGGCCAATGGCTACAACATGATTATGAGAAACACCCCAATAACTCTTCCAATGCACCAAACAACATGGTATCATGTTATTTTCGGCGGAGGTGAAAAAAAGTTGACATTGAGGAAAATATCCTGCAAGCCATACCATCTTAATGCCTGTAATCTAATCAAAAGGAATGTCAAATCAGTTTCAGTGAGCAGAGTCGTAAATCTCACCACTTACGTATTGATCACCAATTCAAATGCCATCCACCAGCCACTTACATGGTCTCATGAGAAGCTTCATATACTGATATGTTAACCCTCTTTTCCCTTTAAATATGAACACAACATTTGGCATTTAGCCGCCCCATGTAGTAAGGATTCTACATTGATGACATTATCTTGGAGAAGCCCCACAAAAATCCCTTAAAGGATCGCTTCCTCGTCGACAATAATTAACTTCATCCTGGGGCGGCACGACCACAAAAATTATATTAGTTGCAAGTGATGCGCTCTCTTGCCAATCACTGGCATTTTTAGAGGCTAACTTCTTTTTGGGACATTCTCTCGCCAGACAGTTTCACATCTGGGCGTATCCTCAAGGTGTTTGTTAAACTATTTTGGCTGTACAATAACCTTAATTACTTGCTTACTAACTTGGATATGTTTTGATTTTCTCTGCATGTGCAAACATATTGCTTTTTAGGTTGGTATGTTTCTTTTGCTCACATCAAGCTGGTTCATTTGTTTTCATCCAGTTCTGTGATCAGCTCCATATATGATCAGAACCAGTTTCAACAACCTTATAGGTCTCCCATAGGCCAGTGGACAAGATGTTCTTTTTGACCGCTCTTTTCAGCTTCAGATTGTGCCAAACAAAAATGTTACATGAGGCATGTCGTTCAATACGAGATAAATATAGATTTACAAATATTGTCGTGTTGTACTGTCTTAATTATATGATATATATTTTAAAATAATTTGATATGTAATTATAATTGATAATAAATTTATAATAATATTATTTAATTTTTCATATTTTACATTAAACTATAATTGGTATTTAAATAATAAATATAGTATCAAATTATTTTAAAATTTCTCGAGATGGAATTGAATGGAATGCTAATCATTCCAAATTCCACTGTCTTGCCACTTCATTTGTCCTTATTTCTAGACCTCGTTGTCATGGATATTATTGGTATTATTACTTTGAAGGAGACATATAAACCAAAATACAATCATCTTAGTCTCTGTTGCTGTTGACACTATTGTTTATTTCATTCCTCATATATAGCCAAGGAAATATTAATTGATGACAACAAAATTGTAATAATTAATCATCACGCCTTGAGCAACAAACTGTAATTGATGATACTGCTATGTGCATTGTTTTCTGTGCAGGACCAGTTGACCATTGAAGGCGACTGCCAACTTTAGTGACATTTTGTTTTGTTTTCGATTAAAGAAATATAATTATTTTATCTTGTTGATAACTAGAGGGATGGGGCATATCGTTTCATATTCCATATATCACATTTATTGATGCAAGTAAAGTACGCTTTGATAATATTATAAGAGGAAATCCCAATTAGCAAGAGGATTAAACCCAAAAAAAAATAAAAAATAAAAGTGTTTAAGCCAAACAATGAGATCTAGGTGATTACAAGTTCTTTGTCTTGCTAACTCATGGAAACATTTATTGATATGGCTGAAATATCAATTAGTGAATTACATAAATGGTGTCAAATTAAATAAATATCAGGGACCTTCCTATATAAACCCATAAACGTAAGATGATCACATGCCCAAGCTTTAAGCTCTCTTTTGTAGTCTTTTGTGATGAAGTGATCAAGGTGGGGCCTCGAGACAGCCATAGACAACTAATGAGATCCCGATGAATCCTTGTCTGCCGCGTGGTTATGCGCATGTACTTTGCACTCTGATACATGAACAGAAACTGCCCCAACTCCCTCTCTTTTGTCCCTTCTTGGTTCCCACTTCTCAGTTCAACGCCAGTTTGGTTCAGTTTTTGCCCCTTTGACTGGCAGCTAGGGCACTCAAGAGCCCACTAAATCTCAGTTCCGGAGGATATATATATATATATATATATATATATATATATATATATAAAGCTTAATTATAGGAATTATATAGCAAACAATCGACACAAAGCCTTAAGTTGTAGCAATTTTTACATTTTTGGGTTACACAATCCCAGACGAGAATGCAACCTTTTTTCACTAATACAAGACGTAAACTTCTACCAAGTGCGCATAACATTAAAAAAAACAAAAAAAAAAAAAAAAGCATCTCGCCGTAGCAGAGTAATGTATTATAGAATCAGAAGAAATGTCAAATATACTCAATCTTACTCTTACACAACCTTACCTTCGTATTGTGGAAATTGAAATTAATCATAAATGAAAAGTCACTCACACCAATCAACTAGTGTATAACAAAAAAAATGCTATCTACTTGATGAATGCAATGGCCAACGAGGCAATTAGGGTATTCGTTCGCCAAAGACTATGTTTAAGTAGTACATAAATTGGTGTCAATCTAAAGGATAGTTGCCTTTATATCACCCAAGCTTTTTTCCATGCCCTTCTACGTGCTTGCACATTTTAGAAACGGCTTGATCCAAACAAAATTCCGTTCTATAAATACAGTGAAATAGAATACGTATCTAAACATTTTATCAAGCAAATATAAAAATTTCATGAGACTGAAAAATCTCTTTTTCTTCCCTTTTTTCTTTTTGGGAAATTGAAAATTCAAATATTTACTTCAAAGGTCTTAAATAGTCTGCAGAAATATACAAACGGAAGAGTAGATGTGATCACAGCGAAATAAATAAATAAACCCAGCAAATAGTATAAGATCTCCCCTATCCTATAAACCTTCTTTTCTCTCATCCCCGGATTCGAAATGAGCGTAGTTCAAACTTAGCATAGTTCTCTTACAGCGTCCTTTTAAGAATAAATTATCTCCAACTTGAACAAGAGGGTTGGCAGGAAACCACACCTAAAGCATGTTTACTTGTCTAAAAAATTAAAATTTTAAGTGATCAAATGCATGCTCGAAGTGATCATATATATATAATCTTTAATGTATACTGTTTTAGTGGTTTCTTGCATTTACGTCAATGCAAACTCACGACATTTACAATTATTTTCATCCGGTCGTTCACAACATGCATGTGATTGTTTTGAGTGCATTTCAAATCGCTCTTTTTAAGTGATCATGAAGTAATTTCCTTCAAATAATCATGGATGTTAATGCGATAGCCACTGGGAGATCACAAAGGAGAACACATGCGCCTGGTTAGCAAGACTGCTAGCTGTCAACTAACAATTTCCTGATTTTAAAACCTGTCATATGTCATGAATATTAGCGAAAAGATAGAAAAAAAAAAATTGTCAAGGATATTGGAGATGAGATAATGACAGCGAAGAGAGGGCATGGAGAAGGGACAGCAGAACTTTCTACCAAATTTAATGGAGACATTTTTCGGGAAGCTGCCCCTCAATTGGTTGAACGTGGGGAACCGAAACAATAATGGGTCTATTTCGGCAATGATTTAAACATACCCACCATTGGTTGCGTTTCAATTTGCCACTTTGTTTCGACCAGCTTTTGCTAATCCCACCTTTATAAGTTGAAAGTAAACATCTATCTGTACATGGAAAAAAGTAATTGACCCAAAACGTTTATTCGTTTATTGATCATTGAAAAAACTGTGAAAACGGTCCAGTACACGTTCTTGACACATTAATTCATCTGCCCTAGAAAAGTTTCTATGATCGCCAAACGCTTGTGAGTAAAGATTCAAGAAATGGGTCTTCACCCAAAAAACAATAAAAAAAAAAAAAAAAAAAAATAGCATTCGAGAAATGGGTGTCACTGAGAAAAGAGAAAAGAAAAAAGATTTTTTTTTTTGGGTGGGGGGGGGGAAGAAAAAAAAAAAAAATTAGGTGGCATAAAAAATGTTGAAATCTTCTCTCAATTATGCTTGTCCAAATTTTAGAGAGGAACTCACAATTGGTTAGAGCCACTCAAATTTGAGCTAAGTGGACACAAAATTCAGCAACACACCAATCTTCTAAGCTTATTGGACTGAAGAACTTCATATGAATTATTAAACCTAAACTATAGAAATTTCAAGATTATTTTTCTGAACATAATAATTTAATCCCTATTGGGACTAGCAACATCAAGGTGACAATTGGATCACGTGTTTGACTTGTGCTTCACTTCACTTGTTTTACGGTAAATTTAAACCATATAATTGTATAGGCCAACACTTGCATAACAAATAAGCTATAGCTCTAACACTTTTATTATAAGATCTTATGTATCACCTACAATGCCTTTGCCCACAAGGCCATAACCCTTGGCGAGAAAACTGAAAAAGAAATAGAGAAAAAAAATATTAATTAATTTTGTGCTTAATTAAACGGTACGCACAAGCACCCCCGTGATATATAAACTACAAGTAGGAAAATTTAGTTTTATTAATTAATTAATTTACATTTGCCTTTGGAGGAAGGCATCAGCTCCACTGTCAATAAAAGCGAGGAAAGTGGGTCCTACGGGATAACATGGGCCCTACGATAAAGCTTCACCCTCATGATTGTGGGCTAGCCCACGCCTGACCATTAGCCGCCACGTACCCTGTTCTTAACATTATTCCTTTTCGAGTGCCCCACTATCCACCACAACAGGCTCAAAAGCAAATGAAAATCGGAAATTAAAAAAAAAATTAATACTCACAAAATTTAGTGATAAAATTAATTAAATTTTTATTTTAAAATTTAATTATATAAGTTTGATAAATTTAATAAATATAATTTATATTATAATTAATTATAATTATAAAGAATGTACACAAATAATATTTTTTTTATTTTTTTAATATATATTTGGCTACGTTTCATTATCTTGATGGGGGGTCGGTTCGTGGGGTCCAGCACAATAAAAAAACAGACAAAACTTAAACATGAAACTCGCGGACCAACCAACCAGAAGTCGCGTGCAGTTGCTGGTGAAGACTGCATTGGGTAATATTTTTATTTGCCTTGAATGCTACCAACCTTAAAAATAATAATAATAATAAAATAGAACTGTAATATATATGTTAATTTAATATTTACACTTTTTAAGAACTAAATAATTATCAGTTGGTTATGGGTTTACTTTTGACATGTAATTAAAATATATATATATTTGAGAATGTGGAAAGCAAATGTTTAGAGAGATGGAGGCATAGCGCGTGGGAACAATTAATTGATGAATCCGCCAACGAGAGAATTCTCCGTTTCAATAGAATTGGTTAGGATAGCATAACGTGGTGGACAAGGGAAAAAGAAACTAAATTTTATGTCGAATTTGGTCTTGAAATTATGTATTAGAAATTAATTTATTATTTATTTTTATACTTAATTCAATTTTTCTGAAAAAAAATAATTAATTTATCTTTGAATTCAGATTAAATTTTTGTGTGTAAAGTTTTTTTAACATAATATTTAATTTTGATTTATTTCATTACTTAGGCTTGTCATTCAGTTGTTTACTCTTTTTATATCTTCTGTCTAATTAGTCGGCTCAATGCTCGTAGGGTCTCAAAACTTTGGTTTTAATCTATTTCAATTCAGTCTCTTTATTTTATGGGTAAATCAAGTCAAACACTTGTCAAGAGAGTGAATTAAGAATAACAAATTTCACATTATTAAAATATGAAAATTTGATATGACTTAAACTATATCTTATATTTTCAACTTACAAGTTTGAATCTTTAGGTGGGTTTGAAATTTTTTAATATTATTTGACACTATGTTACGGGGTTATACAAATATAAGATTAAGTGACTATGGAGCACGAAAAGATTAATACAAAGTTGACGGTTTTAAATTCCAGATATTTGCTAATATAATTGTGTCTCTAATATTAAGATCATATTAATTACCTATGATAGAGTCTTGTAGAAAATGAATTTTCCTCCTCTACATAGTCACCTACTTTTTCCTAGTGAACGGCAAACCAGAAGCCTATCGAGGCCTAATAGAGTTCTTCGCCAAGAAGACCCATTTCACCGTTTTTTGTTTTGTTTTTTTTTTTCTTTTTGTGGGGAAGGATTATCATCAATCATAATTAACCCAACATTAGCATCAGCACAATTATATTTGCATTGACTCCAATTTAGTACATTAACTTTAATTGATTATAGTTGTATAATTATTTGCAAGTTATAATCTCAACCAATTATACTAGAAATACAAGACGTGTTAACTCATTTTTGATTACCATGTATTTGGATATGTCTATTCTCTGTATTGTACCTAAACTAACCTTAATAATAGCTGAACATTCTCTTGTGGTCCTTATCAGTTGCTGGTGAAAGTTGCTCTAGTGCATAGCTTTGAGCAATTATACATCCGCCACCCTTTTCTCGCGAGAAGCTTTTCCAGCAATCAAGCTTCCACTTCATAGATAAAAAAGAAAGAAAGAGAAAGAGAGAGAGAGAGAGAGAGAGAGAGAGAGAGAGAGAGAGAGAGGAATGTGTTTGAGTGAGAAAGATAGATTTTATTATTAGGGTATGTGTGTCTATGTGTTTCTTCATTTTGCACCAAAGTGTTTCTTCATTTTCATTGTCATTCACTTGCTTCTTATTATTTAACCCTATAATACCGTCTCTCTTTTCCCATTCCTCTCTTTTCCATTCCTCGGGATCTGATCTCACTGTTTCTCTATCTCTTTTCCTCTCTTTTGACTGTTTCTAGACATTCCTCTCAGGGAGTACAGTTCGATTCCCGAGGATCACTTTGGCTGCTTACATTCCATCTTTCTTGTTCTGTTTCTTGTCTTTCCTATGATCCTATCTTTCTGTGTCAATTTGTCTGGTTCAGTGGACTTGTGGCAAAGGTTGCAAAGGAGAGTGACAAGAGCTTGCTTAAAGTGTTTTTCTTTAGACCAACAAAAGAAGCTGTCTGCATTCTTTAAGCTTCTTGGTGGGATCTTGGGTTTGGCTTCATTCAACCAGATCTAAGGAGGAGTTCTCACTCTCTGTTTGCTAGGGTGATTGATCATCATCAAGGTTGTGTACAACCTTCAGCCTCTTCTTCTTCTTCTTCTTCTTCTTTCTTTTAGACACTTAACTAACTAATAATCATAGAAATTAACAATATGGCTTCTTGACTACTAGTTCTTGTTTTCTTCGCTTATTGCATTACGAATTGGCTTCCATTTGATGGTTTGTTCTTGGTCTCCTCTGAATGTTAATCACATAAAGCAAAAGCATATTTATCACATTTCACATTGCAGATGCGGACAAAAGGTAATGTTACAAATTATAGTATTTGATTACTCTTTGCTTACAAGCGTCTCAGAGAATCAGATTTGAGTTTTGAGAGCACTATTCCTTGTTATGTAGTCTAAGTAGTCCACAATATGATAATCTACACATAGCTAGGCTTTTCTATGTGTGCCAAAGCCAAACTTTTCATATCCTTCTGCTTGCCTTTTCCAAGCTTTGTTTTCCAAAATTTCTTTCACTTCCGGAAGCGAAATTGCCCTTCTGATGGGTTGGGTATTTGATTGGATGGTCTTTATGACAATAATCGTGAAGAGGGTGTACATACAAGGGCATGTTCTTAAAATATTAATTTTTTAAAAATTTTTTTTGAGATGTTTGTGCTTAATTAGAATGTGGATCTTACTTCCTCTGATTCTGATATTAAAAATCATTATTTAATTTTAGTGTTCATTTTTGTCTTTCAATCATCAGTATTCATCCTTCCCTTTTCTTCTCCTTGTTTTTTTTTTTTTTTTTTTTTTACTCCTGATACCAATTATTTCTTAATTAGCTTAAATAAATATGTACAATTTACCTAAGCTAGTTGCGTAAAATGCAGATTCACACGTCAAGTATATAATATATAGGTTCTACATCTTTTGGATGATGTACTAAAATACTGATGTTCATTTCCATATACGATTTCCCATCATTTGTTTCACAAAATATAGCACTTGATTTTGATTCTTTTTTTCCATTTTCTCTGGGAATACACTTTTTTTTTTTTTTGTTAGTGAACTTCGTTTCTTTAATAAGTGTAGTTAAAGGAATCCTGCTTAGATTTTTGTGCCAAAAAACCTAAGTGATGGGCACCTATCTTTCTCACGCAAGATAAAAATATTAATGATAATTAATAATTTATTCATTTTAATTAATTCACTCTAAGAATTGCCTGCCTTCACCCTACAAATTTTACCTCTTCAAAGATTCTATTTAGTTCAAATTCCAGGGTTATTTATACCTATTAATATAATACACCAATTATTTCAACGATTTGAGTTGGGGGTTTGAAGGAAAAAGAAGAAACAATCATGAATCAACATTTTTGAGAGATATATGAAGACACTTGAATCAGATCACTGCCGGGATCCATAATCCTTTTGACAGTCACGTTTTGGAATTCCCATTAGTTTACATTTTCAAAAACTATTATTAAGGTTTATTTACGATGCTTCATTTCTTTTTTATGTAGGAGTATGCATGTAGTGCATCAGGTCAGTTCAATTTTCTAGATGTGTTATGCAACTTTGGTTTTTCAACTGTTCCATGAAATACATTTGTTGTGGAAATAATATGCTTAGTCCTTACAAAAGTTGGTACAAATGCTCAATACCATATGTTGGAGAAAGGACCACAACCGGCCGATGTTCTGCCAAATGTTTATAAATAAAATCGATTTTAGCTTATCAAAAAGAAGAATATCGATACTAAGATTAGTGTATCTAAATTTGAAGAATAATGTGGGCAATTGGAGAAAAACCTATTAGAAGACCTTATATAGAATCGGTACATTTCTCAAATTTTTGTCTAGCTATCTTGTTCCCTCCTTCCACTTTAGACCGTGTCAACCCAAGAATCGTAATTACTTTTTTTTTTTTTTTTTTTTTGGCATAAGTGAAGGGAGAACCTTATAGCTAAAATAACAAAAGAGTAAAAAAATTACAACCACGAGATCCTAGTACACCAAGAAGAATCATAACGTTGTAAGTAAGCCCCATTTGAAGGAGCATGGTAAACCTGCACAATAGGAGAGCATAGTCATCTCCTATTATTGCATGGATTCTCCCACCAACAATTTAGTGGCTTTGAATCTAAAAAAATCGTGTTGGATGTTCAAACTATTGGGAAGTAAGTGCTCATTTAGGGATGCATTAATATAAAATGTTGGGACCCTATGAAATGTCAATGCTCGCCCTATATTGTTTCATTATTGAAGAATTTAATCAAGGTTGATGCTACGACATTTTGGTTACAGGTTCCAGATTCTCAGAAGAACATGAATAGTTTTTCGCAGGTTCCTCCTGGCTTTAGATTCCATCCGACGGATGAAGAGCTTGTTGATTACTACCTTAGGAAAAAGGTTGCTTCCAAAATGATTGATCTAGATGTCATAAAAGATGTTGATCTTTACAGAATTGAGCCATGGGACCTTCAAGGTAATAACAATTTTATTGGAACTTATGTTGAAATGAGATTTTCTAGCCAGTAGCTTAAATTATATTTTTCACCTCATGGATTGGAAAATATTGTCTTTCTTTGGATGGCTATAGAGCTATGCAAATTAGGAACTGAAGAGCAGAATGAATGGTACTTCTTCAGCCATAAAGACAAGAAGTACCCAACCGGAACTCGAACAAATAGAGCAACAAAGGCTGGGTTTTGGAAAGCTACAGGAAGAGACAAGGCTATCTACTCTAGACATTGCTTGATTGGCATGAGAAAAACCCTTGTGTTTTATAAAGGAAGAGCTCCAAATGGACAAAAATCAGATTGGATCATGCATGAATATCGGTTAGAAACAAATGAAAATGGAACTCCTCAGGCAAGTATACACATATTTTCTTTGGAACTCATTATGAAATAATTACAAAGTTCCTGCCTCTATTGTACTCTCATGTCCCTCAAAACTCCTTTTCTTCTTTAATGATCAATTGATAGTACACAAAATACACAGAGTAGTTAACAATAATTTAAATTTCTATTAGTTTTTGAAGTGAATTCTCTTTAGAGGTACTTAAAGTATGTTTGGTAACTTTACAGAAGATGATATATTTATATATAATAGAGAGATTTTTGAACGAACCGATCAAGTTAACTCAATACGAAGGTGCAAAAATTTAATTTTTTTTTTTTGTTTCAATCTTGCTGCTCCAATTCTCTCTTGCACATTTTTAATCTGCTTGTGAGAATCAAACTGTTCCATCTTCAAGTTCATTTTCCCATATTAACAAGAACACAAACCTCCTAATGTGAGATGATTGCACCAGGAAGAAGGATGGGTTGTATGTAGAGCGTTTAAGAAGAGAATGCCGACATTGCGGAAAGTTGGTGAGTATGATTCACCATGTTGGTATGATGATCAGGTTTCATTTATGCCTGAAATGGATTCCCCGCGGCGAATTTGTCAGTCATACCCGTCATATGTTCAGCATTATTCTTGCAAGCAAGAGCTTGAGTTGCGGTACAATCTGCCTCCAGATCCTTTCCTCCAGCTTCCTCAGCTGGAAAGCCCCACAATTCCGCAGTCAGGTGCAAGTGTAAATTGCAATCCATTGGTTCCATATGGCTATGATAGAACCATTGGAAAGGAAGAACAAATTCAGCAAAGCCATCAACAAACTTTGAGCCCATTTTACTGTAGCAATCATGAGCAAGCTGTGGAACAAGTGACCGATTGGGGGGTGCTTGACAAGTTTGTTGCATCTCAGCTCAGTCACGAGGACGCTTCCAAGGAAAGCAAGTACTCCAGTGAAGTCGACTTTCATGTTTCTGAGCAGATGAATGTACTCAGCAATGAAGCCAGAGGGCCAGAAATTGTTCAGGAATATGCCTCAAGATCGGCTTCTAGTTGCCAATTTGATCTATGGAAGTAAAGCACATATGATATAATATGTACTAGAGGATCCAATATGCATACTAATTACATATAGGAACAATGAGAAAATAAGCTTTGATCCTCTTTTCTGTACATAATATATAACTAAAATGGCTTGTGTTAGCTATAACTCAAGGTGTCCTTCACGTTGATGGGCATTAAGCTACTTGCAAAAGTAGAGATGCAAACAGAAAAATAAGGAATTAGTAATTTCAGTTGAACTTATATATACGAGGCTGAGCTTTGCTGGAAATGCCTCAGCTATTGTCGTTGTACTTGAATTGAATCTTACTTGGTTTTCATATTGTAACACTTTTATCTTTAAAATTTACTCCTGTATGTATGAAAAACTCAGCCTTAGCTAAGCTACTTTATGTTCTTCCCCTTCAGCTTTGTCAAAAAAAAAAAAAAAAAAACGTTGACAGTAGTCTTTCTTGGTTCACACTTTATTGAATCGAAACATGCTTCTTTAGTCATAATTAGAAAAAGCAAAAAGTTTGTATGCGTATTTAAAAATAGGGGGTAAGAGACAAAAATAAATAAATAAATAAGACCTAGTGGAAATAAAAATACTAAACTAGTAATGTGAGACATAAAATTGGTATTTGCTATACTAATAAAAACAAGTAAATTTAACAAGTATCAATATAAATGTTGTAGTGGCTAACCAACCCAAAGAAACCACCAAACTGTCTTCTCCTGTCAAGACTTGTTGTTTTCATTTTACTGATAGCCATTCCACTTAATCATTAAAAAAGAAAAAAGGTTGTTTTGCAAATTAATATGAATTGCTAGAGTAGTTTGGGAGCAACACTGCTTGATACTGTTGGGGCTTTTGCATAGTTGCTATGCTTTCTTTGAGTGATATACAAGGTTCACTGCTTTAGTTTTAGGTCAGACTTTCCGTTTAGGGAGTGTACTCACAATTTGGCAGAAAAATTCTAAAGAACAACTAGGAGCAGGGCGATAGATGTTGTGAGTGAAGTCAGTTATGTGAAATAAAAGAATGCATAGGGAGAAAAACCCAAATGTAATTTGCTGTGTATACCTTTTACTGTCCTTTCAAGAACAGAGATTCTTGGCGAACTGCCAGTGTATGTCCTTAATATATATCTTTCCGGGTGGGCATAGAACTTGTAGCTGGGCTTTCGAATTGCAAACATACCTTTGAGAAGATGAATTCAAATGCATCTTGAAGCTTCTCCGTAGAGGAACATAAAGTAATACACAAACTTGTTGAGATGCCAATGCCTGTTTCCTTGTAACTAATATGTTGGCCTCTATTATATATCAAATCTAGGGACCAATATTGCAATGCAACACTACCATAGAAAGAAAAGAGGCAAGACGTACGGTCATCCAAGTCATACATGGGTGACCGGTCCTGGGACAGAACATATGCCAATCCTGAAAAATATTGCCCTCCCCCTTATAGCTATAGACCAACCAAAAAATACCGTTGGCTTATCAGGTTGAGCTGTCTTTTCCCAGACTTCACAAATGTAAGATCCTCGTACATTGGAACGCCCTTTTATTAGGTTGAGCTGCAAGAGTTGGACAGCAGACACAGAAACAAGCAACACAGAAACAAGCAACACAGAAAAAATGGTTGAAAGAGAGCTATATGGATATAGAGCTGGACTTCATACACAACTTGACCCTGTGAAGTACGTTTTGGAATTCACCATGGTTTTAAATATCCAAAAGGCAACGAAACAACCTTTGAGTCTCTCATAATGGATAAGAGGACTAACATGAAAGAAAAGTTTGTTCAGCTGTTGTTGACTTTAACTCAAGGAAGAGACTGTCCCTTACTTGGGTTGAAGTCAAGGATTAAAATCCCTTTAAAGCAATGAAAGTTTCCATGCGACATCATGAGTGGGCGTGCTCTCATGGACCTCATCATGCATGCATCGACTAGCTCTCTTTGTTACTCGGACATAGAGAAGGAGTTGCTAAACAATTGGAAGTCATGGAAATCGAAGTGGGTTCTTCTTGCTGACTAAGTTTGACAATATGTATGTCCTTTTTCCATTAGGGCTTTGTGCTTTCCATACTCAAATTCTGTTATTCCCTGGCCTTATCCTATAGGGTCACATGTCATAAAAGAAACTGAAAATAGATTTTCATGATCTTTTGGCTGTTC
Organism: Rhizophora mangle; assembly: GCA_037832345.1. Classification (NCBI taxonomy): domain Eukaryota; kingdom Viridiplantae; phylum Streptophyta; class Magnoliopsida; order Malpighiales; family Rhizophoraceae; genus Rhizophora; species Rhizophora mangle. Next base: position 3,753,121 of record JBAPLJ010001938.1, on the reverse strand, counting down.
AGATAAAGCCTCAAGCTGCTCGAGTTGTTGGTAAAAGCGTAACAATATTTCCTTAAATTTTCTTAAAGTCAATCGGGTACAATGGGTTGAACTATTAAACCTTAAGTCGAAAGAGAAATGTTGAGAACTTTCTAATTTGATTCAAGTTAACCAAAAATGTGAGTGAAAATTAAAAAATTTTAAGTGAGACTTAATTAATATAAAAAAATAATGTAATAAATTTCTGTTGTTTAAAATCATATGTATGTTATATTTAAGACAAAAATATAGCAAGCACGGAGAAATGCTCACATATTTAGCCAAACTTGCTACTTCCCACGAGAAAGATAGGTGGCAAATATGAGGGAGCCCCTACCGTTTCCGCATTGCAGAGCCCTAAACAAGGGCAAACCATGCGCTTTGATGCAATTGGCGTGCACTGTGTTGAGCGACTAATGAGCGTTTACAGTAAATAAAATCATGCATAATTTAGTTATAAGAAATATAATAACATCATTGACCATGTGAAGTTAAACCACCTCCATGTGAGGCAGCATTATTAGCATACTTCCTCGTGCCCTCCCAGATCCCAAAACCTCAGTTCCATGAGCCGGAATCTTCCTTTTAGCTGACATAGTCAGATTTTCTTTTTCTTCCTTTTAAATGGGTATCCTTAGAGACAGGCCACAATGGCAAATGGGTCTATGATGGAAGTTCCAAGCTAGTCGAATCTCCCTTGATCATGAAATTTTTGCCTCTATAATAACATTCACCTCTTCAAATGCTGTGAATTTTGATGTAGAATAGAGATACAACCTATAATAAACGATTATATGGATGCGTTATGCGCACACCCACAAGCGTTTGCTTTCCCATGTTGCAAATGATTGAAATAAAAAGAATGTTGCAATAGGAAAGCACGCGTACTGTTAAAAGGGACTGTGGGGATTACCTATTTTCCTTGGGATAGATATATAGAAGTTGTGCAGTTACAAATGCAACGATAACAATATAATGGTACGTATTATAGATATTGATTGTATATTTATAATTTTTATAGTTAATTATAATTATGTGTTAAATTATTATAAATATATAATCAGTAATTATAATAGTATGACAATTTTTTTCAAGTGCATTGTCTTTTCTGCGTCAGGAAACGCGTTCATATGAGTTTGCAGGTTAGAAAAATTTAGGTGGTGACAAGACAAGCAAGATAGTGCTGGAGCGAAAGCTATTGAGGTGGGAGACTTGACAGGGCGAGAGGGAACATTCCCTGATAGCAAATGCTTGAGATGGGTAGCAACAAACAACTCCTGGCTTTCTGGATTGATGTTTGGCAAACCTTTCTGTTTGTCTGGGTCTTGTTTTGTTAGGTCCACCTCGGAAAGAGCGAGAAGTAAAGAGACAGGAACTTGATTGGTTTTCTTTACCAGCTGGTCGATGGATGCTTGACTTCGCAGGTGAGATAAGCTTCTCCACTATTGCACTTATGACATCATGTATGCAACTTTCCAACTTACAAAAGCGATTTGGTCATTTCTTCCCATTTCTATTCCTTCCGAATTAATGTCTTTTTTGGGCGCAAAATTATGGAAAGGGTTGTTTTTAATAACACATGTTTTATAATATTTATAAATTTTACTAATTATAGCTTAAATTGTTAGATGAATATATATAAAATTTTAAGAGATTATTTATTATCGTATTTAAAATATTGATTAATTTTTATTTATACTTATTATTTGGTGATTTAAATTTTTTTAAACATTTGAATTTAATCATTTCAGGTCGATGCAATTAGGTCATAAATTTGGATGATGGATATGTAACTGGATGATGGGTCCACGAGGCGCACGTTGGGTTCATCTAGCTTCTGCTCGGCCCGGCCTAAAACCTAACATTACCAGATGCCCCCTAGTATATATTGACGGTACTGATCCATTCTAGGCTTGGAAATCCTATTTTGTAAATGATTTGGGCTTGAGGCCATCTCTATTTGCCTGGGACCTTTCCTTATTTGAAGGCTCAGCCCAATGGTTCTGAGTTTAGACCAACCAGAAGCCGCAAGGGCCTACCGAGCCAACGGAACCAGTTACTGGTCAATGGGGCAGTTAGTTTATTCTGGTTCATTACGGTTTACTTCGAGTTGTTGTTTCGTTCAATTAAATTATTAACATGTATTGAACTTATAATTAAATTTATAATCGATTTAACGGTTTATGATCGTATTTACGTTTAAAATTTATGCTTACCATGTCAAGATAAATACATTGACGTAATTATTTCATTATTTTCTACTTGTTTGGTTTTACTCCATGGAGTTACCTTATCAGTTATTCGAATATGCCACGTACATCCTAACATTGACAGCCACCAACAAAGTCGCATTACAATTTGCAAAGGAGAAAAGCAATAAAAGAAAGGGTTGAAAACCAGTGCGTGCAGAAGAAGACGTCTCATAATTATCAGAACCATAGTATATGATCGTCTGATGTGACAGCTCTCACAAAGGAATGGAACTGGCAAAGCAAGCAGCAGTCATGTGCATGAGTGTTATCCCGGAGTACATGCGTTAATGTGCATATGTATAGGAGATGTGACTTTATCAATCTATTTTGCATCACAAAGACCGGTGCCTTGATCACAGAAGCCGTCACGATCAAGCAGTCTCTCGGGGGGAGCACTTATCAGAGGAGACGATGGGCTGCCGTAAGCATTTCGCTTTTTATTTCCGCAACCTAAGCTCGCCCTGGTGCTTACTCCCGTGCTAGGATTTGTGCCGCTTGCATACTTGCAAAGAGCCTTCATCAGCAAATGCAGGATATTTGTCATATATGAATCAATTAGCAAAGATCATAGAATGGAGAAACTGACCAACCAGATAGACTCAATGCTTGAATGTTCTGGAGAGTCCAGACACGGCAATAAACATCTCGAAAGTTGTCAACTTTTCCAAAAATTTCATGAGTTATCGAAGAGAACACACTTTCATAATATGAAAATCTCGTCTATTAAAATAAACAAATGTATATATATATATATATATATATATATAATTTTAATTTATGACTCAATCAAATTTCCCAGCTTGTAGCTAAACAGGGAACATGATAGGACTCAAGAAGATGGTGCACAATTTTCTGTATCCATTGTACTGCTGATGTACGATATCGACGTCTGTACCGTGGCAATGCCTGAGCTGCAGTTAATTGAAAGCTAAAACCAAACATGAAATAGAATACATAACAGACCTGCTTTTGTGTAAGGTCCAAAACAGCATCACTGAAATCAGCGCCTTCAATGATTGCGCCTCCCAGATCACTACGTGTTAGTACCGTTCTAAGAAGCATGGCATTGGTAAGATTGGCTTCATTAAGAACCTGTCAATGACGGAAGAGGATTTACATGTCAGTCATCAGAATCATCTCCAATGCTGGAAGAAGTTTAAGGAAACAGCATGGAACTAAATGTTACATCACATCTGGTTGTTCAGCAATGCCAATGGCTACTGTTTTTTTTTTTTATCACTTTTCCTTCCATTTGTTTTCTGGAAGACAAGAAATCAACCAATGTTTGATTGAGGATATCATATAATTGTAGAAGATCCAAATGTCTAATCTAAGTCACACACAAATAGAAAAAAAACAGAGAGAGAGAGAGAGAGCAATTGAGGCATACCATGCGATCCATCAATGTGTCACTCAAATCTGCACCTGTTATCATAAATTCACAATCAAACTGACTTTGTTTAAAAATTTAAGACCCATATATACAAACACACCCAAACAAACGCTAAAATGTTTGTTCAATGAAGGGCTGGGCCTGAAACAACATCACCTCTTCCATGTGCCTCGTTATCATTGTTGCTAGTTAAACAACAGTTGCCTTAGAAAGGCAGATCGCATGAAGGGAAAGGAGCGAATGAACATAACCATCCACTTACGAAGCTTATATGGATTTAAGATCTTCCATCTTAATAGTTAATTTCTAGGTGTAATTTTTCTAACATTGATATAAATTTTTCAATCTAAATCATCATTTAAAAAAAATAAAAATTTAACTAATTCTATTTATGACATGAGAAAAAAAAATTTGTTTTTAACAACTTATATCAACAAAATACATAAATACTTATATAAAAGTAAAAAACATTCAAACTCGAACATAATTTGTCATATCAGAAGACTTTCTCGCACCCTGATGAAATCAGTTGTGGGTTACAGGATCGGGTCCATTAGCCCCGTCCCTCCGCTCTCGACACAAATTTTTAGACATTTTTTTATTTTTATCACATTAAACTCTTTAAATCAGACGGAACAAAGTTCGAATCACCACATTCTAATATTATTATCTTTTGTGGGCTTTGATGTACATTGGGACTAGATATTAAGGCTCAAATAGCATGTGAGTTCTTCTTGAATGATGCGGATTCTATGATAGAAGTATTCAATCACAAGGTTATTCATGAATGATTATTGAAAAAGCAGTAGGTGAATTAAAAAGATTTAATCTTTTTTTTTTGTGGTTTTGATTGGGGTTCTTGTATTGTAACTTGTGGGAATTGCTCTGGCTGTAGCAGAGATGTGTTTAATGTTTAGCTTGTAGAGAATCAAGAATGGGTTTTAAGAAAAGATCTGATTCTGAAGTGGGTATAAGGCAATGGATAAAGAATGTGCTTCTCCTCTGAGTTTTATAATGAAGTGTTGGCAGCAGAGAAGACTTGCTATACGCGATTTTCCAGAGGGCTGTAGTTTGCCTATGACCTTTTCTGCCCAAATGCTTAAAACCCAGATGAAGATTGAGGTTCTGGGTTCAGAATATGGTTATAATCCTGAGGAGGAGGTAATGATCCATAATAATGCAAGATTGGTTATTGAATTGCCAACTGGATCTGTGAAGATGGTGATTTATTCGCCTCAGAGAAGTATTTCAGCCGTTCAGTTATTTCTCCGGGGCTGTGGCAGAAAGAACCCACATTTTGACAAACAAGGTCACCTAAAACTCAATGAAATAGATTCTGACAGAAGAATCCCTGAGTGTTGGATATACATTGTTTGGGAAGAATGGAGATGTGGGTAGCAATGAGAAGAAGCAAAAGAAGTTTATAAGTCCCTGTGGCCATAAAGAGAAACAGCATGAGAATGATGGGGGCAGAAGCATCGCTAGAAAATTATCAGGCCAACATCCTAAGGCAAGCGCATTGCGGGAAAAGAACCCTACGCAATCAGACAAAGGAAAAGGGCACCCAGATCAAACCATGCAAACCAAAGAAAACACAACTAGATGGATATTACGTTTTACAGGATGTAAGCATAGTCAAATGGAGTACTTCGATGTATTTTTCTTTTATGAAGAATTCCGAGATGTAACAAAAGTAATGAGAAGTTAGTTTTGTGATGTGGGAATAGGTCAGCAGCTCATCTTATGGCTACTATGTAGACAGCAGAAAGGACTATTTCGGTCAGTTTCGTACCGGTAAAATTTGCCTTGTATGCAACTGCTTTCTCCAGGTATGCACCATTGAATGTTGAACCACTAAAATCAGATTCTCTCATATCCGCAGCTGTGAAATTGGCTCTTCTGTACCAGATATTGAGACTTATTAAGTACACACACAAAAAGAAGAAGAGAAACTAGAACACCTAACCATCAAATTTCAGTTGAGTAGCAGAATCAATATCTAGCACCATGCACATTAACACATATGTACTTAGTTTTCATTATGGAAGTCATATTATCTTCGTATTTTTGTGTTCAAATTACACTTTTCCAGATGGCTGGATGCATAGACACAAAAGGAGAGTCTGGTTGTTCTAAACAGTAGGTACCTAGAAAGGAACAAATTCACATACTTGAAGAAAGCATGAACTCTTCTGCAAGAGTAGGTGCCTAGAAAAGAACCAATTCATGAACCTATGCATTGGATTAAATGCATTCTAAGTCCTAGTTGGTAATTGCATTGAAAAGTTAGTTATCTTTTATGTTTATCAGGATTGAGGACCCAAAGCAACTAGAGCAATTGGAAAGACTATAAATTGGAGATTAAAAAGGCTTTACCTGAAATTTTCATTCATATGCACTGCTTTCCTACATGACAATTACAAGAAGTGAGCAATTAGAGCTAATTGAGGCAGCACAACTATGCTTACAACACACAAACAGAGGTCATAGAGGAAAAACTAACTTGAGATCTGCAGAACCGAACTGAGCTGCCGATCCTATACCAAATTCACCTCTAGTGGCCGCCTCAAACTTATTAAGATCAGCAACAGCAGGCAGACCAGAACTAAAGCTGATAGTTGCTGCTGCTAATGCAGTTGATACCAGTACTCTCCAATTCTTGGTGGGTTTAGTTTTATCCACCTCGTATGTGTTTCTGGAACAACCTTGCTTTTCAAGAAAGATTCAGTTAGTTGTGAACAAATTATATACTTGTTACTAACTTACGCAAGAATAACTTGTAGTTACTTACCAAGAACATTGTCTTGTCTTTCTGTGTCTAAGTGACAAACTGTGCTCAACGACCTGGAAAGAGGGCGCAGATGGTATGGAGAATTTGTTGACACAGTAGCAGAGATTTCAAGAGATTTCATGGATAGTGGGGAGATGGAAGTGAATGCCATGGCTTTTCTCTCAGTTTTTTTTTTTTTTTTTTTTAATTTCTGTTCCTGTTCTTTATCTTCTTAGCTATGCTGGGGGCAAAAAGCAAGAGGAAGTTTGGAACATAAGTGGATTGGAAAATACAGGATTTGATTGGCAATGGGGGAACTTCAACTCTGCCTCCCTTCCACTCAGACCACTTGTTTTTGTATTGGCTGGGATGGCCACCACGTGTTGTTGTTCTGTATCTTTTGGCCGGAGGAATGCCACTATTTTTTTTTTTTTTTTCGAACCTTAAAATCATTGAACTTAACAAAAACAATTGTATTATTTAACTTATAAACACATTAAATTAATTGCAACTATAATGAAATTGTTCGAAAATTAATGGAGGAAGACACGACTTTGAGCTATTAGATATTAGATAAATCGACGTACATTCTTATGTAAATCTGATCTACCAACATAGACAAATAAACTTATGATAAATCTGGTTTAAATTGCATAAGATTTTTACTATAATAACTTTTTAACAAACGTAACACAATCTTAGCAGTTAGGTTTGTGGTAAAACGATGGATGCTGGTCCTTTTTGTAGGGCAAGTAATACAATGGGTGAATGGAATGGAGCAAGTGTTGGAAAAATAGATGACCCTTGAGGCCTGAGCGGAGCCTGGTGGGCTCAGGAACTCCTAATTAAGATGCCATTTAGGCTTGGAGTCCGTAGTTCGGAGTTCAAATTGTCACAAAAGTTGGGCCAACAGGATTGGGGCCCTTCGATACCTCCTTCCACCAACATAAACAATTTTTTTGGTTTACGACCCAAAAAACAACCCTAAGCAAAAGGCACGTGAGCATCGATTGCCTATAGCTATGCTAATTTGATTTAAATTTTTTGAAATGTTTTTAATGTAAACGTTTTATTGTTTCCTTTTAAGTTTAATAACTTAAAATTTTGTTTTTATTAGGTAATTATTGGTATATTCTGATACATATTTAATGTGTATTCATTTTTTTATAAAAAAATTAAATTGTGATAAAGTTCTAAATTATAGTATACACATATATGAAAAAATAATCTCAAAAAATTTAAAATTAAATTGGTACTTATCCCAACTAGGTTAACTAGCTAAAAGGCTAAAAGACTATCAATTCATTCAACACCATCCTCAAACTCGTACCGACATGAATCTAAGATTTGAGATTTGAGAGGCAAAACCACCCACACAACCGTACCCACATTCAATATTATCAACTTTATCGATTTCTACCCAATCCCACACCCACAGCTCTACCTGAATGTGTAGGTGGGGGGCGGGGGGGAGATAGGGATGCTGAGAAAAGAGAGAGAATTTGCGCGTATCCCCATAAACAGCAACAAATAGCTCCAACCAGGCTTTTTACAGTGATCAGCTTGATGGCTTTTTTCTCATTCGTACATTGGACAGCGTCAATACATGCATGCATTGGTTGCAGAATTTGTATGCAAGCATGACGCATTATGGAGAATCGAGATGCAAGATCATCGCAGAGCCAAAAGGGCAAAAAAAAAAAAAAAAAAAAAAGAGGGAAAAGCAGAACAAAAAAGTGCCATTTTGATTGTCTGTTGCTTTTAAACTGGGGGCATCTGAGATGTGGTTGACGGAATCTAGAAATTTATGCATGGTATGGTATCGTGACCCTTTAACACTTCCAATAGTTGTTTGTGTGGAGTTTACTGTTAAATTGTCGAGTGTTAGCAAATCTAGTTAACAAGCACTTCCAATAAATTACCTTTAAGAGACAACCCTTGTCCTTGAAGTTTCGGTCATCCACTTCCCAGTTTTAAGATTAGAATCTTATGAAGTACGATATATGAAATATATATCTGTTATATAGCTCAACAAGCCAATCAGTTTCATAATGATAAAAATAAACACTCTTGTTATATGTTTTATAATATCTAATATTTAATAATTAAGTTGTAAAATATTAATGTAAATATATTTTATATTATATGAAATATTATAAAATATTTTATATATAGTATAAAATTATTTTATTTTCATGTTGTCGTTCCCCATCTAGAAGAGTATATTCTGCTATTGAAGGTTTGTCTAGATTTTGTTCAAGTGGGAGGCGTTACAAGAAAGACTTTCACACATTAATTTGACACGTTGTTTACATAAGTTATATATACTCAGATGACTTTATAAATTGTATGGTTACATCTTATCAAAAAAAAAAAAAAAGAAGGGGAGGGGGTGTTAATTTCTCCACATACTTAAGCCCCAATTTGCTCTGTTGCACGTTGGCGGCCTTGGAGCCGAGTTGATCATAGGTGTTTAATGGGATAGCTGTTATAACCGAACACTTGCCTATTCCATTCCAGCAATTTGTGAATCAAAGACTGAATGGCCTCATATAAATGGAAATCCTTATTCCAAGATTCCACAAGAAAATCTGAAAACTTGTTATCTAATAGCTAAGTAAAGAGAGGAGTGTGGTAAGATTGATATCTAGCCAAATGTGAGACACATGCCGTGGGACACCAATGTCTCTCACACCAGTCACAGAGGGCTGTGTCCAACCTACAATACACAGGGTTATTATTGTTTTAGACAAAAGGTAATAAGGGTAAAAAAAATAAAAATAAATGGATGCATATTGTCTCCCTGAAGTCCTTCCTTTTTTCTTTTTTTTTTTTTTTTCTTTAAAAAACATATTTCTTATAATAATGAAGAAAAAAAGTGACAACAAAGGAGCTGTGGCCAAAGCCCCCATGTCAAAAAATTACATTAAATACAGGGCCTCAAATTCCAGCCTTATTCCTAGAGATACCCTGATTGGCCAAAACATCAACAATCAAGGATAGGCTCAGCGTTGATGACATTGTCCCTTTTTTTTTTAAAAAAAAAAAAAAAAAGGAATTTTTATGTGAAACAGATTTATTTCATTAAACATACAGGATATAAAACTAAGTATTTGTCACTCCCTCCACATAAAAAATATATATTACTTTTTATCTGTTTTGCTTTCAGCCTTTACCCCTTTTTCCCTTTTACACCATCCACAAATGTATAATTTTTACCTCTTTTTATGTATAATACTAATAATAGTCATTACTGAATAAAGTGAACTCGTATCCGAGTTGTATTAATCTTTCATGTCTTTCACATAATAAAATTCTTTTTTTTTTTTTTTTTTTTCGGTGGTTTGTAGACGTAGTAAAATTTTTTTTGTTTAATTACCTGTTTGCTTTTCTGTGGCCGTCAAACAAATGAATTTTGTCCCTTTCCAAAGTCCAAACTTGACTTTTGATGTGATGGACTACTCATTCAAGTATGCGCCTCAGATTCTCAGTCTTTGTTTCCCTTTCGACATGTTAAATGGGCATGGTGCAAATTTTGAACAGGCCATTTTGGATGGCCTGTAAAAGGCCAACAAAGTTTGCAAACTTTAAACTTTTTCCCTGATTACAATCACATTTAATACTATTGCATACAAGTTATACAGTACCCATTCCCCTTAGTTGGATAAACGTTAAGCATTTGGCTTACTTTTTTGGGGAAAAGTGCAATGTACTGATCCCCATGGGCCTCAATGAGATATGGATGATGATGGTTCCTTAAAAACTTTTAGAACAAAGATGAAAACTTGGAAACTATCTTTTTCCACACCACCCAAGTTATGGAATGGCTTTGAAAAATTTGCAAAGAAAACCCTAGAGCCTAGAGGAGGAAACCATGGAGAAAGTTTCAAACCAAATTCGCTAACACGAGCCAAAAAGAAAAGGAGAAATAAATTTAGGAAAGGACAAAGACAGTAAGATGGGCAGGCGAGCTTCAAGAGCCCTGTGTGTGGGAGAGACTGTGACACAGATTGTTTTTACTGATTTAAATACGTATCAGAATGTGTGTAAGACAAAGGAGAATGTGTGGTCAAATCATCAAAAGTAAATCTTTCACAAAGTTATATAAACGAGATAAATTAATTAAATATGTAATTTTATTTATTACCCAGTTACATATTTTTAATTTTTTAATATATCATTATAATTAATAATAAATTACAAATATAAATCGCATACTCATGTTAATTTGATGTATATTAACTTTTAAAATGCATAAATTTAATCGCGACTATGTCATAAGTGAACTATTGGTCATGATTATGCTATGATGGGAGAAATCAAAGGTTGTAAAGGCTTCAAGTCCTAAGGAGGTCGCGGTGAATCCAATGCATCTTGGATGTGGGTTATATATTTTATTACAATAACTGTTGGTGGCATATATTTAATTTTGATACTACAATGTGAGTTAGTATTTAGGATCCGCCAAGTTAACATTTAGAAAAAAAAAAAAAAATTGTCGTTGAACCCAAGGCTCATCGGAAGTGCACTATGGGTCACAGTTATGTTATGAGAAATCAAAGGATGTGAAGATTTCCAGGTCCTACGGAGGCGGGAGGGTGGGGCTTGAGGGCTTTGAGGCTTATTGTCCGGGAGATAGAAGGAGGGTGTTAGGGTTTTGGGTTCGGAAATTGAGGACAGAAGAAATGGGGTCCTGGGTTTTGAACCACACACATACTATGCAACACAGCCGGCCCCTCTTAAATACTGAAAACAACAGGTGATTAAGTAAAAGCTATATCACCCCATGCACAAGTCCCTTTCCAAGCTCCTCTCCCCCACATCTCCCGTCTCTCTCTCTCTCTCTCTTTCTGTGTGTGTGTGTGTGTGTGTGTGTGTGTGTCTGTGTGAGACACACTCATAGAAACACACACGTGCATTGGGAATTCCAAGCACATGTAATTCTATGATCATCTTGTGACACATGCATGCATGGACAATGGACATATAGCACTGTATCATGACATAGTCCACATGGACATATATATTAGGGTAGGGTACATGCTTGTGACCTATAAACAAAACAAGACCAATAAACAGAGGGAAAGAGAGAAAGGGTTTCTGTCTTCCTGGCCTCTTATATCTACTAGACCAAATAGATCACCTTTCTTTCACAGCATCTTCAAACTCAACAAAAAAAAAGGGGGGCAGATCCAAGGTGGTGGGCGGTTAAGCTGTCAATCTGATCAATCAATCACCAATCAATCAAACAACCAGAGTTCAATCATCATCATCATCATCAGTTTTTAAAAAGAGGAATCAAAAGTATCAAAACGCCATGTCCTCCTCTTCTACACTCTCTTTGGACCACCTACCTCCCGCCGAGCAACTCTGCTATGTCCATTGCAACATTTGTGACACTGTCCTTGCGGTACTATGATTATAGCTGAACCACTAACCCTTTTGTCTTGTCTCCATTGTTATCCATCCCTTTCTTGCCTTGTGATTGGTCTTGATCACCCAATTAGGTTAATTTCTTCTTTCTTTGCTTCATTCATCCTGCGTCGCATGTTCCTTTAATTCATGTGTTATGGTATTTAATTGTTAGGTGAGTGTTCCATGCACAAGTTTGCTCAAGACAGTTACAGTTCGATGTGGTCACTGCACCAATCTCCTGCCTGTGAACATGCGTGGACTGCTTTTGCCATCTGCTAGTCAGTTTCACTTGGGCCACAGTTTATTCCCTCCTTCTCATGGTCTTCTGGTGAGTTTGTGAATGTGATGTTTGGTAGAACAAATTGGCCTGTGATCATGTTCAATTAGGTCCTTGATTTCCGAATTCAAAATAATATTTTCTGTGTAAATGGCATTTCGTGCTGATTTCGGTGCAGGATGATATTGCAAACCCATCTCCAAACTTGTTGATCAATCATAACAATGCAAATAATGATTTTGGTGCTCCGGCTCGCAGAATAGTTAATGAAATCCCAAGGCCACCAGTTATTAATAGACGTGAGATTCACGACATTTTCCTCCTTCTTGCATACTTCAAAGAATCATATTTGAATGTGAAATGCTCTTGAAAATCAAGCACTCTAAGTTATTCTGCTCAAAAAAAAAAAAGCATAAAAAGACTCTTAAGTTATTAATTGGCCTTTAATCTCTCAAGAATGTATGGCAGTGATTTGTTGGGCAAATGTTACTCCAAATTCTTTCACTTTGTCATGGTCGATATGCCCCTTCTTTTTTTTTTTTTTTTTGTTCTTTTGCTAAACCAGTGGATACTTTATTAAAGATACTTGGTCAATATATGCACTTTGTAAGACTCTTGATCTGCTAGTAGTGGAGAAAGAACTTTATAAGATTAAGAAAGAATGGAACACCTATTGCCCAAAAACCATGATCCACCTGTTTTTCCATCAGAAGCCTTAATCTAGAATTAATTTTTCATTTTCATTCACTTTGTGTTAGTGTGTTGCTCATGATGTCTACATACTAAAAATCAAAACCATCTCATGTTTAGAGAACATTCCTCCTGTTTAATTATCATATCAGCGAGACATTACATGCAAACCTTTTCTTTTTCGATTTTCTTCTTTGTATTCTCCTTTCTTTTCATCCTGATTCTCTTATCCAAATTGACACATTAAAAAATATATATATACCTGTTAGTCATCTTGGCCTTTTTTTTTTTTTTCCTAGGAAATTATCTACAGAGAACATGAAAATAATATATTGAGTTTTATTCGGAGGACCTGAAGTTCTTGAAGGGTGCGATCACAACTAATGGCTACAGCTAACGGTTTTGATCGCACCCGTCCCCCCATAAATGTAGATAGGAAAGAATGAAAGGGCACCGTTTGTTTCCTCCAGGAAATAAAGCGAGTGATGAAGAATCAATGATATGGGGTAGATATAGAAACGTAGGAATGATAATGCTGAAGTGACAGTAGGGAAGAAAAGAACAAGAAATTAAAGAAGTGGGTTTTAATGTCTATCTCTTTCACTGTGTTTTGGTGTTGTGTTCTGTCTGTTTGTCCATGTCCAGCTCCGGAGAAGAGACAGAGAGTCCCCTCAGCGTACAATCGCTTCATCAAGTGAGTAATGATTTCAATGCATTCACACCCATCTTCCCCCCACCCCTCTCTCTCTCTCTCTCACATTTTTAATGGAACGTTGCCAAACTTGAAGCAAAATGTGAATGGACCAAAAACCTGCAGGGACGAGATCCAACGCATCAAGGCTGGAAATCCTGATATCAGCCATAGAGAAGCCTTTAGTGCAGCTGCCAAGAATGTAAGATCCATGAAAATTATTTGTGGGTTTCTAGTTACTTTACCAAATTAGGGCTTCTTTTCTTTTTGCCCTTTTTTTTGTGAGTTGTGTCCGATCTAGGTTTTTCACTTTATTTCCTTTCTCCAAAAGATTTTTGTAGCATTGCAGTCAGTGGGTCCCCTTCTGATCCTATTTTGTTTTGGCTTTGTCAACAGTGGGCCCACTTCCCACATATTCACTTTGGTCTCATGCCTGATCAGACAGTGAAGAAGGCCAATGTGCGCCAGCAGGTTACCCTATGCACATCCACTCTCCTTAATTCTCAAACCATTTGCAAAAATACAAGGGTTTCTTTTTTTTTTTTTTTTATTCATCTTTGATAAGTGAAATCAAATTTTAATTAGAAGTACAGCAATTGATTTATCAAAAAATAAAAGTGAAAGTCAATTTCAAACACCTCTCCTTTTATGTTTGTTTGTGTAGGAAGGAGAGGATATGCTCACCAAAGATGGGTCCTTGGCTTCGGCCAATGTTGGTGTCACCCCTTACTAAGATATGGAGCTCTCTTCTCTCTCACACAGAAAAAGTGCAGCTTCCTTTCTTAGTAATTAGGAATTACCTCGTGACCCAATCCCCTACTGGTTGTCTATTATTGTCAAAAAGCTTATGTAGCATGTAATTTTAGAAACTCAACAGGTCCGCTTTGCTTGCAAGATCTTCCTATCTATGTTTTTACATTTCTCAAGAAATGTGGCTAATGCTAATCAACAACATCGTTTAATTAATTTCTTTGCGTTCTTATTTGTTTATTTATTGTCATCATGCATGTTTTCTTTTCGCATACCCTTGCTCGTGGAGTAACCCGTGTCTCTAATCAAATTGGGGGCACGAATGATAAACTAAAATATATTTCAAGAAATACAGATTTATAAAATAGTTTAGGGCTTAGCTTAAAAGGGCTGAGAATTCAACATATCTATGTAAGTATGTTATATTGTTGTGAAGAAAATTATACGTGAAGTGAAATTCAAGGATTTATAATTAGAGTTGAGAATAATTTAGTTTGAATATAGAATTATTTTCTTATAAAAATTTTGATATAATACTAAAAATTTAAATTATTAAATAAAATTTAAAATATAAATTATATATTATATTTTAACAATTATTAAATACCCTTAGATGGTCAAGCCCTCAGAGGTGGCTTTGGCTCACTCTTTATAGTTTACGAAATGTTATCCATGGAATGATATGTAAGAAGGCCTTTTCGTTTCTTTCCATTCAACTAGCTATTTAGCAGCCTTTCACCGTATCCCTCTTCATTAGTTAAGTGAGATTTTAAAAAATGAGAAAAATTATGTAACAATATTTAAAGAGTAATATAATGATAATAAAAATATGAATTAATTTCATTTTATTTAGTTACAGAAATAAATAAAATTGAATGTAAAAAAATTATTGTACTTTCTCTTGGTTCCTTTCTACATGTCTACTTAGTGGTATTCTTTAAAAAAAAAAAAAAAAAACAGAGAGAGAGAGAGAGAAAATAATTTACAATGCACCATGAAATTAAGTAAGCTACTTAGAGAGAATTAAGAACTAATTGACTTTCTGGATCAGAGGTCTCAAGTTTAAAATCAAAATATTTGATTGGACGGAGATTTATGGAAAGAAAAAAGGGAAACAATTCATTGTGTAATTGGAAGGGCAAGTTGGTTTATGTTTTTAGCTTTTTCCCCTTTTGTTGTGACGGCTGGTTGGCACAGGTTTGCAGGCACGGATGAATTGCTTGGTGCCTCCGTCCTGAGTTTTGGGCCTTCTTTGAATAAAATCTGGTATTGTTCCCAAAAAAAAAAAATAATAATAATAATAATAATCATAATAAGGTAATCCATATCTAGGCTATAGGCCTATTAATACAGAGAAACAAGAAAAAATGGAATTTTCCTGATTTTCAGTCATCCTGTACTTCATTGCCTTACATCTTGAACACCAGAGCATAAGAATCATAGTGCTGGAAATTTTGTACCAAATTATACAACTTTTAACAAGTCTCGAATTTAACAGCCCATGAAAATTTTAACATTTTAATTATTTTCTTGCATAAAAGGCTAAAAATAATTTTTTTTTTTTTTAAAAAAAGCGTATTATATACTATCTTGTTATTAGAAAGTCTCGTTGAGCTGGAGCAAGTCATGTCAATTGCAAGCAACTTATTGAGGGTACTTGGCTTTTGTTCCGGCAATAAATAAAGATAATCTGTGGGTTTAAAACCAATAAATTATTCAGAGTGCGTTTAAAGCAGATATTATTGCAAATGAAATCAGTATATTAATGCACCAAACATGCTTGGAAATGCCACCGAATGCTGGATAGAATATTAATGTATGTCGCGCACCTAGGTTCAACTACAGGCAATGGCAGACAGCTAAAATAGCTTCATACCAAATTCTGATTTTGAAGCCCCCAACTATAAGGCCTGTTCACAGGAGCTGTAGGTAAAGTGGAAATGGTGGACACTGAGCCGGCATGTGTTTCTCTCTGTCCATGAAAGCGGGACCAAAATTGGAACTTCATATCAAAATCTGGGTGACATGTAAAGTTGAAATTGTGCATACATAGGATGGAAACATATGGTCCCAGAAATGCCAGATGAAACACTCTCCAACATCTAGCACTGTTAGTCATCAGAGAAGGGCTTCCAACAGAGCCCCCCCCACATCAACGGAATTATAATTCCTTTTAAAGGGCGTTTGATGCTTCTTTTGAAGCCTGTCCTTTCATTTCACCTTTAAAATCCTGAGGCGTTAAAAATTGAAACAAAGGGCGCGTAGTAATCTAATCTTCAAGTCCAACATATGCAAAAGCAGAATGCAGCCTTTTGAAAAGCATGCACATAGAAGATAAAGAGAGTTACTGCCACTAAAATGCAAGTCTCTTATATTGGAGAAAGAGTTATCCATGCACATATAATGTACATTTGATTTGATTTCTGAGATGTGCTGGGCCTCCCCTCTCTTTCTGGATTTTGGACCACCATGTGTGAGTATTTTATCAGGCATGTATTTTTGATATTGCAGTCATGTGATACTAAAAGACACCAGCTTTTGACACCACCTATCAAGTTATCAGCCAAATACAAGCGATCCATGGCAAGTCTATAGAATTCAAAAAAAATTACTTCATTATGGTGTGGTCCTTGAATTCAATTCTTGGCCTACAAAGCAGGCAGCAGAGTAGGTATGGACTAGTCTTCCTTACTAACCCTTTGCTTCACCACCAAACTTCCATTTATTTATTGAGGGAGACTAAGAATTTTAGTTCCATTTTCTTCATTTTTAGGATAGATGATAAGTACTTGTGATAATGCCACTCCTCAGACCTAGTATATCACTCGGCAAGGCAAGTGACAAATGCATAGAAAATGGGCTAATATGCGATAGCTCTTCCAAGTCTAAACGGCCAAATTGACCGTGCAATCCAGCTGGGATGTCAGCACCTAAATCAAATAGCTAAAGGGACCACATACAACGTAAAAAGAGACAATTTCCAGCTAGGCCAACATCTTCTCCAATAGAATGAACATAGAAGTGGGGACAATAAGACCTTGCATCTTCAAGGGTCCATTTCACTCAAGTTTTATCTGGCCTACCTGCCTGATTTACCATTGTTACATTCCCAACAATGTAAGAATTAACATTAAAAAGTTCAAACATCCGCACCAGAGAAATGAAATAACTGTAGAAAGAAATTTGATTGTTAATAAATATAATTTTCATAACAGCAAACAGGCACAATATGTCCAACAGAGGAGAAGAGTGTGTAAGCAACACCCTTGGGAAGTTGAATTATATTAAAACCTTAATGAATTGCCATCGGTGCCTAAAGTACAGGCATTAAAAGAATGATATTTGTGATGATTCAAGCAAGGACCCCAAAGGAGAAAATTGCAAAATACACATCAAGAGTACCATGAATTTCTTACCAACAAGGACTAGAATTACAGGCCTAAGCACTCAGCAACTACAATCTGCACTACAAAGACAGGTTCAACGAGCAGGATACAGACAACCATACAGGAACAATCACCAGAAAATAGAAATGGTAGCAGATAAGGTCATTAGCAAGGTGAAAAACAGCTTTGAGCTATTGCCTATGTGTGATGCTTTCGAAGAAATATCCTGGGGCCTGAAAGATGAAACATGTATAATCAGAATTAATGTGTCATAGAATTAATCAATGCGATCATGGAAAATAGAATAGCTATTTAAAATAGTATCAGTCCATACTTCTGCAATTTGCCAAGGGTACCACAATACAGGACATTGTCTGGAGCAGAAAGCTCAGTTTTGTTGTTCTCTTCTGGATTAATGACTCTGACATAAGTTTCCTGGCCAAGATACCATGAGTCGAGGTTTTCTGTTCTTAAGTTCCAGACTCCAACATTGTCAAGTGACACCAAAATTGCTGTCCACGCTCCAGGATAAACCTACGGATAGAGACAACATAATAAGCAAACTTTGAGAGGCACGAAAAATAGGGGAATTTTATGCTTGCTACTAGAGTACTTTTGGAAATTCTTGTGGCATTAAGAATGTCTCATTAACTATTGAGATAAAATGAAATTCTCAACTTATAACGGTCATGCGTGATTGCAATTTGGAAGCAAAATCAACATTGTCAAGTTTGATTACAAATTAAAAAACAGTTGGGCACAAAGCAACTAGGCGCCATAAGTGAAGCATATGTCAGGTTTTCATGAGCTGTTGAGCAAGACAATCCACAGCAGAAGATATGTGACAGCTTCTTATGGTTGTAGAACAGAGCCACCAATTGGCAAATCTGGTAGCAATATAAGCGGATTTTTTTCTGACAAAACCATCAATCACATATGACACTCCCACCAAGAAAGTTGGTCAACATGTTTGCTAGTTTATAACATAAATCAGAAAATGATAATTGAAACCATGGATTGAGCAGGATTTTCATGGAATCAAAAAAGACAGACAACAAAAAGCTATCAATTGCATACCTGTACTGTAGAGCGCGCAACACCATCCCACTTGTTATATGTTCCCCTGCTGTCCTCTGTCCATTCACCATAATCCATCCTGAAATGTATTGATTGAAGTTCAGGTTCTTAAAGCATGATTTCATAACTTCTCTTTTATAAATTTAGAGAAAATGCTAAATGGCAGAAATAAATTCCTACCCAACAACAAAAACTGCATATCCGCTTAGGTGATAGCTTTGCATCCTGGTGTCATTATTCTGAAGAATGACTTCCATAAAACCTCTGTATGTTCCATTTATGACTGATGTTTCTATTTTAGGAGGTTCTGCAAGTGGCCTAGTGGGAAAATCAAGTTTGTACACTCCCTTCACTTTGTGTTCATCAGCAAGCCTAATGGGAGTGGAAGGATTGACAAATGATATGCCACTGAGAGTTGTCCTCCTCTTCCCATTTATGGTCATTGGTGGCTTATTTTTCAGCACATAAACATCAGTCACATTGATTGATCCATATCTAAATGAGCCTTGTGGGTTAGGGCGTGCACCACTTGCCGAAACATTCCACCTACAATTTGAGGATAGATTTCTCAGAAATATTAACTGCACTCCAAAATTGCATAATAGTACAACAATTCCCTATACTAATGACAAAGCCCAGTTTCCATTTAAAGCCTAAAATTTTCTTTTAAAGCACTAATGTTATCTCCTATTTTTGAGTTTCCACACATACTTAATAATATAAGAAGCAAAAGATTCCAATCCAATCCATGAGTAGTTTCTTTTTGATATACTGGGAAAGTTGATGTTGCAGAGCAAATAACTTATGGAGTTAAAAGTTCCCAATGATTTTTTTTTTTTTTTAACCATTAAAACTGGAGAACATGGTACAATTAAAATTTGAAATACAATCAAAGTTCACCTGATGGATCTTGCTTGATTCATTGAGAAGGTCTTGTCATACTCATCATTTGGTGGATCTGGGAGGGGACCCTTTGCCTTGCCTTTAGAATTTGTATAGTGCAAGATGGCAACACCAGTGACCCTTTGCCAGAGCGATTGATTCACAAACCTGGCGCTGGCTACATGTAATAATCAGTACTTGCATTCTGATCCATGGTTACCAGAAAAGAATAAGACTGTCCTACATGTATATCCAAGCTAGTATAATTCTGCTGCACTGTATAGGATCCCTCAGACTCTGCTAAAAGCAGATTATGATTCTGAATCCTGAAATTCAAGCTAGTTGACGTTCCAATATTGTGTACGCGAAGGCGATAGGTTTTCCCTGTTCAATATAGCAAGCTGGTTATTAAAAGTGTGAATGTTGAGCCACAGTAAGTATGTCATGACATAACATTCTGCCAACAAAAGCCACATGTGCAAATCTTTTGGAAACATAATTGTTACTTAAAACAGGCTGAACATAGAAAATCTTGATACGTTCCCACAAAAAAAATGGAGGTAAATGAGAAGATGAAAAATATGCTAGGCTGTATTTTCACAATCGCTTGTAAGATTCAGAAAGCAGGGCATCACACACCAAGGCACCCATAAAATTATTTTTGCTTCATCAACTCAATTGTTATTGTGTTTGCTGCATGAGTTGTCTCATGTAAACAAGCCAATTAACTGAAAAAAAATTAGGAAGTAGCAATCCAAGTAGGCATAAGACAATTGCAATGGTACACACTTAGACATGGGAAAATTTTGCTGCATGTTGTGCACCGTAACAATCATAGTACACTGAAGAGCTGAAGATGAATTTCTATGACAAATGCAACTGGGAGCACCTAGTGCCCAGCATGGAAAAATAAAGTTGGAATGTTAATGGAAAAACCCTTTTTTAAAAGAAATTTTTTAAGCCATCTTTCACTAGTGAGATACTAAAGCCATCTTTCATTCAATGCGAAAACCAAGAATTACCAGGATGGACAGTGATTGTTTCATAGTCAATGCCATCAGGAACAAGAGTAGTGTTGTACTGGTAAGGGCCTTTGCCATTTATTAGAACTCCATCTGGCTTCCCAAGATCTTTCCCTCCATCAAGATCCTTCCTCAAAGCCTAAACAATCCAAAGATAAACCAGCATTAAACATTGTCCATTGCAAACTTCTATCAGAAATATAAGTCTACAGGAATTCAGTATTAACAAATGCTGACCGTATGATTCCTCTTGTACCAATCACCAATCAAAATGACAATGTCTCCATCTGGAGCATCAAAAGGAATTGGAATAACTTTCCTATTATTTATAATGAAGCTGCCATATCCACCAGAAGCTCTCTGCATATTGAGAGAAGGGAAATAAAGGAAACTCCCAATCTGATCTTTGACCTGAAACTGGTAAGTCCAGTTCCACTTTGGAGGAATCGGACAGTTAGTGCCAAGAACTCTGTCTTGCCATGAGCTCCTCCTCTGTTGAATTCCAGACCTAACACACCCATCAAGTCCCAAGCACTGGAATCAGTTTATATTAACTCTTATATTGCAGTTCACTATAAAATACCCCAAACACTAGCAACAAATCACGTTTTAACATCAAATCACAATACAAATTACGCTCATACTTCAAATCAAATTCACAGCTAAAATAGAAAAACGCAATAAATCCTACCAATGCATGAGCAGATTTTCATCCAATTTGTTTCTAACATTGACGATGACATTGTCGTTAGTGGTAACATTTATGGTGGGGCCAGGAAACTTGCCATTAATAGAAATAACCTGCAAAGTAACGCAAATGTAGAAGAGATTACAAGAAATATATAACATTTCATTTTCAGTTAGAAGCTCTTTGTAATAGTACAGGCCTAAGTACACAGCTCCAGGCTGAAACTGTCCCTGAACAGGATAAATTAACAGATCTAAAGCAAAAGGTTCAAACTTTAAGAAATCTAATGCAAACCTTCTCAGAAATGAAAATAAAGCTGAGCCACAGGAAGATATGAAGCAAAAATAGTGTGCAGAAGTGGATGAAATTTGTAAAAACAGAGAGAAAATAGAGAGATATAAAGAACAAACCTGCTGGGGCACACCAAGAGGAGATGCAGTAATGTAAGAGACCTCAAAGTCATAGGTAATTATTGGATCTAAAGCGAAACACAAGCTCCCCACCAAGCAAATGTGGATAACGAGCAAAGCAAAGAACCTACACAAAGCCATCATTTTAAGCTCCTTCTTAGTGAGGGTTTAATACATCAAAATGTAGAACCCAGAAGTTAGCTTCCTTTTGTTTGTATTTTACATTATCAGATGGAGCAAAAGAGAGCATGAAAAAAAAGAGGAAACTAGAGCCCCTAAAGAGTAAAGGAGGACTGCATGTGCTTCCGCAAGAGAGGAAGGAGGGATAACGGCTTCATTTCGCCTTTTCGTTATAAAAAAAAAGGTAAAATGGTAATAACAAAATACGTTAATCAATTATATGTTTGTTTATATTTACAAATAATTTAACATAAATATAAAAAATTTATTGCTCGTCTTCCTTGTGTTCTTTTCTGGGGTGGATTTTTCGGGGCTTACAAGTACTTTTAAGAGAAATGTGAGAGTTGGAGGAGTTGGATTAGGATTGATCGAGACTCGAATGACTGCCTTTGTTGTCGGCAACCGGTGGCTATCAATGGTAGCCCTTAGAAAATGTATAAATGTTATTAAAAAAATAATTCAATACATAATTACAACTGATCGGGAAAGTCACAAATGTGCAATAGATTGTCTACACAACTGCATCTTCTTAACGAACGAAGTGTTTTGTGGTAAACAAGACAGAGAGGGGGCGTGACAGTCAGTTTTCACTCGTAGAATCATAAATTTTATTTCTGGAAATGGTGCAGCTGATTGAAATCCTTAACTTAGTGCTCTTCCAATAAAAATAAAAATGTTAGATTTACATAAAAAAAAAAAAAAAGTGGGAGTCCTTAAGTGGCAAAGGAAGAGGAAAGGCTGTCATTATTATTTTTATTTGACAACATAAGCATATTCTGGTCTAATCATATTTTTGGTTGGCTAAAGTGGCTGTCATCCATGTCCTTCCACTTCCCGACATGACTCCCCCAACGTTCGGATTCCCTGGAAAAAAAAAAAAATTGCCACATAATTGCCAGCTATTTCCAACGGAGCCACATCTTTCATTTTGTGGACCCCACTTCATAAATGAGATCTTTTGGTTAGCGGCGTGAGGAATGGACAGTGATTGTGTGCGTGCGTTTCTCTTTTCGGTAGAGAACAGAATAAAAAAAAAAGTTACCTACTAACCGTTAGATTGACCCTGTATTTCGATTGATCTTGATGGGCCGTGGGTAAAGTTGAGAAGAGAGAGACAGAGAGAGAGGGGAGCTGAAATTGTGCACTAATAAAAGCAACTTTTAAAGGCTGTTAAAGAAACAGTAAAAGACACAACAGAAACTGTTTCGGACACCCCTCCAAAAAATAAAAATGGTAAAAGACCGGCCAAGTAGCCAGCAACAATATGGTAAATGTGATGTTAATGACGGTAAAATTTCCCAATTTTGATTCTGAGATTTCTTTTTTTTTTTTTTAGTTTTTTGTTAGTGAAAATGGTCCAATTCGGCAGTATTTACTGGAGCTGAGGCTGGCCCATTTGATAAGAAGTGGATCATGGCTGCTTCACAAAGAGCAAACTGCCCTCAGCCCAATTTGGTTATTTTATTTTATTTACTAGCTCGTGCATTGCATCTCCATTTAAAAAAAATAAAAATTAAATTTTAATTGTTGAAATAATACTTTAGAATAAATAACAAATTATTTACTAACATCTTGAGTTTAAAAAGAGAAATTTAAAAAAGAAACTTTAATGAGAAATTGTACAGGTAAGGGAACACTAAAGCTGATGAACTCCAATGTTGTGTAGAATAGAAATTTATTAAGCACCATTCTTTTTTCAGTATTAGAATTTGGATGATGATGATAATGTAGATATTGAATTTCAGCCAATAACATGTAATTTGTGGGATCGATTTCCTCCTATTTGTTGGTACAAACTTGGATATTGAACATGGATAAGCTCCACACAATCCTGTTTATCTTACTCTCATGTGATGGTCATTATGGGCGATGGACTTTAAATGCCACTTAAGGTCATTTCAGGTTGAGTACACAGAAAGAAAACGCAATGTCAGAATCATGAAATAATTTTGAGGATTCGATAAAATGTACGAGACTCATGAAATGGGACACCTTTTCTTACAAGTAATTGCTGAAGTTTTATCATGAATGTTGAGCTCACCAATACAATCATGTACTTTTCTCATGTACTGGTGGCAAAGAATCGTATGGCAAAATTGATAGAACCAGCTAAAATAATTGGCAGAACGGATAAGGCCATTATGGATTGCCCAATCTATTGGTCTTTGGAAGTGGGGTAGGGGCGTATGAATGCAGAATTCATTTGCCATATCTTGAGTGTGGAGGTAACAGTGGCATCAGTAGCATTGTTGAACAAGAACAGCCTTGCAGCTCCATAGATGGCCCTGGTAGGATAAACCCGAGATGTGATGCAGGTCCTGCCGCCTTGCGCAAAGCTCTCGATGATCGAATGATCCACCTGGTTAAATTGACACTCACAAATTGAGCAATGGTAGCCGATTATGTTAATCATAATAAGATGGTCAGTCACAACTTAGGCTCACTCACCAATATCCTCACAGAAAACTTTTCACCTTCCAGTACAGGAACATAGCTTCCATAAATCAGTTTGTTAACATCAGTTGCCACAGAAGACCTGTACGGAAAGCAGAATTGTAAGGAGGATTAAATCGGTCTGTAATGAATGTATGAGACTCTGGTGAACTGAAACCCCACAAAAATGCGAGCCTTTTGTACTAGAGACTCTTTTATTACAATTGGTACAAGTATCAGAATTTCTGAAATCAAGTACTAAGTGGGAAAGGAAATAGAAGCTATGTACCTTGTTTGGTCTGTGCAGAAGAAAGTTTTGAGTGTGCCATTGTTTTTGGCAATGTAGAAGTATACTGGGGTTTGTTCAGTGAGGCTGCCATCTGCAAAGACCAGAAACCCAAATGGTCCTAGTGAGCCACGTTGGGCTGCTCCGCCACTGCTGCTGCAGCTGAACTCTTCGTTGGCTTCTTCCATGCTCTCCAAAGCCTTCTTGTCTAACTCAAATTCAGCAAAGATGTCTAGCTGTATCACATTGCCAAGTGCTTTTTGTAAGCTAAACAGAAACTTGTATTTTTTATCTTTGCACTACTTTGTTATAATCTATCTAAAAAAAAAATTATCAATGCACACAAACCTGTGTAGCTGCCTCAAGATCAAGTGGCACGACGGAACCTGGTTTGACATCTACCTTGTCAAATTCCTGGCTTCTTAATCTCAAACTCTCTACCTCTTCCACTGGCCATTGAAGGAGATTGTTTCCAGTTTTTGTGTCCAATACAATTGTCCTTGGAATACCCTGAAGAACATCATTAAAAAGTCAAGAAAATTGTTAAAACGAAAGGATAAGTGTCCAAACTAAATGTCTCGGGTCCTATGAATTACATTGTTGACGACTGAACCAAAATGCATTAAACATGAAATTTTAGGAACTTAAGATAATAGAATATGAGCATAGACATTTCATTTCCATCATTAAAGCCGACATACCTGAAGAGATGCCCATCCTTTCTTCACATCAGCAGCTTCGCTATCAGACTCTCCAATCCAACCCCATAGCACTCTTCTCCCTTTGTTCGCATCATAGAACGTCTTGGATGCATAGAACACACCATAATCATACCTAATACCTATGCCAACATCAATCTTCGGATTATCTGGATACCATTTGGCAGCCTTCTCATCATAAGTCCCAAGGGCATAGTAATCATGCCTATCATCGTCAAGGCTCGTCTTCACCACATGCTTCACATCAGGGCCATTAGCAGAAGTATCCAATCCATTTTCGCTCTTTTTTGACACAGGGTAAAAGTCCACACACTCCCACATACCAGTACCAGGAACACCATGAAGGATCTCAGTTGACATCTTATAATTTTTGAAGTCCTCTGTATCATACACCAAGGCAATTCCAGTTCTATTAGTCTTAGATCCAATGATGATGCGCCACTTCCCTTCAGAAGTGTACCAAGCTGTTGTTGGGTCACGGAAATCCTTGGAACCAATGCCTGGAGGAGGGACTAGAACAGGATTGCCAGAGTATTTGATCCAATTCAGGAGGAGAGGATCATTATGGTCTGCTGGATAAGCAAGATTCTGAACTTGGACCGACTCGTTAGTGGATCCAGTGTAGAGCATGACAATTTTACCATCAGGAAGGATTGTGGCGGAGCCGGTCCAAACCCCATTCTTGTCATACCATTGATCAGCAACCATTGCTAGTGGAAGGTGAAGCCAGTGAATTAAGTCCCTGGACACAGCATGGCCCCAAACTATGTCACCCCAGACTGCAGCATTCGGATTGTATTGGTAGAAGAAGTGGTACCATCCCTTGTAGAACAGCGGACCTGGAAATTTTAGTTCAGTACAAATGTTAACTACTCAAAAATTTGTACATGAAAAAAAATTTTTCATTAAAAGATGGAACAGACCAAGAACCAGTTCTTACCATTAGGATCTGAAGCAGAATCATCCAGATACCCCAGTGTCGCCCAAAGGACAATTCATGCCAAAAAAGAAAAAAAACCATTGAAAAAGGAAAAAGATTAGGAACTTAGAATATATAAGTGAGAATTTTAAACCAACATATCAAGAAGGAGCCACCAGTCGTGGTCAGATGGTAAGGTAAGTAAACTCCTGGTTACAACAATCAGAGTTTATATCCTAGCACAGATCCAAAAAAAAAAAAAAAAAGAAGAAAAAAAAATTAATAAGAAGGAAAATGGCTCCCTTGTTCCAACCCAAAAAAAAAATGATTTTTTTTTTTAAAAAAAAGTTGAGTGTATCATCCTTGGTCCAACCAAAAGGGTGCATATTTGAACCATAGCTCTCTTATATTTCATAAATTCTCTACCTAGTAGTTTTGATCTAGAACTTTCAACCCAAATAAATGAGTTCTTGATCCCTAATGTCCTGTCGAACGCCTAAAAGGAATAATCTCTTCCAAAAGGCAACACAATACTAACAAAAAGCACTTGCGTCTACTCTGTACTTGTCTTGGTGTACTGTATTTTTAAGGATTCAATACTCTTTTTGGGCTAAGAAAAGGGAATTTTTTTTCTTTTTTTTTTTTGGTGCTAAAATATAACGTTTTCAGCTAAATTTAGACACCCATGTGTCTCGAAATTTAAATTAATTCCGTGTAAGGATCCTAACATTTGTCTTGTCCCAAAAAATATCATATAAAAATTTTTGCTGCAACGTGTTAGAATTAAATAGAGGATCTACAATTTTAGAAAATTTATAAAATCTTTAGTTCAAATACACGCAACACAAAATGGTCACGTTAACCCCCAACCTAAAATAAGTCTACTCCTTGAGAATAGAATTAATTAATCAATATAACACCACAAAATTAAATGAAATACAAGACAAAAAAAAATGTTTCTACTTCCTATTTTATTTACTCAAAAGTTGATGAATTTAATTGCGTAATTTACGGTTAAAACTTTGACCTTATTTGCGGCTGCTACTTAAACAAGGGCCCTCCTAGCCAATAACAAAACAGAAAAAAAAAAAACAAACGCACAAAACACAAACCAGTTATCTGGATGGCTGAGAGACGGGACCCATTTAGCATTAAGTATTTTTTTTTTTTTTACCATTTGAAATAAGGGGTAGGGTCAAAGTAAAATAATAATAATAATAATAAATTTTTTTTTTTAATTTTTGGATGGGGAGTCCACGTACTTTTGTCGAAACACGTTTCTTCAAAAATGACAAAAAAAAAAAGGGAATTTGGTGATTATGTGCGACAACAACGGCAAAATGTAATCAAATCTCAACAATATAATATCACAGTTTATTAGGCACGTACCAAGACAATGTCAAATCTTGATCTAGATTGAGCTCTTCCCAAAGTCAAATGCGTACACAATTCTTCCTTTTGGTTCCAAAATACGTGTAACATTCAAAATGCGCCCCCCCCCCTCCCCTCCACCTTGTTTTTTTTTGTTGGGTCTAAGAAGAATTTCCTAATTCTTCACCAAATTTTCAAACGCTTTTATAAGTTATCCCCAATATTTTTTTTCCTTTTGACGAGGAAGAATCCTTTTAAACACAATCCCCGAGTTGTTAATAATACGTTACATATCACACTTGAAAAATAAAATTTTGCTTGGAGAATCCCAATTCGAGACCATAAGACTAACCCATACAAAATATTGTCACTCTCAAAAATAAGAAAACTTCTAAAAGTACAATGAATAAAAAAAAAAAAGGAAAAGAAAAAAAAGGAGAGAGAGATATGAAAATGCAACATACCATTCATCCAATTCTGGAGAGGTTGGAAATGGAAAGCAGTTCTTTGCCATGACAACATGCTATTGTTCCATGGAAAGTCCTTGACTCCGCCAAGATCATTGTTGGACTTGTCCGACACGCCGGCGATCTTACTCCGAGACACCGGCCTCAAAGTCTCCGGCTTCACCGCTTCCATCGAGGTGGCCAATGCCACATTTCCAACTTCTTGCGAATGGCTACTACTTTTTGTCTTCTCTTGATTAATGTCCATGACACCAACAAACAAGATAAACAGAAACAACCCAGAAAATATCACGAAAAGCGCCGTCTTTCCTTTCCGGCTTTGTTTCGCCGGAGATCCAACGGGATGGGATCCATCTGGAAGAGGACCATAGCCTGTGGTATTGGAGACTGGAAGGAAAGGGCTTGAATCTGCCATGATAGGCGATCAAACGAGAAAACACCCTGCCTGTTCTATATAACAATTACAATAACTATAACTATAGAGATATCTATAAATATCGATAGAATTATGAGAGACAGGGAGAGAAAGTGGGAAGCGAGAGAGAGGGAAAGAGAGAGATGTGTTTGAATTGCTCTTTGATATTGTGGATGGCTGCTATATATATAGTAGTGCTCTGGTTGGAACGGAGGGCTTGCAATTCATTTCCTGCTTTTTCTATATGGGGAGGGAGGGAGGGGGGGGAGGAAAAGGAGACCGTTTAACTTCAAACAAATAGTTAACCGACATGTTTTTGTTTTGGTCTGAGAAAGGACAACTCACGTGAAATATGCAAAATTAAGGAATCCACGGACGCAAGAGTTGGTAGCGAAACGTTTTTCAATTATAATTAATTATAATCCTTAATTGAATATTTGTTGTTCAAATTCATTAATTGCAATGATACATCAAAAAAAATTGACATAAAAGATACAATTAACGATCATAATCATAATTATGTGCCCATAGGTCAAGGCACAATTTGTGTGTCAAATATTTGCGTCTTCCAAATTGTTTTCAAGAGCTTTGAGTCCGCATCATGTCACCCATTTTTACGGGAAGAGAAAAAGGGATTCAGGAGGACCGACCGAGGCCCCAGATGTCCGTGTGAATGTGTAAATCGTGCAGCTTGCCTGCCCAATCACGTTTAGCTTGCCTATTTTGGTTCTGGTCTCGCATCTGGGTCAAAGTTTTACTATTCTAATTTTCTTGTTTCATAAGAGAGTATATAAAATAAATAAGAGTCGGCATTTTCAACAAGAAATTTCTCAATCTCGACGTAAATGCATATTTGGATCCGACGTGGCCATATTGGTCTTTATTGGACTAGATTATTCCATGTTCTTTGCCTCTTCCCACAGCTAACAATTAAATATAAATTAAATTCCCCATAGTCTATGATAATTGGTAAGATTATGTTATAGAATCACGTAAAATATTACCAAAATCATCTATGATTTGATTTGGACAATATCCCTTAATATG
Source organism: Rhizophora mangle (assembly GCA_037832345.1). NCBI lineage: Eukaryota > Viridiplantae > Streptophyta > Magnoliopsida > Malpighiales > Rhizophoraceae > Rhizophora > Rhizophora mangle. The sequence continues at coordinate 3,723,563 of JBAPLJ010001938.1, read as the reverse complement.
TTTTGCATTTTGTGTACAAATCTCTCTCTCTCTCTCCCCCCCCCTCTCAATATCACTGTGAATTTCACTGCTTATTAACTTAATTTTTTAGGTAAATATGTGGTTACAAGTTTTTATTTGATATACTTTTATCACTTATGGCCACTGGAAATTAATAAAAAAAAAAAAAGAAAAGAAAAAAGGGTAACTGTCGGTGCTTTTTTACACGGTACGCAGCGATTAAACGTTGATGATATTAGACATGAGCAAACTTGTGGCTAAGTCAATTTGTTCACCCGCTAGAAGAAAAACAAGGAAGCTTCGTCCATGTCTAACACGAAATTACCCACGTTCTGACAAAGATTGGATTGGACAGGCGATGCACCTAAGCAACCTGCAGCCAACTTAAATCAAGTTCCAGTTTAAATCAATTTAATAAAATAAAAGTATCTAACTAGATCATGGTTGTAAAGAACTATTGTGCGTGGGAAAAAAATGCAGCTTAAGGTATAAATAAATAAGAAATTATCAAAATATAATTAAATTGTATATTGATTTCAAATAATTATTTATTGAATTCTGCATTTCTTATGGCCATAAAACTCTCTTCCATGGATAATTCTATGTGATATAATCCGATCAGCGTAGTCTATATATGAAATTGCCACGTCGAAAGGATGTCAATGAAGACCTCAAAAGAATATTCAACTCTGTGTTGATTGGAACCCGCCCTTTCTGTTTCTTTCGAAAAAAATAAATGAGTGCAAATGGGTGGTTGGGCGGATCGTGATAAACGCGAACTCACAACTACTTAGAATTAATAATTAAATTATAAATTTATAAAAAATAATTATAATAATACAATATAAATTCACTTTGTCTTTTTTGCTTTTGAAAAATAAAGCCGAGGAGCCATGTCTGCCCTCACGCAGGGTCCAATTACTAGTGAGTGCTGACTCACAACTAGAATGCGACTGATTGGTCTTCCTTGGCCACCAATCTCTCCTATTTCCCCAAGATCAAAGCTGCAAGATTATGCCCACGAGAGATGGGTGTGGCTTGTTGCACTTTATTAATGCTTTTTGTGTTTTTTTTTTTTTATCAAACAGTTGAAAAGATGTATTGTTAGTCATTTATTAATATTTGAATTTAATTTTTTTAAAATTATCCTTTTAAAATCAAGTGAGATTTTTTTTTAACTATCGATCATAGTAATTATCAAAATTAAAATTCAATATCTGCATTTTAACCAAATTATCCAACACATTCTACCTAGGCATAGTTAGCATATTTCAGCAAACCTAGGTCTACTACTTAAAAATACGTCGAAAATTATCTAAGATTTTTTTTTTTTTTTTAATCTCAGGTAGTTTTATTGGTGCATTATTGGAGGAAATAGATTATCACCAACCTTGAGATATTTGACTATATATAATGCCAGTGCTTTCAAGGTAATGACCAATCATTTGCTTCCAACCAAGTTCCCATTATTGAGTAGAAAACACAAAAATAAATACAGGAAACAGCCTAAACAAGCCAAACACAAGTACAATAATCAATCTTAAAATACACTAAAGAAAGTACGAGAACGTAATTCAGGGTTATCGTGCTCTCTATTTTACAAGTTAAGGTGCCAATTCCAAATTTGAAAATTAAACGATAAGAAAATAATTCATTGCGAAAAAAAATAAAAGAAAAAAAAAATTGTGCTTATCAAAATTCTTGAATGGGTTGGCCCTACCTTTTGCTGGATTGGCGCTCGTGCATGCATCTTTCCACATGCAAAAAGCCACATGGGTATATCACAGCCGCCAAGATTTACCAGTTTTGTCATTCGTATTGTCGTTCAGTTAGTACGAATTACAGAGCCAGTCTTTGTGGATGGTTGAACCGACCAAAGCAAACTGCATAATAACGCCACACATTACTTGAAAGAGGTTCTTTACATTAGATGGGACACACGGGGATTTAACAGGTCTCAGACTCAAGTCCAGGTTACACTGGCGTGACCTTGAATGCATACTCGTGATTGGCATCTTAATTAGGATCATACATAAAAATGAAAAATAAAAAAATAAAAATATACAACCAAACGTTCCTGTATTTGATGCCGAAATGGATTATGTGCCACTGATCGTAAAAATTAAGTGGCTAGCCATTACAATGAAATGGGCCCTGCAATTTTTGTCCTCTTTTTCCTTGGTCACACGGCCGTATCATTCAGTGCTTTGCTGTGTCGGTTAACTGACTGCCACCCCACGACACCGCACAAGGTGTGAAAAATAATGTTCCCCGACATTCGGTGCTTTATTACTCATTTTCTTTTGGTGGATTATTGTCGCATGGATTGGCTGAATTTTGACTTTTGCTCCAATGTATCTCGTGTAGAGTACGTTAAAATCAAATTGTCCTTCCGATTTATCATTGAAGCAAGTCTCCGTATGTCCGGAGCCCCAACTGGACCAACTTCATTTGTCTACACACGGTGAAGTACAAACTTCATTACATGAATACAATGGATCTTTGCACATTTCAGACAATCTTTACACGTTTTAAATGTAAATCTATATTGTTAGATACACATTTGTTGTCATCATTATTAACTATAATCATGTATAAAAAGGACAAAAAAAAATTATAATCAACGACAATAATAATACATTATATAAAGATGCCTCGGAGATAGTCCAATTCACTAAGCTCGTGTGAGTTTCCTCGTAAAGTAAATTATAATTTAATTAATTTAATTAATTTAATTAATTAAGTCACTCTAATTTTTAAAACTTTGCCTATATCACTGCACGCAGAAGAAAGAAGAAGAAAGTGGACGGGACAATGTTGTCAGAAACATTATTCAAGGAATCAAAATACCCATTGCAGCCCAATGATAAGGTGACGAATCAGCTTGGCCCTAGGCTTGTCGACAACCAAGACAAGTACACATTAAATCATTCTAACGAATAACTTATCTTTTTGTCAATGAGAATGAAAAAAAAAAGTTCTTTAGACAAAAAAAATGTCGAAAGAGATTTTAGATAAAATCACATTGTTCTTCAGTGGACTGAAGCTCAAAGAAAACTCTTCACTTGCCATTGTCGAATGAAATCATATTCATGCAATTTAGATTGACAAAGAGGCGACGTGGGTTCAGATAAAATGACACATTGTACCCTCATGATTCAGATAACAGAAGACGCGGCATTGGAGCATGGATATGAAGGTGAGACAGAAGTAAGGCGCAGTTGCACATGCATCTGCGGAGAGCTCACATATGAAAAAGCCAGACTTCGTGATATTTTGGTTAGGTTGCGGATTAATCATGCATTTTTTACAATTGCGGCAGAATGCTTTCATGAAAACAAGTATGAACAAAGGGAAAAAACAAAACATCAGTTGATGGGCTAATGAAGAACACTGGGACTGGTGGAAGAAAATAGAAATGTCTACTTGAGTTTATTCGATGCAGGCAAGATCTGCTGAGAAATGGACTGGAAGCTTCACACATTTGGGGGTGGCCAAATCTTGGAAAATAGCTCCTCAACTCGTTTGGCTTGATCGATGTAACCTTGCACCCCAACACGCAGCAGCTCCACAGATGCAGGCCCCATAGCATTTGAAAGACTTAATTGATCCCATTTTGCAAGCTGAAGGTAAACAGAAGACCGTAAGAAAACAATAACGGCAGGGGAAGAACTCAGGGCACAATATATAGGGTTCATCCTCTTTTGGCATTTGAATAGTAAGAACTTGGAGGTACACTTCTACCTCATTGTTCAAGTTGCCGTTAGTTTTTGGCAAAATACTTGAAACAAAAAGATGATTAGAAAATGAAAAGAAAGCATATTTTGCTATATTTCAATGGACTGTGACGTACAAGCTGCATCATTGTCTAGCATGGCTACAGATATGACAAGAAGATTCATGATGCGTAAGTGCAACAAGATAATGACCAGACTTAAACAGAAAGCAGACCTCTTCTTCACTGAAATTGTAGTTGGCAGCAGAATGGGGTGATAGCCTCCGGACAAAGGAATACTTCTCATCAGGGGTGGTAACAGACTCTTTAAGAGATTGCAATACCTTCAATGGTGCAACAATATAGTCAACCCTGAAGACAAAGCAAAAGTTAACAGTGAGTATGAAGCCTAGTCATGGTTTCCATCTGTCAAAATCTCAGGTCTATGTTGAACGGCCATACCCCCCACCCCAAGAAAATAATAATAATAAAAGAGTCACTTAGTCATATTACCCCAAAAGACTGAATAAGTCTTGCTTGTTCCGAACAGCTGCTGCCATCAATTTCGACTTATATCCATATTTGTGGATATAATTATAAGCCTTTGTCACCTGCAGGGGTATCAAGCATTGATGACATCAGAACATAATAAGAGTTCAAGAAATAATAATTGGTCATTGAGATATCATGGATTTAATAAATAGCAGTGTACACTCTTACATATTCTGTTGCCTATATATTAATAAAAATTCATATATAAGTTTAGGCATTCTTTCAACTCTCATCCACATTTCATCCATATTCACACAAAATTTTGAAGAAAGAGACTTTTTTTTAAGAAAAAAAAAAAACTAAGCCATTAAGCTGCATAACTAAAATTCTCAAACCAAATCAGCACATGAAATGCTGAGGTCCATGAGCATATTAAAAATTAATAAAAATGAAATCGTTTGACATCACAAATAATGCCCCAAGCAAAGGTATCCAGAAACAAATTTCATTCCAACCAAGTTAAGAATTCAGACTTGGATCCAGCTTGAAACTAATCTAATGAAATAGTTTCTTATCAAAGTATCAAGCAAAGCATCTAATAAACCATGTAACATATCAAGCCATTGTTTGGACAGTTGAGAAAAACATGACTCATGAGATCTGGTTTTTTGTTGTTTTCTCTTTTAGGAGTGACTTACCAAGGCCAAGCCAGGATCCTCTCCTCTTTTGAGAGAAGCTTCTATCTCAGGGTCACCAGAATGGTTGCGTGCCCAATCCTGAAGGAGAACAGATGAAACTTATAAAAGATATAAAATAAGAGCTTCACACTAAAAAAAAAGTAATAGATTTGCAAAGGGGAATATTTACCCTAATTCGTCCAACAAAAATCTGAATAACAGAAACACCAGCTTGGGCTGCAGCAGCTGCTTGAGCAAAGCTGAGGAGCATAGACCATTAAAAGATTGAGAAATAAGGTTTAGGACCATCCTAGCAAAAAAAGGGAGAAAGAGAAACTGTGCAAGAGGGAGGGATCCCCTCTCCTTTTTGGCATGTTGGCCCCTTGAGCCCTTTCCTTTTTGGTTAACAAAGACACCACAAAGCGAAATGTTTTCTTCTAAAAGAGTATAGATATTTTACATTTATTTGACTACCATCACAGAGTGTGGATTACTCTGACCAGCGTCACAATGTGTACCTGTAAACAAAAGTCAAATGTGTCTGTATGCCCTCAGCTTCCAGCAACCGCGAGGCCTCTATTCCCTGAATAAAAACCCAATGGATGAGGCACATTGGAATGAATATTTACCAACTTTCAAGTATGTGGAGATCTCTATGACACTCAAATGTAGAAATATTTTGGCCACCACATACTTGCCAAGTTGAAGGAATTTTGAATAGCAAACGCTCAGGTGGAACACCAACTTCATCATACAACTTCAGCAAGTCATGCACCTGCATATCATGGTACAAAACAACCATCAGATAGCGCAACCAGTCAACTGCCAATGAATAGCTAAACTAAACTGTGGACATGATAAGGGACATAAGCCATCAATCTTGGGTTTAATCTTGGTCCATGACCAAAAAGAACTAAAACACATACAAATATATGCAGACATGTCACGTATGTTTGGTTAAAAACTAAAGTGATAAACCTTCTGTTGCCCAGTCACATAGTTAATTGCATAAGCTGCCATGCATGCCTACATTGCTTGTTGAAAAGGCCACAACAAGGCAAAGTTCAATTTCCTGACTATGTTGCTTCTTTTGTGGCTATAAATAATTCAACAAAAAAAAAAGAAAAGGGAAAGAAAGAATGCATAACAGAATTCAGGGAACAAAACTCATTATGCTTCAATGTAACAGAAATTTGGAAATGCATCTCCAACTTTGAAAAATAGACAGTGCTTACCTACTTCATATGAATCAGTACCATGGAAATCTTAGAGCCCTAATCTCCAAATAGTCAACTCTCAGCCAAGGCCAGATCCAAATATTCCATTGATCATGATAGATTAAGAAAGTATGTAATATGCTTTTAAATGAGAGGACCAAAGAGGTTGCAGCATCTCTAAATTGAATTAATTGTGGCAGAACTCCCACCCCCACCTCCCATCCCGGGGGAAAAATGAGCAAGAGTGTAAGAAGTCAAGGATCAAAGGGATTGGAGCAATCAAATGAGTGGCATGAAAAAATTGCATAGAGTGTTTTGACCAAAACAAAATATATCATCAGCAAGCACACGTGCCAATTCACTAAAAAGTAAAGTCAAAGAAAGAACAAACAATAGAACACCATTTTTAAAATGAAACAAGGAGACAAGTCTCTATTATTCTTTTAAATCAATACACTGCTATGTATTACCAATATGGTAAACGAAATCAACTACTAACTACTACACCATTTTCCAAAACCATTACCTTCCTAATGATGCCATGTGTGTCAAAGAACAACCGTGCATCAACTTCTGTTGAAACTCGGCCAGGCACTAATTTTGCCAAATCAGCTCCAGCATTCACTAAAGCCTACATTAGGAACCCAGATCGCTGCATTAGCAATCCCACAAATCAATAACCATGCAAACACAACAGCAACAACAAATGATAACTAAAGTACAATGAAACCAACCTTATTAGTGAAACAAGCCATTCTCAAATCAGGGTTATCTAGGGCAGAACATGTTGAATCCGCCAAAGCCATATCCACAGTATTCTACAAGAAAAGAAGAAATTTTGCAGTAAACCATTTTTCATTTGAACCTAATGTATAACAAAACAATCTATCATCTTTTTTGAGGTAACAAATCGTGTGCTTACTCGAAATATAGTATCTGGGAGGCTACAGATACCCAGAATAAGGGAAGAACTAACAGTGGCAGCAGTTGGAGGAAACCTAAGATTGTGAATGATCATCAGCAAACAACCATCACATAGATAATCAACATTAAAAATAAAAAAATAAAAAAATAATAGTAAACGAGTTCTAAAGACATAAATGAATCAAAATACAATGACCCCAGATAGAAAAACATAGTAAAACAATTCGATTCAATTAAAATAAGGTTAAAGAAACAAACTTTTCAAAATCATCGAAGATGACAGTATCAGGAACGATCTCACTGAACCTAGACACTGCATCGAGCTCAGTGGTCACACCTACAACAAGAGACAAAAATGTGGCGTGAGAATATATATATATATATATATATATATATATAGAGAGAGAGAGAGAGAGAGAGAGGACCAGTGTCAAAAGAAACGAAGCCTGCAGAAGAAGCACGAATTTGAGGGAAAGATCGCTGTGACTTTAGCAATGAAAATGTCATCTGACTGGAAAGAAATGTTCTTTCTCCTCCTCTCTGTTTTCAGTTCACAGATCAAATCAACCACTTCACACACAAACATACACAGAGAGAAAGAGAGAGAGAGAGAGAGTACGTACGTGAAGAGAAGGAGAATTGGAGGAGAGAGGAGCAGAGGATGGCGGAGATTGCAAGGAGGAGATTGACATTTTACCCCGTAGGTAGATTTCGGCGAGAGAAGAACGACAAGTGTTGGGTTCTTTTTATTATTGTTATTCTGCTAACAGGACGCTTTGGATAAGTAACAGATGCTGTTTTTATAAGGATGACATGTGGAATTTTGGTAGTGATATTATTATTATTATTATTAAAAATATAATATATATTTATAAGTTAAATAATTGTTTAATATGTTATTAAAATTTTATCTTCGGGAAACGTTTTTAAGCCACACTCTCTTTCATTTAACTGTAATTTATATATTGATTTTTTGTTATTTATTTCTTAAACTCACCCAACGATATGAATTGAATCAAAATACTTAGTTATTTAATTTTTATTGTAATAGATTACGTTCTCAAGTATTTTTATTTTTCATTGTGGTCCTAAATTCAATTATGTTTATATGTGCCTGTTTTCCCCTCAAACTTGATGGCAACTGGAAGCAGACTCTTTTTTTATAATTAAAGCATAAATTTGACCAAAAAATTATTAAAATCTTCAAATCTACTTTTTCTGAAACACACAAGATATCGACTAGTCTAGTATTGGGAGTGTTTGCTCTTGTGTTCTTTTTGGAACATCTGTCTCCAGTGTTTGCCCAACTCAGCCATAGAACAAGTAAGAAAGAAACTAGTAGCAGCCGAAACATACCAATGAACTGTCTAAAAGTTTTGCATTCGAATTTTAGTTCATTAATTGAAAATACAAAAAGGCATCGATGACATCAAGCAACACTTTGTTAAAGCGTTGGTGGCACTATGCGCCATGCCAAAATCCCTCCTTCTCCAACTCCGCCAGCCTTGTCATTTCTGAAAATGGACATTACTGAGAGCCCAAAATGGTTGCCGTCCCACCCTTTCAACGGCCCAGCATGGGTGTTAGCAGAGGAGAAGTGGCCAAAATTATGTGGTCATAAAGCCTCCGCTCATGCCTATTTCTCGTGTCTCCCTAACATTTCTGAACTTACAGTTGTGGTCTTAACCAAATAACAAAAGCCTTAAAATTCCATGTGATGGCCAATGAGATGGCTTCTTGAGAGCTGGAGCAATCACTCTTTAGCCAATAATAGAAAGCAATTGGAATTGAGATTGACAAGGTTTCTTTCCGGGGAGGCAAAAAAATGAATGATGATATAAATCAACAATGTTTCCGGAAAGTCAAGGACCCATTTTGTGAATACTATAATATGCTTCTCTTAACAATATTCAATGGATGTCCCCCACCACCACCACCTCCCATCTTCTTCCATGTCACCAGGGAATTAAGAAATTTCATTACCTGCATAGGATATTAATATTGTTATTGAAGTGCTAAGCATCAGATCAGGACCAAAAAGCAAGAAAATAAATGTCTAACGACAATCAAAAGAGGGATTATGTATCACAATTTTTCACCTCTGCTGGATCTTTGAGAGAGCAAAACGCATTGGTTTCCTTTGGAATGGATGATACCAAGATACCATAACCGCTAGTCCTGTCCCGTAACACCTGATGTAATTAAGCATCAATGTTAGTGTTGTCTCGAGTATTCTGAGTACCACAGAATACATAAGAACTTGCGGAGTACTAAACTACTGAGTACCTTGAAAGCATCTTCGTCTGTGCGATCATCACCAATGTAAATTGGGAGGACGTCTTTCCCATCGCTTAGTCCTGCAGAACATGTTTTTAGAGAAAATCGGATTACTAGGAAAGTTATACAACCTGCTGTTTATCAAATAACTGACAAGATCAACATTGTATACCGAGAGATTCAAGCAGAAATTCAACTGCTTTTCCTTTATTCCAGGCAATGTCAGGACGGACCTCTAAAACCTGAATTGACAGAAAAGCAAGTCAAAATATTCCTGTCAATGCTCTAATTATCTATGAAGACTCAAAATGTTGATTGCAAGGAATAAATAGAAACTTTTTCAGTATCTAATAATCAAAGGAAGTACCTTCCGCCCATGATTTGACTGTAAGCGAGGGTAATCTTTTACAATATCATGAACACGTTGTGCAACAGTAGGCCAGTTCTGAAGTCAATCAAAACAAAACAGATCTTGAAACTGGTTTTCCAAACAGATGTCACACTAGTTTTAAAAGGATAAATTCATGTAATTATTACCTTCCTATCTACATTACGGTAATGTACAGAGACACAAAACTTGTGATTCTCAACTTTTGTGCCTTTGATTTCTTTAGTATTCTCGACAAGTATTCTAAAAACCTGCAATGAAAACTTAGCTCAGCCAGTTTATACCCTGCTAGTCTGATGCATTATGAGAAATTCCATTTCTTATGGTATATGATTGAACGACTTTGAAATAATCATGCACCTCATCGATCATAGGTATAAATTCTCCAGCGGGCTGGAACAGAATCACCTTCTTGCCCTGCAAAGTAAAAGCATGGAGATCAATGAGGAACTAAGAAACAACAACAACAAAGCCTTAATACCAAATTTAATTAGAGTTGACTACATGAATCTCTTCTCCTCATTTCATTCCAATGTGAAACTAAGAAAATACAATAAAAAAATGCATCAGACCTAGAAAATCTGTGGAGATGACATAAGGGCAAATACCTGTTGGTCAATAGATTCAATACAGTTTGGATGGTCACTGGACACATCCTGGTCGATATGGCCCACGATGTCCATTCCATGACTACCAGCATAGTAGAGTTCTGTTAGTCCTACCAGCTCAAAGACCTGGAAAAGTGCAAGAAATCAGCACCACAACGAGGACTACACAATGAACTAAACTGGTATGCAAATGCAAATATTAATTGCTCAAACGAGGACATCTCCGCCCACCTTATCACGGCTCCTTCCACTAATAATTGCCGTCGGAAAATACTTGGCAACATTCCTTACAGCAGAGCGCATCTGAAATTATAACTCCAGTCAAAGGATGAAACACAGTGCAGTAAAAGACTAATCAAAGAAACATAACACAGAAAGATACGAAAAATTCTCACTTCAACAGACATAAGGGCTTGATCTGGATCTTCTACAATGGGAGAAAGTGTCCCATCATAATCTAAAAACACGACTATCTTTTTGTTTTTTGCAGAATTTGTAATTTTCTCGAAACAGTTAATTGCGGATGGATACTTAAGCTGAAAGCCAGGAAACAGAGAAAAAAATTACAAACCAGAAATGTATAGGAAGAATCAATAAATGAGGCTAAAACATAATAGGTGCATGAATGAATCTTTCTAAACAAACAACAATGATGTGTGCATACCATCCAGGAGCAGTAAGCATTTTCAGAATCATCCGGAGCAACCTCAGCATTGAAATCCTTAATGAGCTTCTTGTGAGGAGGCGACGAGGATATCATAGCATCTAGCCACCCATTGCAGTGAACATCATCAAGCTTTCCAATCTTTTTCCTAGGAATGGCTATATACTTGCCAGAGGAGAAAGATGGTCCAGATTGTGAGTAGGCCAGCGGATTGGAATGAATGCTGAGTTTTGACTTGTTTATTGGTACAGGATCAGTGAGAACAGAGGAGGAATGATTCGACTTCACGTCCATTGGATCCAATTAACACAAAAAGAACTTCTTACGGTACAATTCAAGTCCAGGAAACTAGAAACACTTGTCCAAAACACAGGTTTTGGCTCCTTCCAAGACACGCTTTTACCCAAGCCTTTTATCAATGAAAAACCACCTCTTCAATTTTTTCTTATTAATGCTGCTAGGAGAACAGTCCATCAAGCGCAGACTTCCTGAAAACTGGTCGCCACAAAAAACCCCCATTACATTGGAATTCGGAAACTGCTCCAAAATTTTTTTCACCACCCAAACTTGCTGAGCATACCATTAGAGTAATACATACCTTCTCATCTCCAAAGCTGCAGCGCATTTATAGCAAGTGGCTGAGCATCCTTTAGACAAGTAAGGTTTTTAGTAAGAGAATGGTATGCACCTGCTCAAAAGAATGATAAAAAGAGTCAAGTTACATCCCCATAAACATTTCCTTCCAATGAAAAAATGAATTCTGTTTTTCCACAAAAGCAACTTAGAGTGTGCTAAGAGAAGAATTGATGACGCCAACATCAATTATTCCCGTGGATATCCAAAACCTCAGTTACATAGCTTCAAGCATCCTCATTCGTGAACATACATTGTTCAAGGTGGATTTACCTTATTTTGATTGATTCCAAAAATTGATAATCTAGTTTGATAAAATCAGTATCTAAGTCAGCTAGCCTGATTCTGACTTCAAATTAAACCAGCAAAAGTCACTGTCATACAGCCACAATTGTCAGAAATCGTGAGAATTGCACTCGTATGACATTGTTACAGAAAATGCCAAGAAAGGCGCTGTCTCAGGGAAACACATTAAGTAGGTAGCTCTCTCATTCCTCAAAGGTTCAAAATAGAAACACAGACCAAATCCAGGTAAAAAGTAATAGACTCAGAGATAAGACACTTAAACTCAGGAAAATCCGTCTCACCTAAAACTGAAAGTTTTAGCCTATTTCCAAGATCATCTAGATGCATCAAAGTATCTAATAAAAACGTCCGTCCACCGTACACATTAGTCATTGAATCAATGTTTACATCTAGATGCACACAACAAGTCATTTTCCTAATCAAGGAAAAATGCTGATGATATGAATATCAATAAATGGCTCTTAGATGATGAATTAAACATTTTAGAAACACAAGAATACAGACACCATATGGTGTGTAAATATGATTATAATCACATCCTAAACCACATAACTCCGACTAATATTATCATGAACTACCTCCAGGTATAAATATATTCATAAATATTTCCAGCTTAGTCACTGGAACATGGGGTGCCATTCTGGGGCTAGACGCATCCGAGTGTTAAGAAAGGACAGGCACTGAAAAAATTCTGAAACTTTCCCAATCTACCCACCAAGAAATATATATAATACATTAGTAAGACACAGGTGCTTACTGTGATGTGTTAAAGGATCGTCTGTTTATATTTGTCTGTATATGTTTATGATGCACACGATGGACCAACATGGGCCAAAAGAAACGTTGTTTCACTTGTAGCTGCTATGCATCAGTTTCAAGGCTCCATAATTTTAGATAAGCGGTAATAATTATAACTATTAATATTAAAATTATTTCCTTATGCTCTGGCATTGTAAGTTAGAGTTGCGAGAGCAATTATTTTTAGGAAAAGCAATCCGGAAAGCTGATCCACTGGGAAAGCCCACACAAAATTGAGAGTGAAAATCTCATGTTGTCTACAATGACAAGAGACGTCAACTAACAAAATGACCTTATATGTGGACCTGAACAGGAAAACTTAATAATGTAAGGCATAAAACAATTATAAATGTTCACCAAGTGACCCTTGCTTGCATGACATCGAGTCATTTGCCACCTCCGACACACCAATCAACTAAAGGCCGTCCTGTAATGAGCTAAAGCAAAACATTATTGTATCTTACCATAAACAGGAAGGCGTCTAAATCAGATCAACATTACAAGGAAATCCCTGTTCAATAGAAAGCAATTGGGTCACATCAAGCGAAAGTGATCAGGACACGTTTCCAGACCTAACAGATTTACCTTCCTGAAGGCAAACGACGAAAAGGGGTGTTTATAATAGAATATAGACAATATAAAAATGAGCTGTCTAAATCATCTTCTCTATAATCTGTGTGCACATGAATGTACCATGTACAAGAATTGAACTTAAGTGGTTAAAATATTGATCCAAAAGACAACAATTATTTTGTCATAAATTACGGCTATCAGAGAGAGGAAGTCAGACATCCTGTGGTGGTTACACCCCAGAAGCCTCAAAACCAAGAAAATAAGAATGAAAAATGAATGTGTAAACTCTAGAGCAAAATGGTAACATAATTCACAAAGCTTTATTTTCAAATTAACTGAAAAACAGAAAAAGATTTGAACTTGAAGGGTTAAAACCAAATAAAGAAAGATAAAACTCTATAACGTCTCACCAAAGGAACAATCCTTGTCTATGTGGTTGGCAAAAATTACATCAGTATTGTACAAAAAAGATCAAAAATAAATAAATAAATAAATGGGGCCGGCATGCCTAATTTACAAGTCAACCAACGTTGGTTTCCCTCCTTTTTCTTTTTAATTTATTTTTCCTGGAAACCAAAACAGAAAATGATCTCCAAAAAAATGCAATTCTTAAATCAAAACAATCCTGAAGACCCCTTCAAGGAACAAAAGTAAATATACAAGAATTGGGTGGCAAAATAATGAAGGAATGAGAAAGACTGAATATAAAGATTGAAGATAGAAAGATAAATCACCTCTCTGGAAACAAAGGCGCCTACTGACAATTCCTGCAGAGAGAGAGAGAATGAGAAAGAGAGAGAGAGATAACAAAGGCGAGAACGGAAGAAAATGAAACCAAAGAGAGGGGGTATTTATAGAGTTTGATAGCCCACAGAAGACGTGGTTAACAAGGTAGCTCGCATTAACGCTGTTGTGGGTTGTTGAAGCCGAAATCATTAATTTAAACAAAAAAACAAAAGGAAATATTCCAAAATATTTTTTTTACATCAAATGAAAATGGGAAGGTAAGGTCCGGTTAAAAATATATAGCTGCACAGAAAGGCAACGCTTTTTCATTTTTTATCAGAAAAATAATATATTTCACCTCTATATATATATATATATATATCTATATATATTAATTATTATTATATTTATAAATTATAGTTTAATTTAATAATAATTATTTATTATTTAAATATTATTAAATTAAAATAAATTTTTTAATTGAGACGCACGATGAGAAAAGAATTCGAATTAAATCAAATCAGAGAGAAGCAGAGTAAATCACCCACCTCGAGTGGACGAAGAAGAATTAGTACGGGGCCATGATTCATGAGTTTTTAGTTACGTGGCTACAAGTCAGTGTGGGCCCACAGTGAATCCCTGGTCAGGATTCGGCGTTTAAGTCGCGTTCGTTTGTTGGCCATTTATTTTTGGTTAAAGTAACATTTTGTCTAGAGAAATTCATTAATTTTAGGTAGAATTTTAAATTTGAATTTTCATTATACATTTAGTAAAACTGAATATATCTTTATATATTTATAATTTTAAAAAATATTAATTTTTTTATTAAATATTAAAATATATTTATTTTATAAAATTAATTTTTAAACAATAAATGATATAAATTTTTTAATAAAATTTTAAAAATATTATTTTTATTTTTCCTTTTAAAAAAATAATTTCAATTTATTCGATATTTTATATTTTTTTTTCTCTTTTCTTTTAACATTCTATTTTTGGAGTTAATATATATATATTTTTATAAAGTTATAAGTAATTATTAAATTCTTAACGACAAGAAATATATAAAAAAAATAAAAATTAACTTTAAAAATAAACTCAAAATGCTTTCATAGTCGATTGATTTTACTTTCCCAATTAAACATAAAAAGAAAGTGATTGCTCCTATGACAAGCATATTAGCCCATGTAAACCATGCAATGTAATACAAATTCGCTATGAACAGCTTGAGCATACGTTCACACGTGTGAATGCTTGTGGACAAACAAAAAATAAAGTAAAAAAAAAAAATCAAACAAAACATTGACATCTAGTAATTAAAATATGTTTGGTTTTACCATAATTTCTCTTTTTATTGTATTGCATGAGATAATTAACATTCTAAAGGTGGTTAGTTAAAAATTATGAATTATTAATACTGGTTTAAGACCACAATATTCCTATTTTTAATTTTTAATTGTTCAAAACAACCAGAATCACTGCTTGGTGGACCAATAACTCAATGAAAACATGTTCTAAGGTACACATTACCTCACACAAATTTCTCTTAATACAATGATGGTTAATAATTAATTTTTCACCTTAATCCATATTTGTAAAAAATTTTGCAAATTACACGTAGACTCTATGCCCCACATAAAGTCAAAGTCTCGTACCAATTTGACTAGGCCCACCGAGTTGGTCGCCAACGCAAGATATCAATCTATAAAAAGTGTCGAGACTTACTATCTTAGACATTTACGGTGATTTGAAATGTAATTACTACTTGATAATACATGTGGTAAATATTAATAATGCATAATCAAGGATAACAACGGTAACGGTCGTCAGTTGCGGAAAGAGGCGCGTTCAATAACGGGCGTTTGCATTTGACGGTGGAAAAAAAATCTTGTGGCCACTCACATGGCCCACATCCGAGCTCGCTGGTTCACTTTATTCGGAAGGAAAAAGCCATGGGGCGAGACTGGTGAAGGGAAATACGATGGGCTGAGGTGATTTGCGGACTTCACTTTTTAAAAAATAATTTTTATTTTTCTTTTTAAAGTATATAATATATAAATTAACACAAATTCTATGAATTTGTCATTATAATAAAATTATTAATATTTTTTTATTTTATAAATAAAAATTATTATATTATAAATTATATAATTATTTTTTAAATTCTCTTTTTTATTTAATTTTTTTAATTATAATAATTTTAATTTATAAATTTAAACTGATATATTATCAATCAAATAAAAATTTATAATTAACAAAAATAATTCATATTTAAAATTAATTTTTAAATAATTAAAAAAATATATATACATAAAAAATTTACAACAAATAATTATTATTTTTAAAAAAATATTTAAAATAATATAATTTTATTAACAATTTATTATTATTATATAAAATTATATTATTATATAAATATATTAAAAAAATATAAAATAAACATTAATATGTTAAAATTTTAATTATAGTTATAAAATAATATGTTAATAATAATTAGCTGTAATGATAAGTCGTTCTCCATTTTACATGTTTTTCTTAAAAATTTTTTATTATGTAATATTATCCATTTTACGATTATTACATGTTCCAAAATCTTTGAACTTCTCGAATGAAATTTCTGGCATCTGCCACTGTCACAATGGAACAAGCAGATTATTAATGGGAAGAGACGCCGTCTGATCCAGCGGCGCCGTAACCACCATTAATTCTGAGATGTTCCACAACAAGCTACCCTAAAATAAAAAATAAAAAATAAATAGAAAGAATCTTATTAACGCTAATGAAGGTAGCTATTTTTGGGTTCAACTTCTTGGATATTAACCATTAAATTCAGATAATAACATTTTAGTATAAATATAAAAAATGCAAGGAATTGAACTCGAATTAACTTCAGTGCAACCTTAACTTCAGTGTGCGTCTCAGTCTTCTCCCGTCCACCCACATCTTGTCCAATTAAGAAATTACCCTCCATAACGTAATCTGGTCGAGAGAATCGTTGCCACGGAGCTCCGAAATCTCATAATTGGACCTTTTGATGGGTTGATCGGTTTACTTTTGATATGTACGTGTCGTTTGATCCATTCTATCTGCAATATGCTCCTATTTAATTAGTCGGGTCATGTGTGATGTTATTATTTTGAAGAAATTAATATGTTAAGCCTTTAGACTTATAAGAAACAACGGAAGTTCAAGACTTGTAAATCTAAAGATTGTATAAAAAGCAGTAATATCTCATTTTAATCATTAAAAAAATAATAAAAAAGAAGAAATTACCCTTTTTTTTATTATTATAATCTTAGGATTTAAATGATTACACTTCATCGGCTTTGGCAATTAGGCCGATCCTGAGAGTCCAACACACGGTAACACATAATTAAATCATCAGTAAATTAACCTAGACAGGTACATTGCACTCCCAAAACATTAATTATTGGAAGACACCAATCAAAGGCAAGTGATAGCTCGTTTCTTTATATCTGCCAACCTCGACCATGTGGGGGATGTAGATTGGTCCCCATGCCAATAACTCAAATTCTTTTCTAAAGGCTGCAGATTGATTAATTAGTGTCCTATTGTAAACGTGAACAATAAACTATCAGTTCGAACAATTCTACTCTAATAAAAAATTAAAAAAAAAAAATCCCATAGCTCCTAGATTTGCTTTCTCAGGCGCATGAATGTATCTAACACATAAAAACAAAACAAATATTAAATTAAGTTTACAAGTAAGTTCTTTTAATGAGTTACTTTTGACACTCGAGCTATGTGCATTGGGGAAAGTCCATCGCGCGAGTCATTTAATAGATTTTCTAGATGATTTTGATTATGTTGATTTCTTGGTTGTTTCCAACTCTTTGCTTTTTCCTCCTTTTGTTTCCATGTTGAAAGTAATTGCCTGTTGATTGATCATAGATCACTGGCTAGCTATAATATATACAAACATTGGGCAATTCCAAATTTGACTTTAGATGCACCCCCTGAATTTTAATCAGGTCGGCAATCCTGTCACATTTCAATTTCAGCCTTTTTTTTTTTTTTTTTCCCCTAATAGCATTCAATAATTTACTTGTGTAGCTTTCTTCAACTGAGTGGAATTTTTTTCTATTTTTTTAAAAAAGAAAAAATTGCAGGGACTTACCCATCATCCCTTGGTCAATAAACTGAAGATCATATTCAATCTGTCAACTAGAGGTACAATTCTTTGAGTTGTGCAAAGCAATCTTTGGATGGAGAGGTGGGCAACGACCATGTTTTTCGAATGCTTGAACACTTTAAGTTGGTTACTTGTATAAATTAATAGACACCCTCATATAGAAAGACTGAGACTCTACAAAGTCTTATTACCTTTATTAGGTTGAATTTGGACTACACGGCATGCCATACAATGAATTATTTCTTAAAAGGTTTCTGCTGATTAACTTCCAAGAAGGTACAAAAGTGTAAAATATACATGGTTGGTAAAGGTCAACATTTCTGTACCCCACCATGCGTGCTGTATTTGTTATTGAAGTTTAGGTCCATACAATTTTCACTAAACAATGTTACCTGAAAACAACCAGCAATGGCCCGCAATTGTTATTGAAGGTTGGCATTGCATTATTAGATGACTTCTCTCCTCCATACTTGAACGAATTCCATCTAGAACAAGCAAACATTGTTTGTTTCTAGGGAAACTGTATTTGCAGTGCTAGTCGGTAGTGTATTAATTGCTGTTCGAAACTGTAACATTGCTTAACCAATAAGCAGCAAACCACGATGGCCGAAAGGGGCGCCCTACTGATTTCAGTATCACGAGATTCTAATAACTCTGTCGAAATTCAGTATCAGTGGGATCATACTTTTCAATTCTTTTGCATATTCTAAAATAATATATATAATTGTCAGAACGACTACTGGTAGATATAATTTTTCAATCAACCAAACCCATCGAGAGATGCAAATATAACCGAGAAACTAGAAAAGTATGGATCAATGGTGGGGTGTTCTCTTTACTACCTAAAAGCCCATTTTTACATTGGCATGGGGGGTCATTTAAACGTTTGTAAGCTCCATGTGTGGATGTGGTTGAGATCGAAAGTATTTATTTATTTATTTGTTTTAAAATTACTATAACGTTTCTATTTGGCATCTTACTGTTTTTCTTCTAAAAAAATTGAGAATTTATTGTCAAAGGGAATTTTGATTGTTTGAGAAGTCTTGTCTTTTTTTTTTTTTTTAAAAAAAGAAAATGATTTTGTTGACTAGGAGAAGGGATGTTTAGATATGAGTGTTAATAAGAGAAAAGCACTATTTATCATCACTACGGATTTCATCCCTTTCCTGCAGTTAAATAACCTCTTGAATTTTTTTTTTTTTGGAACAATAACCTCTTGATTCTGAATAATAGTAAAACTTGTAAAGGGAACTAGCACAGAGGTGAAAGGACTATTCCCTTGTCGTTATTCATCTGCAAAAAAATTTTCTTCGTGGAATTAGGAAATTACGTGAGCAAAAATAATCAAACAGTGAAAGTAAAAACCCTTTGTCAAAGTGTTTGGCCGTCCATTGTCGAATCAACCTCTTGACTTTTTAAGTCAATTAGCTGTAATCATGTCTTTTTGATACGCCCTCTGTGCAGGATTGAACTCAAAAAATTGAAAACAATACTAAAATGACTTTATTAGCCGAACTCAAGCCCACATCTCCTGATTCTGAATTATTGTAAAATGATCCGCTTATAGATTCGAGTGTTTTCTTTCTTGTTAATTACTAATAGGTTAACGGTTTTTTTTTTTTTTTTTTTTTTAGTGCAGTTGAATTGTAGCGGAGGAGTTAACTATATAAATAAAGTTTAAAATTCAGACTTTAAATCTTATTTTAAATTTAAATTATGGTGACTACTAAATCATACTTAATAAATAATATAATGGTGGTAGGTATTATATAAACTAAACTAGTCAAAAACGAATACCCTTTGTCAAGTGTAATAAATTTTTTTTTGCATTATTTTTATTATATGTATAAAATTATATGCAGTAATTATAATTAAAAGAATAAAATTAAAAAAATTATTAAATATAATTTAATAATCAACAAAATTTATGTTTGAAATAAAATTTAAGATGTAAAATTGTGATACTTTTTATGATAAAATTTTTTTTCACTTGAAATAAATAAATAAAATTTATAAAATTATCTTAAATGCATCAATTTAATCTTAAAAATTTATGTTTAAATTTTTAAATTTTAATTTAAATATATATATTATGAAAATAAATAAAATTAATCTTATTATAATAAATTCTTTTGTAGCTGCTAAGTGAAAGCAAGAAGATAAAAAAAAAAAAAAAAAACCAAATAATTTACCAAAAACGACGAAATAAAGGGGGGACCTGACAAAGACCTAAAGAATCACATCGCCGGTGAAACCATTGGCCTAATTAATGATGACGTGGCAATATACCTAGACTTTTTGATAGGCACTTGACGGGCGATTTCGGTGGGGGTGTTGTCTCCCTAAAAGGCACAAATTAGGAGGAAGGTGCACTGGAATCGAAGCGCTGACGTGTACCCACAAGAGCCATGACTGGGTACTGACCCGGACCTTCTTTTTCTTTTTGTTTATAAGAGAGACCGTGACAAGGAGTGAATGTGAAGGGGTCGTACTCGTCCCGGTCCTTTGCATTTGGAAGAAAACTCATTAAAATAATAATAATAATAATAATAACAACGACAACTGTACAATGCAACCAACAACTTAGTCGGCCTTAAAGTTACGTACGACTAAAAACTGGTTTTAAAATTAAATGTAAGAAATAATAAATTAATTATAATTAATAATTAAAAATTAATAATATATCTTTACGTTTATTTTTTTTTTGTCTACATAATTTCTTTTAATAACACCTAAATTAAGACCAAAAAGAAGATCATTGCTTTATATATATATAAAATAAGAAATGAAAAAAAAAAGAAAATTTTGAAACAAATTTTACTAATATAAGTATATGTAAGAAAGGAAAAAGGTGTCCAATTATATCCTCTTATGTTACCTCGTGTCAAATTCTCTTTTCTCCATGGACTCGTGTAATTCAACAATGCGGATGCTTCTCCCAACGAGCTAGTCTCTGCCTGCCATTGAAAACTGATTAGGTTTGAACCTTCATCATTCTCTCCCTCTCTCTCTCGGCGAATTTGATGGGAGATTTGATTTAATTGATAAATGTTGGGTGCGCCAACTTCTACGTGTAACAAAAGATGCCTTTGATCTATTTTCCATATTATGATGGACGAGTTAAGTACTAGAGGAAAAAAAAAAAAAAAAAAAAACTGAAACCATGCTTCTAACCGACTTGGACGAAGAATTGCTTAACTCTTTTTTTTTTTTTTTTTTTTTTTGGTTAATGTCAAGGATATTCTCAGGTAAGATTCTAGGTCAACTAAAATTCAATCATTTCCCAGTCCATCTTGGGGCATTCAGAATTTTATCTGTGAAGTCCTCTAGCAAGGAGTATTTTGTTTGGATGCATAGACCTGTTCACAGCGAGGCCCATCAGGATAAACCTAGGCGGTGCCCAACAATGTGGGAAAAAAGTAACAAAGCGTTGATCTTTATGACAAATAAAGAAGACTTCACTTATCGTAGGGCACCTGACATGGCTACTTTGCTTGCAAGCAGAACAACAAAAATAGTCAATGGGAAAGAGACGCAATTTGAATCTGCGACTGCTAGATATTTTTTTTTAACATTAACTGAGAACTGAATTTTCATATTGAGATTTATTATTAAAAAGTAAGATTTATATTAAGAGCAGAATATTAAATTTTGCATTCATCAACACTGAAATGGGAAGAGACTTACTTGACCCAATAGTATTCAAAAAGTTAATTTTTTTTAAATAAGAATATTAACAAATAATTTTTTATTTAAATTTATATATTTAATGACCAATATTTTTATAATTTTTTTATTATTAAAACATATAATAAAATAAATTTTTATTCAAATATCTTATTTCACTACATTACAATAATCATTTCTTTATCAAAAATTTCAAATAAATCATTATATGGTGAAATTTCTTTATATGAAAATGTATTGTTTAAATAAAAGTGAAGTATTACTATTCTGAGTTCTAATTTATAATTGTATATTTGTAGTATTTCTTATTAATTGTGATCATTTAACAGTTACAGAATTAAGTTTTTACCTCTATATCTTGCATTTTGAAAATCTGTATCCATATGGGATTTTCATATATAGTTCTTGTCTGAAGATATTTATACTAATAATTGAATCACGATTCCTACAAGGTGGCATTGTGAATCAAACACACATCACTTATACTAACACATCGTAGGTTTCTAGATGGCCAATGCCAGCCAAGCTTAGCGATGAAGATGACCTATTTCACACAGAAGACAGGAGGAGCCAAGGGTCGCAGCGATTATCACTGTACCATCATATCAACATTGCTGATCAAGTTGTTTCTTAGCAAGATAGCGGTGAAGTGATCTTACAAACATTTAATTCTACCTACTATTTCTTCAAAAGAAGGGAAGAAAATGCTTGCAGATTTACGTTTTTTTTTTTTTTTTTTGGTTTAGTAAACGATTCAATAGATAATAAATTATACAATAGAGTTCATTTTTAAAAGTTTTAATAATTTTTATATTTTTTTTAAAAAAATTTAAAAATATAAACCTAAATTTTTTACAACCGAAATGTGAAACACATGCCTTAACTTTTGAAGGTGTACCAACTTGTTGCTAAAGTCCAGCACAAGGTTTTTGATTGGAGGGGAAATTGACAGCTTGTTGCTAGCTAGCTTGGAAGTGACAAAGCTGACACAATATTTATATATCTCGAAATCGCGTTGTCGGCCACTAAGCAAGTTGTCTGTCATCTGCACAACGTGGCGAAATTCCCATCATTTTCTCAAATTGAAAAGATCCCCGTGGAGGTGTTTTGTCATATGATGGTTTGAGATGGCGTCATGCCGCGTTGGCCGTCAATTATTTAATATCAAACTTTTAGCAGAGGTCAAGTTTACTTTTGCATCCACGATGAATTTGCGTAAGAGTTGGTAAATTTTGGGTGAAGGACATTCACACCGGCCATCCCTCGTTTGTAAATCCTACAAATATACTACATAATCAATACTCAATTTTCCTAGAGAAAATACATTAATACCAAAACCGGTTAATTTGCACTAATACAGAATTCTCTATATGAAGTAGTGGAAAGTCGTTTTTATCATAATGTTTTGTTGGGAAAAGGGTATGAAACAGTTAACAATCACAATTTTTTTTTTTTAATTTTTTTAAGGGACCTTAATTATTTGCGATTAAAATTTTTAAAAAATTTATGAAGATTTTAGAATATTAGATAAATAACAACTCTAACAGTTCTAGTTCTCTCACAGTGCATACATAGATTCTTCTCACATCCCTTGGTTCAAATTTCGGACCCCCAATTTGAAAGTTCAACGTCTCAATCTCTGAGTATCCTCTATGGAAAAGAAGATTGCTAATTAAGTAACTTGATTTTATTTAACAGAAGGTAAGAAACTTGGCTGATTAAGAGATTTAACTTTGGTTTTGATGAACCCTGAAGCATGAGCGAGTTTGGTTGGAATCAAACTTGCTGAAGGGTCCAGGGAAGGACAGAATCTGAATGGCCTTAATGGAAAAAGCAATTTCCAACAGCACCTGTTTCTCTCCGTGTCTCTAGATAAAAAGACAGACCATAGACGACAAGAGCACGAACAATTTGACCAAAGCACAACCTATTTAAAGAATGAGAGAGGACAAATCAGAAGATCCTGAAGGGACTCACATTTTTATGGTTGTTTTGTCACCTTGTCCAAATGTCACAAGACATAAGCAGAGATCAAAATGATATTCTTTTATTCTCGATACAGAAATCTGAAGTTGAGTTCCAGATCCTTGCTGTTCGTCAAAGTCAAGTTCACACTCGAAGTAGAAGCACAGAGTCTTTAGTCTATCAAAGTGCTCGTGGGAAGAATCCTGAACTAAGTGCATATTCTTTGACAAATGCTCCGGTCTGATATCATGTTAAGAAAACATTAAACTTAAAAATTTAAATTATCGAGTAAAAATATTACATATTAAACTTTAAGAGCTTCAATATGCATGGCTGCATTGCGATTTATCTGAAGCAAGTCTCGTTAATTTTGTGGCTTCGTATGTGTTATCAAGGCATTTGACAAACTTATTAAGATTCTTAATCATTTTGTGATTGACTATGTGCGTATGCATTTAACAAACATATTTGGATTCTTTTCTTTGGTAAAACATATGCACGACCTAATCAAAAGTAGTATGGAGCATGCTTACGGAAAGAAAAATGATGACCATGTGAGAGTTGAACTTTGACATAAAAATAAAATTATTTCATTGTGATTCAATATGACAAGTTGAAATCATAGATTTTTTTTTTTTTTAAAATAAAGATAAGGTTATGCATATTTAATTGTATAGAAATCTTCTGAACTGAAATGCTCGTCTATCATAACAAGATGGAAAGAACATTAGTGAAATTGCATCTTATGATATATCCCATCCAATTGTAATTTCAACAAAGCCTTATATATCTTCAATTCTTCATTTTAAAAATATCCAAAGAATTTTGAGGACTTCTGCCTAAAAACTAGAAATCCCATTTTTGTTTCTTCCTCTGGCTGTTCTTGCAATTCCAAACCAACTTCACCTCATTTTGTGGAATTCTATATAACTAGTTTTGTGGAATCCTTTTTATTTCTTTCCTCAAAACCACCAATCTAAACTAGCCAGGATAATACATGTAACACCCCCAAAACTCAATCAGCCCCTATGCATTGCCTGCATTAGTGAAATTCCATTACCATAATACATATAATAGTACTTATGGACCAGCTAGCAGTCCTGGGCTAGATGAAGCAGATACCATGCACTGAACAACAATTTCAGGTTGAGTCGATATCATATTAGGATGGGATGGATTTATGCATTGATGGGCCTTATGTGGAATGAGTCCAGTGATATGATAACTAAAAATATCTGAAATTTGCCCTGTTTTGAATGCAGGAGCCAATTCCTGGATCCTGCTGCATGTAATTGGGCCCCCATTTGTGTTTGAAGTGAATTGAGGTAACATTTCCTCAGGAAAATTTGAAGAGATACTTGGAAACTTGGGGGTTATATTTCTTTCTGCTTAATGCTATTCTAGAACGACCCCAGTTACATTCCAGCGGCACCAAATGCATCCCTCTTGTTTGGTTTGTTAGGACTAGGGATTGAACCCTAGACCTGAAAATAAGATTTAGATTCTATCATTAAATCTTGTGGTTGGTCGCCACCAAATGCATCCTTTAACTATGCTGAAACAAGGAAACATCCTGCAAAATACTTTTGGAATATTAGATGATTACGCTTCCATACGCATTCCACACGGTTCATTGCATTCAGTTGATGGAATTGAGCTGTAACCTCGTTTCTCTTTGTTCAACTGTGAGGACAGATCAAACACCATGACTCCGGACTGTTACCTATTAGGCTATCTTCAATTTTTTTTTTTTATTCACTGAGTTTTCCAATGCCAAAAAAACATACAAGTAAATACAGACAATTAATTAAGGATATATAAGCAACTTGCTTTTCCATTTTTCAACTAAACTTCTCATTTGACAAACTAAAAAGATCAATTTTTTTCCCATGCACTGAGAAAAACTGCTACTTAAGCATGTAATTGGTCAATTTCACACAATTACTGATATTCCATCCCCTTATTTGTAAAATGAGAAAAGCCTTGTTATGGGGAAACATAAGATGTACAAATATCCAGAGAGAGAAAAATAATAATAATAATAACTGAGAGAACTTAGGTGAGTACTTGGGAACTAGGTTTCTGAAAGAGGAACTTCTATTCCCTGATATAGAGAGAGAGAGAGAGAGAGAGAGAGAGAGAGAGAGAGAGAGAGAGAGACTCTGTAAAATCACATTCAAAGTCCCATGCACACAGAGGTAATGTCAAAGTGCAATATCACCATGCCAAAATCACAGTCGAAGACACTGAAACAACATTCACTTTGCTTACAAAGAAAGAAGACTAAAAATCCCATTACAATAGCTGTCACCAATTTGAGAACAAGAATGCTGCATAGACAAACAACTTTATTGAAACCAAATCTTCCTCCAACTACCAAAAGATTCACAGACCTAATACCCTGCCAACAAGTTAACCCATTGGAGAATCAATGCTTTGCAAAGCCAATACAATAAAAACAAAGTATAAAGAAAGAAAACAAGTGGACGGTTAAGAAACTTACTCCAGAGTTCCGGACAGAAAAAGCCAATTCAACAAATCCACCAAAATTGTTGCAGTCCAAAAAACTAAGATAAATAAAAACTTCAAAAGCCAACCATGCCAATTCATTCACGGATTTGAATCCTGCACTTTTCAAATTTACGCAGCAAATGGGGATCTTGAAACCCAACAAGAAATTGGGCTAAACCTTCAAGAAACAAAGCCCCCTGATACACATCCAATGCCCCAACAATGTCTGATATAATACTGCTCCTTAGGCGATTAGCATCAACAAAAACACCCACCAACTCTTCCATTTCCACTTTCATTGCCTCCCCAACATCAATTATTTCCTTGTTCCCCCCACGGTTCACCCAATCCTCTACAACCATCCCCACAAACTTTGCCTGTGTCCTTTTCATTCTGTCCATGAATGATGGAACCATCAGCCTTAACCCGCGTTCAATCTGCTCAATCTTAATCACCAAGGCCTCTGAAGGGTCCTTCCATGCCATCACCACCTGCCAAGACCGGCCCAAGATCACACCTTTCTTGCCATTTTCAATGTCATCATCATCGTTGTTTTCTCTATCAAGAAATGAACGGACAAGATTGGTGAAGACATAAGGATGGAGATCGCCGAGGAAAAGGAAGGGCTTTTCGAGGGAGTTTCTCCAAGAAGGGTAGAGCAGGTGGGGGAGGTTGTTGGGGTTGGCGGTAGCGGCGAGGTCGAGAGAATCGTAGTAGGAGAGGAGATGGTGGAGGAAGAGGTGGAGATGGGAGGAGAGGAGATTGGGAGTGGTGGCTGGTGTGGAGAGGGATTGGTGGAGGAGGGGAAGGAGAGTGTTCTTCAGTGTGTGGAGCCACTTCTTGTAGTAGTCCTTGAAAGTTGAGTTCTCGGGGTCTTTGATTCTTGAGAGAAGAATAAGAGAGGAAGAGGAGCTTGGCATCATTAGAGCATGAAGAAGATAAAGATCTAGCTCCAAGTTTGAATTTTGGTGGGCTTTCTTGAACCTTGTAAGATAAAAGAAAAGAGAGTAAAGAGGTCATTGACCTTTGGTGGGCAGAAGCCAACAAAGATTCTCTCTGATATTTTGAAAAGAAGCAGTGAACAGAGTATTTATAGGCTGCACCGTATTGATAGTGAAAATTGAATGGGCTAAAGAGCGATAGCAAAAGCCCAAAAATGATATGGAACTTGTGCTCATAATTTTAACGAGACCAACTCAGTTATAAGTTTTCGAAGAGAAATGAATGGCAGAACGTCCAAAAATGACCCCCAATATCTAATTAAGTCCTTTAAAAAATTATTTATTCAACTCCATTCATAAAAATTACATTTAATCAATTTTTCTCTTAATGCAGTTGATGTATCATGGTATCTTCTTATAATTGATGACGTAGGAAATTCAAGAAATGAAGAAAAAGAATGAAGTTTATTCAAAGTGCCAAAATTATGGGCAACAAAATGTAAGAGGGAAAAACAGAAAAGAAAACAAAAGGAGATGCTGGCAATTCTACAAATGCAACATCTCCAATTATCTGGCATTACAGGTGCAAGAGGAAGCCAGAAGCTAGTGAAAACATGTTAGGTGGAGTACCCTTTTCTCTTTTTGTACTGCTCGTTTGTGATGGTAAAAACAAGATTTCAACACCATCTAACGATTGCAGAACCCCACGTTAGACCGGCTCCAAAACCTGCAGCTGCAATGGTTTGGCCTGACTTCACCTTCCCACTTCGAACAGCTTCATCCAATGCCAGTGGAATGGAAGCTGCGCTTGTGTTGCCATAATTTGCCAGATTAGATATGATCCTTTCCTGTGGGACTTCTAGACGTGAAGCAACTGCATCAATGATTCTTTGGTTTGCCTGCAGAAAATCTCCTCTGTTATTCATTCATTGTTTGAGTACATCAGGACACATATAGCAAGCATCTCATAATTGGCTGATCATTTCAGAGTTTCAGTGTTCTCTCTACCTAGTATTGCTGTAAATGCAATCTAATGCAAATGACCTGGATTTCATTATTTCTTAATACCAAAAGATAATTCAATTCTTGCAGCCACTTGCTTTGCTACTCTCCACCAGACACTCATTCCCATTTGTAAATCTCCTCCTCTGCATGTTCTTTCCTAGCTGGTCCAAATGTCTTGCAATTGGGCTTTGGATGAGCACCCCCAGGGCCCAACAGTGGGGCTGGGGAGAACAACTTGGCCCATGTCTTCCTCATATCACATCACAAAACTTACAGTTGGTTGGGGGAGGGTATCTGCCTAGCCCACTTGCATCTTCAACCACTCTCCTCACACTTGACTATGAGAACTTAGCTAAAACCCTACTGTTCAATTCAACTTTCAGATAGTTGTAGAATCATATACGTCGTTGTGCCATTCCATGATGACATACCAGTTCTTTCCAATGTAACAAAATACATGACAGCAGACCAGTTATATGGACAATAGACAACAAATGAAAACAAATTCAAATCCTGCATTAGATCTTGAAGTGCTTAGCATGACTCTTTTAGAAAGCATCACAGTATTATCCCCATACACGTGAAGTTTGTATACAGACCTGGTGAAGCAGTAACCAATCAATGTTAGATCCAGTCAGACCAGCCTTTCCTAAAGCAGACTCAATGGATTGGGGCACACATCGCACGGCAAAGCGGAAGACCTCTTTTCCATTCATTTGAATGCAGGAATATGAGGAACGTTTTGGAGGAAAGCCTAATACCAGACCATTAGAGCCTAATGCATGATCTACTTCATTTTCTTTAATGGAGGCATTTAAATGCCTGCATAAAGGGAGGATATGCACTCCATCAGATTGATAGCAGAAGGAATCACCTGCTTTGCTCTCTAAGGAATATAAACAACACATACCTTTGGCCATCACCATCACTATGCAAGTCAAAACCAAACAAGCCGTCATCCTCATTATCACACGCCTGCAGAATCATAGAAATGTTAAACAAAAGCAGAAGAGATATTTCACTAAAATAAGATGGAAGACATCAAAACATGGCATCCCAAATGTAGATCAAATATTAACAATCTTGCATAGGGGGAGATCTATGGACATGAGGGCTGATAGTTGAAAAAAAAAGGAAAAAGAGTTCTGCCAAGGGTATCAAGAAAGACTCGAATCCACAGCACAAGGCTACAATCTAATAGCAGAAACCATGCCTGCAATAGTACAGCACCAGCAGCATCACCAAAGAGAATACAGGTCCCTCTATCCGTCCAATCAACATATCGAGAAAGAGCATCAGCACCTATTACTAATACATTTTGAAATGCACCTCCTACAACCACAATGGATAGAGTTAAAACTGTTTCAAAAAAGGAAGTTGAAGTGAAGGTTTATCACAGCCAACGCAACAGCTTATTACCCCTGATGTGACAAGCAGCTGATACTAGACCCAGCACAAATCCACTGCAAGCAGCTGTAATATCATAAGCCAAAGGATTCCTTTTGCAACCCAGTGCTCTTTGAATCTGAAAATTCAGATTAAAAACAAACAATAAAGGTTCCATGTATGCAGATTTTGAAGAACCATGAATCCATGCAGCTAAGCATCAGTAACAGGGACTATCATATTATTTCAAGACATCTACATCGTCCAATAAACAAATACCTGAGTAGCACTACCAAAAAGATCCTCTGGTGTGGATGTGCACAGCAATACCATGTCAACATCATCAGGATCAACCTCCGCCATCTGAAGAGCATTTTTTGCTGCCTCTGTTGCTAGAAAAGTCAAGCTATCTTTGCCTGGAATGTAATGACCAGAATCAAATTGCTAACAGCTTGCATACAAAAATAGATTTCTCGAAATGAAGTCATGAATGAAACCCTCTACAAACAACAGCTTTCTAGAGAAAAAAAAAAAAAAAAAAAAAAAACAGCATTTGGAATTATGAAGCATGACCGACAAAATACTATTTTTGATCTTTATGGACCCAGTAACCACAAGATGAATCCATTGTTGATATGTTTCCGTGTAATCTAGATGCCTTAGTAGTTTTTCATTTGCACCATCATAGTTTGAGGATTCAAATTGACAAGTACAAGCCCACTAAACACAAAATCACCACTGTGAATTCCTTCATCACTGGTTAAGAGGATGAGCAGCCACAAAACAAAGCAGAAAAGTCCAAACATTTGGTAGCCATCTAACATATGACACCAAATTTCTCTGAATGTACCAACCTGTAAGAATTCTTCGATTTCGAATCCCAGTGCGAACAGATATCCATTCATCAGAGGTATCAACAATTTTTGCAAGATCATCATTTGAAAGCTGAAGACTCGGTACTGCTGATCCACATCCAATTAACTTGCATCCTCTACTAGTAAGCCTGTTGAAAAAAGTTTTTTGGATTACAAATAGTATAAAATGTGTTTTTCTGAAACAGGACATATGGTACAGAGCATACACATGATCAATGGGAACCAACAATTTCCAATTTTGTAGAACTTAACTAGAAATTACCCCTTCACGATGTATCTATAGAAATTCAAGCCTTGGAGTGTTGATTGAGATTTAACACTTTGCAAAGTAGGATAAAAAGCCAAAATCCTATAGGAAAAACTTCAACCAGATAATCACTCCTTTGCTGAAAAACAAGTATTCATTCACCTAAGAGACTTTGTCATTTATCATCAATAGTTTGGTTATTGTCCAAATCATCCCATGCTTCCCACATGCCACATTAAAAGATCAGAAGGAGATGCACAAAGCATCTTGATCTGGCAACACCAACTTTTATACTTGAAAATAAGCAAGAGGTGAAATCCAAAAGGCAAATGAGATACAAAAGGAAGGTTTAAAGGATTTACTGACAAAAACAATGAAATCACCAATTTTCAAATTACCTTTGTTGCATCTTGTTGCACAATTTCAAAAAAAAATTTTACAGCAAAATAAACTTGGAAATTTATTCCCATTACTCTAGCATGCCATTTGGGCAATTTTTGCAGATGAGAATGCCTCTGCAGCTATTTTCAAACCACCAAATCCACCAACTGTATCCCCCAGGTAGTGCAAAACCATAGCGCTAAAGAGAAAATTGAATGCCAGGGGACAAATGAACCTTCAGATTGTTGGACCAATTCCAATTGTTGTCTGCTCATTCACAGAATTCAATGTTGCATATAATTCATGGTGTTACTAAATTAATTTCTGGCATATCTTTAAATTGGCTGCTTGTTCCTTATCAATTGTGCTACATACATTATATTATCTCACATCAGCATAATCCAGAAAGTTAAAATTAAACCAGGTGATTGTGTAGAGATGCCTAAAATCAATAGCCAATAGATTTGCTTGGGAACTTTTAATCCATAATTATAGTAAATGGTTCATGCAGACTTTCACAGCTCTATGAACTGCTCAAACCAAACTTCTCCGATATCGTCTGTTAGGATATGCTTGGAAAGCTAACATCCACCAAAAGTAAGTTGCAGTCCAGATGAATAGTAATACATTCTACACCCCCTAACCACATTCAACTTTAACTTGAAAAACTTTATGTTGTTGATCTCTCTCTTAGATTACACCTTTTCATTTTTTACTTTGACAAGAGAATCCTTTTCGTCATTTTCAAAAGCTAAAACCTACTACAGCCATGATCCTCACATGAATTTTCCATTTCATCCAACAAACAAGCGGGCCTATTGAACAAGAGATCCACCATCACAACCAAGACCCCAAATGCATCAAGGACCCATTTCCAATTCAGTGAAGCAACAAATGATTCAATCACCAAATATTCACCTGGGAATTCGGAATTGAGAAGGAGAAAGCTTCTCTGCACCTTCAGCAGTGCTGGAGCACAAAACCCGTTTGGATATTCCCTCATTGGAGCAAAACCCAGATCCGTAATTTCCTATTAAAGGCTGAATCTTCCTCCTCAGGCTTGGAACTGATGGACCAAGGAACCCATATGCGTTTGCCATCTAAAAACACTCACTGTTATCGCTTTTTACAACAAATACAAATCAAACTATGTGTTGCAGTTGTGGAAAGAGAGAGAAAGTAAGGATCTTTAAGCTATAGTGGCTTGTAAGTGAGAGAGTATGAATGCCAAAAGAAGTGCATGCGCTATTCAAGGACATGAGTAAACTTCGTTTAACCAAACACAACAGAGATTAACAGACACAGCAGACAGAGACACCCAGGTTCAAGGTTTACACTTTACACTTAGGAGGGTCACACAACGAAACAGAACGCCTGGCGATTATGCCAATCCAATTTGAGGAAAGTCCTATGCTTTCTATCTCTGTCCCATCTCTCTCTCTCTCACACACACACACACGCATTCAAAGAGCTTTCAGTCATTTTAATGCTTTGCTAATCAGAACCAAACTGAATCGGTTCCATGGTTTCGGTTCTGAACCAAAACCGGTCAGATAGTCGGTCCAATTATAGTTTAAGGGCAACTTGAACCGTGCAACCTCCGGTTAACCGGAATCAGAACGAAAATTTTAAAAGGTCCTTTTGTTATGGTAAAAAAAAAAAAAAACGCAAAAAGAAAAAAAGGGGAAACAATTCTATGATATGGTTGAGTTACTCTTATTACAAACTTTGAAAAAAGAAAATTGCATTTATATTAATAATTATAAATAAAAACTAACAATTAACATAGTGTAAGGAGGAAATTCATTTCAAGGACGCGACAATCCAACCATTTTTGTGCAATATATCGAAGATACTGTCAGCAGGCAAGAGGGGGAGTTGCTGATTTCGATTGGATAAAAGTGACAAATGTGGTTTTTGGGGATACATGGCTGCTTTTCATTGGTGGGAGGAATAGAGTTAGGTAAGCTTGCTTGCGGTTGCTTCTTACTCCTAATTCCCGAGTCCTCCTCTACTTTCATTGGGCATTTGACTACTTTGTCTTTGTCTCTTTTATTTATTTATTTTTTATTTTTTTGGGCGACAATGTGAAGTTAACAAAAGGTTTATTAGCTTGAGGGTTTTCTCATTTGTGCAATTATTGCAGTGGAAAAGTCCCAAGTGCTGGCTGTCCTATGCTGGGGAACATGAAAAGACATAATTTGGAAAAAAAAATACATGGGGGGGGGGGGGACAAAATAGAATAATCTTGTATAACTATTTAATGTTAATTCTTTAAATTTAAAATTTTGAGGGAGTAAATTAACTTTTTAACATTAAATATGAATTATTTCATATTAAAAAA
Organism: Rhizophora mangle; assembly: GCA_037832345.1. NCBI lineage: Eukaryota > Viridiplantae > Streptophyta > Magnoliopsida > Malpighiales > Rhizophoraceae > Rhizophora > Rhizophora mangle. The sequence goes on along the minus strand of JBAPLJ010001938.1, from coordinate 3,690,070 downwards.
TGTTTACATTATTCAAATTTTAAATACTTTAAATTACATAATCATATCCAAACCCTTCCTCTAAAATCACAAAAGAAATCAAACACTCAATCTTTTAATTGATAATTTCGTTATGATAATTGATCTCTAATCAAATTTGAAATTTTTAATTCGTTCCTCAAGGGGTTTTAATAATGGGCTCTCTTCACTGAATAACATTGATTTTGGAACATCTCGAGCTTACTTTTCCCAATCATCCATTGACACAAGAGCGCTGCATAGTTTTAACCATTTCAACCATGTGTCTAGTGAATTTTTTAGAAAATCTGTATAATTTTTTTTTTTCAATACAATATATATTTTAAGGTTTTTTTTTTAACAATGCATTGTATTTTTTAAAAAATAAAATATTATTTACTTGAAAATACAATTTTTTTTTATAAAAAAAGAAACGTCATTATAATTAGACTGGCCATCCGCCCCTATCAACATGGGGTCCATATGATCTCTGATAATAGAAAAAGAAAATCGTGGAAGGTAATATGTACATGACATTATTTTTTTTATTATTTTAAATTACAAGAGAGACTAAATGATTATTAAAAAAAATAGAATTATTTAAATTTAAATATAAAATATATGTTTCATCAAAAATATTTTAACAAATTGTACTAAAATCACAACATTGTATAGGAGAATTCTGGCAAAACGCTGTTGGGTTGCTGTGGTAGAGAGAAGAGACCCGAAATAGGGCGAGCCAGGGCAACCCACTCTGCCCAGATGGGCTCGAAAAGTGCTATTTCTAACTCACCGGAGGTCTGGTGGGCCACCATGCACGAGCGACATCAGATCGCACGTGTGTTGCACGCACCTTCCCACCAGGCGACATGCCAAAGAGAGTGCAAAATCTGTAATCCAAAAAGGACAATTTCTTAAGCGAGAAAGTCGGGTAGCCGGGACAGGGTTTACAGGGTAAAGCCGAGACAGTAAATTTTAGCAAAAAAATAAAAAATAAAAATCTCAATTAGTCTTTATATTTAATTTCATATTTAATTATAGTCTTAATATTATTTTTAAATAAATTATTTTTAATTTTATCGTTAAATAATTCTGTTCTTTCCATCATTAAGCTATTAATTATGCTAATTTAGGTCATTTATTAGGCATTATATTAATAAATAATATTTATATTATTAAAAAATACAAATAATAATTATGTAAAATTAATGAAATTTTTTTATTTTTTTGAAAATAAAATTAATTTTTTAAAAAATTAAAAAAATTAAATTAAATTTATTTTTTTATAAAAAGTTGATTTTATTTTTAATAAAATAAAAAATTTTTAACAATTCAAGAATGATGAAATCATTCAACAAATAGGCAGAGACTTATTCTTATTGTTAAAAAAAATATTAATTTTATAATTAAATATAAAGTGGAATATTATAAAATAAACAAAATTTTTATTAAAAATTATATATATATATATATATAAATAAATAATATTTATATTATTTAAAAATATAAATAATGATTATGTAAAATTATTAAAAAAATTTTTAAAAAATAAAATTAATTTTTTTATATAAAAAATAAATTAAAATTTGTTAATTTATTTTTTATAAAAAAAGTTAATTTTATTTTTAATAAAATAAAAAATTTTAATAATTCAACAATGATGAAATCATTCGGCAACAAATAGGCAAAGACTTACTCTTATTGTTAAAAAAAATATTAATTTTATAAGTTAAATATAAAGTTGAATGTTAAAAAATAAGAAAATTTTTTATTAAAAATTATATATATATATATATATATATAAAATGTGCAACAAATAATACATATATAACAACAATTACACACGATATAGATATAATAGTATAGTAATTGTTATATAATTTTTAATTATTATTTATTATACGATATTTGTTATATATTTTTTTAAAATTTTATTACACATCATATACTATTTTTCAAAAGAAAAAGTAATTTTTTTTATTTTTTTTGTGCATGGACGATGTTTCTCGTAGAAACCCCCGACTATGTAATTGGAACCTTTCTTAAAATATATCTATTATATAATACAGCATGCACATTAAATATAAATTTTTTTATTAAATATTAAATATTAATTATAATTAATTTATTATTTATTAAAAAATATATATTATTAATAATTAATAATTAAAATTTAATAATATAAATTAATGACTAATTTTTGTATTCACAATTTTTTCTTTTTCGGAAATTGCAAATTATAGATACTGCTCTGTGTAAAATATCAGTTCTGTAAGCACCAAATGGTGGCAAAGTGACAAAAGCAAAAATAAAAGAGTGAGGGACAAAATGGTAATTAGAGAGTGTTAAATAACCACCATTCCTTCGTTGCAGTTGGGAGCTGTCATCTGCCGTTAAAGCCGACACAAGTAAAAACAACTTTGGCATAAAATGTAGCAAATAAGAGACAGAGGAGGAGAGAGAGAGAGTCACAGTACCATAAGACAGAGAGATAGAGAGAGACAGGAAGAGAGGGAGAGAGAGAGAATCATAATACTATAAGAAAGAGAGAATAGGGGGGCAGAGAGAGAGAAAGAAAAAGAGACACAGACAGAGGGGGTGGGGGAGAGAATCATCATACCCATAGAAAAGAATGATGATCCCACAGAAACTACTGAGCTCCTCAGTCTCTCTGGTGGACAGAAGCGAGAGATTGAGAAAGAAATGATCTTTCTCATGGATTCTCAATCCCCACTGATCTAATTCCTTATTCCTTTTTATTTTTCCTGACAATATATTTCTTTATTTTCTTCTCTCTCTCTCTCACTCATTTACTTTGTCTCTCATGTAACATTATATCATTTGCATTTCCTTCATTTTCTGGGGTTGCAAAGAAGCAACAGCAAAACAAGAATCAGATATGTTTCTGCGGTTCTTCTCCTCCTGGTACTCTCTGTATCTCAGTTTCTGTCCCTGGCATTTGTGGGATTTGCATTTCTTTAATGAAGTTTCTGTCGTTATATAGTTTGTCTTATGTGGGGTGTTTGTTTACTACACCAACGTCCCTTGTTTTTGATCTTATTAGCGTTATTGGTTAGAATAAATAATAATAATAATAATGCGGGAAAAAGGAAAGAAACTTTAAAAGTTTTGACTTATCAAAATATGACAAGAATGCAGCATGAGGTTCTTGGGCCTTTAATTCTTCACATTTCCAAATGGTGGTTACCAAGCTGTTGGTTATATCTTTTAAATGCAATCATAAAATGCGAGATCTTTAAGAGATTTTGTACGTAAAGTGCAGTGTTTTTGGAATCTTCGAAGTTTACTAACCTCCAAGCAATGTGCATAGATGAAGATTTTAGAGCAGGAGCCGATGAAACTTGAAATTAATAACTTGGTTTAAGGAAGTATGTTGGTTACATTGAAAACTTGGTTTAAGGAAGTACTGACAAATGGGTAGAATTAATATGATAGAATAGTTCAAAATTGCATTACTAAGAGTCAATTGTCCAAGTTTAGGGGACTTTGTTTGCTATTCATGACTCATGAGCTAGTCGAATCCAGCTTTTCCCTGGCCAGATCCTATGCTTGCAGATAATTGTTAGGAAAGGGCTGGTGGAGACGAATTTTAGCTTGCTTATGGTGAACACTGATCAGAGAGTTGCTAGACATGACAGAAAGATGCTTGTGATGGAACAAAAATGCAGTGGTACAGGAAGGATAAAGAAGGGCTACTGATGAAACTAATTTGTCTGTGGATACTTTAAGACATTGGCCAATTTGTTGGAGACATGTGCAGAGTGGATCTAGATTACATGTTTTTGCACTTGAATAAAGCCTTCTGTAACAAAATCTTGACCTGTGCACTACTTGGTAAACTGTTAGTGTTGCTGTTATCACACACAAGGAATGGCCTGCACAGTCAAAACAGAATTAGGATGCACAATGATTTATGTAAATGAATGCTGGCACTTGCACGTTTGTGTTGAATTAAAAAATGCTGAAGCAATTTGGAAAGCTTAAAAGACTGCATACTGAAATGCATTAATATGTTCTGATAGTCAGAATTAGTCTTTTCTCTGTCATTTCGACTTGTAGACAATATCACTTGTATTCTATAATTTATTCATGTGGTTTGAATTAAAAAAATAAAAACTCTGTAATTGATCACTTGTCCAATGACAGATAGTCAGACTACATTGTTTTGGCACCTTTTGGTGGACGAAGATTTTCTTAGACACATTGATATTACAAACCATTTGTGCTGCCTATCCTATAAGTAACAGCTTTATGGAATTTTTCAGGGAAGGAGCACTAGTTATCAGATGTAAGAAGGCTTGGTTGTTTTGAAGCATGAAGAGTCTGAGCAGACTTTAAGTTCTTGTTCGGTTCCTGTGAGAAGAAAATGCTGATGCTAGGAGATTTGGATCTGAATTCTGTACCAAGGTGCACAGAAACACTAAAAGAAGCAGTGAAACTGGCAATGCTCAAACAGGAGGTTGTTTTTAGGACACAGGTATGACCTCACCTGGGGCAACGACTTGCTATTAGCTATAATAGGTATTGTGTTATCCAGCTGGATTGGACCAAGTTTTTGGCGCAGCAAACAAATTTTGACTTTCGGGAATACTTGTCACTTGTTGCTTTGCCTGCTTAAATTAACTGGGTGTTTTCAAGTATTGGGTTACATCCAACAACATGGCTGTTCCTGTCAAGGGTAGTCATAATATGCAAGTGCAAGCAGTAACATGTATCATTAATGATATTTCTTCAGGTCCATGAACTCCATCGGTTATACAATCTACAAGAATCAGTAATGAAGGATCTTACCTACCCTGGGCATGGTGGCAACAATTTGCCTGATTCAAAAGAACAATCTTTTCTGCTACCACTTACAAATCTGGCAGGACATGAACCACCGGCCAAAGAAGCAAGAATTTTGTCAGTGCCCAAGGTAAATGAAGCTACAAATTCTGAAAATGTTATATGGAAGGATCCCTTATGGAGGGTAGAAGGGTTTTATGTTCCATGTTAGAATTGTTTGCTCTTTTCTCATTTTGCATTTCTGTAGCAAGAACTCCAATTGGACCTACTACCATGTTAAAGCTTAATAAAGAGCATCCAATAAATGTTGGCAATTCCCATCATTAAAAGACTTGATTATAGGTGCAATCACTGCATTTTTTTTTTCCCTCATGATCTGCATACTCAGCAGCCTTTTTTTCCCCCTCTTTAAGTTAGAGGAACAAAAGACTTGCAAAGTCAAAACACATGTAGATGAAGTATTTCATATCTATTATTCATTAATGACTTAACTGGAGAGCAGAAAAGCTGCAATGATATACTCTTTCAAAAGCTAATTTAATAAGCCTGTCTTTCAGGAGGGCTCAAAGCCTTTGCGGGGCTGGGAGATTTTGGAAGAGTGCCAGGGTGCATATTGTGAGATTCAGCAGAGATCTTTTGATCATCAGCTTTCTGCTGATGAATTCATTAATCATGTCAAGGAGCATCAAACCAAAAAAGGAAATGATTGGAATCACATAAAGGAGCCTGCAGAATCTGGGTATTGTCTTCATGTTCCTATATCTTTTGTGCCAGGGGAGCTTAATCTGTCTCTGAGCATTGACAAGGAGAAAACAAGAAGTACAATGGCAACTTCTTTTGGTCAGAAAACCATTTGTTGCTCTCAAAGAGTGATTGATATGGAAGCATCGGCTGAGAGAATGTTTGATGGGTACCCAAAATGCACACCTTATCTCAGATGTGTGGGTTTGGAGACAAATTCAAAAGACAAGCTAAGATCACAAGTTTCAGACATCTCCAATCCAATCATCTTAACCAATGCAAAGAAAGATTCATTTCATCAAATTGCTAGAAGTGATTCTTTTCAACAGCACACTGAATGCTGCCAAGAGCAAACCTTTTCTAGTAATGGTATTTGCAATTGCACCCATATAAGTTTAATTATAGCCTTATAGTTTTGGATTTGTGATTCTAGATTTTTGACCATGTCCAATTTAAGCATATGCATAGTATCATGATTTGCTGTTTTTGTATGTGGGAATTAGAGAGTGCCTTGATGATTTCCCAGGCAATGGTCTTTCAGTCAAAGGGCAACAGTATATTTCATATCAGGGAGGGCCTTTGGATCTTAACAAAGATCTTGGTGACTCTTCTTGTTATTCAGATGATCCCATACTGGCTGCTCCAACAGCAACCAGCCTAGCTGATGACTCAGGTAGACTTATTGGTGATGTTCAGGAGGGAACTTGTCAAAGCACATTTTGGAAAAACAAAGTCCATAAATGCTCAAGTGAGAACTCAGACATACTTCAAGAAGATAACCATGCAAATTTTTCTCTGATGGATTTAAACAGTGCCAGTGGGACAACAGAAGTTTCTACCAGAATATCCAATTGCAGCAAAGGAAGTATTGGGATGGTGAGCTTCATGGTTCCAGATTCCAGGTCTAGGCACCCAATAGGGATGTTTGAACGCATTGGCAGATGCAGCAGTGATCATGAGAATGTTGAGCTGGGATCAAATCCTGGAAACATTGTTTCACATAAGTCACAACAGTTGTTTATAGTTGTAGGAAAAGCAAGTGGCCAGAAGAATGTAGAATACGTTGACTTTTCATGTACTGATCACGGTCAAAATGAAGTTCAAGATCAACATGGCAACTTATCTCCAGTATCATGCAAGTCTTATTCCATTTCTGACAACGATGTGAACAGTGGAAAGACAGCACACTCCTGCATTACAACTGAGGTTTCTAATCAGTATTCAAGAGCCAATATAGGATCTCAAGGTGAGGATGTCTTGTCACGTGAGCATGACCTTAGGCTTGCTGACAGCTGTGACCTAAAAACTGAATGCTCTGAAAAGAAAGAAGAATCAGCTCAAGTGGATACTTTGACCCAACAAGCAGCCGAAGCACTTGTTTGTATGTCTTTGGATAATTCAGCTTGTTATCAGTATACTTGCACGAAAGCAGGATCCAGGGACACCAAACACGACAAGAAGGAGCACCCGCAGTATTCTTTTGAGTTATTTACCCTCCAGCTTACAGAAGCCAACTCTAATGATGATTCTGCATCATCAAAGCAGTTAGAAGTCAATGATGAAGAGACAAAGCATTTTGGTCTGAAGTGGAGACGTGGAAGGAGGTTGAAAGATTTCCAGAGGGAGATCCTTCCTGGGCTTGTACGCCTTTCTGTACATGAAATTTGTGAAGATATAAACATAATGGAAGGAGCTTTGAGGTCAAAAGAGTACCGTAAAACCAGAGCAAAGATGGGGAATATTGGGGAGAATTGGTCTCCATTAGTGAGAAGGGGACGTGCCAGACGCAATTATGCCATAAGAAATAATTCTTCAAGAAAGCTCATTTAAAATTGAATACAGGCTTTATAACTCAATATGGATTCATTTGGGGTCACATTACCACTGCCAATATCATTTGGCTTGTATTCATGTTTAGAAATTAGGATCAAGCACTTACAGATAGATACTTCATTTTTGTGCTTTGTTTTGAGAACCTTTCTTGGTGGGGTGCGGGGTGGTGGGTTGGGTTATTGACATTGTTCTGTTTTTACCTTCATTTTGCTAATGGCAAACAGTGTTATCAAAGAGAAAAGTTTGATGTTTATTATATGTATGCTAGATTGTGGCAATGACTTGAGAAGCTTTAAGCTCTAGTCTCCTGCAACTGCAAAAAATGTTCCATGAAGAAAAATGCAATCACCAGCAATTGATGTGTTTCCGTCTAAAAACTGCCTGCCTTCTTTGATGTTCCCCTTGTAACTTCAGTTTGTTATTGTTCTCTTCAGTCTAGCATTGGATGTCAAATTAAAATTTTTTTCACGGAAAGAAATATGTTGGAAAATAAGAATCTAGAGTAAATATGACTCTGCAAATAAAGCTTATGTGCACCCATGAGTCTCAGATACATTGACACAGGAAATTTTCTTTGGATTGCACATTGCAATGTGCTGGCGACTAGATAGAGGTAGTAACCTGACGGATTCGTGTATCGTTTATGTTACAACCGTTAAGACAGTTGGCCAAATTGGAATTGATTTATAATTGTTAAGACAATTGGCCAACCCGGGAATGACTTTCAAGCTTGTTATGATCTCGGTTTTCATTGAAATAATGGAATGTATAGGTTCATTTTGAGTCCCATTCAACTCTAGTAGCTAACATTTCAAAGTTGATACATCTAAACTTGAATCAAATTTTGTGTAGAGGAACATGCCCCAAGGGTCCATCCTATGGTGGTCCATGGCCTAATCTTTTGATTTGGTGAGGTTACCTGACCAACCCAACTTCACATTTGCTTCCCTCTTCAGGAAAATGGGGGACTAGTCTACCATGAGCTTTAATTACTGACTCAAATTTTCAGAAAATAGGCTTTTAAACAAACAATATTTAAATTGGGTATTAAAAGAGATTGAATCAAATTAAGTTGGATTTGTAAGATTGCTCTTGATATGGTTTCTTTAGTGTGATAAGTACAGGATCATAAAAAATGCAATAATGGGAAGAGTGGAAGCAAAAGGCACTAAAAGATAGTGGATAAAAGCCAATAGCGCAAGTTCCTGAGTGAGGGAGAGTGCTTCAACTGTTTTGATTGGTTGGCTACTTAGTGGATTAGATTCATGGGCAAGTGGAATGCTGCCACATGAAGCCAAAACTATTCACCTAAATCTTTGAATCTTTGTGTTTCATCTTATGCAACTCTGCATGCCCCCACGACCCACATAAAGGATTGGATAATGAAGACATGACATTAAATATTTGTTCCTTTATTGGTGCAAATCTCAACTGTTATATGATATTATTCCCATAAGGGTATAATTTCTTGTTTGCCTTTATTGTAATTATAGTATTTAAGTTTCTTCATTGTTATAACTGTGATGCTAGAAGGATATCTTAGGTAAGGAAATAAGTGCAGGGGAAGATGGGACATTGCAATTAACACGAACATGCATTCTGAAACTAGCAGATGACAGAACTTCCTGAAATATCCTATGGTCTATGAGGTTTGATTCTAAACATAATTATTATTTTTTTTTTGGGGGATAAAGTAAGCAACTTCAGCATGCAACTACAGTAACCTTAGGTTTCCTGCATCTTTTCTCTGGTTTCTTTCATCGTATTTCATGCTTCCATTGAGATTATTCAGTTTGGCTATTGCTTAGTGGATTTTGTCACCAAGCCACTTGCTAACCAAGTTTTGAACATGGTTATTGCCTGAAAATATGCTCCGAGTCCACAATACTTGGAATATCCTGTGGCAGAAATTGGTTCAACTCTCATAATTTGAGGCTCTATCATATACATTAACATACCAGGTTAGACCATGAAAGAGGTTTCAGAAGCCTGTGTTTCAATTACCCCAAGATGGGATATCAAAATTGCCGAGGTTGCTCAGAGTAGTTTCAGAAAAGCTCATCATTTGTTTAGTTGTATCTCTGATCAAAATCAAAAGAGAAGCATTCAAGAAGTAAGCCTGATTGCTCAAGATGCAGTCAATGGATTCAAGAATATACTGGCCCTTCTCGACGGATCAGTGCAGTTGGGTTGCAAAAGAATCAGGAAAGGCCCTCTGCCACATTGCCACAACATCAATCCAGTTGAATTCATGGATAGTCCTAATTCTGTGCTTCATGGTTATGAGTGTAACTTGACTCGCACCCCAGTAGTTAGAAAGCTATTCCCTCTTCAAATTGTTCAATCAACCACTGGTTTGATCCTCAGCAGTGGTTCCAGTGTGGAAAAGCGGAAGTCTGAAACTAATGCAGATGGTATTAACAATTTGATCCCTGGGGTGAACCAATCCCCATTGCAGACAAGTACATTGTCCCCTGGATTGAATGTAAGTGGCACCAATAAGCCAACAATTCCACTTTCATCACCAGAAATTATGGCTTCTCGAGACGGTTTCCCATTGTTTTGCAAGAGCAAGAGCAGGTTGAATGGTGAAGATGCCAGCACAAAATGCCTAGCCGCAACTGGTGGATGTCACTGCTCAAAACGAAGGTAATTTCTTATGGTAAATGGAGTAATGTTGCTATTGAAGAATATTTAGAATATCCAATCGTTGTTTCAAAGGAAAATCCTTATTAACAGTAAAATTATTCCATCATACCTGAAGTCACAAGTATGGAGCTTGGTAAGGCTTCGTACTCAAAACTGATAATAATTACTTATAACATATCTTACCTTGAATATCATGTTCATGTGTTAATTATAGGAAATCGAGGATGAAGAAAACAACTCGGGTTCCAGCTCTGAGCAGTAAAGTAACTGATATACCCCCTGATGCACACTCTTGGAGAAAATATGGGCAGAAACCCATAAAAGGATCTCCATATCCTAGGTAAAGCTACCCTTTTTCTTTTTTAAAAAAAAAAAATTCTGTTCTTCCATTTTCTTTTTTTTTTTTTGTGTGTTGAAAAGATACCTGTAAAGGGTGGTGCTCAAGTGAAAGATAAAAAGACATGGCAATAGTACGTCAGTGGACCTTGCCTTAGAAGCATAGGACTGCATATCAGCTTTTCTCTATGTTTTGGGTAATTAGCTGAAGCATAAATAAGTAGCACATCAAAAAGGTCGGTCTAAAATCTGTTTAAAGCTAAACTGGTATCTCATAGTCAGCACTCAGCATTTAATGTTTATGTGTTTACCTTATGTGTTTCCTTTTCGTTTGATCAGTTTTGACTAAACTTGAATTCGAGATTTACAGACCTACAAATGATTTTAGTCTCATTTAACTGAAGTTCATTGGTGTTTACCTTATGTGCTGTAATTTGCGGTGTTTTTGTTTTTGCATCGATTGGCTTTTTTATCTGATAATGTTCTCCATTCGTTGAACATAAGGAAAGAGAAGTGTTCTCACATTGTCTGTCATTCTTTGATTTCAAAGGAGCTATTACAAATGCAGTAGCATGAGGGGATGCTCTGCAAGAAAGCACGTGGAGCGATCTATGGAGGATCCAACCATGTTTGTTGTGACTTATGAAGGGGAACACGATCACCCTTTGTTTCATTTCAATTTCCCAGCTTGATGATATTCAAGTTTAACATATAAAAATGACGCCAGATGGGCTCCCATATGATCCTCAGAAAAGAACCAACTTTTGCAGCGTAATGTTCTTCTGAAACCTGTTTCAATCCAGAATTACTGCACAGAAATCAAGCATATTTTCTTTCCTTTATTTTCCAGGCACAAGCTTCTCCCTTCTTCCTGTAATGATACTTGCATTGACCAGATTGGCATTTTATAACTATGTCACAGAATGGTAATTTCAACGTTCCAATTTTGTTTTTTAAGAGCAAAGTCATTATATTAGGGAAGCCAAAATGAACAATACTTCCTATTTGTTGAGTCAGGACTGCTACTCTATCGTGCTTTGCAAGTGCACAAAGGATGAGGATAGTCTAGTTTGAATTCAAAACTTCTAATTCGTAAAAATTTTTAATATCATGTTAAGAATTATTTAACTCAAAATTTTAAATCTGTTGGATTATTATGTATTAAATTCTAATATACTTTCTTTTCATGAGTTGAGTCTTACTGCCAAATGACTGACACTAAAAAGTCCTGCCAATTCCATATCTATGATCTAGAGGATAATGCTACTAGTCACAATCTTTATCCATGATCCTACCGTATGGACTTGTGCTCATACCATTTTCTATGGACTAATCGAGCTCCAAATGTCTTGTTTGGTTTATAGGTTATAGGTGTGTTGATTATCAATAATGATCACAAGACCAAAATAAATGAAAAGATGCAGTAATTCAAAGTTGAGAAATGCTCTTTTGCCATCAACAATTACATTTGAATGTCAACATGTGAGGTCATCCATATTCCTTTTTGCTCCCAATCCAAGATAGAATAGCCTCTTTAATATTTATAAAATTTAAAGTTCCTTTATTCAATGCAATTACATCAACAATTAACGATATGGTTATCTGATCTTGGACTTTCTGTTCCGTCATAAAACAACTCTTGTTCCTTTCTCTTTGATCCTATTAGCAGGTTCTAATCCAAAAACAGTAGCGCTAGATAAATTTGCTGAATGTACTCAAATGCTTTGGACTTGGACACAACTTGGATGCTTAATTTCAATTTGAAAGCTGACTTACGGAACAAGGATATGGTCATTTCCTGTCTTCTCATGGATTTGTCATAACTTTAAGATAAGATTTGATTGCAGTTTCCAGTCATTGGATACTCTACTTTATTCACTCACTTTTGTTCGAGATCCTCTGATCGTTGCAGTCTACATTGGCATCATGGATTCACTTTTTTGAGAAATAATTTTCGAAGCATGATTTGATAATGCTTATGAAATGATGTATCTACAGAGATTCCCGAGTGAATTATGACATTTTTGAGTTGAAACAATGGAAGGTGTTCTATAAAGTTGAAGGTCATCATGTGTTCATTTTGTTCTCTGCCACCAGTGATGCTTTTTTGCTCATTTTGTAGGCCCAATATATTCATGGTCTTTGACTTTCACGAGTGGTGCCATTGTCCATCTCCATTGCCCCGGGTAAATAAAAAAATTCCCATGCAAGCAAAGTTACCCAAATAAAACAATTTAAGGTTTTATACAATCGCCCTTTAAAAGTAAGTGCCTTTCTGTTTCCATAGTGACTAAAAATCACAAATTGTTGCCTCTAAAGCAATGATCATAATTCAACAACTTGTGGTCTACTCATGCAAGTTTCAAATGGGAATTCAGTTTGCAATAGCTGCGCTCCCAAATGAAAGAATTCCACAAGTTTGCTCTTGAAAACATCGTAAATGCAAATTGGCAGTATAACCTTTATCAGAGGCTAATTAAAAAAACCTTAGGATTGTCGACTTTCAACACACACTAAAAGAAGAAGACAACTACTGCGCTGATTTTCTTGTTAACCTCGGAGCCAACAGTTTAAGATTTGTGAATTTCCTCTACTAAGCGTGCTCGAATTACTTCAACATCATTTGATTGGAGTTGTTATTCCTCAGGGTAGTTAGTTTCTGTTTTGTTCACTTGGTCTTTTTTTTTTGTGTTCTTTTACATTTGCCATAAATTAAAAGAAAAAAAAAACTAAAAAAAACGAATTGAAAATGATGATAATTGGCAAACCTCCAAAATGCAAACCTCCAATTCGACGGCGATTAGTCAGAACCAGTTGATTGCGTCTTGGAATCGAGTTCAGGTAAAAACTGAACGCGATGACACCGGCAGTACCAGTCCCCCAACTTAAACCTGGATGTGTATCTAACCATCAACCTTAAATATTCATATATAAAAATATAATTTGAAAATTATATTATTTTTAAAAATACTTATTTATACTTTGATCGGATGCAGAAGGGGTTCGGGTATAACCCATGAAGTAGAATATGCGTACACGTTGATTTTTGCCGAAAAATGAACAATCAACCTTTACCCTAGAGAGGAATAAAGTTTATTGTCAGTAGTCCCCTCCTCTAGTGTTCAAAGTTCCATCATTTTGGTAGAAATCCATTTTCAAAGGGCATGATGTATGTCTTCTCAATTGTTCTTTGTCTTAACAATAGATAAAAGCACCTATAGTACCATATTTGATTCTATTTTATTAAAAAAAGGAAAACGTTAAGTGTGCTGAGTCCACACTTCCGCATACTCACAAAAAACGAAATTATGATGCTTAACTTGTATATGTATAATTTTATATTTATATAATTAATAATTTTAACTATTTTTTTTTTATAAATTTCTACTATTTTAGCGTTAAAAACTCATGTCCCATTTTCTTAAAGAAATCCCGACCCTTTCAACACATCACCAATATTACGTTATGGGAAGTGGAAAACGAGAGACAGCAAGATGAGGAAATGACGACAATTTTTTTTAAATACTTATAATTACAGATTAAAATTTAAAATATGCATCCGCATGACTGGGACTGCATCTCGATCCAAATAATAGATTTGATTTTTATTTTTTTTTTGTGTTTTGAACAATAATAATTGATTTTGGATATTAACTCTTTTTTCAATTCCCATTATAATAAGTCAATCAAATGGTAATTACAAGCTGGTTAGCTACAGAAGCATTGTTACATCAATCCATAATTTAATTTTGTCAGCATGCAGTGAAGAGTGGTGGTATTTCCTATTTCTTTCCCAAGAAAAAAAAAAAAAAAAGGGTCAATGTCTAAATATTATATTATAATACAGTCTACAAGATCTCGGAGATATGAGGCTTTCTCGTGCGATGGACACATCGGGCATCGGCCCTGCAATGTAATTTAATGCACTAGTCCTGCCTCATAAGTGTACGGGAAAGATGGGGCGACAGGATCTTTAGGCTATCTCCCGAGAAAGGTATGCTCTCCTACCCTTCAATTAGGTTTGAGAAAAACCTCCTGGATTTGGACTCTCAGCCACAAATTGTACTCAAAGATTAAATTTATAAATAAAATCTTTTGTGCAATGTCAAAAAAAAAAAAGTTTTTAATAATTTTATATTATTTTATTATATATTTTTTTATATGTTATATTAAAATTCTTTTTATATAATATAAAATTATTTTGTATACATTTACAATTTTTGAAAGATTTTCTTATAAGTTATTAATAAAATTTAAAAGGAGTATATATAGATTATTTCTTTATTTTTTCAGATAATTTATAATCACTTATCTTCCTTCCCATACTAGCAACTAACTTATTAATCACTTATTTATGAAATAAATGAAGTTGAATAAATTCTTATGGAATCCAACCATTAAATTTTTTAAGTGCTCCTTTGTGGACCAACGATTACTTTATTTAACATTTGGTTTCATTTTGACCATAGAATATGATCACTTGATCAAAGGTTCATTATTCACATTTGTTTGTGGTCGCGATCACACCAAATCTTTTTTCCATTTTGGGGGCATCGCCGCACTATCTTACATTGTCACAGCATCATAGTACCACAGACCTAGGCTGCCTAGCATGAATGATTGCCATAAAGTTCCATCTTATTAATGTTAAATTGGGGGATTTTTTATTTTGTTTTTTTGACAAAAAAAAAAAAAAAAAAATAGAGATAATATATCACGTAGTTTTATCAGAAGAAATTATAATTATGGTAAAAACAAACTTTACAAGTATATATTTAGTTTTATTAAATATTTTGATAAAAAATTAAATTTACGATTTTAGTACAACAACTAATGATTTTCTTACCACGAAAATATCTGGTGGTTGTTGAGGTTTTTAGAAGCTTTTGGTTATGTACTGTTGGACTCCCTTCCCCACCGGCAAGACCCAAATTGCGTGTGAACTTCTTTTTGGAGTTTACTTGAAGGATTCATTCGTGCTTCTTACAGCTATCCATCAACTCGATCCCTTGGTCGGGTTAAATTGGAATGACATGCTGCAATGATAAAGTGTAAACTAAATTGCAGTGAATAATTATTCCATTTATACGCAAATTAATTTCAATGTTTTTCAATTTCAATTCAAACGGATCATCTAATAGATCATGATTTTTCTTCTGATGAAAATGTCTAGTTAGTTCGGTTGACCGTAAGATCAAGCAAAATTATCAATAAATTATAATTATTAGCATTAGATTTATTTTTAGAATTAAAATTTTTGAATTTGAGTCTCAGTTAAATGTAATTAATTAAAAAAAATATATATCAAGCAAAATTATCCGAGGGAGGGACATCTTCTAAATTCTAACAATTATGCAAACTTTAATTAATTCTAATAAGAAAAAGGAAAGATCATAACATTTTGCACAAATGAATATGCTCCACTGCTAATAATAGGGACATATGGAAAAAAAAGTTTAAATAAGAAAAATAGATTGACACATATGTCATTAAATTTATATAGTAAAAATATTATATTAAATAAAAATAGACTTTTAAATATCATAAAATTATTATTAAGAGTAAATTTTTATATTAATTTTAATGTTAATTATAAATTTAATTTTTTAATATAAATATGTGTGATGATGATAAATGTAATTTTTTTATAATATTATTATTTTTAAAAATATTAAATTTTATAAATATATTAAAAATATATTTAAATTAATATTTTTAAATATTTTTATTTTATTAAATTAAATTTACACATATATAAAATTATTCATATAATTATATTAAAATATTAAATTAAAATAATAATAATAATAATAATTATTATTATTATTATTATATTATTTTATATTTTATATATTTATTTAAATTTAATTTTTTTTAAAATATAAAATGAAAAAGAAATGGAAAGGAAAGATTCTAACGATCAAACAAAATCCAAATAATTTGAAGGGGGCGCAACTGCCACTATACTCGTGGGCCCATTGAGAAACGACCTGTCGACGGTTGGACGGGCGAGAAATCTGAATCGTACGATCGTTTTGTGGGGGTGACATAAATCATCATCATGATCATCACCACCATCATCACCGTGCTGTCATGATTCGCGCAATTCCCCATGTGGGACCAGATCCAACAGGGACCAGGTGGATCCACTCCCGCACTAGGTTTTGCCTCCCTCCTCTTCTGTCAGTTGTAGCCATTGTATTGTCCTCGATGGGACCCACTTTTTTTTTCGGTTAATCCAACAAAAGCATTAACGTTTCGTTTTTTAAATGCACCCCGATTTTTATTTTTCTTCAAATATATCATGAACTTATAATTTGTTTTAAATCTACCATTGCGTTAAATTTAACTAACGAATTCTGTTAATCCTTCGATACAGAGATTCAAGGTAGCACACAGTGTCACGTAAGATTACCATATTATAATGTGAAATTTTGATATAAATTTTAATTTTTAAAAAATAACTAAAATGTTTTTTGTAATCTTGAAATGAGTTTTGTATTGATTAATAATATTTGCATTTTGAATTTTTTTTAAAAAAATACATATTGAATTTATACCTTATTAAGTGATAATTTTATGTGGTATCGTGTGCCGTCTCAAATCTCCGCATCATAGTATTAACAAAATCAATTAGTTAGACTCAACAACAACATACTAAATTTAAAATCAATAGAGAAGTTTGAGATTTATTTAAAGCAAAAAAAAATTATTTTAAATGATTGTATGATCACAATTTTTGTTTCATTTATTTTTATTTAAGTAAAAAAAAAAGTATTATATAAGACATTTTAATAAATAATAATTTAAATTTTTATTTTTATATATTTAAATTTTAATTCTAAAAAAATTTATAAAAATGAATGAAATTATTTTCATTATGTATTAGTGAATCTCATAATAAAAAAAAGGTAATTTTTTTTTAAATTATATTAAATATTACAAAAAAAAATTTCTGATTTATTACTAACAATTATTTTTGTTGGGATGGATAACTTTTTTGGTGTTTTAACAAATAATTTTATTTGGTAAAAACTTATTCATCTCATAAAGATAGTATTTTTTTAAAAAAAATAAAAAAATTGTAATGTTTAACATTATTTTTTTCTTTTATGTATTGAACCCCCCTCTCCCCCCCCCCCCCCCAAAAAAAAAAAAAAAGCAAAGAAATGGATCGACACGACTTTCTGTTCTTTAGTCGGAATTGAGGGAAAGTTTGAAAGGCTCCAAACCACCGAATCAAAGACCTACACTTTGTTAGCAATGCTCAAGTTTAAAAATGCCAAGTCACAAGCAGATTATTGCTTCCAATTTTTTAATTTGTTTCGTAATTTGTCTTCAACCAAATTTTAATTTAATAGTTTACATGCAAATCATATCATGATATCATCTAACATTAATATTAAAAAATAATTAAAAAAAAAAGACCCAAGTCCTAAACTCATAATATAACACCAAATAAGAATACAAAATGTTTTTCTAGCCAGCAATTCGACAGATAGATATTTATAATTATACTGTATATAACAAAGTCTCCCTTGAACAAAAGAATTTAAAAAAAAAAAAAAAAAAGATGTACACATTTAAGTGAAAAATAGTTAATTCAATTGCCACTGTAGTCGCCGCATCTATCGGCCCCTGTAGTTTCTATGCATGCATTGCATGGGTTACACAATATATGATTGATTAATTTTGACAACAACGTATCTCTAATCAAAATCTTAAAGAATCGTGCCATTTAAAGATATGAAAGGCATTGTTTGCACAAATTTAAAAACCAACAATGAGCAATAAACAAAGAATCTCCAATCATGCAGTCCCCTAATTGGCAAAATGATCATCGCCACTCGATGATCAAAAATAGAAACCATCATTGCCGTTTGGACGAAGTGTCGTTTATATGGATTAAAACCTCAAGGAAGAATCCTTTTCACACTCGGCTGATTAATAACTTATATTTTTATTTTGGACATCTTAAATTTTACTTTTTTAAAAAATTATTTTTATAATATAATTTATAGTACAATGAATTTTATATTTATTCTTTATCTCTTCTTTCCAATTATATTTTCTTTAATTGTCCTATTGTATATTAGTTATGGTCCATTGGCTTTAAACACTTTTTTGGCAAGTTGAAGTTGAGACGCTAAACGGCAGATAGTGCACAGCTGTGTGTCTTATCTTTTGTAATTTTGTGTCGTCTAACTTCTAATTAACTCTGTGCAAAGCTAATCGTATCTGAATTAAAGCCATATATTGTAATGTAAGAAGTCGTGGCTATGGCATATTTGAAGTAGAGTGTTTATTTACTCTTTTTTTTTTTTTTTTTTTATAAGGAATAAGTATAAAAATACCCTTGATGTTTGTTTCATCGTATACTTTGGTAGATTGATGTTTCAGCTTAAACGCTTTGATACATAAAGAAGTAAAATTGTTTAATGTAAGCTCACACTTTAGGACAAAAATATATATGTAAAATACAGACACTAAATGGTTGAACCTTTTGTTTCCACATTTTGATACTTTTGATTGACTTGATACAAAACATGATGGGATTTGAGGAGAATGAAATTTTAGGTGTAAAACAAAAATTTGAATGAAGATGGTGAAGTGCTCAAAATGATCATTTTACATTAATTTTAAATTAAACTCCTTTTAAAGTTAATTAGAAATTTATTTTAAAATTATTAAATTTAAGTTTTATATATTTTACGATTTAATGAATTTTTAATTATTTTTTCTTTATATTGCATATATCTTAATCATGCTTTTCATTCAAGCTAGTAATTGTACATAACCAAAGCTGGTGTGTGTTACCACTAACTTAACAAGAGCTCAATTCACTTCCTAATTATAGCAGTTGGGTGGATGCTCTTTAATTTTCTTTGTATCAATCAATGTTGTATGGAAGCCAGGAGGGATATTTCGTTACATAAGGAAGGGACAAGGCCGAGGGATGCCCACAGAATATTGCCATACAGATTTGAAAGCAACATAGATAGTGTACCTATCTACAGAGATTTCCGTTTTAAATGGACGTAAAAAATTCACAAAAAATAATGAAAAAAAGATCCTTTGAGTTTGAACTGCACTGTGCGTCGTAGCCACATATTAAACAATATTCAACCCTACTACATTCCTGAGATAACAGTTGACATAATTGATTTTCCTACTTGCAGATATAATTAATGCACAAGCAATCTCAACCAACGTTGTTTATCAAACCAGAAATTCATGAATGGTCGTCTACGTTGACCCAATGAAGCTATGTGTGTATGTACAACTTTGTGACATGGATGCCAAAAATTTGATGTAGGACAAGATCGGCAATTCGGGTATTTCAAAAAGCTGATTGAGTGATGTCAAAAGCTAATTGCTTCTTGATGTCTGGATTATGCCAATCATTACATGGAATGGAATGTTACATATGTATTATCGTCGAATCTAGTTAATGATGGGTCAAGCAAAGAATTCACTGGTAATTCAAAAATAATATTATTTTAAGCGTCCAACGTGTGGAGGAGATAACTACTAGAAAGCTTCTTAACGCGATTGGAAAAGGATATTGCCCTGCCAGTGACATCTTCGGAGGTAACCCCATGCTTGTTGACATAATGTCATTTACCAAATTTTTTTTTTCATTAATTAAAAAATTTATTAATTGGTAAATTATATAACAAAATTAATTATTTTCGTTTTTTATAAACACTATGCCTCTTCCAAAAAAAAATTAAAACTTAACATTTTAAAAATTTTGACCCCTACAATATCCCTAACAAAATATTCACCAAGACAAATGTATACGCCATGAATGACATGCAATAACCTAAAATTTCTTATTATCTTAAATTACGTGAATTTGTCGTTCCCGGCAAATGCATTATTATAATTTAACATATAATTAATTTTTAGTTCTAATCCAGCAGCTTAAAACCATTAAATTGAATATTTTTTAAACATGATATCAAAGATTCATAACTAAGAAGTTTTGAGTTCAAACAGCACAAATTTTAACTCTTCTAATTAAGTTGTAAATTTCCACATACTGTAAAGAGAACTCGCAAACTTGTTTGTATTATATATCCATGAACCACCTGATAATTTAAACTTAATTTTTTTGTGTGGAATGATTTACATGTATAATTATATTTGGGTTTGCTTAATTTTCCAAACTAAAAGAGAAAAAAAAAAAAAAAAAAACGAGGGACTTGCTTGACGAAAGATAAAAGAGAAGGTGTTAGGAATTTACTTTTCTTTCCGCCTGATTGACAAGTTCATCAAAACGTAGAAATTTGATTTTGCACTTTTGACATATCCAATTTCAAGAATATATCTCAATCGCCTTTTTTCTTTTTTCTTTTTTCTTTTTTTTTTAAAAAAAAAAAAAAAAATTGACATTTCGCATGATTAGTGGACGACGAACCAGTTGGGAGCAACCATCATAAAATTGGGCACTGGATGTTGAAATCTGGTTCAATTTCATTATATCATCTTGAATTGGACCACTAAAGTACTCTCCAGCTACCACAAAGGTCCAATTTTTCATAGATACGGCCAATTATTGTTGAGGCACCAAGCTAGATTTTCCTCCATCCAAGTTGCCCAGAAATTTTTTTCACTCCATACTTACATGCTAGAATTTAAAAATTTTAAAAGCCATCTTGCTATAAGAAAGCTACTTAAAAAAAAAAAAGCAAAAAAAAAAAAAAAAAAAAAACAAAAGGAACAAATTTATAGACTTTATATATATTTTTTGATTGCTTTGTAATATATATTTTTTTTTCCTTTCTTAATATACTTTAGGACATACAATATTCTATCTCTCGAAAATGAGGAGCATCATATATGTATGACGATAAATATGAAAGTAATAAATAAAACATGAAGTCTAAAACTTATATACAACTAGTCAATATAATAATTATTATACTAAAAAAAAAAGAGAAACATGACAAAAAGAAAAATTTTTTTCTTTCTTAAAATCCAAGCAACTCTATAATTAGAGCAATTATTATTCTTTTTTTCACACTTTTTCTCTCATTTTTTTTAATATTTTCTCTTTCACACTCTCTACATTTTATCCATATATCATATATTATGTTTTTTTTCATTATTTATCTCTTTAGCTACCAAAAAGGTCCAATTTTTCTTAGATATCGCCAACTATTGTTCAAGCATCAAGCTAGATTTTCCTTTATCCATGTTGCCTAAAAAATTTTTTCACTCTATACTTACATGCTTGAATTTAAAAATTTTAAAGGTTATCTAATATATATATTTATTTATTTTGATAGCTTTGTAATGTTTTTTTTTTCTTCTTTTCTTAATATACTTTAAGACATACAATATTCCATTTCTCTTAAAATAAAAAGTATCATATAAATATATGACAATAGATATTAAATTGATAAATGAAACATGAAGTTTAAAACTTATATATAACTTAACTCAAATCAATTATATTATAATTAGTACTCTCTCTTCACACTTTTTTTTTATCTCTTTATATATATATATCTTTTACACTTCCTACATTTTATTTACATATTTGTCATTTTTTTTATAATTTTTCTATTCTATTATTATATTTCTTCTTTATAATCTTTAAAATTTTTTTAAAAATATTCATTGAACTATAAATTATATAATAAAATTATATTTTTTTTATTTTTATAAATTTTTTAATATTTTTTTTTAAAATTTAAAATTTATTTAAAAATAAATATTTAAATTTTTAATTATTAAAATATTTTTTAATTTCATCATTTTTAATATTTTTATACTTTTTTTTTCTCTGTCTCTCTCACTATTTTCTCTTCTCATTTTTATTTTCATCTCTTTCTTTTTTCACATTCTTTTGTCTCCATTCCCTTTGTTTATATTCTATATCTCTCTTTCTCTCTCTTTTTCTTTCTACATTATCTCATCTCTCTTACTAATAATAATTATTAAAGTAAAATTTGAATAAATAAAAAATTATATAATATATTTTTATAATATAAATATATTTATCATTATATAGTTACAGTTTAATTTAAATAAAGTTTTATTAGTATTTTATAAATTAAAAATTTTGTATTTAATGAAAACATATTATAATCTAAACTTATATTTAAAAATATAATATTTTAATATAATAAAAAAAAAAATACACAAAAATTTATTATAATTTAATAATTTTTTAAAATAATATTATTAATTATTATATAAAATAATTATAATTTATTATATAAATTTTTTATAATTATTTTTTAATTTTATTATAAATATATTTAAAATATAATAAATAATTATTAAATAATTTATTATATTTATTTTCAACTAAAATAACAAAAATTAAATTAATTTTAATATTATTTTATATTAATTTAATATAAAATATTAAAATATAATATAAAATTAATTTATATTCAAATTTATTAAATTTGTATAAATTTAATTAAATTTAATTATTAAATAAAGTAAAAAAATTATAAAATTAAAAAAAAAAAATTACAGTCGTGATTCTAACTTCAGTTTCTATCCCATCTCAAGTTACTCTCTCTCCCCGGGCCTTTTTCTCTCTCTATAAGTACATTGTTTCTGTCTCTTCACGCGTCTTCTCTCTCAGTAGCTGCTGCTGCTGCTGCTGCTGTTTCTTCTTCTTCTTCTTCTTCTTCTGTAAGGACATAAAGCCTATATATATATATATAGAGAGAGAGAGAGAGAGAGAGAGAGAGTGGTAGCTACAATGTCGGCTTACAGAGACAAGGATCCTCGTATCAATGGCATCAAAACTAAGATTCGCGTGGTACCCAATTTCCCTAAACCAGGTTTCTTTCTGCCTTTGGTGTCTGTGTTTGTTTGTGTATGTTGCAATCTTTATCTTTCTTTCATATTTTTTTCTTTTGTAGCTCCTTAATACTAAGTTTGATCTGCTTGGTTGCTTGGAAAATGCAGATAAGGAAATAGCAACGTTATGTTATTTGTCTGATCAGGATTATTTCAAACTTTTGTAGACCGAGCACCAAAAAAAAATTTTGCTTCATTTTTAAGCTTTGGTAAATGGGACAATTTTCTAATTTTTTTTCTTTTTTCCTACTTGGAAATTCTTGTTCATCTTTTAACGATTTTAATTTTGATTTTACCAATGGAGATGATGTTTTGTGACAACTGTCTAAAGCTTCAATCTTTTACCTGTATCTCTTGTCTCCAAAGAATTGTATTTTTTTCTGGTTTTAATGGCTAAAGCTTCAATCTTTTCCTTGTTCTCTTGTTTTTGGGAATTATAGTTGTCAAGAAAATCCATGCCTTGTTATTTTCTTTGAAGTTTTCTTGAATATTAATCATGGGTCTATGGCAGGTATTATGTTTCAAGATGTCACAACTCTATTGTTGGATCCCAAAGCATTCAAAGATACCATTGATTTGTTTGTGGAGCGATACAAGGGAGAAAAAATTTCGGTTGTTGCAGGTGAAAAACCTTCAAGGAACTCCAAAAACTTTGCTTTTGTTTTACTGTTTTTAGTTCCACACTTTTTTTATTAAAGATTTGGCTCAAGACATTTTTATCAACCTTTTAGCACTTTGATTGGTGTTTGATGGTGGTGGGGTCTATTTGCTTACAAAGCAAAAATGCACTCTCCCGTAAGTTTCTGTTGTCCTTTATGAGCGCTTTTAGTGGGTTGGTTCGCAATAGAATGGAAGGACGAGAAAAAAATTCATCTAGGCAACCAGACTAAGAAACTGTGTATCTGTTATGTGTCTCTGCATTTGTGGTTTCTTATTCTGCTTGCCCTTTTTTTATTTAATTATCAGAGATCGATTTCTTATTTGAATAATTGGCTTTATTAGTGGGGTTTGCCATTGATTGCTTTCTCTCTCTACAATTTTTCCCTTTGAGCGGCCCTGGTTTGCTCTCTTTCGTCTCTCTCTCTCTCTCTCTCTCTTTGCTATTTTTTGTTGTTATTGTTGTTGTTGTTGTGGGCATGTGCCAGAACCTTATTTGGGTGGATAGTGGTTGGTGTTGGATCCTCCAACTTGTTAAAAAGCGGTGGACCCATTTCATGCGAGTTACATCAGAGGGGGTTTCTTTTGGCTTTATTATAATGTGGGTTTCCCTCATTGTACTGTTTGATGTTTTGATCTCATTCCGACGTCTTGTTTCATACTGTTTTTTGTATCTTCTTTAACATTGAGTCTACGCTTCAAATGGAGTGGCATTTTTGGGTTTTGGATGACTTTTTTTGTTTTGTTGCCTTCTGGACATGTTTTAACCATACATTGGTGATTGTTATATTGTTTTGGTTGGTAACATTTCTTTTTCTTTGGTATATCAGAATTAAAGCCACATTTTGTGAGTTCAATGAGCTTTGAGCTGGAGTTTGAACCCCAAACTTGTCCTCCTAGCTTTGCTCTTGTGGTCAACCATACTAGCTTGCTTGATTATTAATAACATTTCTTTGTTTAATAGATTTTAATCCTAATTCAATTTCTCTGCAATTTCATGCAATAGCTCAACTCCAGAAATGAGAGTGTTCCTCCCCCAAGATTATATATAAAAAAAAGTTTGATTTGTTCATCATTGAGGGCAGCCTTGGTCCTAATTTTGATTGGGTTCAGCAATCAAAAAATGATTTGGTCAGTGTTTAATGTATATGTGCTTTGTCCTGAAGTCGTGTGCAGTACAATCTGTCTCTTTACAGACTCGTGTGGACTTGTATTGTCTTCGTTTGTTTGTGAGAAACATTGTACTTTCTGGCCATCGTCTGTGACAAATTATGGTCGCACATGGAAAAAATGTGGCTTTTTCCCAGTGAGATAGTTATCTACAAGCTTTCATTCATTGTCCATCTAGTTGATGTTATCCACTTAAGCAGTTCCAGTGCATTCTTCCTTGGGATTTTGCGAGTAGAACAGATGGCACACTGAATGCATTATAGGCATACCATAAAAGCCACGTCAAGTCTTACGCTTGCCTCTTAGGCTAACCTTTTCTCTCTCTGTTTTATTTTTGGGCAATGGCGGGTTCATAATTGCGGAGGGGTTTTGCAGTCCTTCAAAGACTTAAGTCAGAAAATGTTGCTGGTCTGCAACATTTGCTTTTGCACAAGTAAAAGTTTGTTTCAGTGATGCTAGCAAGTTTTCATTGAAAGGTTATGATTGCTAACTTGCTTAAGCCTTTGATTCCATTCCATTGGTTGTGCTAGCACCTTTTCATTTGAGTGTCAATGGATCCTCGTAATGGTTGGAATAATTAATGGTTTAATCCTTATACGACAATCTAGTCCAGAGGTTGTTTCATTGAAACCTTGTCTTTAGTATTCTAAAAAAGGGTATTCCAATGCATGATCGTCCCACACCATTGGAGATTGAAACCTCTTCTGTTGATGCTGAAATTGCTATGGCCCTATTATGAGAAATTCTTGACTTTGATCTCCAGAAAAAACTAAAGTATTCCACGCTTTTTAATAATTTTAATGGAAACCAGTACTGACCAAAATGCTATAATGTTTGGTATTTTAATGCCTCCAGCTCAGGTTAAGGTACTAAGACCTGAAATTGTGTGCTCAATTGCATAATCATATTTGTTGTTTTTTCTCATCTTCTTTGAACAAGTCAAATATGCTCAATTACATAATCCAAACTATTTGGCATTGATGCACGTTACATTGGTAGTGATTGGCGTCCTGCGCATGGTGGGGGGGGGGGGTTTGTTGAATAGAGATTGGAGGATCAATTGGCATAATTGTGAGCTGGGCCTGATGTTTTTGCCTTCTCTTGATGGGCCTATTGTTTGGATTTGAACACCAATTTATGCTCACATTGCCCTCATGTTATGTTCATCTTTTTCTTACAGTGCGTCATACTATGTAGAGTTAATGGTGTGGATGTTAATTGCTCTGTTTTGTAATTCATTTATTGGCCTCGCTTTAAGTCTCTGGTAATTATGATATGTTTAAAGCCCAACTTCCATTTCAAACCTTGTGTGGAGCTGACATGGTGGAGCAGAAAATTCTATAAATCAGGTGATGGAATTTGCAGTTTTGGTTAATGTCTGGTTTGCTGTTTTGTGGATTGATTTGACACTAATGGTCTTATAATAAATCTTATTTCACAACTTTCTGGATGTTGTCTGAAGTTTTATATTTCTGAAATATGAAGGTTTTTTCTTATCAGGGATAGAAGCTCGGGGATTCATATTTGGGCCTCCGATCGCATTGGCAATTGGAGCAAAATTTGTTCCCTTAAGAAAACCAAGGAAGTTGCCTGGTATCATATCTTCTTTTCTATTAATTTCACATTTTCAGTCATATGATTTGTATGGTATGCCAATAATTGTAGCATCTCTATACTGTTTGTTTAGTCCTTTTGTCATTGTATTGCATTGTTCTTGCTATGGTGTGCTGTCTGATTGTATAGCTAGTGTAGGAGGGGTGCCGTTATTACCTTTGGAGCCTACCCTTTTGAGCAGGAAGCTGCCATATCTGATTTCATGTTTCCGTGGTATTATTTTCAAATCATCTTGTATTTCCACATGTAGTCTCCGCCCATCTCATTTTTAGGATTGCTGTTCTGTACATCTCGGTGTGTGAAGAACCCATGCTGGTCAAACTGGTTTAACTATCAACCGATTAGATTATCAGTTCGGTTTGATCATAAAAATTGGGTAGAAATTAAACCAGTTAAATTCAGGAAAAACTAGTCAAAACTGGCTAAAAAATAAGGAAAACTGGACTGGTTTGCAGTCAGACCAGTTTAAGCCACAAATATTAAAAATTATGATTTAATTCTAAAACTTTATTTGAATTATAATTGAGTTTTAAATTTAATTCAAATTTTTAATTTAATTATAAATTTTTTCCTAAACTTCTAATTTTTTTTATTAAAGTTAAAAAATTAATATATAATTAATTATTATTATTATTATTTGTTAAAAATATTTGAATTTAACTATTACAAATAATTTTTAATAAAAGTATATCTTATATAATCATTATTTTTAAAATTAATTTTATAAATATATATTTATTATTATATACTGGGTCAAATTTTGGTCAAATCAGTTTAATTGATTAAACTTTAAACTATTATTTTTTCGATTTGATGACCGGTATGGTCCTAACACTGGTGATGGCATGTTCGATTGTGTACAGTAGTCTGTATATAAGAGTTATAGAAGATGGCTGGTTTGGATCCCTAGCTAGCATTCAAAAATAATTTGAGTCTTGTTCTAGAGTAACATAAGCAACGACTTATGAAAATGCATGTGCAATTGTGTAATGCTAATCATGCATCAAACTTCAGACTACTCGAACCATTTGGTTACATTTGTAATGACCTTGTTTCCTGTGAAATTACAATGTTAACTTTGAAGATAATGCATTGCACTTGTACATGTTTCTAAACTTATGTTGTGCTCAAAATGCTTTTTCTTGTGAATAGGGAAAGTCATTTCGGAAGAGTATGACCTAGAATATGGAAGTGATTGTCTTGAGATGCATGTTGGAGCTGTCAATTCTGGGGAACGTGCTTTGGTGGTTGATGATTTGATTGCTACTGGTGGTACTCTGTGTGCTGCTATGAATTTACTAGGTAACTACTCCACAAAGTCTTTCTACATGGATGAATATTGCAATACACTATTCCTTTTTCAGTGAACTAAAATTTTGTTATGAGACCAGAGATAAATGGAATGCTTTTAGTTGTTCAATCAGATGCATGTAGAGGTGTCAACTTACAGCTCAACCTGCTGATCCAAACCTGAAAATGACATAAGCTCTTAACAGCCTGATCACCTGACCTGATCCTTTTGACACCTCTAGATGCATGCTATCTGGAGGGTAATTTGAAGCGGACTTTTAGTCAAGCAATTGGACTGAGTGCATTAGATTCAAGAAATTTGGAAATGACTGTTCCTTACTTTTTTGTTTTTTTGTTTGGTCTAGTTGAATTGAAAAGGAAAGTTAACCGTGAGATTTAGGGTTCCAACCCACATTTGACCATTAAGTTCATACTGTAGTGGTTTTTGTTATGTTGGTTTTATTTTGTTTCAACTATTTTTCTGAACATATGGTTTGTCTGTGATATTGTTCAAATATTTGTTATGATTTGAACTTCTTGATGATTTCACAAAATAATTGTTTCTCAGAGCGTGCTGGAGCAGAAATAGTTGGATGTGCATGCGTAATTGAATTACCGGATCTTAGGGTATGCATTCTCTTCCATCTTCTTTAATGGCTGGATCTTACTTTTGTGTCGCATTTAAGCACAAAAGTGAATGCGTAGGCTAATGAAGTACTAATATCCTGTTTTGGCTGTCCAATTGATAGTCATTATTAAAAGTTTCTATATGTTGCAGGGTCGGGAGAGATTACACGGCAAACCGCTCTATGTTCTCGTCGAATCCCACTAATCGTGGCCAGTGATATATCATTATCCTGCAATGGTGAACCATGACAAAGTGTAAATTAGAGGGATGCTATTTGTTCAGTTTCATTTCGATTTTGGGTTTCACTTTAGCTCCAGTGTTTCAATGATCGATGAATTTTGGTGAACTATGGTGTTTGAGAAAATTTTACCTTCTAGCAAAGAAACATTGGATTTATGATATAAAAAGGGCCCTTTTTTTTCTTTTCTTAGGGGGGTGGTCTGAGGATACGATATTGGGAAGTCAAGTCTCTCACATACCATGTGAGACCGCCCTTAGTAAGTTAGTATCACTTCCCCAAAGACCGATTGGTTGTGTTACAAGAGCTTGGATTCAGAGAAAACTGCGCGTTTCTAGGAATCTTAATTTTCCTGTCAAGGTTATACCTCTTGTTACCAACCTCATTTTGTTCTTTTGTCCTCCTAAGAAGCTCTTCCACATGAATCTTAATCAACAATCATTTCAGTTTCTTGAAACCATGTTTCGTGTAGCTGGTAATTATCCGCAAGAAGAATCTGATGGCTAAGAGGTGGTGATAGCGAGGTGGTGGGGGTTCGAACTCTCGAGCTGGCTACAAAAGCCGGTGACCGTTGTGCCAAGCTAGATGGTCTGAAGCAACAGTTGTCGAGGCTTGGCAATTGAAACAAACACACGTGCAAAGTTCACGAGGGAGGTCTCCAAATTGCAAGTCATATTGGGCTCAAATATGAGGCCCTCCAATTTCTTGGCAGCCATTGGATTATCCTCGCTTCCGCCCCACAACACAATGGTAATCATCGGGTGCATTTTGTTTTCTTTTTTTTTTTTTTTTTTTTCTCTTAATATTATAATAATAACTAGTTATTCACCCTTGCCATGTACGGGCTTTTTTATTAGTTTGACATTAAAATTATATTTTAAGAAATTTGTTCCAATCAGTAATTAAAATTCTTTTAAAAAAAGATAATTAAATGTTCTTATTACTTCTTCCTAGTCTTGTAAAGGCGATACTATATCACTGTTATTTTTTATGTATTTGACAAAGGAACAAAAAGGGGATCGTGGTAAACCTTCATTTTTCTGAATGAAGGTTTACCACTTTTGATAAGAGACAAAAAGAACGAGGAATTTAGAAGGGAAAATCTCTGTTATGGTTTTTATTGCTTTGCTTCCCATTTACAACTTGCTATCATCATCAAAATTAGTAAACCCAAACCCAAGTGGGGTGATGGCAGTATGACACCACAAGAGTTAAATAATATTGCAAATTCAAACGATTCGTTGCAATTAAAGCTGAAATGCCATATCTAAAAATATCACTGGGACTACTAGTTGAAGAGAACCACCAAAACTTTTGTATTTTGAGAGAGAGAGAGATCAAAAGCTCAAATCTATTCATTCACCTCTCTTTTAACTCATCTCTCTACCCAACAAGTAATAATCACCAACTATTACCGTATTAAAAGAACATTATTCTGATGTTTGTGTGAGTGTTATTTGAAAACAAAGGAAGAAGAAAAAATCATCTGGGGCCCGAACAAAATAATCATGACCCGAAGGATGTACAATGCTTTTTCAGAGTCGAATCATTACTGTAATAAAACCAAAAGATTTTATGTATTTGAAACTCATCATCATGATTTTATATATATATATATATTTGAAGCTACACTTTTGACTTTTTCTTTTTATTTATTTATTTATTTTTATTATTTTTAAAATAACACAAGCTCTGCACGAAAGACTAGGGGCTTTTTGACCAACTCTAATCTTCAAGTGCCTTTCTCGTCAACAAGGCAAAGGGGTTACATTAAAAGCACAAAAAATAAAAAAAAAAAAAATAATAATAATAGAGAACAATGAGACGTTTTTACAAAATTGATGGTGTAAGATAACAACCAACCATCAACTGAGCTTTTACAATTCTGACTAAATTAAAGGCTCTTAATTATTTTCAGCAAAGGAAGTTACAGAGTAATAACATTCGGAGAATTGCTTAATGAACAATTAACAGCGTAATTACAACGGGAAAGTATTATATTAGCATTTACAACTCAATTTTTCTCGGGACCACACATATTAACCGGGAAAAAAGGACGCAATGTTAAAAATAATAATAATAAAGAAAGGCACCCAGAAAAATTGTGTCGATAAATGCGAAAACGGTTTTAGAAAATTAAGGAGCCAAATGGGAGGGAGACAAAATAAAAAATAAAAAAGAAAATAATTTTCGAGTGTTTTTTACAATTTATAGATAATAAGAAAGCAAGGTAAAACGGCACGAGAGTCGAAGACCAGCAACTCGCCATTGTCTCCACTCACCGAGTCAAACCCGACCCGTCCATCCAACAATGAGTCGAACCCGATTTGCTTCGACACCCGGCCCGCTATGACCCGACAGACCAGCATGGCCCTCCGTGCCGTCCCACCGCCGGCGTTCTCGTGGGCCCCACCACTACCGGAAAACGTGCAGATAGCCGCGTCCTTTCCGCCTGGGAAAACCCACGCGCCTACTCCTCCTCCTCCTCCGCCACCGCACGCGTCTTGGACTCCTCCGAGGCAGAGGAACCGCATCATCTCGTTCCCGTCCGCCAAGCACCTCGCATTCTCCTCCCACATGGGTCCCGCAGACAAACCGGCACGGGCCTTCACAATCTCGCGATATCCTTCGAATCGGGCCACGGTTCTCGACCCGTTCTGTACCTTAAATATCATATCGATCCGACCGGAGAATGATTTGTTACTCCAGCTCGTGTGAAAAATGATCTCCACCACATTACGAGAAGGGTGGCCTTCGGGCAGCTCGGTCAGCGCCGGTAAGAGCGGGTCACGGGGGTTGCGTACAGACCGAGGACAGTGTTCAGAGGTCGAAACCGCCTCGAGCTTGGCTGATTTTTGTGAAATGGCGGCGGGTTTTTGCTCTTTTTCTTCTTGGTGACGGCGGTGGTTTCTGGGTTTTGTAGGGTTTCGCTTCCTGCCGCCGCCGCCGCCGGTGGTGGTGGTTTCAACGACGTCTTTGATGTTTTGAGCGCTCTTTCTGCAACTGGAGCTGGATATCAGGTGTATCGGAGCCGGGTTGAAAACGTCTTCAAAGACCCTTGATTTGCATTGCAGTGACTTGACCCACCCGCTCGCCATTAATCAGATCCTCTTCCCCACTCACACACTCTCTCTCTCTCTCAAGTTCTTGATTTTCTCTCTCTAGAGCACTCAGGTTCTTCTGTCTGTTGTTTCATTTTCGTTTGGTTATTTTTATGTTCTGCTTCTTTATGTAAAGAAAAGAATAGAAGGGACATGGCGCGACCTTAAATGGACATTAGTTGAAATGACGAAAATGCCCTTCCTCCCGGATAAATGGTAGGAAAAAAAAAAAAAACTGTTAGAAAATTATAAATACTATATACCAACATGGTCAAAATCTTTTTAGCAAGAAAATCCTCTTTCGATTTAACCAAAAATTTCATGGAGTTATCTGAATAATATATTTTTTTTATTATTTATAAAATATTTTATACAGCAACATGGGTTGGTTCTCTTTGGGATTTTAACTTTTTTGTTTTTTACTTTTTTGTTTTTTGTTTTTTTTTAGCAGTGTTTGAATGCTCATAAATGGGTCGATTTCGTGGTTTAGACTACATTGATGAGCCAAACCAAGCCCGTGGTTTAGATTCATTGCTGCTGTTGAAATCAATTCTAAACAATCTTTATGTTTCATGGGCGTGCAAATAAAGTGCTATTTGATTTCATTTAATTTCTAGTTGGAGGAGGAAAAATAGGGTGAAAAGAAACAATTGATCTCCTTGCAAGGAAAAGGACCCCTTCTATAACATTAACGTAAATCATGAGGTGCATAAATTTTAATTTTTATGCAGAAATTTAAATAACATACAAATTTGTATTTGTAATTTAAGATTTAATTTATTTGTTATGATTACACATTTATTTATAGACTTGGTTGTCCATCTTTCCAGCTTTTTCGTAAACTCAGATATGGTGGTTTGTTCTGTTAGCATAGGCATTTGGCCGATAGAAATTTGCCATGTTTAATTAAGAAATTATAACAAACCCGTTTAAATTCTAAAAAATCAAAAAGTATGATTTTCATTTCAAAATGCTTCTAATTTTATGCTCTATTAGATTGTATGATTTATTTATAATTTCAATAATATATAAAAAAATAATTATTTTCATCAACGTTTCTAGCATCCCTTTTCAAAGATGAATTAGTTTTCAAAAAAAAAAAAAAAAATTTACACGGGGTACATTTTTATCTTGTTCGTACATTGTATTTAAACTCACATTTTGCAGAAATTTCATTAAGTTTATGATTAATCCCCTAAACTCTTCTGAAGGGTCTTGCTTTTATAGTCAACCAAGCTAAACTTGGCTGATTAAAGAGCAAGAGGATGTGGGTCTCGTGCTGTATTAGGTTATCCAATTTGATTAGTTAGGGTTTGGTCAGCGCCATAGATTGGCTGCTGTGTCAGATACTATTATTGTGTCACCTTTTTTTTTTTTTTTGTAAAAAATTGTCATAAACAATGTGGAACTCATACATAAAGCATTGTCAATGTACCCATCTGTCCGAAGTTTAATTTTTGCTTCCAAAATGTTATGAATTTCGTTAGCACCCACTCTAGTCGAGCCATTTTCCATTAAAGGCCAGCTCCCCTCATCTTGGTCTTGGACGCTTGATGCCTTTGTCGCTCCTTCAAATCAAAGGAACATTTATCTCAAACAGTGCTTCTTGGTGAGGCTGAAGCTTCAATGCAACAGAAACTCCATGGACCCCCTCCTTGCTTTTCCCACTTTATTCTCTAATTCAGCTACAAAGTGACCTGTTGGCAAGGAGAAAAAAAAAATGAAATAACCAAAAAAAACAAAAAGGGTCTAGCAACTAACCGAGATTTCTTTTCAAAAAAATGTTCGTTAGTTGACTTAATTAAACCATAGAGATATTAAAAGTTGAAGTTTAATGTAACAGCCAAATAATTTCATTATAACTTAGATGTTATAAATTTGATTTTTTTTTTGTTAAATCTCATGATATAAAAAAAAAAACTCGTGTATCGATATACACTTTAAATAATGTAAACATATTAAAAAAAAAAAAAACACAACTGCACAAGCACAAGGTAGGATTAATACTTCCTGCCAAGACTATTATTGGGCTATAGTTAATTCTAACTAACAATTATTCAACAAGATTGCATTGACTGGAAGCTGAGTTGACAAATCCACATTCTTTGTGTTGTTTGCTAACAGAAGCCCCCCTTTAACGGCAATGTGTTCTCCAAGAATCATGCCATGTTCTGGAGTTGTTTTGCCTAATTGGAACAGCCAGAATCTTTAGGTTGTTTCGGTCGTCGAGCAAGTAGTGAATTTTCTATTTTATCCTAAATTCCATTGCAATAAAAAAAAAAGTGGGTATATCACAGTGTCTGGTAAACGACTGAGTGGAATCTTTCATTGGAGTCTGAAGTGGGTACGGTTGGGAATAGAAGGATAGAAAGAGAATGGAAGCTGGCAGAGAATAAATCTGAAAAAAAAAAGCACTGAAATTTAAAAAATTCGTAAAAGGGCAAGTTATCTTCCACAATGTCATTCCTTTTTCATATTTAAAAATCAACCACTCGTAGAGTACTATAGGGCATAGACCATTGAATTAGAATTCACGTGAACTGAAAGTGTATAGAGCCTTATTACTGGTAGTAAGTCTCTGTTGACGTAGTTTGGTGCGCATTCCTGATATGACTTGTAGTTGTGTTAGGAGCCGACAACATTGATATGTGTAAACCCAAAACCGAGCTGGTCCAGATCTTGAAAGTTGGGAATTGATTTAAACGAACCGTTTGGTAATTAAAGCCAGAGATTTGAATTAAACATCAGTTACACGGGTTTATCATATGGTTATTGATAGGGAACTTAATTGCTAAAAAACAAATGTGTGGTGGTCTCCCATATCTAAAGTTATGTCCCCATTACAAGTTCTCTATCTTCATTTAGTTATTCACTTATTTTATTTATTAATATAAATATTAAAATAATACCATCAAATTTATAGTCTAATTTTTAGCTATTAGTTGATTTTATAAAATGAGTAATTTGACTCATTTAATTCGTAATTCATGAGTATTAATTTTATAAGATGTCTAATTCCAATGCGTTGGATTGATGGAAGGGAAGTGAAATTGGTACGGCATAAAAATTGATTATAGTTTATAAAAGCTAAATATTTGGTGGGCATGGGCCGGCGTGGGTGGAGCAGCCTTTGTCCTCACGCTTACTGAATCCATCTGAGCCCCGGGAATTGCGTTAACACTTGGCGTGCTTCACCTTGACAAAACCCCAAAATTTTACTTTTTAACCTTTCTTGCCTCTTTCTTTTCGATGTTTGGTGCATCGGAATAGTTCTTACCACTTTCTTCAAACGGGTGTTGCTGCATCTTTTGATCTGAGGTTTGCCCACAAGTGTTTGTTTCTTGGTTTGATCTTCACACTTTTATGCCTGTGGATGGAACTTTGTTCTTCTTAGATTTTTCTTTTGTTTTGCCCAAAAAAAAATAAAAAATAAGAAAATATAGAATCTCAATATATAATTATAACTATCGAGTGTAGTTTTTTCTTATACATTTTTGATTGAATTAAATGAACGAATTTATGAGCAATGTCACTTTCCATGTTTCTATGATCAAATTCTTTTTTCCCTCGTCTTGTATGACTTTTGTAACTCAATGTTGTCACCTAAGTAAACAAGAAAAAAAGTCCAAGTATTAAAGTGTAACCGAATTGATGCAGCCAGTTGAATTGATAGTTAAATCGGTATTTCCCATCAAGGTATTAAATATTATGTTACATCTACTAGAAAATTGGCACCAAAAAAAATTTTTATGAAACTCAAAGTATGTTTGTCTCAATTTACTTTGTTTTAGATCAGAGCACTATTTCCTTATTAAACCTATGACCACGTGATGAATTCCATTTACCTATCAATCGATCTCCTTCAGAGGAGGACAATTTACCGCCAAGGCAACAACTTAGGAGAAATAAAATTACATAATATATTGAGTAATACCTTTTTAAAGTTTTGTCAGCCTTGAACTACATATACTAGTTTCCCACCATTATGTCTTGTCTCTCACTTTAAAATTCTGATGCATTTTTTCTCAATGTTTTTTTTTTTTTTTTTTTTTGAGGCTTTGTTATGCTATGACCTGCGTTGAATATGTTCATTCTCTCCCAGAGATCACTTTGCAAATTGGATTAATCTTTAAAAAAAGTTATAAAGGAATTACAATGGGCTCCAACCATGATTAAGTGACCACCTGTTAAATAAACTTCAACGACACATAGACTACAGGAAATTATTGTTCTACAAATGTATTTTATATGCAAAGAAATCCTACTTATTACGGGACATGGTGTTTATATATTGTACAACATAATTTTTTAATAATTTGCATTTAAGATTTGTATCACAACGTGGTCAAATAAGGGAATTTCATTTGATACCCAAAAACAAATGGATGAAAATATGGCTACCAACCAACTTAATAATAATAATAAAAAAAAAAACAAATGAGACTGTCCAGAAACACTTAAGTAATTTAAAATTTAAATTTTTATTTTTTTAATTTTTATTGCATAGTTAACAATTTAATAAATTTTTTAATTGAAAAAAAAAAAAAAAAGGAAAGAAGACGAGCACTGGGGACGAGTCCTGGGGTAGAACTTAGGGGTGAATACGGGGTCAATTAGAAAATTTAATTTTGACCATCCAATAGGAAACAAAATGTAGCAAATAGAATCACTGTGATAATTATCGTGGGAATTTTTGGTAAAGGGGAAGTTTGGAAGGGTCGGCTGGGCATGAAAAGAAACACTAATCAGCAATTAGCTGGACCCATCTCAAGTGTAGTGGTCCAGGCTCAGAAATTTCCTAGACACTCACTTTGGTCTACTGCAGAAATTTCCTAGACGCTCCCCTTTGATCTGCTGCTCCAATGTTGGATCTCTCTGGGCAACGACAATGGTCTTCAATGGAATGTCTAGAGATTTGGACCCTCGGTGACTGGACCTCTTTTTTGTTGGATGAAATGAAATTTTGTGTTCGGTAATTGACAAAAATAAATAAACACATAAACGATAATAACAATAATTTGTGGAGTGAGCCGTGAGATGCATTAGCAGGCTTTTAAAATTAGAGATATCAAATTCAGAGGGCATCAAGGAGAAGGGAAAAAAAAATAAAATAATTTTGTGGGTTGGGAAAAAAGTTATTCTTATAAGCAATCTTATATTGAGTAATTTCAAGATGAGACTGTGTTACAGTGGTATCAGATTGGTTTACAGGATTATAAATATCGAGTTTGAGACCCAATTGAAACGAAAGGAATAAAAAAAAAAAGGAAGAGGGACATGTGTTCTTACATTACGCCCAACATGTTAACGATGAAATGTTCTGAATATAAAGAGCCCATTAATAATCAATGGGTTGTGTTTGTATCTCACAGTCAACTAGTCATTACAACTTTGCAGCTCATGTATAATTCCTATATCCGAGGCTTTTATCTTCCCCCACTCTTAAAGATTCCTACGCAAACAGGCATCTAGTTCTTTCCATTTTGATAATTTTAAAAAAAAGAAAAAAAAAAAGAGAGGCCAGCAGCCTGCCTTCATTAACAATCAGTAGGAAAGTAGAAACTTTACACCATTCGACCAACGCATTAAAGAGAGGGCATTCCCCAACAACTTGTGATGACAAAATTGATTATTCTTCACACCAGAAAAAAAAAAAAAAAAAAAAAAAAAAAAAAATATATATATATATATATATATATACACACACACACACACACACACACAAGTTGGTCGACGCAGGATAAAGGAAAAACCCATAAAAAGTTATCACATCGCATTATTATACCTGTTTATTTTTCATTGGCAGCGTTAAATTGCCACCATTGACCCATGTATCCTTTTTGAAGGCCTTTAGATCATTGTCCTAAATATGTCCTAAACATATCATTTCATTGCATTCGTAGTTAAATTCAGATTTTTTTTTAATTATTTCATATCACCCATTTAACTTTTTTATAAAAATCATTAGTTGAACATTATTGAATTTAAGTAAATTTTTTCTATATTTAATTTTGATATTACTAATTTTAAAATTTAGGATTAAACTTTCAACATAAATGTAAAGAAAAACATACCAAAACAGCACCAAATTACCACCTCAAGTGGTGATATATATATATATATATATATATTTTTTTTTTTTTTTTTTTTCCTTCACTGACCCAATTTTGCACAATCAAGTAGTTACTAACCCAATAATAAACTTATCCCATCGAGATAGAAAATCCTAAGAAAATTAGAAGCCAGGCTGCCAGAGTCTCGAGATGGAGATTGGGCTCAGATTGGACCATTCACCATGGGTTTGCAATTAGATTCTAAATCTGCAACGACGCCGTTTATATATAACTTTTAACGAGAACAGACATTGCAAAATTTGGACCTCACTCGAAATCGAATTTAATAATAATATTACAACAATCTTCGGCTGAAAAAATAAATCAAAATTTCGGATTTAACAAAAGAAAAAAAAAAGAGAGAGAGAGAGAAAAGAGAAGGAAACCTTTGGGAAATTTTAGGGTTCAGGCGACGGCGACGGGATGCTGCTGTTTGGGAGTGTTGAAACTCTTGTTCTTGGACTGATCGCCAACGAAGTCTTCGACGTTGTATACGACGGTGATATAAAGTGAGCAGCTAGGGCACCGAGCGATCTCCTCCCCGAGGCGGAGGTCCTCCTTGGTGATCTGAAACAGGTCTCCGCAAGGACACGGGTACGTGAAGGCTTGGAGCTCCTCGTTCCACTCCATGTCCTCTATCTCTACATCGTCGTACGACATCTCTCTCTCTTTCTCTCTCTTCCTTGTCGAACGAAGCAGAAGATTGAAAAAAGCAGTTCGTTGGCGGTGGCTCAAGAAATTTGTTTATTCCCGGAAAGGCGAAGTATAAAAGAACATAAAATATGGGCTGGTCGTAGAATGGGCTACTTCTGGGCCGACTGGACTGGATGGTCTGGGCCTGGGCTTTACTATTTTCGCCTTAAAAAAAATCCTCTTCTTAACTAATAGCTACCACAATAGGTAACGACCGCCACAGTGATCACACCGAAACCGTTGACTCCAACGCGGCCCCCGTTGACTCCAACGCGGCCCCCGTTGACCGCTGCAGATGGCCGTGTCATCGCCTCCACCACCGCCACGTTCGACTTTCGTTCGTCACCTGCGAACTGTGGATACGAAGTTATCTTACTACCTCCACTCTTTGTTTAACCCTTACCTTCCAATTTTTCTCCTACTCCTCCTCGAATACTCCGCCGACTTCCGCTTATTTTTTCCGGTCTCCGCCGCTCTGCTCCTCTCTCCTCCGCTCCTCCCTTTTGCCTCTTCTCTCATCCTCGGCCTCCTCCTTGACCTCGCCCTCGTCGGCCTCGTCAAATCCATCTTCCGCCGCTCTCGCCCTGTCTATAATCACAACATGTCCCCCGTCGTCTCCGTGGACCATTTCTCCTTCCCCTCCGGCCATGCCTCTCGCGTTTTCTTCGTCGCCACGGTGGTTTCACTCTCATCGCAGGCAGTAGGAGCTGCGTTGGCAGAGATGAGGGCCGGGAGTGGCGGCGGATTTGTCGACCAGTGGTTTGGTGGGGATAAGAGGAATGTGGTCGGAATTGTGGTGGCAGTGGTTTATGTTTGGGCAGCAACAACGGCGACTTCTAGGGTTGTGCTTGGCAGGCATTATGTTCTTGATGTTTTGGCTGGAGCGCTTGTTGGTGTTCTGGAAGGTCTCTTTGCGTTTCGATTTCTGCGGTTTGAGGATTTTTTCAGGTAAAAATGGAGCAAATATTTATTTATTTGTTAAATCTTGTACTCGCAATAATCTGCAATTTGTTTTTTCTGCATATGTTTTAAAGTTCTATTGGTTTGAGGCACCGAATTAGAGAACAATAGAACAGAAGTAGAAAGGAGAGTATAGCGACTATTTTGTGGAGATCATTTTTTAAATAAATTAGAACTATGATGAGGGAAATGGAAGGGTGAAGGCTATGCATGTGCTTTTCATTATTTGCTGCATGAAGGGGTTGGTTTTAAGGTCAGATGGTGATTGGGAATCAATCCCATTGCGAGCTTTATAATCTATTTGTTGAATCCAGGTCTCGTTGTGAATTGAGAATGCATAATTCAATGCCCTTGTTCCCATTATGATTGTAAATGTGTGCTGGACTGCAGTTAAAATGAGTGATGATGTTATAACCATTTGTTGAATATTTGGATGATTATATTGGTTTTACTTAAATTTGAGTATGAGCTAAGGTAAGGTGTCAATTGCTGTGTTATTTGCTATCAATCAGGTAAATGGTTTTATCTTTGGGATAATTGTTGTGAAAAAGAACTTTTTTATTTTTTAAAATACTACTGTAGATCTGTGATGCTGCACATCCTTGGTAAATGAAGTACTTGTGGATTGGTTTTCAGTGAAAAATAAAAACATTGATTATTGGTTTTCAATAGGGTATTTGTGTATTTACATTAGATTATAAAGTGGGGTGTATATGGTTGAAGCTACAAAAGATGAATGGTTGAGGAATTAAAAGAGTTTTGCCATGATATATAATCATGGCTTCTTAAGAATTCACCTCCAGTTATACAAGAAGGAGTCTGCCTTAAGCCAAGAATGATATCAACAACATGAATTTCTGCTACACTCTTCATCCTTGATACAAGTACCTTTTCTGACTTATATGTGCAAAATGTTTTTGGACCTTGTAATTCTACCCATGTGTCAAAGGTTTGTGTATGAGATGTTCAGTCAGAGGGTGTGCTGTGAATGTGGCCTATTACTGCTCGGGCTAAGCATGGATCTCTTTTGATGGGACTTTAACTTTCTTTTTCCCTTGTGCTGCTCAAGTGTATCCATGCTTTAAAGTAACTTGATAGAGCTGAAGGATTGCATATCTGGATGACAAAAATTTACAAGTTTCTACTTTACACCCTTGCAATTTCTACTTGCTTCCTGGCAACCCAGTGTGTAATTTGGTTGTATCAAAATTTTTAAACTGGCTACTAAGTATGAGCTCTGATTGATTGTGTAAATGTGAGTGGTAAGTTTGGCAACATGAGTCGAAGAAGGATAATAGATTGTGTTGACAGGAATGTCTAAGTGGGCTATGCCAGTGTCTGCACAAAGAGAAAAGGTCTGCTTCAAGCTCAGCCTAATTCATTCTATGAATGCTTTGAATCTATTATTGGTAGTTCAAGCTCAGCCTAATTCATTCTATGAATGCTTTGAATCTATTATTGGTAGTTTAAGGGTTATCTAATTTTTCTTTACTATGTTTGTCTTTTTATGTCATGAGCCTTTTTGGTTGAGCTACACTTTCTTGAAACATGTTCAAATTGTGTCATCTAGATTGGAGAAAAAAGGTTAACTGAAAATAAATCGGTACTAAACAAGCTAAATTTTCCTGCATGCAGCTCTGTACTTTATCAGAAAGTTGGTCAAGTTGCAGGTTAAGGCCCTTTCAATGGTACCTGTTGGAGATGCTTCCTTGCAACCTTTTAGCTGGGCAATTATAAAATTCTCTAGAAGGCATAGTGACATTGAAGGTATTATTTTTGTTTGTGTGTAATGGCCAATAAATCTTGGGATGAATGCATATTATAACTGAACACATTGGATACCAAACTCTCAAACTGGTTATGTTGCCAACTGCCTTCGGGGTATCATGTGTTTGTTTCAATATGTGCAATTCCTTAGCCATCAATGCCATGTTTGATGTTCTGATTTCCTATATTATGATAAAATACGGTTGTTGGTTGCCATATTATGATCTCTCTGTCCAGTGAAGGTGGCCTATTTGAAGTTTCTTCATTAACTTTTATACTCAAACCAGGACTTTTAGGTTTGATAGAAGCAAGCACACATTGCAAACTCTGAATCTGCTAGTGCCAAGTGCTCTTTCTACTGTCCTTTTTAACATTTTTCCACTACCATATTGCTGATGGAATGGTAGGATCCTAGGTTGTGCCTTCTCTACCTGGGATCAAACTACTCTGTCCCAGTCAATGAAATTGTTTAACTTGTTGTAATGTGCCATTACCTCTCTTAACTGGGAGAAGGCATTCTTTACTTTGTCAAGAGAATTCTGTAAGGATTATCAAGATAATTGCCCTTTTTTTTGGTTGCTTGACATATAGAATGCAGCTTTCAAGAGGTCTTGAAATGGCAACATATTGCAACTTTAATGATGCAGAAACATTTGAAGCCCACACTCACGAGCGAAGAGGAGAGTAAATCCTCTAACGAACAAGAAAACAACGAGGGAACGAGGTAGAGATGCCTGGCAAACCAAAACTGAATTACACCCAAACTCTTTGCTACAAAAAGGTGCTTAACACTCTTAAATGGTTCACAAAAATGGCTTACAAAAGATGGAGCCCTAAAAATCTCTTAGATAAGAAATCATGACCTGATGGATGATCAATCTTATAAGGCGGCTGACTGATCTGCTCACAAGAGCAATATTGAATTTCTTGTTCCAACAGGTTGATTAACTCTGATCGACCACTTTAGTTGGAAGATATAACACAGATAAAAATTAATGTGGAATTTGAGGCACAGTCAGTAACTAGATTTTCAATGTTGCACATTTGGTGTGAGAAATCCGGGGGAAGGGTCAAAACAGGAGGACCACAATGTGGGGGGAAAAGAGTTTTGCCCCTTGGATTCATTATTGGTTTAAAACTAAAATGGTGGAAAACATAGAAAGTAGTTGGGAGCTCAATGATTTAAGCGACAATTGCTCTCTTTGATCAATGATATACCTTATCTGATGAGGTAACATTGGTTTTGATTGATTGATTGACTGAATGAGTTGTTTGCATTTCGGTAATTTTGAAGAGAAAGGTTGCTAGATTAGCGCTGAAAATCATTGACTTATTTCCTGGGTGCATCATTGCAGTTGCAATTGCATGACAGAACTTTGGAGCTTATGCTACATCCATCGTATCAGCCTCTGTCCATTTCTAGCTGCTGTTTACTGAAAAAGACGTGCATATGCAGTGTTTTTGAGTTCTGGGTGTGGTTTAGTCGGATGGCCATGTGGCTAATGCAGGGACCTACTCTAAGCCTTTGATTTGCTGCATGCTTTTGGGTTGTCTATGTTGGCTTCTTTTTCAGTGGCCTATCATCAGATTAAGAGATTGACTTAAAAGTTGGATTTGATATTGGAGCTCGTCTACTTGTGAAACAGCTGTTTGTGCTTTTTTCGTACTTCCCTTCGCTTGATATTGTCTTTCCTGAAAGACTATCCCAAAACAGGCCCAAACAGAACTCAAGCAATCATTCATGCTCTGGTGCGATCCACCATGCGCCAGCGATATACCGGCTTTCAAAAGGAATGCATGAAAGGTTGCTATCTTTTAACTTTATGAGCACCTTAGGGCGGGCCTGCCCGCCAACCCTCTATGATCTAGCAGAGGCATCTAGATTTTTTTTTTTTTTTTTCTATTTGGAGATTATTACATTGAAAATACCTCTTCTTCTTATCATATTTTTCATATTCCGTTTTTAAAATTAGATTCGAGACCTCAAATACGTCTCTTTCCAGACACATCGGGGGATGGAGCCATGTAGGCTTTGTGGCTTCTATTTGTCAACAAAAACCTACAAGGACAATTCAATTATTTTGCTCCAGATGGAAAGTTTAATTTTCTTTTACTGTGTAATTATGGTTGCACAGTAATGCTGACCATTCTTGAACCTAATTATGTTCTTCTTCCTCGCCCACTTTTGTGGGTGGTGCTGCTTTTTGAGCCGTGCCTATTGTGGTGTCATTGCCTCTATCTTCAATGTTAAAGCCACCCTAGAGCCTCAAGAATACGAAATGATAGACCAATCAAGCCTCATTAATGATTGCAATAAGGGCTAGGACAAAAGTTGAAACTGAGAAATTAGGCCTTCGGTGGCCGTGAGAAATTGTCAATATTTCTCAGTTGCAATGCAAGAGCGAGCTACGCATGCATGCATGTGATGCTAACAGGGCCTTTTTTTTTTTCGTAATTTGTGCGAACAAAAAGTGGTTATTTGTAACTCTGGTACATCTGGGACGATCATTATGAGAATTTCCCATGTGAGAATATATGTATCGGACAACATGGTCATTTGAACGCTCATGGATACAAATGTAGCACCCGACCATTTTTCATATATATATATATATATGGACTAATTTTTTGACACGTAGCAATCAAAATCAGAAAAGGACGCCTTCCCTTTTCCCAAAAAAGGGGTTTGGGACCACTGCGGAGCCAATTGCAATTCTGAAATGTTGATAATTTTGAGATGAATTTACTGCCCGGCTTTAGAGGCCTTTCTCTCTGGTCTATTTTTCTCCAGCCGTTTGCCCTCTTGATAATGATCATGGTCAGAAAGATAGAACCTGGGCAGAGGGAATCAGTCATTCAGAAGAGAAAGACACACAAAATTGAAGAGAAAATTTTGGATGAGTTTGAGATAGAGACAGTGCATCATTTGAAGGACCATTTGACACCTTGGCAGTGACTAGGTGCTTTGGCAATCTGCACTATCGTAAATTCATGCATGTATCATTTTATTCTAATTATAATAATATATATATATATATATATATTTCTGTAATGTTTGTAATTTCAACTTTCAAGCAAGTTGGGGGTAGCCACTGCATATAGCCACTTGAGTTCTTAGTCCTAGGGTTTGAAATCTAAACTCCAATGAAGGGAAAATCAATGCCACGAGTGACTTAATTTAATGGAGCTAATGATACAAACATTGACTATCGGGAATGAGGAATATTTTCAGTGAGATAAGTAGGATAACAAACGAGTTTATTTACATAAATGAAAGACACTAAAGTTTAATTTTAAAATTCATTTAACAAACAAGCCAAATCTGAACAAGGGCAAATTTGATTTATTTAAACTTATAACAATAC
Source organism: Rhizophora mangle (assembly GCA_037832345.1). Taxonomy (NCBI): domain Eukaryota; kingdom Viridiplantae; phylum Streptophyta; class Magnoliopsida; order Malpighiales; family Rhizophoraceae; genus Rhizophora; species Rhizophora mangle. The sequence continues at coordinate 3,645,281 of JBAPLJ010001938.1, read as the reverse complement.
TTTTATGCCCATGAACAATTCGTTTACCTCTCATTTTGAACCTTGTTTAAAGATTCATTAAAAACTAATTTTGAGTGTCATTAAAATAGTGCTTTCAACACACACACACACACACACACACACACGCAATTATGAAATAAAATAAAATATTTTTATCTTATAATTAGTTATTTTTTATTAAAATTGCTTTTTTTTTTCATTTTAATTTTATTGGTAACAATAAAGTTTTGTAATTTGGATGATTTTGGTTAATATTATAAAGTAAAACAAAATATTCATGAAGAGATTGCCATATGTATTACACGGGTTAGCCTTAATGTAAACACGGGTAAAGACAGATGAATAAGAGAATCATGAGGAACTTGCACATCCAATCATATAATCGCATCCATTTCTTGTCTCCCTTTAACTTCTTTGTTTTCCTTATTTGTATTTAGCCATGATGTGGCATGGTGGTGCGCCATTGTGAACCAGTGATAATCATTTAAGCCTCTTGAAACCTTTAATTTCTGGGTAATGCTTTTTTTTTTTTTTTTCTCCCGTGATATGGTTTGGTGAATAGGGCCAGAAGAATAATGTTAACTCGGTTCATGTGAAAATAATGATGAAAAAACAAAAAAAGAGTCACATTTCCTCCTTTTCACCTGCCAAGCCAAAGCTGCAAGTTTGAAATAATGTTGCTTCCTCATCCATGTAGATTTTTTTGGATTTATACTTTTGGACCAAGTTCATGGCTAGTGACGCTTTTCCATAGGGAAGAAAATGACGTTAAAGGAGACCAATTATTGAAACATATGAAGACGGAAATAAAAAAATTTAAAAAAAAAAAAAAGGAAGGAAACCATTGAGTTTGTTCCTGTGGGTTGGACTCTTTTCTTGCTCTTTTTGACCTTCGAAAATCCTATTGTTCCTAAAGCACACGAATGTACCAAAACTGAGTTAAAACTTCAAAGAGAGCTAAAGTTACAAAGTTATCTGATAAAATTCCATGGAGACGAAAGAGATATTATAGATCAAAAGAGGTTTGTAGTCTTAAGAGACCCACTTGACCGTGTGTTAAACAATCAAGAATATTTGTCATATTTCTCTTAAATCTGACATCAATGTCTAAGTTCTTAACCAGTCCACATAAAGTCTATTAATATTAACAGTCCACTACCCTTTAAAGTTTTAGAGAGTTTACACAATTGGATTTAATTTTTTTTTTCTGTTTCCACTAGAATTTAAACTAGACAATTTTATTCTTGAAAATAATTTAAAGCTCATTCTTATAAATGGGTCAAAAATCTCTTTTTCAAACCATGTCAATAAGACGTGTTACTGGAAACTATGGTAACAAAAATTAGGGTATAGATCATCAGCTGTTTCCTTGCATCTATGTGGAAATCCTTGCTTTTACTATGAGAAAATGGCAGTACAAATTCCAAGTCATTTACTTACGATATGCCCTAGAAGCCTGGGAAACTTGCCCCTCTTGTGGGAAGCCTTGCCTTTTTCTAGTACTTCTGAACAGTATTTTAATTGATCGGTAACCCAACCCATCACGAGAAAGATTTATGGGATGAAAGGATAACTATTTTCTATTGTATGTAGCTTATGATTTTAAAATTTCTGATTGGGAAGAAAAAAAAAAAAGGTGGGAATTTTATACCCTGCAACGGACCACATGGATATGAATTGGATCGCATAAAGTCCTTCGATGCAACTGTAAATTGCTTTCTCAAATCGGACATAATTCAAGAACACAATAATTCCACAATGTGGTATTCTTCATTTTGTCAAATGTGATTTGCCATTTGCAGAAGAAATTTCCCACTCAATAATGGGAATCTGTGCATGTCTTCATGCACAATTGAGTCAGTGACTGATCCTAAAACCATTAAAAAAATAATAAAAAAGAGAAAAAAGAAATAAAGTGGGACACCCAACATAGATGAAATCTTGCATTTGAAGAATGTTACTGATTTTTAAATTTTCCTTTCACGTTTTGTTGTTTATGGTTAGAATTTTTTTACTGTTTATTTTTCTGCCACATAAATTTGAGATGCTAACGTAATATGTATACAACAGTTATAATAGTACGAATTTCAATCAATGTGAGCAAAGAGAAAATTGAGACTTAGCCCACCTCTAGTCCTTGCTTGTAACTTCTGCTAGCACGTATGGGCAGTCACATGTTGTGCTGGTCAGACACAGATTAAATGGGTAAGTTATAAAACTGGAACTGATGGAGAATCATGCATCCATGTATATTGCTCCCATGGAAACCAACATTAGAAACTGTTTTGGGGAGGGGGGGGGGGAGGCTAGGTCCGGTTAATAGTGCTCTAATGAGTTGTTTCCCATCTGGAAATTTAGCTATCGCCCTTGAAAAGAAAAATAAATAAATAATTCACCTTTTAGTACTTGAGAAACATGGATTTGATTGCAGATTGTTGGCTTCTTTGCGTCCCTAGACCCACCCTTCTTTTTGAATATGTGTGCTTTTCCCATGCAGATATGTAATTTGAATTTGATTGTCCATAGTCAGGCTTCATAGGCTTATTGCAACCCTATACCAATGAGATACCTCAACGGCTGATTGAGGGTTTGAATTTCTGAGCTAGAGCTTTTAATTCCAAATCACTAGAGGGATGGAAAGATATTTAAATTCTAATCAGTATTTTCTCCCATCAACTCACGTTGACGCCTAAAGCTTTAAGTCTACTCTACATGATACTGCTCAACCCTTTACAGTTTGAGAGGAGGGGTTGAGTGCAGGGCACGTTCCTCACTCCCACGAGATAATCACATTACACTGGAGAAAATCTTGATTAGAGTTGTAAACATACAATTGCATGATAAACCCTACCGACACATCTATACACGGAGCACGTGACTGGTGGTGGACCTCTTGCGTTTTCTTTGTACTTATTTGTCTCCTAATTATTATTATTATAAAAAGGTTGGAAGGCTGTGAATTTTTGAAGCACGACATTTGCAAATCTATTGAAGTTTTATGTTTGATCAATTATAAACGATTGTTGGGTATTTGTTGTTGTGTAATCGCAATTAATAATGAAAAAAATAATTTAAATAATTAGCAATTAGAACATTGTCCATGTCTACACAAGTCAAAGGCAGTCTGCATCGCTTGTCATCTACATCAGACACCAAAACTTTTTTTTTTCAATAAACATTTTTGGTATTGTATCTAAAGTTGCAGATTAGATTAACAGAGAGTACATAGCTCTATATCAAGTTGGAAATGATGCCCTTCTCACTTTGCCCCCAAATGTACAAGCAACACACTATACTGATACCAGTTGTGGATACCGACAACACACAAGGTAAGTCTAAAGCCTTGGATATCTAGACATCCACGGTTTCCCGTCCATGTTCACAAGGGGGCAAGGCTTCAAATGCCAAACTACAAATATATTTTTTTTTGAAGAAAAAGAGGTGTTTTGATAAAATTAATCAGAATAATAAAAAGGGAGAAAGGGGACACCTTGGAGGACAAACCAACCTGCCAAAACAGCCACGGTCTGCAAGCAAAAAACATGCCAAGATCAGTCATTGATAAAGTGCCCTCCCACAATTGGATTCGTGTTGCTATTACTTAATGAATTGAATATGCTTTTCACTTTTTTTTTTTTTTTTTTTTTGAGTTCATTGTTGTGGATAGATCATCCATGAATCCTCTAATCTCGACATAAATGACACTGTAATTGAAAAAAAAAAAAAAAAAAAGGGATTTGGAAACGTTTTACGTATATGGTTGGCAAATCAATTGAAACCACTACAAACTTACCCTTGAAAAAACTGTAAACCACCACACCCACCTTTTCTTTAGTTGTTCATACACACAAACGATGGCGATGGCGTTACATGTGAATAAAACTCATCCAAACCTATACGCTTGGCAAGATTCAATGATCTAAATTCATTCACACATAGGCCATGCTTGGCAAATCAATTGAAGGCTTTGACATGTGGCCAATAGTCTAGATTCTCTAGAAATCATGGAACCATCGGACCCCACTTCACAACACTTTAAAAATATACAACCACCTCCCAAGTAAACACAATGGGACCAGGATTAACACTAACGAATACCCGTTATTGAATTGAAAAAAACAACCTTGATTGAACGAACAATAATATATTCATGTGAGTCAGCTTGCAGCTTCCGTTGACATGAAATGAAGAATAAGACTAACACGTATGGCACATCGCAATGAAGTGATCTGACGTGTCAAAGTCACGTTTCTGGTTGTACTCGAATTTTAAATCAAGGAATCAAACATTGAAATTGGGGAATTCATTGCGAATGTTTTCTTGTGACTCGTTCTATGATTTGAAATTCAGCCAATTATAATGTAAAGCAAAGAGGATGGACATCCAATGTATGAAAAAAAAAAAAAAAAAAAAAAAAAAAATAGAAGACACACAATATAAAAATATCAATTCATTATGATAATTAATTATTATATATAAAATATTCATTAATTATAATAGATTAATTTTTATTTTATATATATTTTAAGGGCTTTTGTAGCTTAACAAATTAGTACAAATATTTGCTGTAAAGTAAGACCAACAAGGGTTTCTTGCGTGACATTTAAAATTAACTTTGCGTTGCTTTCTATCATGGTGGCTGGCTATAGAAGCGACTTGTGATTGGGGACTATGTTAAGCTTTTGTGGGGCCACGCGCCAAGGGGATTTAGCAAGCATTAATACGGACACATGGCTAGGAGATAAAACAGAATGCCTTGGTCTCACAAAGGGCTAACATCGCTATTTATTGGGGTGGGCGTTTGTCACTTCGATTTGATCCGTTTTCCCACCATTTGATACTTGCAATCGGACGGTATTGTTAGGATTTTATTCCGTGTAGTAAAATCTTATTAATAAACTGTGCAATCAAGTCAATTTCTGCTCTCCCTTCAATCATCTTTTTTTAATCTTTTTCTTCGAATGGAGAGGGGAAAATGCATTTTATTCGGTAAATATCTAATATCTAGAATTATCGATTAAAAATTGTGAACTTTTTTATAACTATCTTTTGTCAATTATGATGACGTGCTACGTGACGTAACGTAGCAATTCGGCTTGGCACGGAAATTTATTTATTATTTACCCCGGTTGTGACTTTTGCTTTTTTTTTTTTTTTTTTTTTTTTTTGATGAAATTACAAGAAAGCAATTTTTCGTGCCAATTTGGATTATCGTGTCACCTGCCACAAATATATCAATAGAATAATAGTAACAGAGACAGAGACTGTGGATTAAAAGTTAATGACCCAAGTTGACAGAAATTAAAGTATGTAATCCAAAATTAAAAATTAACAAAATTTAGAAAGCTTGCAACCTGAATTTGTATGTATGCTCTTTTTTTTTTTTTAAAAAAAAAAAAAAAAAGGGTTAAACGTAAGATCCCTAAACGTGATAGCTACTAAACATTGGGAGGTCTCTTTGGGGACACATGAATCAGTCTCATATTATTCGACACATCCTGAAATATTTTGGCAACTTGTGCAGCTAATGACAAGTAATATTTTTGGACTGACGTTAAATTCCACGGCAAATCAACAGTTAAATTCCTATTAGATTACTGATCCATGCACTATTGAGAAATGGAATCGTATATAAGACTCTATACGACATCAAAATGCAACAATTGTTAGCAATAGCAACAGTCATATGATCCTTTTACTTTAGTCAACTTTGGATCACACACTCTCACACACACGCACACGCACAAGCACACACGCGCACAAACTCACATATACAATTATGGGGGGCTTGACGAACAAAAAATTTTGTGGATTATGATAACTAGGCGTGCTTTAGATTAGCTCTAGGGCGTGCATTAGCAAAGGCAACGTTGACTCCCTGTTCAACTTTTTCTTTTTTTATTTTTTATTTTTTTGTGACAACGATGAGGAAGCATCATTCGGACATGGAGTGTGTAAATCCTAGGAATAAATTCAACTGGATATGACAGAACCACTGCTAAAATGAAGATAATTTTATACTACATATTTTTTTTTTTTTTTTTTCCCTTTAAATGAATTGTTTTCGATATTGCAGTTAGTTAATCTCCTCAGTCTACAGACACTGCTTGATCGCAACAATTTTTCTTTTTATTTATTGATTTTATTTTATTTGTGAATTAATGCGATAAAGCTGCTCAGCCAAGATTGGTGCGTAATTATGTTTATTTTTTTATTGATGAATAGAATATCCTTAGATTAATTTATATAATAATCCAAACTAAATAATTCTTTTGAGTCATTTTAAAGGCGACCCACATCTGGCTAATGGATTCTGAATTTTAAACTTCAAAGTACCATCAAGATTCCAAGTGGCATTATTGAACTAGGGGCACACGTTTTATTGTGGACAGTAGTAATGTTTTGTGATAAAAAAAAAATATTAATTTATTTAAATTTTATTATTTTAATAAGTCGTGTAACGGGTGCTCTAAAACCTTGGAAAGCGAGAAGAAGGGGGAGATTGCAAAGAGTAAGGACTAGAGCGTGGAGAAGTCAGCCGCGTCCACGTGGATGATCAACACGTGCCGGAATCTAGACTCACCATCAACTCCCCTTCTCTACGACCCCAAGTACAGTATCGTGCGGCTGGCTTACAATCCGTACCGTATCGTTCCAGGCGATTCATTACTTTGAAGTTTTGTTTTTTGTTAGTGTTAAATAAAATTATAGATCTTCTGAAAATTTTAATATTATATAAAATTTTACTTTTTAAAAAATTAAAACCATTAACATATAATTTGAAATAAAATCATCGTAAAAGTCACCTAAAAATTATTATTAAATAAACCATATTTCCACCGAATCGGGTAATATGCAATATAATAATTAATCTATATTATTCATATATTCTAAACTATATTTTCACATGCATATTCATCTCCCAATTTTTAAACTAACGTTTTTAAGAGTAATGATATTCTTCCAGATTCAATTGTCTGACTAATTTGCACGAATCATTGAAAACTTGACGTGAAAAAATTTAATTTAATAAAATAAAATACTAAAAGAGAATTTCTTTTTATTATTATTATTATTATTATAATTCTATCTCCCACTTACTCGCAAGCAATGCCAGCAGCTAACAAGCTGGTGATGAGATACACGGAGTGGACATGACAGCAAGTCGGAAATTGTATTTGCTTATTCTGCTTTGTACTTGGGTGTCCCACTAGTTCTCTTTCTTTACCCCTGAATTTCAATATGTCGAACCTATAGTTGTACACCCTTTTGGGTCTTTTTGGCCACTGTAATAAACAATTCAGTGACTTGCACTTCACCCATCTTACAAGATATAATGATGTTATACTAATACTTTAAGTGGGCCAATAGATATTGTCAAGAAATTAACGTGGGGTCAAGATTGGCTTTGGAGAAATTAATTGATTGGAGTATGCTTGCTGTCTCATTTCCCACATGACCGTGATCGTGCAGCAATTTGCCTGACACTTCCCATGAAACTTCCCTATATTTTCAGAATTCAAAACACTAATCCAAAAGTGTGAGGTTCCGTGGAAGGAGAGCCTTCTCGCGTAACCTCTGCCACACGATTTGGATCTTTGACCTCTTTTTTTTGACGTTGTAACTAAATGTTCACATTGTTCTGTCACTTTCGAGAAAACGAAAATTTATCCCACTTTAAATTTCTGGGTGAAACATTATACGATATTTCGGAGGAACCGGAAGACATAATTGTCTACGTTTCTGATGATATTCAGATTCCTGCGTTTGTGGAGCTTTTTCTTCTCTTTTAGTTGATCTTTTGGACCAATTACGACAAAATGAAAAAGCTCTCTTTCTTTTTCCTTTTTCCTTTTTTTTTTTTTTTAAAAAAAAAAATTTTCTGTGGTCTATGGACAAAACGATTTACTTAACATCACGGCTCACAGAATTGCTGGATTGTTTTCTTGCTAAGGTCGGTTTTGGTTCGACACAAAACGGAGTAGCAGTTGAAGTTTAAGGGTATTGGCTTTCTAGAAACGAGGAAAAATGACATTTAGCCAGGTTAAACATGTGTTTTGGACCTTTTTGCCTTGCATCTATAATTGAATTCTATGCACCATTCATAATATTTCATTACATCCACATGATATATGATAGCTATTAGATTGAACTGAAATCAACGATGCATGTTAATAATGCAATCTTATTTGGGGTGGAATAAAAAAATACAAAATAAAAATTATTGGAACAAGATTAAATAGAGAGATCCACGGATCAAATCAAGTACCGAATTATTTATATTTAATAGCCTTTTTGTTTTGATTGCATTCATGGCATCCATTTTATTCAAAACAATAACAACTAGAGTAGCTAGAATAATGCCTACAGTTAATGAAAGTGTAGCCAATTAGTTGACACTTTTGGCCATTCATGGCAAGAAAAAGGGGAGAAATTCTTTATTCTTTAATACGAACTGAAAACGAGTTTCTTTGATGGTTGTCAGTAAGTCCAAGAGACAGGCCACGGATAGAATTCATCTTAATAAATAATAGGGAAACACTCGACAATTTTAGGACGGCAATCGTCCAGATTTTTTTTTGACATTTTTTTTTCCTAATATATGTAATGCATTAATGGCTTACAACAGGTCATTTGTGGCACTTGATTTCCAAGGACGGTGAGGTACTGTCTACTCGTCATGTGGGTCTGATGCTAGTTCAAATTTGGCATATTTTTTTTGTACTTACTTCTTTTTTTTTTTTTTTTTTTTGAATTTTTGGCCAAGAGTAGAGGGCATTAGGGACAAATATTGCACAAGTTGACAAGTACAATTCTAATATTATTATTAAATATAATTATGTATCAAATAATTACAAATATGCAAACAACTTAATTTTCTACTCTCAAAAAATAAAAAAAAAACTTTTTTTTTTTTTTTGTGTCTACAAACAAAGTATCTATAAAATTCTTCTTCTGGGGCTCCCTCTACAACATCTAATTAAACATAGCCTTGTTGATAAAGTATTATTGTCCTTGAATAGTTAATGCAAACCATAGCTAATCAACCATAGTACATCAAATTCAGAGGATTCCAGTAGCAATAAAAAATAACACTAAGTCACTGCCAAAAAAAAAAAAAAAAGTAAATGAGAAAATAAATGATAAAATCAACTTTTTATATATAGATGAATGTGATGTTTGCTATTGTATTCATATGACAGCAAATCTACATTAGGCATTCATGTAAGTGAGATAATGGTCTTAAATTTTTGGCTGTCTTAAATAGTTTATTAGTAAATGACTAACCTAAGAAAGGACCTTCTTTTTTTTTTTTTTTTTTCTCAGTTGGAGTAAGAGATGAAAATTTAATTATTAGTAAGATTTGAACTACTTTTGATAAAGTCTTTGGGTAGGTGTGTGGTGTCTTGGCATTGTTTAAAATAAAAATTTTCGTATATAGAGAAAAAAAATATTTCCTCGGTACTATATTTAGTATTAATGACGTTTTCTTTTGGATAACTTGGTGGGTTAGTATTTTAATATACATATATACTTTTTTTTTTTTTTTGCCCTTGTTTTCATGTATATGTGTGTATTTACGAATATGATTAAAAAACCATTAAATTAGATAATCAAAATCTATGGTAACTAATCTAAACATTTGTGAATTAGGTCTTTGCCCCTATGCACCATATCGTTTCATTTATTTTATTTAGCACAATCCCATTTTATTTCCAAGTCAAAATTTCCTGCTTTCGAAAGTCATTTTCACTTGCCTTTCACTCTTATCAAAGATGTATGGCATAAGTAAGCTGTTCTAAAACCTAGGAATTTTCTCTTTTACCTATGCAATTATCTTATTTTAAAAACTTTTTCACTTCATAAAGAAATGTGTATTAAGAATATATTAATTATTATATTTATAAATTAAAATTTTAAATTTTTTTGTTAAATTTGAGTGAATTTTTTAAAATTTAATTTTAATATTAATAAATTTAAAAATCAATACTAAATTTTTAACATAAATTTTCATTTATCTAAGATTGAGAGATATTAAAAAAATTTCAATAAGACATATCACTATTTCAAACTTTTTTTTATTTATTTAATTAAAATGAAACAGAAAGTCACGTTCTTTTCAAAAATTACCATTAAACCACCATATCAAATCTGAAAAAATCATACCCTCTTGCACTTGGTTTATTAAAAAAACACACCCACCCCTCCCCACACACACACACGCAATCTCTCTCTCCGTAGGCAAAGCGTACACAAAAACTATTATTTATTTATTGCACACATATATCTATATATATATATATAGAGAGAGAGAGAGAGAGAGAGATATATATAGATATAGATTCTATATAATATGTGCATGCCTTGCCATACTGCCAAGCTTTCTCTCATCTCAGTTTCAGAGCCAATTAGTACTTTTTTCCCCTTCACATTCGGACTCTCTTTTGATTTTTGATTCTCATCCCAGCGTTTTGATATGAATAACTTTAATGGGTAGTTGTTAATTTTATTGAATTCTTTCTCCTTTTCTTTTTATATTTCTTTTCCTTTAAAGCCTTGAACGATTTGTAAGAGAAAAAAATGAGGGTCAAGGAAATGCACCCATTGTGTTGCATCTCGCTGGAGAGTCCCGGAATCGGAGACCAGTCGCCGGAGTTTCCGTTGGCGAGGTCGAGGTCGCTGCCGGCGGCATTCTCCGGTGGTGGATCTTCAGACGGGAGGAGGAGGCCGACGGTGGGATCGGATGCAAGTATTGCCGCTGGCGTCCTTTACAAGTGGACTAACTATGGAGTGGGGTGGAGACCAAGGTGGTTCTTGCTCCAGAACGGGATGCTCTCATACTGCAAGATTCGCCGGTCGGAGAATCTCGGCCTTTTAGCTCCCAACGACGATGTTAGATTGATCGGAGAAATCTCCGCCAATCGGCTCTCGAGACTGGATGGCGGAAGTCACAGACGGAAGCACCACCACAAGGCCGGTGGCATTGTCCATTTAAAGGTATCAACCTGTCACTGAAAATAAATTAATAAACTTTATGGATGTTTGTATAATAAATTAAAAGACCAATCAACCCATGTGTAGAGCAGGTAGATTCTTAATTTTATGGATAAAAGAAAAATAAAATTTTACCAATAAAGAATTGTCTTTTATTCAAAATTTTTGCTGGCAATCTTGTTTATCTATTCCAATTTGGTCAAATTTTATTTTGTGCTCTTTTCCATTCTGGTTTCTGGGAAAACAGACAGCGAGGCATTGATATCTCAACCAGAAAGGAACTGGTCCGGTCGGTCTATGTTTGAACCGGTCGTTGGTTTGCAAGAATGGTGGTCAAAAGTTGAAGTTGGAGGGGCTACTTTAGTTTTCTTTTTTTGGTTTTTCTAACACGAAAATAGTCGGTGTGGTTGGTTTGTGAGGACACCGCAAGAAACGCAAAGTACCCATAAATTTCACATTTTTGTGAAAAATTTAGAGAAAGATGGGAGTTGGACTTTCACCAATTCTTAAACAAGGATCAGGTAGTCACTCAAACTAGTTTGAGTGGATTACTTTATTATAGTTTATCACATTGGATTTTGGGTCCTTGTGATTTTTCAAGTGTGTTGCTTTCTACCTATCTCAAGTCTGGTTTTTTTTTTTTTCACAGTTTTAACTGCTTGTTCCATAGTGGGTCACATCAACCAGGTGGGTTCATGGCTATGATACGGTGGTCTAGGTATTTTAGCAGTAGTCACATCAGCTTGTTCTACCAGCAAATGGCCCTTTTAATTTCTTGCTTTAGTAGTTTTTGGACCCCCTTTTGCTTTCTCTCTTCTCCCAGATTCCAATCCAATCCAATCCAATCCAAATCCGATCTTCATTTGTAGATTTGTTTGCGCTTGTAGACTTCTTTTTCTAGTAATGGTATTTGTCTCTCTTTTTTCCTGATGTTTAATTAGATTAGATTTCATCAAGTAAGTTCCTTTTCGTTGCGGCCTCACGAGCTTTATGCTTTTGCTTTGTTTGGCTTTTGTGGGTTTGGATTGATTTGTGTAGTTTACCTTTTTTTTTTTTTTTATATCCTTTTCTATAACTTGGTTCAAAGCTATCTTCTTGGCGTTGCCATTGAAAAATACAGAATATCCATCAAGTATGTACGTATATTCTTTTGCTTAATCCAATTTCTTCACTTTTGGCTTTTATTTTTTAAGCTCGCACAACGACTGATATGCCTAGGCGTTACCGGTACTTGTTGAACTACTATTTCGTCTTTCTAAATGGTTAAAATGGTTTTTTTCCCCCTCCCACTTGAGCATTTCTGTGTAATTTTTGGACTTTGAGTGGTTGACTATTATATGTGTACTTGTCTTGTTGGGGCTTAATTTGACACCACAACGCTCGGTGCTTATCTGGCGGAAAAATTTAGATCTTAGTTGTCAGTTATAACTAAATTTTGCTGTTGGGCCTCTTTAACTATTAGTTGTAACTGTAAAGAGATCAATGGTTTTGTTTCCAAGACTCTATATGTCTTGCATATGCGTTAATGGGGGTCTTTTTCTCTGAATTGCTATTGCAGATCTCATCGTTTCGCGAGAGCAAATCAGATGATAGGAAGTTTTACATATTTACAGCTACGAAGACACTTCATCTAAGAACTGACTCAATTAGTGATAGGGTGGCTTGGATACAAGCTTTGGTTTCAACTAGGGGCCTCGTTCCATCAAGATCAGTAAACGATAGTGTCTCCCTTCTGGCAAGTGATTTTTCTATCTCCACAGAAAGACTCAAAAGCCGATTGCTTAAAGAAGGAATCAATGACAACCTTGTCAAGGATTGTGAGGAGATCATGTTGTCTGAGTTCTCTGATGTACGAGACCAACTTAAACTTGTTATCGAGGAAAGGTCCACCTTGCTAGACACATTAAGGCAGTTAGAGGTGACTTAATAACTGTGATGATTTGCCTGTAATGTTTTTGATGGACTGATGTTTATCAAGCAGCAATGCTTTTTTTAACAATCTGGACATATCACTTCATATGTAGATTAAACTATGGTTTTCTATGTGATCGTTTTCCCTTGTCCATAATGTTTTCCTTCTGATCAAATCTCATTCTTGTATCCTTGAAATATAGGTAATTTGTCAATTTTAGGGATTTATGATATTTTGCTTTCAGGGCGGGGGCACCTCTTATCCATGCATTGCCACTGATTTGATAACTATGATATTTGACATAAAAATTATATTCATAGTGTGCGAAAATTCACCACATTTCCTTCTTGTTTATGCAGGCAGCTAATATTGAGACTGAAACTTCTGTAATTCCAGATGGTGAGTATCAACTGACAAAGCATGAATATTCAAGCTTGGGGCCTGGAAAGTATAGTGGTAAGGGCATACATTTCTTGAGCTTATTAAATATTGATGTACTTTCTCCGTAATTTTGTTTCTTTTTCTTTTCTTGTTTTTTTTTTATTCTTATGTGGATCAACCTAATACAACTAGTCGGTTCATCATTTGGTAAGGAAAGTGTTGGAGTTGACAGGAAGTCATAAATTACCATTAAACTGAATTAATCTATGGTGTTATGAAAAAGTGAAGAGTTACTCTTATTGTATAGCTGATGACAAAATTGGCTTTAGACCAAAATTATTGCTTTTGCTCATCATGATAATTTCTTTGTTTTTGTCCTTTAGGAAAAAAAAAAAAAAACCTCTATTTTGTATTCTGTGCAGATACATCAAAGCATCAATAACAACTTCATATGGCTTCCTTCTATTTTTTTTCTCAATGTTACCTTTTGATTCTCAGAATGGAGCACAACTGAATCATCTGATGATATTGAAAACATGACCTTGAGGAAATTTCAAATGAAAATGAGGCCTTCTTTTATGACTCAAAAGAGTACTTCACTGAGCTGACTGCTACAAATGAGTCATTGAGTGAAGTTGTTGACCATTCCAGGCAGCCTTGTAAATTTGATAATGAGGAGAAAATGCATGCAGAAAAGCAGAGTTGTAATTCTGTGAGTTCACTCATTGAGAGGCGAGAGAAGCTTCCTGACCCAGTTGAGAAAGAGAAAGGGGTCAGCCTTTGGTCTCTGATTAAAGACAATGTGGGGAAGGATCTGACACGAGTTTGTCTCCCTGTGTACTTTAACGAACCAATATCATCTCTTCAGAAGTGCTTTGAAGATCTGGAGTACTCCTATCTTTTGGACCAAGCATATGAACATGGAAAAGCGGTTAGATAGCATTACATCTTGCTATATCTTTTGTGCTTCCTTTTTCCCTTGTACTCTTATGCAAATCTACCTTCCCAGAAGATCTATTCTTTAGAAGATTTGGCACCTTTGGTTTGTTATAATTCTAATGATCTCTGTACTCATTACATAGTAAATAGCTGCTACCAAATACATAGTAAATAGCCTTTGGCAATGTCCAAAAAAATTTACTGAAGCAATAAATGGACCAACTGTTTTTATTTTTCATTAAAATTGCAATTAATTGTTTGTCTTATTGATTGTAATGAATCATACAACTAATTTGTGCTTTTGAGGTTTTCAACAACTGGTTCCATTTATACTTGTCAAAAAAAAAACCAAGAAGAAGAAAACGTAGTCTAACTTATATATTTGTTTTGTTCAAGTAATGTTCTCCGTTATGATGTTGAGAATGCTGAGATACTATGAAATAGTGTCATCTGGTAAAGCAGTGTGATCAGTAACTTGCCTTTTAAGTTAAATGAGAGAAAATTTCTGTAGTCAACTCAATTAAATTTGGGATTAAGGTTTTTTTGTTGTTGAAGACGCAAAAGTCTCATTTGATTGCCAAGTAACTGAGTGTTTGTTCATGTGGGATTTTCTATAGGGGAACAGTCTCCTAAGGATCATGAATGTTGCTGCTTTTGCTGTCTCTGGATATGCTTCCTCTGAAGGCCGGCACTGTAAACCCTTCAATCCTTTGCTAGGAGAAACTTATGAAGCTGACTATCCTGACAAAGGACTTCGCTTTTTCTCTGAGAAGGTCAGCAATCTTTATTGGATTACGGTGACTAAGCTTTTGCAGCATTTACATTGAACTCTAACTGAACAGCCCTGTGGTTCAGATATGCCATCTCCTTTTAACTATGAAATTAACTAGCCAAATGGCACATTCTTTTCCAGAAACATTAATGTAAATAGTACAACAACCTTGATGAGAATTGGACTTGCATTTTGGACCCCTAGATGAACAAAAAGCCAGAAGACCTTTGGGCAAACACAAGCAAGGTGCAGGCTTAGATGAATATAATTTTTGAATGGAAATTTTCTTATCTCAAAATAGTAAATTTTAATGAAGGTCTATATCTTAGTACATACGGGGATGATGGAGTATTTATTGCAATGTAATGCCACATGGTGAACCAATTCAATCCTGCAAATCTTTTAAGATTTCATATTTAGATGACAATATGGGTTAAAACAGGTCAGTCATCATCCAACTGTTATTGCCTGCCACTGTGAAGGCAGAGGGTGGAAATTCTCGGGCGACAGCAACCTCCGCTCAAAATTTTGGGGGCAGTCTATTCAGGTTGAACCTGTTGGAGTCCTGACCCTAGAGTTTGATGATGGCGAAATATTCCAGTGGAGCAAGGTGTGCATCTGCCACATGACTCTGTTGTGAACAACATGATTACATTATTCTCTTGATATTCTGGCTTCTTTTTTATGGAAGAATAGATTAAAAGTAACTCAAGTTTGGTTATTTGCTAGGTCACAACAACCATTCACAATCTTATCCTTGGTAAAGTGTATTGCAATCACCATGGTATGATGCACATACGTGGTAATCAACAGCATTCATGCAAACTGCAGTTCAAAGAACTATCTATTTTTGACAGAAATTCTCACCAGGTTACTAGCCCCACTTTTGACAATTTTGTTCAATGCAAACTCAAGTGGTAATTGCTTTTCCTTTCGATCTAGATAAAACTCTTCACTAGACTGTCTATCATTATCTATATGTTATACATACGGTGAAGTTTGTGAAATCCCTGAGTTACTTCTAATTCTATCATCCTAATCATTTTTTCCCACATCCATACAGGTTAATGGCTTTGTTGAAGATGTTTTGGGAAATAGAGTTGCCACATTATTTGGAAAGTGGGATGACAGCATGTATTATAATAATGGTGATGGGAATAGTAAACCAAAGGATGCCACACTGCTTTGGAAAAGAGTCAAGCCCCCTCCTAATCTCACACGATACAACTTAACATCATTTGCAATCACATTAAATGAACTGACACCTGGATTGCAGGTAGGGATGATGTGTTATGTCAATTTAAGACATGCATTTGCAATTTCCTTGTATGCATGTCTAATTGTTCTTTATAGCTGTGTCTGATCCCGGGTATTTGATCACGGATTAAGGAGAAGCTCCCACCCACAGATTCTAGGCTTAGACCAGACCAGCGACATCTGGAGAATGGAGAATATGAAAAGGCAAATGCGGAGAAACAGCGGTTGGAGAGGAGGCAAAGAGTGGTACTTTTCCAACAACCATGCATATGAGTCTAAAAGCTTATGTCAAATCTGTTTTCCTATTATCTCTTTTGACATCAGTTTGCTGATTGTTAGATCTGTTTTCCTTTAAGATTGGTGCCATTAAAAATTTTGTACATAGAAGCACGGAGAATCTATTTATATCCTTATATAATGAACGTTATGTATCACTCATTCATTGCAGTCAAGGAAACTACAAGAACATGGATGGGGGCCTAGATGGTTCCGGCAAGAGGGTGAAAATGGGCCTTTCAAGTATGTAGGAGGGTATTGGGAAGCAAGAGAGCAAAGAAATTGGGATGGATGTCCAGATATATTTGGTGAATTTAACGAGGAGGTCGTGCAATCTTCTGAGGTGTCTTGACTTTAATTTAGGTATGTATCCATTGCAAAAGCTGAGGTCATATTGTAGAAGTGAAATAATTGGTATAGTTATGTTGCTTCTAGCCAAGCACATTCCCTTTCATTCTTCTTGTGGAGCTAACATACATGCTTGCGCAGCTGCTCAGTTGTTCATTCTGAAACATGAACAAAGCTATAAAGGCATGATTGCCACCAGCCGCGACATTTGGTAGCAAAGCAGATGCTGCAGTCTTAGTTCTGGCAACCAAGGATCAAGTTTCTAACATACGCTCAACTTTGTTCCTTTTATGAGCGCTGATTACCTGTAATCTTTTTCACATAGTGCAGAAAGGGCTGCCACAGATCAAGCTGTACACATTGGTTTGCCCTGCTTGCTCCAGATTCTGGCCACGTGCCGTGATTTTAGTGCACGGTTGAGAATGTTTTCAAGGCAACGTGCGTTTTGAGCAATAATTTTTTCTTTTTTAATCTCCTTTTTCCTTCTCATGGGTGATGAGTAGGATTAAATAGAGCCTGATATTTCCTGGTAGCATTCTTAATTGTCTGCAATGGGGGGGGTGTTATTTAAGTAATTTACTTCTCTCTCATTTGTTACAGTAACTTGGCCTGTAGTGGCCAATTTTACTGGAATATTTGTTTCTACTTCTCTAGAATTAAATGCAGAGGAAAATGTATTGTTTGTATTATTTGCTTTATATACTTAAGTTTCAAAGATTTCTGAGGTGCCATTGAAAAAAAAAATGCATTACTATAAATTGTCATGAACCCAGCTCAATGATGGGAAATCAATCAGATCTTTATTACTTGGCATCGTTTATTTATAATGCTTATTGGGCAAATAATATGAATTTTTTTTTTTTTTCATTTAATTGAAAATGTAGCTCGAGACGAGTATGGAGAATGAGCCTCATAATAAGGGTATGCGTAGGCCCGAATTGCACTAAACCTACTTGATCGGTGCTGTAGGTCTTCCACTGCATTCAGCCCAATCCATGAAGTGAACTAGACCCACCTTTCTTTTTTCTTCCAGGCAACAAAGCGGGTGGTGTCAAAATAAAAGGTTGTCACAACTAAAGATGTGTATCCATTTTATGGTGCTCCCTACTTGAGAGGCCCCGTTTCTGGGTTTGTTTTCCGAACAACACCCACATTACAACTACCTTCTCAAATTTTATACAAAAGGTCCACTTGCCATGTTCGGGTTAAGAGCATGTCAACCGCGTCAATCACCTTCTTACAATTTCGGTTGTGCCTGTGATGGTGTACTGGAAGTCTGTTTTCGTGTTTCCTTTATGGTTAAACATATATCTGTTTACTCTGTTCCTGTTTGTTTAGAATGTTTTACTGTATTATATATTAGTTTTCTTTTAGCATAACAGCAACATTAAGGCACTGAGATTTGAATTTGGATCTCTCAACATTGCTAACCAAGTGTCGATACTGTTGCTATTTACATACCCCACACTTGAGTTGGATTCTTTTTATTTTTTATATTTTTTATGGGATATTCAAATGAAAAATATTTGACAAGTTGAAATGCAACATGGTCATATAAAACGCAGCAAAGATATCAATTGCCTAACTCCTTTAGCATTCTCACAAACTATCGGATTGCTGAGAGTAGAACAGCTCCTTATTAGTGTATTTTCAAAAGGAAGAAAGTAAAATGGGGGCATGAAGTGAAGTGGAGGAACAAAGTCCCACGTAAAAAAGAAACGAAACATTTAAAGATTTTATTAGTAAGGACACTACAAAGATTGCTAGCTAGTTGACTCAAAGAGACACTTTGAAGAACAATTCACGCACAACATTTTAGATATTTTTACAGACACATTTGGTCAATTATAACATAATTGTCATGCCCTAATGTGACGTAAAAAATAATGAAAAATTATTATTTTATAATTTATTTATTTATTTTATAATATTTTAATATAATTAAAAAAAATTAATTAAATTATTTAATAATATATACAAAATATTTTGAGTAAAATATATTTTTTAATTAATTAAATAATTTAAAATTATAAATACGTATATGAGTTTAATAGTTAAAATATTTTATAAATAATAAAATTATAATATTTTAAAATGTAATATTTTTTTTATGTGATTGTTATCATATTTTTTAGTATATTTCAAAAATCTTTTAAAATGTTCATGCTTGTATTAGTTTTTTGGTATAATTATTTTTTTTTTGTACTTTTATCTTGCATTCGATGTTATCAAAATAGGTTTGGTTTGTGTTGATGTTGTTTTATGAAGTCTAAAGTAATTTTTTAAATAATGAAGATTATGAAGAAAAAATTATCTAGAATAATATATTATTATAAATATAATATATTTTATATCAGAAATATCATTCATATTTAATTAATTTGTAAATATATTTTTTATTTTAAAGATATGTCTTTTTTTATGAAATTTTTTTATTAAAAATTTTATGAGATGATTAACAAAAATTGATATTTATTTTGAATACAATTATATTTGTTAGAAGAAAAAAATTTAGAAAAATATAATTGAATGATGAAAAATATGAAAAATTTATTAATATTTAAATTTTATGATAATCATAAGTTTGATAAAATTTTAAATTTGATTAAAAAATAATTCAATTCTTATTTTATTCTAGTTGAAATTATGAATTTACTCTATACTGATATTATTAGTGAAGAATTAAATTAAAAATTTAAAGAAAATAAGTCAAATTATTGATAAAAAAGAGATTTAGTTGATCATTAATAATATTGTGATTGTTGACTTTTTTTTAGTTTGGATAATAAAGTATATAATGGTTCGATATTATTATTGGTTAATATCATTATTCACATGATTTATAAAATAAGTTATTTAATCATATTAAAAATATTAATTTATTATAAATATTAATTTTATTGTATAAAAAAAATATCAATTTTTTATTGTTAACTCAAAAATGAGTTTTTTTAAATGTAAGTAAGGTACATAATGAATTTTATTTTTTATATTTTTTTTATAAATATATTATAATTATTACTTTATAATTTATTTTATAATATTTTAATATAATTAAATATTTTAATTAAATTATTTAAAAAAATATATGAATCATCTAAATTTTTTAAAATATTTTTTAATTAAATATATAATTTTAAATTATAAATATACATATAAATCTAATAATTAAAATATTATATTAAGAATAAAATATAATATTTTAATATTATTTTTTAAAAAATTATTATATTTTTTGAGTAAATTTAAAAAATATTTTAAGAATTTTAATTAAGTGTTTTTTTTTAGTATAACCCTTTTTCTTTTTTGGCGTTTCCTTCGTCAATATCGGTGGACTAACTAAATCTATCTTCACATTATAAGAAACAATCCGAGCTGATTGTGTTTGACTGCGAAAAAACAGAAATCAGTGCAAACAACCCTTAAAAGTAAAAAATTATCGACAAACTTGATTTCATTTTGCAAAGCGTGATGAAATATGTTTCATTTTATCTGTTGAGAAAATTTGCTAAATATTTATTGCGATAATTGAGGGCAAATTTTACTTTAAAAGACAAGGACAATTCTGCAATTTTCAAATTTTGCAACTTTTAGTCCAAAACATCCCCTAGGAGCTCGACGCATTTTTGTAAATGACAATACCGGTGTTTGTATGCTACGAGTTATAGTTTCTTGATATCGTACAACAACCCTTCAACTAACCCAAAACAATTTGACAGAATGTAGATAAAGTAAATTAATACAAATCTCATAATTTAAAGTTCCACTTTTAATGTTCAGTTTGCATGATTGCTTCTTCTTTACTGAAAACTGGTACCCCAAGGTTCAAACCATGTTGCCCAATTGGGAATTATTGAGCAAGAGTGATGAGATGAAATGAATGTAACCATCCCTTCATCAGTAACAGAGACAAGAGAAATCAGCATTGATGAGTAGACGGCCGTCTTTTCATTAGTCCGTGGTAGATGCTGCACTTGTTCTAGCTTTTTTTTGTTTTTTTTTTTTTCCATCGCTGTCTCTTCAATTAGACTAGAGACCAAGTGTACCTATGGCAGACAAGACGAGGATCGATCCCGTCTGTTAGAGGAAGCTTTCAAGTGACTTGTAGACACTACCGGTAGCGTGGCATTGCTGGTGTGTGCAGACCATTGGTTCTGATTTAATGGCCATGTGAATTGTTGAAGAGAACAATATATGACAAGGATTCTTGAGGCCGTCATTTGTCTATTTGGTTTCGGAAACTGGTGGCTGATAGATGGTCATCAGACTTGACGCAAATGATGCTATTGGCCAGCATGTTGACATCGAAGGTTATTGATGATCAGATTGCAACAGATAGCAATTTTGCTCGGTATTCCTTTGGCACATGGCTTCCATGTAATGGGGCCTGAAAAAAAGATTTGTTGTGCATGTGACTCGATAGAATGCCTCAATCAGTCCTAAATGACACCGTGTTGCACCAAGATGCTGTAGAATGAATGGCGGGGAATAAAAAGAAGAGAAAAAGGATCAACAGCATTGTTGTCATCAATTGATAGCATCTTTGTCACAACACAGAACTTGCTCTAGACTGGATATATAGCATCTAATCCAAGGTTAAAGAGATCTTACAACTCAAATCTTAAGAAAGAATCAGATCAGAGGAGCCTCTAGTCATGACCCCAATTCATTCATCGTCAAATAAACTGATGCTCTCCATATGGATTGTGCTTCTCTTATATTATATACATCAATTATGTGATTCATATTTGTAATTAAACCCCAAATTTTGTTATAAATTTAATAGGGTAGATTATGTTAATTGCAATATTAAAAGGACGAGTTTTGTTATATCAACATCTAATCCTTCGAGGGCATTTTGAGTGGAGGCTTGTGTACTGGGAATTTTTTTTTTTTTTCTGATTATGTTAATTGTACATTAAAGCATGAAAATAACTCATCGAAAAGAAAAACAAGTCATCGTTTGTATATTATACAAAACAAATCATCCAACCACAGGAATTATAATGCTTGTTGCTTGTTATACAAGTGGAACGGAGACTCGTCTTCATCTTTCGTTGTTGTAGTTCTCAAAAAGCACCACAGCATTGAAGTTTCTTTGATCCCTTTGCATGCCTTTCATACATAAGAGATTGCAATCTTATTCAACAAGCAAAAGACTTAAAGGTCTGGTCTACAAATTAGAGGGAAGCAAAATTCCATATCAATGGCAAACAGCCTCATCAACTTCCTCCAGTTCAATTCCCTCCTCAGCAAGCCTCTTATCCTTGTAGACATACCAGTTAGCACAAAACAAGAACACAACCAAGTTCAAGACACTCAAAATTGCCAAAAGAGTATAAAAATTATAAAGCTTCCCTTGGTTCAGATTATCTGCTAGCCAAGGATTTTTGGCTGTCACCTTGTGCACTATGCTAACCAATAAAGAGCTGACAAAGAACCCAAGTGAAAGGGTGCTCAAAAAGAGTCCAGTGCTCATAGTCTTCATTCCTTTGGGGCACTCTCTTAGGAAGAAATCGAGCTGCCCAATATACGTAAATGCCTCACCGGACCCCACAAAGAAAAACTGTGGGACCAGCCAGAACACGCTTAGAGGTATCTCAGCCACTGGATTGTTGGTCAAACCATGCGACCTGGCGGCTCTCAATCTCTTCACTTCCGCGAGGGCGGCTGCCGCCATGGCCACAATTGATAAAACAAGACCAACCCCAATGCGTTGCAATGGGCTTAGCCCTTGTGGATGCTTGAGGAATTTTCTTGCTATTGGCGCAATTATTCGGTCATAAACTGGCACGGTCAAGAGAATGCTGCCGACAAAGAATACTGTTAAAGATGCTGGTGGTATTTGGAAAGATTTCCCGATGTGACGGTCCATGGTGGTGGCTTGTGACACAGAAAATGTGGTCATTTGGGCATAGACTGTCCAAAATATAATGCTAGTCGCCCAAATGGGTAGCATTCTGATAACTAATTTTACTTCTTCGACGTCGGTTAAAGTTGATAGGTTCCACTTGTTTGGTAGTCTGACCTCTGGGTCCCTTACAGCGGCTTTGTCCAGGAATCTGCAATGCAACGCACATGGAACCAATTAATCATAGAAAAAGAAGTTAGATGGACCTAAATTTTCGACACAGGAAGGAAGTAATTAATGTGAGCCAATGAAAGTACAAAAAATCATGATAATTAAATCATGCATTTATCGACTTATTATTTTTTTATTTTTTACAATTAATGATGTTGATTGCTCTTCCTATATATTTGACTTTAAATCTGCGTATATATAACAGCACTCTAATCATGCTAGAGAAGACACAGCTAAAGGATCTAGGAAAATTAAAAGACTCGATAATGGGCCAACTTAGGGGACCAATGCATATTCTCCTGTTCCCTTGTGGTAGGATGACATGACACAATCTAGCTAAAAGAGCTCTGAATAACATGCAACTCCGAGGAGTAGATGATATTCGTGAGTTAAACTTGGGAAAATGTATCTGGATGTGAGGGGAGAGTGGATCGACGGAGAAGACAAGAACCGTGTTAATTTGCTGGAAGACAGACTGGCCTACTCGCTTGTGATCGAATTCCTCAATAATTTGAACTTTTAAATTATAGTTGTCTTCCTTCCCACTAACCACAAACAATCTCACAATTGATCATTATTGTGTTCCCAAAAACTAAAAAAATAAAAAAAATTGTTAGGCTAAAGGTTGTTATTGTGACTAGAATCTGTGAGTTGTAACATCTAAGTTATAATGGAGCAACTTCTACGATTATTTTAGGACTCTTGAAAATTGATAGCACTTAAAAAATTAAGGGTGTAAAGGTTTAGTAAAATCACTGACCTGAACTGCTTGCTATGGGGCAGTTTTTGCTTTTTCTTCTTGCCTCCGTCTTCAAGGTCATCGATATCATAGAGAAATGATGCATCTGGAGGCAATTCTAAGTTCCTTTTCCTCCAGGCAGCCACAACCACCGTCGCAATTTGTGTCAACGGACTCCCCACTAATTTCTTGAAACGGTACCGTCTTGTCCCGGACAGAAACGCAACTAGTCCCAGCACAATGGCACTTGCACATATGCCGTATCCCCACTCCCTCCCTATGTTATCTTGTATGTAAACAAGGATTGTCACAGCAGCAAGCGAGCCAACGCTGATTAAAAAGAAGAACCAACTGAAGAACATGCTCATTTGTTTCCTCTCTTCCGGGTCACTTTCATCGAATTGATCCGACGCGAAGCCGGAGACGCTTGATTTGAGACCCCCAGTGCCGAGAGCAACAAGGTACAGAGCTAAGTACAGAACCATGAGTTGCTTGTCGTCTGCCGGGATGCAACCGGTGTTGCTGGAGCATTTTGGTGGCCTGAGGCTTGGCATTGTTGTGGAAATTGTCAATATTGTGACACCCTAGTAGATAGTTAATTACCAACAGGAAAAAAAAGATGTGTCAGCAAACACTAAGAAACATTATGCAAATGAGAAATTGACATGAACCACATATAAAAATCAGAAATTTCATAATGTCCCAGTAACAAAAGTTTCATGAAATAATCTTTTAATTGAATTATCAAAATGAAGCGAAATACTAGTAAAAAGTAACATTATAAAAATGAGAAACTGACTGCCAACATACTTTTGTTGGTACATGCATTAATTGAGAAGTTCTGACCCAAGAACTGGACAGTGGGTTGGGAATTGGATCAACATTGATTGGTTGGGAAACTTATGAATTTTCCTCTTATTAAATCTAGTTTCTGTCACCACCTTAGGTTGAAATTCGGTCGTAAGTCCGTATGTGGCCACACGACTAGTCAGGGTTCAAATTTCTGCACAATATTCATCCCTATCCTGAATATGGAGAAACTGATGTGGTACTGTGTGGAATTCAAATTTGGTGCCCCTTCACTTTAATGCGGGTTCGAATGGTACTTCTTTTTTATAAAAAATATTAAATGAAGATATTAATAGATAAGCCATAATTAACATCTAACTTTATCCATTTTTTTTCTTGTTCAAAAAATTTTTAAAAAAAAAAAATTCTATTTTCCCTTCATACAAGGGGGGCACGAGTAGGCAGACGAGTCAATTAATGGCAGTGTGGATCTTACCATTGCTTGGACGGTAGCAAAGATGGCGATGGTGAGATACCTGTTCAAAAAATGGAAAAAAATTGCGAGAGAAAAAGGGTCAATAATAATAATAATAAAAGGCAAAAGCAGGGCAAACTCTTTGGTTTGATAGAAAGCTCAAAAAAAGAAAAAAAAAAAAAAGGAAAATCGAACCTTCCAAGAAAGGTATCAGCAATGAATCCACCAAGCAAGCACAGCATGAAAGATGTTCCAAGGAAGTTGGTGGTAGTGTTGGCAGCCAGAGCATTGCCCAAATGCATGGTACTCGTTATGTAAGTCACCAAGTTAACAGCAATACCGAGTGTTGTCAGCCGCTCACACGCCTCTCCACCTAATCAAAAAGCAGTCAAAACGCCCCCAATAAGAGAACAGCAGGAGAACAAACAAACACAAGCATATAGCCAACCTTTTTTTACTTAGAAATTTGCCTGAAAGGAATTCCTCCTAATAAAAAAACATAAAAAAGGGCTGAAAAAAGAAGAAATGGGTATGTGAGGGGACCTAGAATCATGGCAGCGCTGGTCCAACCGCCGGACTTTGACCGGTCGACGGGGCGTCCCTTGTAGTCTAATGCATCTGGGAGGATTTTGCCCTGTGTTTCTGCCGGGAGAGTCTGAGCCATCTATGTTTAACTTGAGTTAGCTTTGACTTATGAGTACCGGCGTTTTCTCTGTTTACAGAGATTTTGGTATGTTTGTAGCCTTGAATTACATAGGCAAAGATACGACAAGGTATAAAAGAAAAATGAGCTGTGATTACTGAGAAGAGGGGGGGATGAGGATTTGCAAGAAGCTGGGCCTTTTATAGTGAGTTCGGAGGACATTTTTGTAATAAAAAAATAGATAAACATGAAGATTGAATACAAATTCTTTCAAAAGATGAAGGATTAACTGTAGCGTGCCTCTGTTCAATCCTAAGTCCTATAAGTGCAAATCATGCAACCGTACGGCGACACGTGTGAAGGTCAACTTAATGTGAGGATGCAATGTCCCTACTTTTGGAACCGTGGTTAGAGAATCCTGGTTAACTGGCTAGCCATCCTTAACACTTCTGCCCTTATGTTCCTCTCTTTTATGCTTTTTTTTTTTTTTTTTTTGCCTGTGTCCTCTTTGGCTTCTTTTCCCATTTGGAGTTTGGATGAGACTCGAGCATTTGCACATATTTGTCAATTTTGCTCAAATTTTTTAAATGCGAGAGATTTGTTTTTCCATCTTTGAAAACTTTGTTAAAGCCAGAAAGGAAGAAAGACACCATGATATATTAAATACTATTTATGTGATATAATTATATTACGTTTAACTGTATTTAGTCAAGATTTTTGGGGCAAAAGAACTTGATAACTTCCTTTTTTTTTTTAATGGAAGATGTTGTCATTTTCAATTAGGAATGCTGTGTCATTTATAACGGAAGCTTTGTTTTGGAAACATAATAAAATGTGGATAAGATACGGATAGAAAAAAAAAAAAAAGTGCAATAACAATTGCATTTCACGACATCTCAACAATTATATTTCACGATATTGCATATTTTACAAACTTTCATTGACATTTTAAAATTTTGAATCACAAAAAATCATATTATTTTAATGCAAGTGATGTCACTTGCATTCGAAACCTATGGATTTTTCATGTATATGTAATGACAATTTATATTTTGCAACTTTGTTTCAAAACACAATAAGAATAAATTTTTATGTTAAATAATTTTTTTTAATTTAATATTAATATATATCATAATATTAAAATAACATTATTGTAATTTTCTTTCATACATGTGACATCATCATGATCAAAATAATATCCATTGTTATCACTATAATATCTAGCTTAATCACAATAATTCTCTTTATTATTATAAATTATTTACTTATCCAAACTTGTAAAATCCTATAAATAATGTATTCATTTTAAGTATTGTATAGTTGAGTGATAAATTTTTTCTACTTTCATAATTTTTTTTATTTATATTATTCTTAATAGTTATTATGATTTAAAGATTTTGTATTTAAATTATGTTGTTCTTGTGTCTAATTTATTTTTATATCTAACTTAACAGTTTAACTTTTTCTCTTGAAGGAATTTTTGACACCCATTAAAGAGAATCTACATGAAGGCTGGTTCCGGGATACTCGTACCCTTGAAACAAAATAATATTGAATTGTTTGGCTTTTGTTGCGCTTTGATAGAAACTCACTATTAAAAGCTTCCCACTTCCAAGTTGACCCCTAGTATTTCTGTATTGTAAATAACTAAATCTTGATGTTTGGTCTAGTTTCAATTTTAAATATATATATATATATATAAGTGTAATTAAAATCTATTGTAAATACAAATTTTTGTTTTGTTTTGTTCATAAAAGTTAGGGAGTCCATTGATGAGAAGGAATCAATTTCTTTTAGGAAAAGAAAAGGAAAGAAAAATTGCTTGCAATAATTTATGTACTCAAATTTCGTGGTTACCTTGGTAAATTAAATTAACTCTCAGCAAAGAATCCTACATTATTCAAGAGATTATTGGGCCTATCACTGTGATATCTAGGAATGTATTTGGACAATTCAATTTGTTGTTCTTTGATGTCACTCCAATTAGTTTTTAGAGCAATGTACCAAAAGTACTATTTTAGTTGTTAGAGCTTGTTGGAACATACACATAGCCTGGATTTAGCCTCGCACATGAAAGCAAGAACGAAACGAACCATTTTGAAGGACATCTGTTTTTGATAATTCCATTACCAACGTTGGCATGGAATTATAAAGACAACATGGATGTTTAGGCAATATTCTTGTCTTGTTGATGGCTTACAGCCCTTTTGGTAGAAGCACCATAGAAACATTAAGCTCATGTACTTCTACTATAACTGATTATTTGCATTCCCGAAAATGTGGTTTGTAATCTCACATTCCCGTATTTAAAGTTAGAAACTAGAGCGATAATATCACACTCCCGGGAATCTCACTTTATCACCATGATAATAATCATAGATTACCATAGGTGAGATGGTAATCTCACACTTTAATGAGAATGTTCTCCAGATTATAAAGACAATTTTACCTTTGATATTTCTTATTTATTGACCAAAATAGATACATAAATTTACAATAATACAATAATGCCACTGTAAACAATATTATGCAAATTTATAACATATTGTTATGGTAAAATTAGTCACATGTTTATACGTTCTTTACTTTTTTTTTTTTTTTTCATTTTTCTATTCATTTTAGTTTAATTTATTTAGTGAAAAAAATTAAAAATTTAAATAATTTAGAAAATTATATTTTTTTTTTCATTGTGTATGAAATTATTAATTGACATGAATAATGATCACAAAATTCTCAAGATTCTGAATTGTTATATTAAACACAGTTGTGCAAAATCCCATGTACATTCCGAGTGATCTATTTTAAACGCAATATTACATTTTGATGCATATGCCCCGGAATCTCACATTCCGACGTTGCAGTAATATGAATGGTAGTCTTACTTATTTTAAACGTGGTAATCTCACATCCTAAAGAATCTCATATTACTCAATTGGGGTCAATGCAGTTAGGCCAAAAAAAAAAAAAAAATCAATAACGAGGGGCGGGGAGGGGGTGTTTGCCATGTCATCATGCCAAAGGGAGCCCATGTGGACAATTGGCTTGATGGGTCAATTTAAACTAATGGAAATAATGTCGACGGTCAATTTTGAAAATAAATATTGAAGTATCTTTTGATTTAAAAAAAAAAAAGCAATCTTAAATGTTGATGGTGAATTTTGGCTTTTTGCCTTATTTCATTCCCATAAGCTATCTCGTTTCAACTGTAAGCCGGAAAATTAATTTTAGTTATGAGGATAATAGCAAAGAGCCTCAATTAATTAAGTTGGTTGACATCCACACTCATTCCACCGTTTCTTTGTTTGGTGAATTGATAATAGATTTTATTAAATAAATAACAAACAAAAGAAGGGTACCAGAGTAATGCTAAGTAGCGTAACAAAGGATGCAAAAATGACAAAACCCATATAGAAATAGAGCAAAGCTTAATTATAACCGAGACAATGAGATTTGCTTACCTAAAGGGACGCTTTTCAAGACCGTCAACCATGTGAATCGTCTCATCAAGGATGTAAACTACTGATATTAGGTCTTTTTCTTGGGATGTCAAGTGGATAAAAGTTGTTTGGCCCACGATGCTTCCCTTGCCCTGGGGAGGGCTATGATCAACTGATTGGATATAGCTTTTCAATAATTTCTATTCATTACTTGCAGAATGTGCCTAATTTCCGACATACTCGAGAAAAAAGTGCGCAATGTTCCTTTCCTTGTAAATCCTGCATCCAAATTAGGATCAGCTTTAACACTTTTTCCAGTGGCCTTTATAATTTATTGACTTAATTCTGACGCACAAAAAAAAAAAAAAAAAAGAAAAGAAGGAGAAGACTACATGGAATTGGATTTGAACGGCCGACAACTTCCACCACTATCAACATTTTGGCCCATTCACTGTATAGTAACATCTCCTACCTCTAGCCTAAGAACCGACAGTAAACAGTGACCAACGTTGCAAGAGCATCCCCAGTCTTGTGAAAAATATTGTTGTAATTTATTTTTTCGACTGAAAATAATTAAACCAAACAATTCAAGTCAACTTTGGTGCTTATTGTGGGCGGCTATAAAAGGACAGAGTCAAAAAAAAAAAAAAATATAATAATAAAAGAATTTTGCGTAACAATATTTATTGAGATACATATATTTAAAAGAAATATGGGTTCTATTGAGATTTAAAGTGCTGAGTGTTAGGTTAACAAGTTCCACATTAAAAGATTAGAAGAGAAAAAAATAACAAACAAATGAAAATATTCAATAAATTAGGTATTTTAAGATTTTAAAGTAGATGTAACGTTAAATTCATAAATTTATTATTTATTTAGATTTTATTTTAATTTTTTCCTAGTCACTGGGCTGAAGCGGATGCAGGATTACCTTAGAGTGGTTTTGGCTAAGTGACAAATGAAAGTTTTGGATTAAAATGAAATTTAATTTTTATTTACATTTTATTCAAATTTTTCTTCGAGTTATTCTTCGGTTCCATGATTATACGGAGGAAAACATATTCTCTCTCCTTGTCCCTCAATAAAAGAGAGTTCTCCGTTTGACGGTTCAATAATTTATAAAAAAAAAAATAGATTTTTTTTTTCTTTAAGTAGCTAGTAGAATAAAAAAAAAATAACAAGAAAATTTCAATTAGGATTATGCTTATGAAATAGCGCAATCACCGTGGGCATTGACCGACCAATGAGACGCGTGACATGCCTCCATGTGTTATATAAGGCTAAATTTCGACCATTTATATTTATATATTTTTTTAAACGTGAAAATAGTGAGAATAATTCGTAATTAATTGAGACTACACCTTGACAAACCAAATCTAAAAGAAAGTTTGGTGGGAAAGGAGAAATTGAGATACGGTTTGGAAAAGAGTTAATCAGTCGGTGGTGCTGGCACCTCTAAATTCTATAATCGGTTCACATCAATTGCAATACTTTCTTTAAGGTCAACCTATAAAATCAAAAACAATGATAAACCCATCTTTTTTTTTTTTTTTTCCTGCCTGCGATCAGAAGCTGAATTTGTAGGATCAAAAACAATAATAATTTCTCTGCCCTTCACAAAATAAATAAATAAATAAATAAATAATTGCACACTTTCGTTTTCATATGATATGTTTTTGGAATATGAGTAGGTAGGATCATGTACAAATGGGATCAAGACTAAAGAATATCGACAATCTTTTGTTAAAAAAAAAAAATAGAAAGGAGATTATATTACATTTAATTTTTTTCTAAATCTCAAAAATTGCGGATTTGCATTAAAATGCAATTTTTTTTTTTCTAATCTTTCAAAGGTATCTTCTCAAGTATTCTTGCGGGCTATGCAGGGCCAAATACTCCAGAGAAGAACTAGACGGGTGGCCAAATCCTAGAGATTTAAAAATGGAAAAGGGACACGCAATACTGCGTTTGGCTAGTGGAACTCATAATAGAGGTGAGAGAGGGAGAGAAAGGGAGGCGAGAAAAATCAAAACTCATCAATCATTGTATAGGTACAGGTGTGTGATGCTAATTGGTGAGATGGTGAGTGGAAAGAGCGGGGAAAAAAAGGAAGACTGGCTGTCCGATGATATTTTGCGACGTGTAAAAGGCATTTGAATGATTGCCTATACACAACACATGGTCAAGCAGAGCTCGAGATGGGCTGCGAAAGGGCGGATGCACGTTTTTGAGTTGTGTCGTTTTTATTGCATGATCGTGAGTGGCTAGACCTCGTCACATGCCACGCGTAATAATACGGGTGATGCAAAGCCTCACCCTTGGCACTAGTCGTTTTCCTGGTTATATTGATTGGCATTCAGCGAATGCATTTGCAAAGAGCAACGAATCTCGTGAATATCGATCCATTTAATTTGAATTTGGTGATTTTGCGGGCACAAACGATTGTTCTTTTTGTTGAGATATGAAGTATAAGTTTGTGGTCGGCTTTGGTGGGGCATATAGACTGATTGCTATATTCTTTGTTTTGATATGGACAATTTGGTTGAAAACAAGCTGGTTGGCAGGAATGAGATCCTCTATAGGACATGCTGCCTGATTTTGTCGTAAAACAGGTTGTCTGAAATTTTAGTGGCTGAAAAAATAATTAAAAATTTTAATTTTTAAGTATAATTTTATTATTTAAATATTATGTAAAATTATTTAAAATTTATAATGATAATTTAACAATTTTTATTTTTTTATTTTAAGTATTTTTATTTAATTATATATCTTTTAATTAGTTATTAAAATATTTTTTAATAAATTAAATAATTATATATATATATATATATATATATATATATATATTCAACTACTAAATTATTTTTATAAATAAATATTTAAATAAAAATATTAATTATATATATATATATATATATTTTAAGAAAAATAATTTTATGCTGCGTCAGATCCGATTCCTTGAAAACGATCTCTCGCTTAAGTTTTGAGATGGTAGCTATCATGCCGAAAATCAATTGCTTTACCTCTCCTTTGAAGCACTGGGCACTGCTCGAAAATCGTGTACATGGTTTCAGGCTTGAGTTTTCTCAATCAAACGAACTCAATCGGAATGTCAACAGGTCGGCCATTGAAAGGCTTCATATCATTTAAAATTTCTAGCGATCCTCAAGGCTATTGAATTAACAAGACCAAAAGAAGACCTCAGGGATATGTGATTTATATTTGAGTCTGATTCTAGAGCTCTAACATGACTAGATAAAAAAGGTTTTGCGACTATGGAAGTTAAAAACATAATTTTCCTAGGATTTTTGATTGACTATCCTATTGTACCACCTAGAATTTTAAACGCAATAGCAAGAGCTGTAACTCGTAGATAGTTCAGCGAAACAAGGAATTATTATACAATTTAATCTCATTATTTGGTTTTATTTTTCTATTTTTCTCTACCCATCATGGCACCTTTGTACTTGTAACAATTTTGCTTTGTTCCTCGTTCAATAAAATCTTCGCATAAAAATAAAAAAGTTTGGAGCTACAAGCCCTACATTAAAAAAAATAAATAAATATATAAATATAAAAAATTTAAAATTTTAAATTAAAATATAATATCAAAATCACGAAATTATGGTGAAATAATGCTTGAAGAAACTGTGCTTGCATCCACAGCTAACAATGGATGTGCTGGATGAATGGATTATGTGTGCAAGCAAGCCTGGCTTGTCGCCGAATGGGAGTTTTTGAGGTTGGAATTCCACATAAAGCAAGTGGGCGTCCCACGAAGTTTTTTCAAAATGCACAAGACATAATATGTATTGGGAGTAGATGACTTGTGTCAAATCGGATAAAATAGCATCAGAATAATTTATCTATGTATTAGTCAATGCTAACCAAACAAGCGTACGTGCAACGCATTTCAAACCGTGAGAAACAGACAACGAAGAATTGATGAAATCCAAAAAAACAAATTAGCGAATAATTAAATTGAATTAAATTTTCTTAAACCGTACAATTGCTGTTAAATCCATGTTAGCGTTTCATTTTCGAAATGTTCTGATTCCAACAACTTGCCACGGAATGGAATAGCAAGTTTCATTTATTTATGTATTTATTTTCTTGATAGCAATGAAAGATACCGCAAGAAAGGGAAGTCTTTAATTATTTCTCGACCTCAGAGAGAATAAAGCCAAAAAAGATGGTTTGGGAGTCTCCTGGGAAGTTTTAACTGGGGAAGATCCAGTTTTATTATACCTACTAGAAAGAGTTTCCTCTCTTATTTTCTTTAAAATGATCCGATTCCTTGGGACTTCTTACAGCCCTTCAGGATTACATACTTTACGATTTAATTATATATATATATATATAAAGCAGTCATTTCATATTGGACATAGCTAATGACTTCTTGGGCTTCCTTGTAAGACCAAAAAACAAAAAAAACAAGGGTTTTGGCGGCGTTCCCTGTTTTACTGCTATAATGGGTGAAGAGAGATTCGCAGCCAAGATATTTAATATCTTACACTTCAATTCAAATTATCGGACTCAAATTTTAGTTAAAATATATCGATTCTTATCTTCGTAAGCATGATATCATGTCTTATTGATCTATTTCAAATCTCCGTTTCACAGCTCTGTTACTTAAAGAAAGATAATAATAAAAATAAAGAACCAAGTTATCTCCGAATTGTTGTGTCCCACTGACAAAATTTTCCAATTATATGGAAAATAAGTTGGAAATTAAAAACATAATTTTATTGTTAAATAAAAATTACCTTAATCACAAATTATTTTTCAGGCTAGTTTAAGATTTTAAAGTTAAATTATTAGTCTTTCAGTTATCACACACAAATGCAAAATTTTAGTTTTATAGATGATTTTAGTTTAAGATGATTTGCTAAAGGTCAATTTATGTAAACAAACAATGAACTTATCACAATCAATTTTATATGAAATATATTAATAATAACATCATGAAATTATTATATGTCAAAATTAATTTATTATTTATTATTATTTTAAATCATGCATCTGATCTACACACGCAAACGCAAGAAGGCCATTAGCCAGATACAGTCGTGCAGAAACAGTCAATGGCAGTTAATTATTATTATTATTATTTTCTATTCTTAGTTTTCTCTTCCGGCCACAATGCCTTTGCGTGTTCGGGTGTATATGGTCTCTCCAGTCTCCACCACAAACTTCTGTTTCTATAATACCTGTTTTCCTGCACGCCCCTTCACTTTCTGACGTGGGTTTAGGACACTCAGCACTGCCACCAATTGACCTTTAGCAACCTTACCCTTTTCAACCCACTTCCACATTTTCGCGTCTTTTGTTTAAAGAATCATGCTGAATATCTCATGAAAGGAATTTTTTTTTTTAAATTTATTATAAAAATACTATTTATTTAAAATATTTAAAAAATTATTTGCTCTAATAATTTTTTTATGATTAATTAAACAAAAAATTTTGGAACGTTTAACATTATTCTCGTTGAAATTAGTGTACCAGATTAATTGCCACGTGGTGGAAACAAGGTCGGGGGCCTACCGGAAACCGAAGGTGATGCGTTGCAACATTATTTGGAAAGATTGTATCAATAAGACACATGGCATACACGCATTGGTCTACTGCAAACTTACTTTCCATAAGGTGTCATACGGTTTTTATTTTAATTTGTTTTTAGTGTTGCAGTATGCTCAAATTTTTAAGAATTAAATTAATTATTAAATTTAAAAATTTTAAAAATTTAAATTTTAATTAATAAAATTAATATTTAATTTTTAATACATAAAAAAATTTAATAATATAATTTTATTTTTAAAAAATTAAAAATTAATTTCTTAATTTTTTATAAAATTTTAAAATTAATTTAATTAAAAAAATTATAATTAATTTATTAATTTTCAAATTAATTAAATTAAATTATAATTTAATTATTAATTTTATGAATCTATCTAAATAATTCAACCCTTTTTTTTTTTTAACTTTTGAGCGTGCATAGGGTACAGAAATGACCCCTGCCACACGTGGAGATCTCCAACCACCAACTTCCAGAAGCCAGCTTCTCCATTTATTTTGAAGGTCTTTTACGCGTAGACGTCTACTCGGAAACTGCCGGGTGGCTTGCTAGAACACTTTTCACGCCTGTCAGGGGCGTGAATTGGCCAGACATTTTCTTCCACAATGTGCGCTGAAAAGCTTGTAACCAACGGCACTACAAGCGCACATAAGTTTCATTACTAGAAACGCAACGTACGAAACAGAAACGTAGTTGCGAGTCAAAATTTTTTATTCAAAAACTTCAATAATGAAATTCTCTCGAGTTATTACAAGATTACTCCACTACTCATGCATTATAAGCATGTAAAAATTCAGACCTTTTAACATGTCTGCTACACGGAGTTGTCCTCAAAAAATTTTAGAGTCTCATTTTCACAAAGAAAGATGTTAAAATCGTGCATTTTCTGACAAAAACGCATATGAACAAGCAAGAAAACAACTATGCATACTATAAAATTATTTATTTTTCATAGCTTGAGTACCCTAAAATATGAGAACAACTATAAAACGTCTGAAAGACGTTCTGTCTTTTACTGTTTTTCTTACGTTACTTTGTAAAACATACAGGAGAAGGACAATTTTTACATAGTTGCGGTTACGAACCTTTTAACTGCCTATTTATTGTCTATTCAATTGCTCGCTTACGTCATATTTATGCGGTCGAATTGAATTAATTAATCCATCGTAAGTGAATATTTGGATCCATAAATCAACAAAAAGCATTTTTTATTATATGGAAAATAAGCCTTTTCCATTATTGTTATTAACAAGTAATTTATTTAATAGTCCATAGTGAAACACTTACGCCGTTAATATAAATAAGTTCGAAGTTCGAAGAAAGTGCGTAATGTCCCCCACTCCGAGGAATAAAGAAAAAAGGATAGAAGGCTCTCTTTCATTATGTGAAAGCATATTGTTCTATATCACTCCGTCTCACACTCTCCTCCTTTTTCTTCATAAAATAAATAAATAAAAAAAAAGGTGTGGGTGTGGGGGTGGGGGGGGGGGGGGGGGGGGGAGAGGAGGAAGAAGAGGAGGAGGAGGAGTAGGAGGAGGAGGAGGAAGAGGGGGATGGAATATTTTATTTATTTGTAAATTGCTACTACCAGTACCACTTCTCGCGATCACATTTCTTTGTCTCACGCACTTTCAAGGGCGATAAAATTTCGCACTATCTTAGAAATCATTCCCATTTCTCTTTTTTTTCTTTTTTTTTTTTTTTTGTAATTGACAGTAAGGTTATTCTCAAATGAGCTTAAGCGATCTTCGAGTTAACGTCGGTGTCAATTCCTCCTCAAATGATCTTGATAGTTCACTATCCTACATTACCTTGTGTATTCATGATTTTACCCGTAAAATGGTCGGAGGAAGGTTTAAATCCTAAATGAGTAGAAAATGGAGCACTCTCCTAAATTCTTAATTTAAGTTTAAGATTTGTTAAAAAATTATAATTTTATTAATTTAATAAAAATATTATATATAATAATTAAAAATAAATACATTCAAATTTATTTAAATAGTTAAATTCAAATTAAATTAAATTTTATTAATTTTTATTATAATAAGATTTTAATTTGGATTAATATCAACAAAATTTAAATCTATAGTTTTTATAAACTAATAAAAATAAAATAAAATAAAACAAAGAAAATGGAGCACTCCCATAGCACCGTCATTGTTAATAAGACTAGCCTTTGTCGGAAGAATAAACCTTTTTCTAGTATCGTAATTAGCGGATCATTAACATAATGATCAAATATTTATCATATAGTTAATAGCAATAGATTCCGATCCAGCGCTTAGTGCGACCCACTTTGATAAGAAAAGAAAAGAAGCAAAAAAGACAAAAGGCTTTTCATATACCAATGAAAGCCGAGCAGGTTGATCGTTCACTCCAGAAAATTCGAGGACGGAATTCATAATTTATTATTGCTAAGTGACTATGTCTTTCTTTTGGCATATAATGATAAGATTACATTCTAAAGATGTCAAGTGATTATGTCTTTCTTTTGGCTTCTAATGATAAGATTACATTCTAAAGATGTCATTTTTACTTTAAAAAAAAAAAAAAAAAATTGCAAAGAAGGATGGATGCATATTTGATACCCACAAAATGAACCGCTCAGAGTAGTGAAATTGTAGATCAGAACAACAGACAAAAGCAAACAATGAAATGTGTGGAACGGCACCTGATCAATCTGCTTGATATTTGCATATATATATATATATATATATTGGGATTGATGAACAAGCAATCTGCTTCACAGAGTGTATAAGTTTTTCTATTAAAATTTAATTTCTGGAGCCAAATTGTGATGATTCCAATGAAGTTCATGTGAGTTTCTAGTCTTAGTTGCATATGATTTAATTTAATTTAATTTATATATATATATATATATATTTTGGATCAGATTATTATCTATGGCTGCAAGAGTGGACATGATCATGGGTCGATTTCAATTAGAAAAA
The DNA here is from genome assembly GCA_037832345.1 of Rhizophora mangle. NCBI lineage: Eukaryota > Viridiplantae > Streptophyta > Magnoliopsida > Malpighiales > Rhizophoraceae > Rhizophora > Rhizophora mangle. The sequence continues at coordinate 3,607,710 of JBAPLJ010001938.1, read as the reverse complement.
TTAGAAACCAATGGAGCCCACAGTTTGGTTGCATTTCCGATTTCGGACCGATTTCAATTGTAATTCGATAATAAAATAGTCCCGAGTGTTTTTTAATAAATTATATAATATTTTTTTATTTTCATAGAAACAATTAATTTGACAGTATAATGTTAAGACTGAAAAAATTTTATAATAAAAAAAATGTGAAAGAAAAGAGAATTTTAAAATAAATAAAATGTTTAAGTTTAATTTCTATCAAATTAAATAGCCAGCAATTTTAGTTCAATTCTTACACGTTTAATTTCAGTTTCTGGAGAGACCGTAATTGGATTACCTCTGCAGTTGTAGTTGAGAACCAAAGTTGAAGAAATGATTGTAATTTCTACTTTGGTTCGAACCAAATTCGGCTGGTTGAAATAAAATTTTATGAAATATATCTAATTTTGATTTAGAGTTCGAAATCTATACCATAGTTAAATCTCCCTCGGCAATTCCGCTGGACCGCAAAAAAAAAAAAAAAAAAAAAAGGTTTATTGGTATTCAGAATTAGTCCCTTGAGAGTTATGCTAATATCTATTTAAATCTTAATAATCTTTCATTTTTGTGTCCAACTTGGTTGTTGTTCTCCCATTTTTCCTATTTCCAAAATAATTTCGAAGTTCAGATTTTTTTGGATTGAAATTTTCAGTTTTCAATTTTTTTTTTTTATGTATTCTGTTTGTATTTCAATTCTTTTTTGATTAAATTCTGGGATTTCAGAATTGCATGTAATCTCTGTGTTTTTTTTTTTTTTAAGTAATCAAAATTCAGTATGACGCATAATTGCATTTACACTGAAAAATATCAAAAAAAAATGAAAAACTTAAGAGCCTACCAGTTAAAATGGCGAAATATTAATACGGTTTATATATGTGTGTGTGTGTGTGATTGGGTTCATTAAAAAATTTATTTAATTATAAATTATAAAATAAAAATAATTTTTTCATTACAATAAATTTCATACTCTTTTCCTAAAACTAAAAGCAACACAGCCTAACGTTAAAAATTGGGTCATATTGGAGCCCAGCTCATGTCGGGCCGGCTACCCAATTTGAGCCGATTAATCTTTCAGAAATAGGCAATGAAAATCAGCTTTGGACCAAGCCCAACCATCTATGGTTGGTTGCACTCCTAAACACCGGACTGAGAGTTACATGACGCAGCTCAAAGTTATTGTCATAATATCCAATTCGACGTTGCCATTATCCCAATAGGCCCATAAATTGTCTGCCCAAGACCCATTGAGCCGTCAGCCTACTGCAAAACTAAAATCTGATCATCTCGAGACGTTTAAAAACAACTTGCAGCCAAGGGTTAAAAAACAAAAGGCCTATTAAATGGCCCAACTTTGATTGCTCTGAGTTAAATTTCGGGCCGAATTCTATGTTAGGCCGTTCAAATAGACCATTTACGGGCCCAATCATGACCGAAATGAATGGGCCCACCTCAAAGCCTTGCTTATGTTACGCTCCCGCAGTATACCAAGTATTGGGAGGCCCTTTGAGACACGCAACGTGGGGGGCTACACGATTCCTAAGGGAGCTCGTGTTTTAATCAAATCTGGGTCAGTTCATTGGAGTTTAGGCCCGGGAGGTTCTTGGACGGCAAATTGGACTATAGTGGAAGTGACTTCAGTTATCTTCCCATTTGGGTCTGGGAGGAGAATTTGTGCTGGGACCGCCATGGCCGAGAGGATGTTCGCGTATTCACTTGCTACACTCGTGCAGTCGTTTGGATGGAGAACACCTCAGGGTGAGAAGTTGGATTTTAAGGAGAAATTTAGGATTCTTTTGAAATAATTAAGGACTCCTCTCGTTGCAACCCCAATGCCAAGGTTATCTAATCCAAAACTCTATGCATAGTTTTTGTGCAGAGGGGAAGCAAATGCATGCTTTGTGTAAAAATAATAAGTGAATTGAAAATGGTCTGGTTCATTTTTTCAACAAATGAATAATTGATGTATTGATCATGTTTTGGCATTTCCTCTTTTTTGATGGTGTGATTTACGTTATAGTTAACTTGATTTAGATGGTAAATGATATGAATGTAAATAATAATATAACATTGTAATCACATGTTTCAGAATTATGATTGATTGATTGTTGTCGTCTCTTTTATGGATCATCCCACCTACATCCTTGATTCTTTCGGGCTCTTTTTTTTTTTTTTTTCCTTTTGCTCTAGCTGGTGCTGTTGTTGTCATCTCTATTATCGTCTAGCCGTACTCCTAGTGCGGAGTTTTCTAATCCGAAAAGGCTTAAACTTTTCCTGTGTTGGTGTTGGCACCTGAGGGAGAGAGTTGTTACCCTTGTTACCACGGCTGAAACTTTCACTCGCGTCATAAGAGATTCGATCCTGAGACTGTATGCTCAGCCGTCACGCGATTCTTTGGTATTCAGGCAAAAAGTTGATAATTAATTTTGAGCGACTTGTAATTAACTATTTTGCTCAGTATCTAAAAACGTTGCCCAAGTATATAAGAATGGCAAATCATCATAGACTGGAAACGTGGGTATGTGCCCACAACTGCTAGTTCAAAAAACTATATGATACGATGAAAATGGCTCTCAATTCAAAACCATTCTGTTTCAGAAAGGATCATATCGATCCAGCACATACATGTCTGATCTGTGCTTTCTTGTGGGTAAATTATGTCCAATCGATGATCGGGTAGAATTTCTGGATCTTGAGATCATGCAGCGATTTTGAAAACAATTTGTACACGCCACCCCTTCAATTATTATTATTTTTTTTTAGTGAGATCATGCAGCGATTTTGAAAACAATTTGTCCACGCAACCCCTTCAATTATTATTTTTTATTATTTTCTTTCTCTTACCAGTAATCCCAGCTAACGACAAACCGACAATGGACTGCAGCGTGAAGTGACATGGTTTATCGATAAACAGTTGATATTTTTCATATACACCTTTGCGGCATTACACATTTTGAGTGAGTTGCATCTCATTTGCTTACATAGGCCAATTGATTAACAATCACTAATCACCAAAATTATGTACTCCATCGTCCTTCATTGCTTCTTGTCATGGTGGGATGCTCTCCATAGGAGAGACGGATTTTCAGGAGATGTTATTGTCATATCAATGGCATCATGTGTGGCGTTCTGGCTCCTCTGGAATGTCATGAAATCAGAAAAGGCACTTGCTTCGTTGCCGCCAGGACCTGTCGGTTTGCCAATAGTTGGATATCTTCCATTTCTTCTTGGCGAAGGCCTCCATAAGAAATTCACGAAATTGGCTGAGGTCTATGGTCCTGTCTACAAGCTTTGGCTAGGAAAAAAATTATGTGTAGTAGTTAACTCACCATCGCTGGTCAAGGAAGTCGTTCGCGAGCAAGACACCACGTTTGCAGACCGCGATCGGCCCATTGCTGCCTGCATTGCGTCATTCGGTGGAAATGACATAGCCTGGTCTGCCTATGGTCCGGACTGGAAAAAGTTGCGAAAGGTATTTGTGAGCAATTTACTTAGCAATGCAAGCCTTGATGCTTCTTATGCTCTGAGAAAGCAAGCAGTTAAAATGGCGATAAGGTATGTGCATGGAAAGATTGACAAACCTGTAGACCTTGGTGAGTTAGCTTATGTAACAAACTATAATGCAATTATGAGCATTTTATGGGGTGGCACGCTGGAAGGAGAAGAAGAGGCTAAAGTTGCGGCAGAGTTCAGGAAATCAGTCTCGGAGCTCGCAGCGATATTGGAAAGACCAAATATTTCTGACTACCTTCCCCTGCTTGCAAGGTTGGACTTACAAGGCATAGAGAGACAGGTGAAGGAAGTTATGGCTCGTACTGGGAAATTTCTCGATGCAGTTATACAAAAAGGTTCAAATTTGATTGAGGTCAACAGTGTTGGGTTTAAAAAGAATGAACGGAAGAAAGACTTGCTGAAGATTCTCTTGGAGCTTAGGGAGCAAAAGGATGATTCAATGTCAGTTACCGAAATGCAACTGAAGGGCATCCTCATGGTGAGTCTTCCACGGGTTGTTTACGTTAATAATTATGGGAACTTCCTGATCTTGCACAATATTCAATTTTTTTTTTTTAACTGTTGATGAATTTTATTCATGGGTATCCAAAATTATGGGATACCCAAAAAGTCCCCTGCACCAATGCACCATAATCACTACAAGAAGCTTGAAATTACACCATATGCATCAATGAGTCAAGTAAAAACCTGACCCGCATTACCAGCACAACCAGCACAAAATCACCATCCAAAACATCCCGGCACAATATCGAAAATAATTTTTCACAATACTTTATTGGGATACTTTATTGGGATTTTTAAATTCAACTCAATACACTGTAAAAGATAAAATCTAATGCTGGCAATACTCACAAAAACGTAATTTAAGTAGACATATCGAGTGCGTGCTTCTTATGATTGGCCTTAAGTTTACTTACCGTAGACCATAGTGGAGCTGCGATGATGCTATCTAATGATCGTTCTTGATAGGACATTGTGGCTGGGGGGACGGACACAACGTCAACCACAGTAGAATGGGCTATGGCAGAGCTACTGCAACATCAAGAAATAATGGAAAAAGTCCATCAAGAGCTAGATGAAGTTGTGGGGTTGAACAAAATGGTAGAAGAGTTTCATTTGCCCCAACTCCGTTACCTACAAGCCGTCCTCAAGGAGACATTACGTTTGCATCCTGCACTCCCATTATTGATACCTCGTTGCCCAAGCAACTCATGCAAGCTAGGCCAGTATACCATTCCAAGGGGTAGTACAGTCTTCTTGAATGTTTATGCCATACATAGGGATCCTCAGCTTTGGGTACGGCCCCTGGAATTTCAACCTGAGAGATTTCTCTGTGCAGAGTCCATCAACTTTGATTTACAGGGCAACAATTTCCAGTATCTTCCGTTTGGATCCGGGAGACGTGTCTGTGCAGGGATTCCCTTAGCAGAGAAGATGCTAATGCATCAGCTTGCCTCATATCTGCATTCATTTGATTGGAAGATACCCGGTGACACAAAGCTGGAATTGTCCGAAAAGTTTGGGTTGGTCGTCAAAAAAATGAAGCCTTTGCTTGCCATACCAACACCTAGGCTTTCCGATTTAGATCTCTACTTCCCAGATTAATGTTGTTTCTTGACATGCAAATGGATTGGATTCCGAGAGAACAGGCCACGGCAAAAAATAAATGTCTGTTCATGATATCCGTATCAATGTAGTCTTTAATTAATAAGTGTCTCTTCATAATATCCATGTTAATGAAGTGATCGTTATGATTTCTTAATTTTTGTGTCTGAATTCAAGATTCATATTTACCGTGTCGACATTGGATGGCACCCGAAGAATGGGGTTGCTTTCCAGGAAATTGACTGGCTTCAAATCAAAGTCCGGGGACACGGTAGGCATGGCCGGGAAATTCTCTTGGCATAGAATGTCCTGGAATCCTAACGTGTACCACAGTCCTTATTCTCAATCGGTCGATCCCCTGTAAATAATATACGTCTGAAAAATTAAATATAAATATATAAATCTTGAAGTTAGGTATATTGATATGATTAATTTGATATAATATTTATATTTTTTATTAATTATTATTCTTTATTAAAAATTTAAAATTATGTAATAAATGATTATCAAAATATAATATATAAATTTACATTTAAAATGTGTTAAATTTATATAACTTTTTTTTATAAATCACCAAAATTATAATTATTCAAAAGTCTAATCGAATTAATCTTTTCAAGATATTATAAAAATTCGATGCATGAATCTGACATAAACTGATGAATGATATGACAATCACATGCTTTAGAAATTCAATGCATGCTTTAAGACTTTACCACCACCATGTTGAAACAATGACATGTTTTAGAAATTCAATGCATGCTTTAGGACTTTACCACCACCATGTTGAAACGTTCTCTTTGAATAATAATGAGTGCTGAAAAACATGAATAATAATTCTTCAAAGTAGATAGAATATTCACCTAACGGACCACACGGCAAGAGTGTCTTCACCCTGACTTTGGTAAGCAAATAGCCCACCAGCCCACTGCTCGCTCTGGTTATATGGAGTGACCCATATTTGATTATTTGTAAACGCACCACGTTGTTGTGGAGGGTCGTCATGATCCAGCAAGCTAGCAGTTGTGTCAGCAAGAACCACCTTATACCCGACCCGGGTTCCCGTCCCGAGATCAGAACAACAGACAAAAGCAAACAATGAAATGTGTGGAACGGCACCTGACCAATCTGCCTGGTATATTCATATACATTTTGGGATAGATAGGCAAGCAATCTGCTTGACAGAGTGTATAAGTTTTTCTATTATGTTGATTAAAATTTAATTTCTGGAGCCAAAGTGTGATGATTCCGATGAAGTTCGTGTGAATTTCTAGTCTTAGTTGCATATAATTTAATTTATATATATATATATATATTTTTGGATCAGATTAGTATCTATGACTGCAAGAGCGGACATGATCATGGGTCGATCTCAATTAGAAAAGTTAGAATCGAATGAAGCCCGCAGTTTGGTTGCATTTCCGATTTTGGACCGATTTCAATTGTAATTCGATAAGAGTGTTTTTTAATAAATTATATAATATCTTTTGATTTTCATAGAAAAAATTAATTTGACAGTATAATGTTAAGACTGAAAAAATTTTATAATAAAAAAATGTGAAAGAAAACAGAATTTTAAAATAAATAAAATGTTTAAGTTTAATTTTTATCAAATTAAATATCCAGCAATTTTAGTTCAATTCTTACGCGTTTAATTTCAGTTTCTGGAGAGACGTTTGATCGACTCATTATACACAATTGATAAAGAAAAAAACAAAAAGGGTTAAGCAATGATATTTTATATTATTCAATATAATATGTGTCATTTTTGTCAATAAATTAATTATTTAATTAATTGTGTATAATAAGAATGTTAAAGAGTGTGTCTACAGAGTATTTTTTTTTTACTAAAAAAAAAAAACTTTTATTTAGGTGACTTAAATCCGATTTGATCATAACCCAATTTGATTTGAAGCTGATTTGGCACGACGCCTGACCCAAAATAATTTATTTTAATGGGATATTTGCAAATATCATGGCTTGTTATGGTATCCCAAGAACGAAAAAACGGTTAAGAAAATGTGGGGAAATAAGCCAAATAATGTGTAGGAGTCCGCGTTACAATAAAGGTGCGGAAACTTAAGTTGCAGGTAATTGCGAGATACTCGAGGACTGTAGTCAACGCGGATGGTTTTATATTGTTATAGTTATTTCAATGACAGAGGTACATCAAATTGAAAGCAGGCCAAAACCAAAAAAGGGATAAAGAAATGATAATGAAGAATTTGGCTAGGCACAAATGAAGTCAGAAGGAAGCTTCTTCCCACGAGTGTCGATAAGCAAGCCGAGTGAGATGGGACTATTGATGTTAATGCCAGGAACATTAGCTTCGCTAGCAGTGCAGAGGCACACTGCTGCTTCAAGGTCAACAAGCCCTTGAGGCTCAGTGCAGCAATGGACGTCCGGTGGGCTTCCAACAACTGTTCCACCCGCACCATTAAGCAGCTCGGTGCATATGCCCAACTTTGAGGCATCTCTGGGGCAGCGCATTTTTGAAGTAGTTGTGGGTCAAGTGGGATTAGGCCCAACGCTATTGAACATAACAGAAAGGCCATGTGCCAAGGCTGGCCATGAATGAAGCTGACAAACGTAAGAGAGTCCGTCACAGGAGAGATTAATATACATGGGGGGTATTTTTGTCATAATTCTAATCATTGTCCTTAATTATTTTAATTACAATTTTGATAAATGCCATTGACGCCATGCTTTAGCTTTCACGTGAACAGCTTATGGTTTTACGTTCGATATCCTCGTAGACCACTGAATAGAGCTAGCCTCGCAAGGCGATGTAGTTTTCATGCTTAAAGATTTTCAAGCTGGTAGAGCCACATTTTAACTTGGGGACCCCCAAACTTTTTGAAATTCTGAAAGTTCCCCCAGAATTGTGGTATAAATTTTTAAATTTCTTATGATTGCCCCATGAGGCTTTTGCACCGTTTGACTTCCCATTCCTTCTTTTCTTTGCCATAGTTTCACTTAATACTAAATCTCAAGGTTAAGTTGTGAATTTTTTTTTTTTTTAAACAAGTCAAGCAAGTTTTATTAGTAATGGATTACAGGGCCAATTAGCAAAGGGATGAAACGAAACAAAACAGATGGTAAATTATTATGGATTATACGTACACTTAAGAATATTGAATCTTTTTTTTTTTTGATGAGTGAAGAAGCTTTATATATGTAAAATAATAGTACTAAGTACAAGTTAGGGATAAAAAGAAGACAATCCCAAGGTACAAAGATAATCTCAATCCGAAAGAGTGTTAAAGCACACAGAGATGCAACGACGCGATTATTCTGTTTGCACTTTAATCATTTGGTTCACAACCTTTTAACTTTGAAATAAGAACGAGAATGACTTATTATCATTTTTAATATTTAGTAATAAAAAATTTCATTCTCATTCATTTATTTATGGGATTGAGATTTCTCCATATATTAGAATTACCATTTCCCCCCTCCCTCTTGGAAATTCTATTTTCATTTCCCTCTTATATATATATATATATATATATATAATAATTATAAATATAATATAATATATGATGATAAATACCAAAAATAAATCTTATAAATATCAATAAAAATATATAATAATAATAATAATAATAATAATAATAATAATAATAATAATAATAAATAGTTAAATTATGTGACATTAAGTATTTAGAAATTATGATAATAATTAAATTACTTATAATAATAATTATATTATTAAAATATATATTTTTTAAAAAAATATTAATATAAAATATATATATTAATAATAATAATAATAATAATATTAAAGATTATAAATTATTTAAATTATTAATTAGTGAATGATTATTATAATACAAAGTTATTTTTCACTAAAACACTAAAATCATTTGTTGAAATATTCAAACATCAACTAATATTTTAAATTTAATCAAAATTACTTTATTTATAATGCTATATATATATTCACATTAAATGTTAAAATGATCAATTTAATATAAACCATTAAATGAATAAAACCAAATCTATTTTTCAATTTTGTATTCCACTCACTTTCAAATCATAACATTATATCACATGAAAAATTATATGATACATGTATAAATACTCTTTTAAAATAACAAATATTAATGACTAACTAATTTAATCATTGACTTATTGATTAAATGAGTAATATGTTAAATAAGTATCTCAATATTATTTACACTCTCTTTTTTATCTTTACATTTTTTTATTGTACTTTCATTTTTCTCTAAACTCTTTGTGAAAAAATATTGGATATTTCTGTTTTACTCTCTCTCTCTCTCTCTCCACATTCTTGCTCCTTTACCATCATTGTTTTCTACCTTCTCTTCTTTCTCAAATCTTTCTCTCTCTGAGGTCTCTGTTTTCTTCCAGCGCTTGCTCTCTTTACTCTCATATTTTTTATTTCTCTACTGTCTCTTATGTAGTCAGGATACATTCACGAGTCAGTAAAAATTTGATTTTCTTGTCGTGTATTACTACCTTTCAGTTTGTCTTATTAAAGTCAGTATCATTCACAAAATTATCGTTGTCGTTCTCCCATTGTTTTTGGAGTGTCAGCGTCCTATCGGTAAACCTACTTTGACAATTTTGCAAACGATACAAATTGTAATCGGATGAACTTGACACACAACGACCCACAATGATAAAAGTAAATTATTACTTTCCCACTGATGTAACTTATCCCTTAATATATTATTCTCTGTTATACTTTCTTTCACTGTATGTTGGTCTTCCCTTTTTTTTAAAAAAAAAAAAATATATTTTTTTCCTCGGCTTCCCCCGAATATAATGAAAATTACAAGAATTTTACATATATTATCTCGTTAAAGTTTGAAATTGGGGGTTATCAGCAATAATGCATTTACTTCAACAGTAATTAAAGTCATTACATTTAATGAGATTGTGATTGTAGCTAATGTCATATTTTAGTTATGGAATACTGTAATCTAAAAGTCACATAAGAAATAAGAGAATAATTCTAATTGCCTTATAACATTAAACGACTGAAATCATCTTCACATTCCATTTCATGACAATAGTTATAACGAAAACGTGGCTTATTCGGTGTAAATCCACCACAAACTAGAAATGGAAAACACAGAGAATACAAGCAATAGCCATGCTACTTCGGACACGTACACAACACACAATACAGTAAACTTGAATTCATAATTGCATGCACACAGAAAACTAAGGAATGGAAGAGAAGAGACACATGAGACGTTTAGTTTAGGTGCAAAAGAAGCCTCTGGGGGCTTTCCTACCGCAGGCATTGAGAAGCAAGCTTAAGGCAACTGGGAGGTTGATGTTGATGCCCAAGATGCTGGCTTTAATGGCAGTGCAAAGGCAGACCCCGGCCTCGAGATTGGCAAGGCCTTGGATGAGTGTGCAACAAGGTTGTACTGAGGGTGTACCAATAGTAACGTTAAGCAATGAACCCAAAACATTTGCGCATACGCCAATTTTAAGAGCATCCCTTGGACAAGTTCCCCCAGGAAGCCCCCCAGGAGTTCCGGGAGGAGGGGGTGGAGGGCGACGACAACCCCGACATGCAGCAGCAGCTAGGTTAAAGAAGAGAAGGTTCAAAGTAAGAAAGAGAGCAAGTGAAGTTGTGCTTTTGCTTGAAGTCATTTCTGAAACTACAGGAAAGTAGAATAGTAGGATTATAGCTACTTAGCTAAAGGCAGCTATAGAAGAGAGAGGGTGTGGAGTGATGGGTACGGGGGGATTGGTTTACATAGGGCTCAGCTCAAGGGGGAGGAGACGGGGTTGGGTCCATTTTAACAGGAAATAAGTGAGAAAAGAAGGAATAAATCTGAGCTTGGGCTAATAGCTGGCAGCACACGGGCAAGAGTTTTGGGAAAAAAATTGGAAGCTTTTGAGGTTGGGATTTGCAAATTACCATTTTCCTTCCATGCAAAATCAATATTTGTGATTCCATAGATCGATCTAACTAGCCAACTTGCATAAATTTTGACTCACTATACTATAATCTTATAATTATGCACGATTATAGAATATATTTATAAGTGCTTTAAATATTTTCACTATAATGCTTAGGAACAACAATAATATTTGAGACTTTCAACTAGAAATTGGAGGTCACAAATTTAAATTATATTAAAGGACTGATTAGTGTAACATTGTATAGTTCACAATTGATAAGTTTTTAGCAAATATATTTTCATGATGGGAAAGATCAGACCCCATGATTCCGTATGCTTATATGGTGCTAGTGTTGACATTATCTTCATGGCTCATACACCATTCCTTGCTTGCATTTCTGCTTTGATTGAAAAACAAAGATGGTAAAATTGCATTTTGTTGATGCCATGAATGTGTACCTCTTCTATATATGTATATTCTCCATAAAAAAATTCGTCGAGGTATGAATTTTCTCTATACTCATCTAGTGATTTGAATACGATCGTTCCAATATGAAAACTTTAAATTCTAAGATCTTATAAAGATTGTTAGAAATCTTATATTAAAGAAAATAATAATAAGTAACACATAAAAGTAATATTTTAAAATTTAAAATTTAATTTTAGTGTCAAATTTTATAAATTTATTGTTTATTTGAATATCCCTTAAATTTTTCCTTGTCTCCCATTGCGTGGGCTAAAACCTAACTAGTGTCAAAATGATCGTGGATTTGCACCCTCTGTTTTTGGTTATTATTGTGAAGTATATTATTATTAGATTAAAAAAAAAGGAATTTGATTTTGATTTTATAGTAAATTAAATATATTTTAAAATTAATTATTTCATTTTCAATTCCACTTAATTCACATTTCCAATTGAATTCCAGACCATGAATTAAATGACCCTTCATCCCACAAAAAATAATCATTCGCTTGTCCATTTTTTTTTTTTGGTGCACATACAAGTTTTGATGTTTGAATGAAATAGTTTTTCAGCTGGTCAAAAAGAAAAAGATTATTAGTAGACCAAAATTGTTCGATCTTTTTTCTATAAATTCATCATTCTTTTTAGTTAGCTTTGGACCGCAGATCGATAATGGCATGCCAATATTGCTATTAGTCGTACTCCCGTGAACAAAATATCGGCTTGTGAATCTTTGCTTTGAGCACGACTTCCAATCATCCTTTATTGGACCGTGACTTATGGCCAAAATTAACGAAATGAGAAAGTCAAGCATTTATCCGGGTTTTCGACAAAGTTTCTCAATAGTCGACTTTTTTCCGGGCAGTTCATGCCTATAAAGCTGCTGCCTATCCTAAAGGAAAACTCATTGCACGGACTTTACCTTAATTAAGAGGAAGTTTATGCAGGGAATTTCCCTTTTTGTTATTGGCTGCAAATTGCAATTATCAACTCATTGTTTCATGATATATAAGATTAATTTTTATATTCTTTCGTAAATTTAAACAATCATACGGAAAATCTAAATGTTCAAATCATAAGACGTAAGAGTGAAGGACATTTATAAGAAACTTAAGAAAGAAGTAAAAAGGAGATTCAAATTTCATGAATTCTAACTTCTGCCCTTTTATTCACGTTCTTATTGTTCATAACTAAGTAACCAGAAGAGTAAAATGTCAAGAGTATTTTTCAAAGGAAACAAAAGAAAGATGGGGAATAAGCTCCACGCGAAAAAAGCTCTTAATGGGTTAATAAGTAAATACTCATAAGATATGTCTAGTTGAGATTGAGGGAAACGGTGCATAGTGCCTTATTGTGCATAGCGTAGGTGCATTTTAGACTCTCTATAGATGTAAAATGAACCGCTCAAAGTAGTAAAATTGGAGATCGGAATAACAGACAAAAGCAAACAACGGAATGTGTGGAACGGCCCCTTTATATATATATAAAGGGGGGACTGATAAGCAAGCAATCTGCTTGACAGAGTGTATAAGCTTGTCCATTATGTTGTTTAAAATTTAATTTCTGGAGCCAGATTGTGATGATTCCGATGAACTACGTGCGAGGTCTCTAGTCTTAGTTGCATATAATTTAATTTTTGTTTTTTTTCTTTATCAGATTATTATCTATGATTGCAAGAGTAGACGTGAAAAATTAGAAACGAATCGGGCCCGGTTTGTTTGCATTTCTAATTTTAGACCCATTTTAATTACAATTCGATGATAAAATAATTCAAGTGCTTTTTTTTAATAATTTATATAATTTTTTTAAATTTTTATAAAAAATAATTTAAATTAATTAATAGTAGAATTTTAAGGTTAACAAAATTTTACTATAAAAATGTGAAAAAAATGAGAATTTTAAGGTAAATAAAATGGTTGAGTTTAGTTTTGAACAAATTAAGTAGTTAGGAATTTTAGTTCAAATTTTCTATGTTTAATTTCAGTTTTTGGAGATGGTAGTTGAGAACCAAAATTGAAGAAATGACTGTAATTTCGATTTTGGTTCGAACCAAATTCGTGATTAAGTCAACTGTGATGTATACCATGGAAGCATTGTACAACAAAGCCTATGTTCGAAGAGGTTGTTGACCTTGCCTTTGTAGTTAGGGGTACAACTAGGAAAAGGCTGTCGGGCCGTGACCCCATGCCCCCTCAAAAGTTTTAAATTATGAAATTTTGTTCCCAAGTTGAAATAAAATTTTATGAAATATATCTAATTTTGATTTAGATTTCGAAATTTATACCATAGTTAAATCTCCCTCGACAATTCAGCTGGACCGCAAAAAAAAAAAAAAAGGTTTATTGGTATTTAGAATTAGTCCCTTGAGATTTATGCTAATATCCATTTAAATCTTAATAATCTTTCTTTTTTCTGCCTCCAACTTAAGTTCTAGGTCATCTTGGTTGTTATTTTCCTTCTTTACCATTTCCAAAATGATTTTGAAGTTCAGATTTCTTTCGACAGATATTTTCAATTTCCATTTTTTTCATCTTTTATTTGTATTTTATTTTATTTTATTTTTTGTTAAGTTCTAAATTTGAATAAATGTAAAAGAACAAAAATTTTTAAAATTGTATGTAATTTTTTTAATTTCAATACAGCCTAACGTTAATAATTGGGTCATTTTGGAGCCCAGCTCATGTTGGTACGGCTGCCAATTTGAATCTATTAATCTTTCAGAAATAGGCAATGAAAATCAGCTTTGGACCAAGCCCAACCATCTACTATATAGTTGCACTCCTAAACACCAGACTGAGCGTACATGAGGCAGCTCAAAGTTATTGTGGTAATATCCAATTCGACATTGCAATTATCCCCACAGGCCCATAATTGTCTGCCTAAGGCCCAATGAGCCGTCAGCCCCAACAAGACTAGTGGGGAGAAAAACTAGTTGAAACTAAAGGAAAAATCTGAGTAGAGACACTGATAAGTATACAGAGGTGTGATTATATCACGTAAATAATATTTAATATCGTATTTAATATTACATAACAAAGTTATATAAAAATAAAATAAAATTTTATGTAAAGTATATGTAATATCAAATATTATTTATATAATATAAATTATATTTTATCCTTAAGCATGAGACTATAAGCCTATGTAGTACAAAACTAAAATCTGACCAGTTCGAGACATTTAAAAATAACTGTATAATATAGTCTGACCTCGATCTACTCAAACTCCAATCAAGTTTATAAATAAAAATCAAGTTTAAGTAGACACACTTTTGGATTAAAAAAAAAAACCAAAGAAAAAAGGTTAAACAATGATAATATTTGTCAATTTTTATCAATAATTGATTATTTTGATAATTGTGTACAATAAGTATGTCAAAAAGTGCGTCTACAAAGTATTTTTCATTAAAAAAATAATTTGTTTTTAAGTGACTTAAATCCGATTTGATCATAACCCAATTTAATTTGAAGCTGATATGGCCCGACGCCTGACCCAAAGTAATTTATTTCAATGGGATATTTGCAAATATCATGGTTTGTTATGGTATCCCGATAATGAAAATTGGTAGACGAAGACTGGTTAAAAAATAACAAAAAGTTGTTAATCAGTATATATTGCGAGATACACAAGGACTGTAGTCAAAGCGGATGGTTTTATATTGTTGTAGTTATTTCAATGGCATCAAATTGAAAGCAGGCAAAAACCGAAAAGGATAAAGAAATGATAATGAAGAATTTGGCTAGGCACAAATGAAGTCAGAAGGAAGCTTCTTCCCACAAGTGCTGATAAGCAAGCTGAGTGAGATGGGAATATTGATGTCAATGCCAAGAACATCAGCTTTGATAACAGGGCAGAGGCACACTGCTGCTTCAAGGTCAACAAGCCCTTGAAGCTCAGTGCAGCAATGGACGTCCGGTGGGCTTCCAACAACTGTTCCACCCGCACCATTAAGCAGCTTGGCGCATGTGCCCAACTTTAAGGCATCTCTGGGGCAGCTCATTTTTGAAGTAGTTGTGGGTCCAGTCGGATTTGGCTGAGCAATAGGCTGAACACAGATGTTGCAAAAGAAAAAAAGAGTTGACAAACAGGAAGACAATTGTGGAGCCCTTGAAACCCATCCATCTCACTACAATTTCAACTTCTACCTTGTACAAAGGGAAATGCTAGCTGTAGCAAGTGGCTAAGATTTAACGTTATGCCTTGCTTGTAATTGATATGACATGTGCATAAGAATTTATACACTCAATTATTTAGAATTATTTTATAAAACAAAGACAAAATTATATATATATAATTTTCTTTATTCTACAAAATTTGAAAGTTTCGTGTGTTAGTGTATCAGAAATAATTGAGTTTCTGGCATCTTGATGCAATGATAGAACAAAACTGACTCACATACGTTATTGAACATAACAGAAAGGCCATGTGCCAAGGCTGGCCATGAATGAAGCTGACAAACGTAAGAGATTCTGTCATAGCAGGGATTAATTTAATATATTTTGGGGGAATTTTCGTCATAATTCTAATCATTGTCCTTAATTCTTTAAATTACAACTTTGATAAACGCCATTGACGCCGCCATTCTTTAGCATTCACGTGAACAGCTTACGGTAGAGCCACTTTCTAACTTGGGTTCCCCCAAACTTTTAGAAATTCTGAAAGTTCCCCTAGAATTTTGGTAGTATAAAATTTTAAATTTCTTATGATTGCCCCGTCAGGCTTTTGCACCGTTTGACTTTGGCCCCTCCATTCCTTCTTTTCTTTCCCAAAGTTTCACTTAATACTAAATCTTGAGGTTAAGTTGTGAATTTCTTTGAACAAGTCAAGCAAGTTTTATTAGTAATGGATTACAGGGCCAATTAGCAAAGGGAGGAAACAAAACAGATGGATTATATGTACACTTAAGAATATTGAATCTTTTTTTTTTTTTTTTTTTTGATGAGTGAAGAAGCTTTATAAATGTATAATAATAGAACTAAGTATAAGTTGGGGGTAAAAAGAATACACTCCCAAGATACGCAAAGATAATCTCGAAAGGTACACTAAGGTAATAAAAATAAATCTCAATCCAAAGGAATGTTAGAACCAAAACACTGTCTAGAGAAGTTCACAATCATCTCATTATTAAGAATCTTGAATGCCTTTTCCGAAGCATGCGGAGAAGCAACGATGCGATTGAAGAACACTTTCATGCCTTTCCCCAATATCGAATCTTATTCTTAAGTACTTTAGTTTGCACTTTAGTTATTTGGATCACAACTTTTTCAACTTTAAAGTAAGAATGAGAATGACTTATTCTTGTTCTTAATATTTAATAAAGAAAAATTCTACTCTCATTCATTTATTTATGGGATTGAGATTTCTCTATATATTAGAATTAACATTTCCCCCTCCCTCCATGTAATTCCATTTTCATTCCCCACTTATATATATATATATTTGAAAAATATGTAAATGATTATAAATGTAATACAATATATTATAATAAATATCAAAAATAAATTATATATATATATAATATCAATAAAATAATAATAATAATAATAATAATAATAATAATATTATTATTATTATATAAAAATTAAATTATGTATTATAATGACATTAAATATTTAGAAATTATGATAATAGTTAAATTAAGTATAATAATAATTATATTATTAAAATACATAGTTTTTAAAAATATTAATATAAAATAGATGTTAATAATAATAATAATACAATGAACAAAAAAGATTATAAAATATTTAAAATCATTTGTTAAAATATTAATATTTTAAATACCAACTAATATTTTAAATTTAATCAAAATTATTTTATTTATAATATTATATATATTCATGTTAAATATTAAAGTAATCAATTTAATATAAATTATTAAATAAATAAAATTAATTTTATTTTTTTTTATTTTGTATTGTACTCACTTATAAATCATAACATTATATCAAATGACAAATTATATGATACGTTTATAAATATTTTTTTGAAATAATAAATATTAATAATTAACCAATTTAATCATTAATTTATTGATTAAATGGAAAATATGTTTAAATAAATATATCAATATTTTTAAGGCTTTTTATTTTATGTTGACATTTATTTTTTATTGTACTTTCCTTTTTCTCTAAACTCACTATGAAAAAATATTGGATATTTCTATTTTACTCTCTCTCTCTTGCCATTTTCTTTTTTCTCCCCTCGTTGTCATTCTACCATTGTTTTTGGAGTGTTAGCGTCCTATTGGTAAACCTTTGACAAGTTTGCAGACGATACATATTGTAATGGGTTTAAATATATTTTATTTCCTTACATTTTTGTGGTAAATATGTTTATTACTCACGATAACTAATAGATTAATCTCTTTTCTTTAAGATAGATAAAAGAAAATGATCAAATGACTATAGACCAAGAAAGGAAGGAAATCTGAGTGGAGGAAAGGACACGTATCCGCAAAACGGACAGTACTCTTTGGTTAAGGTTTTGGCTACGAGAGATGCCGGTAAAACGCAGTGAAAAGGAGCGTGAAGCGTAATTTTCCTTCCGTCTGTCCTTTTTTCTTGCACGAGTCACATGTACATGTGCGGTATGTCTGCTTGCACGCACGAGTGGAGCTGTGAAGAAGAAAGGGATTACGGGAATTTTAAGCCGCTCACTAGTCTTGTACTTGGCCGTCGGGTTTTCCCAATCTCTAGCGGGTTAAAAAAACGTCGTGTGACGGTGATGCTTTGTGCCGTTCTGCCACGCAGAGTGTAAGGTCACCATCCTTGTGGGCCTCCGATCTAAAAATAATCTAACACATGCGAAGGGGTTATCACCAAACCTGTTTTGCAGTTAACCAAAAAAAAAAAAAATGTTAATCTCCCTCCGAGATAATCTGATTGGGATCAAATATCTCCTTTTTCCTCCCTTTTTTAGACTTAAAAAAAAAAAAAAAACCTTCGCTTCAAAAAAGGGCTCCTATTACTTTCTTATGACGAACCCACTTGGGAAATTTTCAATTTAACATTCTTAAGATGTGAATTAAATTAATGTTACATATGGAAAAAAAATAAAAATTTGAAATAAAACCTAACTAAAATAAAAAGAATATATATAATTTAAAATTATGAATTTACTATACTAACATAATAAGAATAAATGTAACAAATATTTTATTATTAATATATCATTAATCAAATGAAAGAAACATTCAATCCTTAATGGTAAAAGTAAATTATTACTTGACCACTGATGTAACTTATCCCTTATAAATTCTCTGTTATGTTGTCCTACATTTTTTTTTTTTCACTGTATGTTGGTCATCCCTTCTTATTTTTTTCCTCGGCTTCCCCGAATATAATGAAAATTACGAGAATTTTACATGTATTATCTCGTCAAAGTTTGAAATTGAGGGTTTCAGCAATATTGCATTTACTTCACCAGTAATTAAGTCATCACGGTTAAGGAGATTGCGATTGTAACTAATGCAATATTTTAGTAATGGCATACTCTAATCTAAAAGGCATGTAAATAATAAGAGAACAATACTCATTGCTTTATCATAATAAACGAATGAAATCATCTTCACATTCCATTCCATGACAATAGTTATAACGAAACGTAGCTTATTCTGTGTAAATTCACCACAAACTAGACAAGGAAAACACAGAGAAAACAAGCAATGGCCATGCCACTTCAGAGACGTATACAACACACAATATAGTAAACCTGAATGCATAATTGCATGCACAAAGAAAACTAAGGAATGGAAGAGAAGAGACACATGAGACGTTTAGTTTAGGTGCACATGAAGCCAGGGGGGGCTTTCCTACTGCAGACATTGAGAAGCAAGCTTAAGGCAACAGGGAGGTTGATGTTGATGCCCAAGATGCTGGCTTTGATGGCAGTGCAAAGGCAGACCGCGGCCTCGAGATCGGCAAGGCCTTGAATGAGAGTGCAGCAAGGTTTTACTGGGGGTGTACCAATAGTAACGTTAACCAATGAACCCAAAACAGTTGCGCATACACCAATTTTAAGAGCATCCCTTGGACAAGTTCCCCCAGGAGGAGGGGGAGGAGTTCCAGTAGGAGTTCCAGGAGGAGGGGGAGGAGGGGGAGGAGTTCCAGTAGGAGTTCCAGGAGGAGGGGGAGGACAATGCCTACATCCACCAGCAGCAGCTAGGTTAAAGAAGAGGACGTTCAAAGTAAGAAAGAGAGCAAGTGAAGTTGTGCTTTTGCTTGAAGTCATTTCTGAAAGTATAGAAAAGTATACCAGAGTTGTAATATTATAGCCGCTTAGCTAACAGTAGCTATAGAAGAGAGAGTGCTCTTTTAGGGTGTGGAGTGATGGGTAGGGGGGGTTGGTTTATATAAGGCTCAGCTCAAGGAGGATGAGACGGGGTTGGGCCCATTTTAACAATAAATAAGTGAGAAAGGAAGGAATAAATCTGAGCATCCATTTGTGTGCTTTTGGGCTTATTTCTTCCCATGGCAAAATCAATATTTGTGATTCTATAGATCTATCTAGCTAGCCAACTCGCATAAATGTTGACTTAGTGTACTTTCTTTAATTTTATAATTATGCGCGACTATAGAATACATTTATAAGTGTTTTACGTATTTTCATTATAATGCCCTAGAAACAACTATAGTATTTGAGACTTTCAACTGCTTCGATTCGCGACTCCACTTGAGATCCATCGCCTCAGAGAAAAAGTAAATTGGAGGTTTCAAGTTTAAATTTAATTAAAGAAAGGATTAATGCAATATTATATAGTTGATAATCTCATAAGTTTTTTAGCAATTATATTTTCATGATGGGAAAGACGAGACCCATGATTCCTTATGCTTATATGGTGCTAGTTTCGGCATTATTTTCATGGTTCATCTACCATTCCTTGCTTACATTTCTGCTTTGATTAAAAAACATGGTAAACTTGCATTTTGTTGATGCCATAAATGTATGCATCATATATATATATATTCTGTGTCAAAAAATCCGTTGAGCTATAAATTTTCTCTATGCTTAGCTAGTGATTTGAAACTGAGAATTCCAATTTAGAAACTTTAGATTGTAAGACCTCATAAATATTGTTAGAAATCTTATATTAAAAAAAATTAACATATAAAATTAATATTTTAAAATTTTAAATTAGAAATTGATATAATATTTTATAAATTTATTACTTATTTGATCCTCACTTAAATTTCTCTCGTCTCCCATTGCACAGGTTAAAACCGAACTAGTGCTAAAATGATTGTGGATTTGCGCCCTCTGTTTTCGGTTATTACCGTAAAGTGTATTCTTATTAAATTAAAGAAAGGAATTTGATTTTGATTTTATAGTAAATTAAATATGTTTTAAAATTAATTATTTTGTTTTCAATTCCACTTAATTCACATTTCCATTTAAATTCCAGACCATGAATTAAATGACCCTTAATCCCACAAAAAATAATCATTCACTTTTCCATTTTTTGTGTACATACAAGTTTTGATGTTTTAATGAAACAGTTTTTCAGCTGATCAAAAAGAAAGAGATTATTAGTAGACTAAAATTTTTTGTTCTTTTTCTGTAAAATCATCATTCTTTTTAGTTACCTTTGGACCGCAGATCTATAATGGCATGCCAGTATTACTATTAGTCCGTACTCCCGTGAACAAAATATCGGCTTGTGAATCTTCGGTTAGAGGACGACTTCCAATTATATTTTTATTGGACGGTGACTTGTGGCCCAAATTAACGAAATGAGAAAGTCAAGCATTTTTCTGGGATTTCGACTAAATTTCTCCGTAGTTGACTTTTTTTTTTTTTTGGTGGCAGTTCATGTCTATAAAGCTACTGCGTATCCTAAAGGAAAACTCATTGCACGGACTTTACCTTAATTAAGTGGAAGTTTATGCACGGACTTTCCTTTTTGTTGTTGGCTACAAGTTGCAATTATCAACTTGTAGATTTTCATTGTATCAAAAGGCGCAAAAAAAAAAAAAAAAAAAAACTCATTGTTCCATAATATATAAAATTAATCTTTATATTTTCTTGTATATTTAAACAATCATATTACGAATCTAAATATTTAAATTATAGGATGTAACTTGAAAACTTGAGCAAAGGACATTTATAAGAAGTTTAAGAAAAAAAAAAAAGTAAAAAAGAGATAAACAAAGCATAGATCACGATGTAAAATTTGAAAATTCCATAAATTCTAACCTCTTCCCTTTTATTCATGTTCTCATTGCTCATAAGTAAGTAACTAGAAGAGTAAAATGTCAAGAGTATTTTCAAAGAAAACAAAAGAAAGATGGGGAATAAGTTCCACACGAAAAATATCTTTTAAAGGATTAAAAAGTAAATACTCATAAGATATGTCTAGTTGAGATTAAGGGAAACATTGTATATTGTCGTGTGGTGCATAGCATTGGTACATTTTAGACTCTCGATAGGTGTACGTGACGCGATATGTCTGTTAAAATGCAGTTATAATAACTGGTCCATCCCCTTTGAAACTATAAAGTATCCAAATTATCTGTTGCTTTAATTATAGAAAATAATAAGACAATTCATACAATTATGAAAAATTTAATCTCCTCTGAAGTCTTGATTCTAGTAGCAATCAAGTGGGACTTTGTTTTGTTCTAAGAAAAGGTTCTCAATTCCTCGGTTGCATTGAATTAAGAATTAATTTTGATAATAACAAATAAATACATCTTAAAGCAATTTTGTAATTTCCAAATTTTACAGCATTCTGTTCTAACATAAAATCCTTAATGCACTCAGTTGATGCGGAAAAGTATTCTCTTACAATCATTTGAGGAGAGCCTTCGTGTCGGTTGGGATGAAAACTGAATAAAAATAATAAGGGGCAAGAAAACGATTTTCTTTAGTTTATTATCTTATTCAGTTATTTAACTAAACCATGCCAGACCAATGATTGGTTCGCTGGTGCTCGGCATGACCGGGTCAGTCTGACTCAGGTGTAAAGAGAAAATCTTTTAAGCAAAGAAAAAGAATTGCATCTTCGTAGCTGTGAGGTGAGATCAAGTTTTTTTCACTTGTTTCACATATTTTATTTAATAATGTTCTTAAAAATAATTTATTATCTCAACATTATTAAATTTAAATAAAATTTTTATATCATATTTGAGTATTTATAAATTTAAAATTTACTAATATAATTTTAATATAAATCTTTCATATTTTAAACGACCGTAAAAAAATTCAACCTTGAGTCAATGCATAAAAAAAAAAAAAACTAAACTATCACTTCGGGTGATTTACAACGGACTTTTATTTCCCCCCTAATCACCAATCTGAATATCTAATTACAATACTTACCACTCCGTGCTCATCCAACGGACTCGAGAAAGAATCTTCATATACTGTGGATTGCACCAAATGACCAAACAGTTTTCTAATGTCGCTTTCATTTTCTTTGTACCGTTTTCGAAGGAACCAATCAAATAAAGTTGGACAACATACTCGTGGAGGAGCTCTAATTTCCGATTGGTTAATTGTCAACACAACGATTTGCCAACTTGTCCTCTGGAAAGCTCTGAATTTGGAAGAACGCGCTTTTTACTAGAAAACAAAACTACCAAATCATATGCGGTGGTTTTTTGTTAATGCCCACAAGCTAATCAAGATCGATCTTGCTTGACTTGCTTAAGCACTTCGAACCACCAACTATAGAGTAAAATGTAATCAATCACTCTTGTGATGGCCTTGACTTTGGGAGAAAAAAGGTAAACCAATTGAGATTTGTATTGTGTTTGTTGGACGGTTGATGTTGACTTTTGTGTGGGGCGGGGGGGGGGGGGAGGGGAGAATTTTGCAAGCTCAACGCGAAGCTAAGAAAGGCTAGACAATGCGTGAAAAGAAGATGAAGAAAAAAAAACAAATCATGACAATTCTTTAGACTAAAAATTTCAGATAATCCTGTAGTGGTTTCTAGAGGCGCCCCGTGACGCTTCCGTAGAGCGCAAACAACACTTCCCTTCGGCGCAAGCAAGACACTTCCACCAACAAACGCCTAGGCGGAAGGTCTAATCACCAGAAATAGGCCACAAATAAACGGACAAAGTCCATTATAATTATAATTAACACTTATCACCAAGCAAAAAAGGGAAAAAAAATCTTTGTTTTACACTAAGTCCCTTGCATTTCTTTTCGTCGGGTTATATATTGCCTTCTCTTTAAACTTTCTCCTTTTTGTTGAGGGTGTCCATTTGGTTACTGTTGGTTTTTTGTTGCTATTTTTCTACTTTTTTTTAAAAAGAAATTTGTTGTTTACTTTTGTTACTTTCCATCAATAACTACTTTATTCCAATAATTGTTTTTTTATTTACTACTGCATATATAAACAAAATGTAGAGAGAGGAAAAAATAGAAAAAATGTAGAGAGAAATTAGAGAAAATATAGAAAATAAAATAAAAGGAGAAAAATATGCAGAGCTAAATAGAGAGACAATAAAAGATAGTGTAAAAAGATAAGAGAGAGCAGAGAAATAAAAAAAAAATGAAAGTATGAAGAGAAAAAGAGAGCCTCTAACGAAAGAAAGAATAGAAAGAGAAGAAAAGATAAAAAAACACAAAAAGTAGAAAAGCAAGAATGTGAGGACTGGGAGAGATAGATGGAGGAGATAGACTGCGGAGTGAAAAATATGAAGAGAGAGAAAGAATGAAATAGAAATATCAACAAATTTTCTAATAAATAATTTAGAAAGAAAAAAAAGTAGAGTAAAAATATATATAAAAAAAGATAAAGAGTGTAAAATATATTAATATATTTATTTAAACTTATTATCTATTTAATCAATTGATTAATAATGATATTAATTGGTCATTAATATTTTTTATTTCGAAATAACATTTGTATATGTATTATATGATTTTATTTATTTAATATAATGTTATAAATTGAATATGAGTATACTAAAAAATAAAAAAATAAAATTAAATTTATTCATTTAATTATTTGTGTTAAATTAATTATTTTTATATTTATTGTAAGTATATATAGTAATATAAATAAATTAATTTTGATTAAATTTAAAAAACTAGTTGATGTTTGAATATTTCAAAGAATGATTTAAGTGTTTTAGTAAAAAATAGTTTTATACATTTTTCTCATGGTAAAAATTAATTCAAAAAAAAAAAATAATAAATAAGACAAACCAAGCTAAGTTAAAGAACAGACCCCATTGTAGTTCAGTACATTGGTTTACTAGTCGAACTAGCTACTTGGGCCAATTTTCAGAAAAATGGGTAAAGGTTTAGTTAAAAATTTTGACTTTAAAGTCATGCTAAAAAGTGAGAAATAAATATACTTTGATGAGTATATGCTTCGACTACTTCGAGTATGAATTTAATTTTGTATGGCCACAACGGTCCCAATAGATCCACAATACCACAAGCTCCCAAAAGAATAAAATTTGCTCTTAAGATTGTTGTTAATCTCAACAAAGGGAAAAAAAATCCACAATCATTTTGGCACTAGCTAGGTTATTGTCATCCTGCATGTTTTAATCTATGCAATGGGAGAGAAATTTAAGTATAGTTGAAATAAATAACAAATTTATAAAATTTTATTCTAGATCTCAATTCAAAATTTTAAAGTATTAATTTTATATGTTACTTTTTTTTTAATCATAGGATTTCTAACAATCTTTATAAGGCCTTAGAATATAGGGTTTCTAAATTGGAACACTCATCTTCAATCACTAAATGATAACAGAGAAAATTTATAATTTAAAGAACATTTTATGGAAAATATATAAAAAATGAAAATCATAAAAAAGACTGAATTTGAAATGGTGTTTGGTCTTTATTGGGAACTAGGGTAAGGAGTAGGTTTTTTTTGGTCTATCGATTTTGAAAGTGGGAACCCTTTTCTTAAGGGAAACCCTCACGTCCGATTTGGAAGGTGAGGAGATCCTGCTCTATAGGATTCTATCCCACTTTTTCTTTCGCTAGGCCCTTAACTAAATAAACCTACTTTCTTACGATTATGAGGATCATTTGAATATGAAATCCAATGCTGGAAAATACAGTTAGATAGATATATAAGGCATACATTTATAACATCAACAAAATGCAATTTTACCATGTTTGTTTTTCAATCATAGCAGAAATGCAAGCAAGGAATGGTGTATGAGCCATGGAAACAGTATCAAAGCTAGCACCATATAAGCATACGGAATCACGAGGTCTCATCTTTCCCATCAAGAAAATATATTTATTAAAAAAGTTATGAAATTGTAAATTATATAATAATAGACTAATTTTTTTCATTCAATAAAATTTAAATTTGAGACCTTCAATTGGCAAATTAAAAGTCTCAAATACTAGAGTTTTCCTTTGATATTGTCATGAAAATATTCAAAGCACATATAATTATACTCTATAGTCGTAGATATTATGGGATTCAATGTGAAACAATGAGTCAAAGTTTATGCGAGCTGGCTAGCAAAATAGATCTATAGAATCACAGGTATTGACTTTGCCATAGAAAGAAACATGGCAATTTGCAAATCTCAACCTCACAGGCTTCTAGATCTTTTAACAAAACTCTTCCTCGTGTGCTGCCAGCTCTAAGCCCAAGAGCACACAAATGGATGCTCAGATTTATTCCCCGTGAGCTGAGCGCTATATAAACCAATGCCTCCCTACCCACCACTCCACACCCCAGAGGAGCGCTCTCTCTTCCAATAGCTACTGTTAGCTAAGTAGCTATAATCTTACTACTCTGGGATACTTTTCTGTAGTTTGAGAAATGACTTCAAGCAAAAGCCCAACTCCACTTGCTCTCTTTCTTACTTTGAACCTCCTCTTCTTTAACCTAGTTGCTGCTCGATGTGGGGGTTGTCCTCCAGGGCCACCTATTCCCTTTCCTCTCCCTCCTCCCCCTACTCCTGGGGGAAATTCTCCCCTACCTCCGGGGGGAATTTCTCCCCCACCTCCTGGGGGAAATTCTCCCCTACCTCCGGGGGGAATTTCTCCCCCACCTCCTGGGGGAATTTCTCCCCCTTCTTCAGGGGGAACTTGTCCAAGGGATGCTCTTAAAATTGGTTTGTGCGCAAATGTTTTGGGTTCATTGATTAACGTTACTATTGGTACACCCCCAGTACAACCTTGCTGCACACTGATCCAAGGCCTTGTCGATCTCGAGGCCGCGCTCTGCCTTTGCACTGCCATCAGAGCCAGCATCTTGGGCATCAACATCAACATCCCAATTGCCCTAAGCTTGCTTCTCAATGTCTGCAGTAGGACAATCCCCAGTGGCTTCGTGTGCCCCTAAACTAATCGTCTCATGTGTCTCTTCTCTTCCATTCCTTCGTTTTCTGTGCGCGTGCAATGATGCATTCAAGTTTACGGTATTGTGTGTTGTGTGAGTTCTGAAGTGGCATGGCTACCGCTTGTTTTCTCCGTGTTCGTTTTTTTTTTTTTTTCTTTTTCACTAGTTTGTGGTGGATTGCCACTGAATAACCTACGTTTTCGTTATAACTATTGTCATGGATGGTGATGTTGATTTCACTCGTTTATTGTAATAAGGTAATCAGAGTTGTTCTCTTATTTTTTCTGTGTCTTTTAGATTAGAGTATGCAATTACTAATATCGCATTTGCTACAATCGCAATCACATTAACTGTGATGACTTAATTACTCGTGAAGTAAATGCAATATTGCTAGTGACCCCAATTCTTTTACCATTGTGGTAAAGTAATAATTTACTTCTACGATAACAGAGAATACATAAGGGAGAAGTTACATCAGTGGTTAAATGATAATTTACTTTTACCATTGTGGGTCACTATGTTTCAAGTTCATCCAATTACAATTTGTATCGTTCGCAAAATTGGTAAATTAGGTTTACGGATAGGACGCTAACACTCCAAAAACAATGGGAGAACGACAACGATAATTTTGGGAATGATACTGACTTTAATAAGACAAATTGCAAGGTAGTAAAACTGGACAATAAAATCAAAATTTTACTGACCTAGTAGTGTGTTTATCCAGACTACATAAGAGAGAATAGAAAAATAAAAAATATGAGAGCAAAGGGAAAAAGTGCCAAAAGAAAAGAGAGACGGAAGAGGGAGAAAAGAAAGTAGAAAACAATGAAGGTAGAGGGGCAAGAATGTGGGGAGGGAATGTGGGGAGGGAGAGAGAGAACGGCAGAAGGGGGAAATAGAACGAGGAGAGCACAAACAGGAGAGAGAGACAGAGAAAGATATAGAAATATCCACAAATTTTCTCATAGAGAGTTTAAAGAGAAGAGAGAGAGTACAGTGAAAAAATATGAAAATTATTGATATTTTTATTTAAATATATTACTCATTTAACTAATAATTAATGATTAACTTTGTTGGTCATTAATATTTGTTATTTAAAAAAAAATATTTGTGCATGTATCATATAATTTATCATCTAATATAATGTTATGAGTTGGAAGTGAGTACAATACAAAATAGAAGAATACAATTAGTTTTATTCATTTAATGGTTTATATCAAATTAATTATCTTAATATTTAATGTTAATATATATAATATTATAAATAAAATAATTTTTATTAAATTTAAAATATTAGTTGATGTTAGAATATTTCAACTAATGATTTAAGTATTTTAGTGAAAAATAGCTTTGTATACTTTTCTAACAATAAAAATTAATTGGAACAAAAAGAGAAACCAAGGCTAAGTTAGTGTTGAGTCATAAAGTACCAAATCAACTAAATTAAAATAGATCAATAGCTTTTTTTTTTTAATCAATTTTTTCAAAGAACAGTTCCTAGAGCTTCTGAGTCTATATCTTGGCTCATTTTATATTTGCACCATCCATTTCATTGACAGAAAAAAAAAAATGTATATCCATTAGTCGTTTAATATTTTAGCATGGTGACAATAATCAAAGAATCACCCAAAACAATCTACTAGATAAATTTTATACAGCCACATAGTCAAAATTCCAATAGGTCCACAATACCACAAGCTCCCAAAAGATTCAAATTTGCTCTTAAGATTGCCGTTAGTCTCAAAACAGAGGGTGCAAATCCACACGATCATTTTGGCACTAGTTAGATTCTTGTCATCCCGCAAGTTTAGTCTATGCAATGGGCCACGGAGAGAAATTTAAGTAGGGTTCAAATAAATGACAAATTTATGAGATTTAATACCATATTTTACTTCAAAATTTTAAGATATTAACTTTATATGTTACTTATTTTTTACTCTTCCTTTTAACATAAGATTTCTAACAATGTTTATAAGGTCTTGGAATTTGAATTTCTAAATTGGAATGCTCAGGCTCAGATCACTTGTTGAGCATAGAGAAAATTTATAGCTGAATGAACAAATTGCAATTTTACCATGTTTGTTTTTTAATCAAAGTAGGAATGCAAGCAAGGAATGGTGTATGAGCCATGAAAATAATGTCAACACTAGCACCATATAAGCATATGGAATCACAATGTCTTATCTTTCTCATTATAAAAATATATTTGTTAAGAGACTTATGAGACTGTGAACCATATAATAGTAAATTAATTTTTCATTTAATAAAATTTAAATTTGAGACCCCAATATACTAGTTGAAAGTTTCAAATACTATAGTTGTCTCTGAGCATTTTTATGAAAATATTCAAACCACTTGTAATTATATTTCATAATAGCACATAATTATAGAATTAAATGCATTACAATGAGTCAAAATTTATGCAAGTTGGCTTGCTAGGTAGATCTATAGAATCATAGATATTTATTTTTACATGGCAATTTGCAAGTCCCAACCTCATAAACTCCTTAAGGTGAGCCCTATATAAACTAATCCTCCCTACCCATCACTCCACACTCCAAAAGAGCTCTCTCTCTTCTATTGCTACTGTTAGCTAAGTAGCTATAATCTTACAACTCTGGTATTCTTTTCTGTAGTTTCAGAAATGACTTCAAGCAAAAGCACAACGTCACTTGCTCTCTTTCTTACTTTGAACCTCCTCATCTTTAATCTATCTGCTGCTTGTGGGGGTTGTCCTCCAAGGCCAGGCGGAGGACCAAGGCCAAGGCCAGGAACAAGGCCAACTCCAACTTCCCCAACTACTCCAACTCCTTCCACTTCTTCTAGGGGAACTT
The DNA here is from genome assembly GCA_037832345.1 of Rhizophora mangle. NCBI lineage: Eukaryota > Viridiplantae > Streptophyta > Magnoliopsida > Malpighiales > Rhizophoraceae > Rhizophora > Rhizophora mangle. The sequence goes on along the minus strand of JBAPLJ010001938.1, from coordinate 3,578,115 downwards.
GTCCACGGGATGCTCTTAAAATTGGTGTATGCGCAAATCTTTTGGGTTCATTGGTTAACGTTACTATTGGTACACCCCCAGTACAACCTTGCTGCACACTCATCCAAGGCCTTGCCGATCTCGAGGCCGCGCTCTGCCTTTGCACTGCCATCAGAGGCAGCATCTTGGGCCTCAACATCAACATCCCAATTGCCTTAAGCTTGCTTCTCAATGTCTGCAGTCGGACAACCCCCAGAGGCTTCGTGTGCCCCTAAACTAAACATCTCATGTGTCTCTTCTCTTCCATTCCTTTGATTTCTGTGTGCATGCAATTATGCATTCAAGTTTACCATATTGTGTTGTGTGAGTTCTGAAGTGGCATGGCTACTGCTTGTTTTCTCTGTGTTTGTTTGTTTTTTCTTTTTTCCCACTAGTTTGTGGTGGATTTCCATTGAATAAACTACGTTTTCGTTATAACTATTGTCATGGAATGTGAAGTGGATTTCACTCGTTTATTGTAATAAGGCAATTAGAATTGTTCTCTTATTTTTTTATGTGTCTTTTAGATTAAAGTACGCAATTACTAAAATATTGCATTATTTACAATCGCAATCACATTAACTGCGATGACTTAATTACTGGTGAAGTAATGCAATATTGCTGATGACCCCCAATTTCAAACTTTGATGAGATTATACATGTAAAAGTCTTGTAATTTTTATTATATTCGAGGAGGGCCGAGGATAAAAAAAAAAAAAAAAAAAAAACAAAAAACAAAAAACAAAAGACAACATAACCGAGAATATACAAGGGATAAGTTACATCAGTGGTAAATCAATAATTTTCTTTCATCATTGTGGTCACTATGTTTCAAGTTCGTCCAATTACAATTACTACGGTTGGCAGAATTGTCAAAGTAGGATTACCGATAGGACGCTAACACTCTAAAAACAATGGTAGAGCGACAGCGATGATTTTGCGAATGATACTGACTTTGATAAGACAAATTCAAAGGTAGTAACACGGGACAATAAAAGCAAATTTTTACTGACCTAGTAGTAAATTTATCCTGACAGCATACTCACATGCAATATCGTGTTTGGCATAGGAGCTGTAACCTATGACAAAAGTTGTGAGGCCATATTATTCATTGATAGTACCATTTTGGAGCCAGCTAGAGATTTAGGCAAGTAGTAAAAGAATCAAATTGATAATAATTCTTGAGTTCAATTATTATTGCAAGATTTGATCGTAACAACCATGATTCTTTGTCATCATTAGCCTGCTTCACATGACTACCACTTTATTATTGGACTAGTGATACAAAAAAAAAAAAATATTGGTAGATAAAACCATGGGTGTCCTTCTTCTGCTTTAGGGACGCTTGTTGCCAAGTTGTCTTTGTTTTGGAAGGGGTGGGAGCACTTCTTGTTCTGATTTCTGTGGGTGCTATAAAAAACTCCACTGCTGCCGTCATGCTCCATGGATTTATTGTCGGAATAGCTGCATTGCGTTGGGATGTTTCTGTCAACTTGTTATTTTAATTTGTGGGGTGGTTGTACGGTCTGCGGGGGGTCTGCCAGATGATTAATTGCATGGCCTGCCTGAATCAATCGAGAAAAATAATGTTGTTTTTCCCTCGGACTGACCGCAAAGATTGTGCGGCAATGTGTGGGTCGAGTGTTAAACAGAGTATCCATTTTTTTTTTATTTGACAAAAAAAAAAAAAAAAGTATCCATTTTTGGCTCCTCAATGGTCCCATGGCACTTTAATTTCATACCGTCAATTGCCAACAACCACAAAAAGCCCAGTCCGTGACTAAACATTTCCCACTAAAATTCTATCCCGACATGCAGACAACAAAAGAAATCGGTCGCTTAAGAAGTTAGGAACATAAATTATTATCTACGAGAATTTGGATTCTAATACCATGAATAAGGTATAATGGAAAGAGGTAGCGTACCATCCTGTAGATTACAGCCTAATAAATTTCTTAATAAGTTAAAAAAAAAAATGTTTCTACCCACTTAATTTTCACTTATCAACATTCCTAGAGTTCAAAGGTATTAATCATAACTCGTTGAATATTCTGTTATTGCATGTGGCATGAAAAGACCCCTTTTTGTAATAGAATTGTCTGCTGTATAGGGCACAATATGAGATGATCATTTTAGTTTCAAACAGTTTGACTATAGGGGATCTGCAGGGTAATTACTCGAACTCTAGACATTGATTACGATTCTAAGTAAACATGTCATAAATATGGAGGCGATTGGAGTTTGAATTTTGAGTTATGCTTCCTGCACTGACGTTTTGTCTGTAATTAAACTGGCTTGGATCTAATTATCCAGAGTCCATCTTTAAATACTTTTCCAAATTACTTTAAGTGGATAATGGGCCTCTATCGATCTTGCACTCAGCGGACCCAACTGTAATGATGAGAGAGTGGAACTCAAAGGCAGCTGGTTTATAGCCCATATTCCAAGCACACGGACAATGGACACCCCCCCCCCCCCAAAAAAAAAAATAATACCATAATTTGATATAGTATTAGAACCTAATTTTTGCTGTTGTTTAGGATACATTGTAGTGATTAAAAATATAAATTTTTATTCTTAAGATATTAAAATTTAATTTTATATAGGTGGATGCAAAATCAATGAATAAAGATTTTTTTAAAAAAAAAATTAATTTTCAAGTCCTTGTCTATACTTAGTGTTTAGTTCAATCCAATATATTGGGATCCAGCAAATGAGTTCAACATGTCGAGCGTAGCATGTGTGTGTTTAGAGTACAAATCTAGTATTGATAAAGTACAAAGATTTGACATCATTGATAGTGTGTATCAAATTTACCACCTAAAACCTTAAATTTTTATGTGCATACGAGATTTTAAGGCATTGTTCAAAAATTACCCAACTCTAAAACAATTTCAAATCCTAATCCGACCAACTTGAAAATGGAAAAAGTGGGGCTAGAAATAACTCCAAGCGGTATATAACCTTAAACAACCTCTTACTTAGCTTTGACAGTGTTCTGTAACTGAGGTACGTACGATGAAAAGAAAAGATGCCATATGCCCTTTCTGTCCCTTGTGGTGGACTTAAATGAAGCTTAATCATCATTGCCCATTGATCATCATTCAATATCAAATTTCGTCCCACTACTCCCTGAATTCAGTTCCCAATTTGTGATCATTACACCGAGTCAGGTGGGTTTCCTCAATCTCTATGGATTAATTATGCAGTGTTTGCTGGTCAGACGTGCTTGCAGTAGGTGACAGCCCGCTTGCTTGCCTGGTGTTTGTAAAATTCGCTTCTCAGATCTCTCTATCAAACTTCGTTGATGAACATGGATGCCTTCGAAAAGAAAAAACGTGGTTTGATCCTAAATTTCTATTTTTTTTGCATGCTTGGCATGCCGGGGGCCAGCTTCATAATATTACTTGCACGAAATTTTTTTACATCTAAATGATTTCTTCTTTTCTGCATGCTTAGGACTTTATCTTTGGTCCATTAAGAGGACATCTCGGGACAATTTTTGCTCCTTCATTATCAGGGAAATGTTTTTCCCCTCTACTTTTGTCTCTCATAATTCACAATAAGCCAAGTACGTTCCCAAATTCTTCAATCAAGTCCACTTACTCCTACAAAAAATCAAGGGAAATTTACACACACACACACACACACACACACACACACACCCCATGTATTCAGTCTTTATGTGCATCATTGTAATAAATGACAGAAATCGCAAATCTGCATATAATATGCGTTAAATCGACATGAATTTCCACCGTCAATTGTGCCACAAGATTGGGGCTGTGAGCCGTCAGGTATCTTGTGTTTGGTGGATAGAAATGAACTTATACGTACGCACGGCACAGAGAGAGAGAGAGAGAGAGAGAGAGAGAGAAGTGGAGAGACTTAAACAAAGAAGACACTTACGAATGAAACTCGACATTCCCCCTCATCATATACCAGCAGAATTCGAGTTAATACAACTAAAGAAAACCAGAAAGCTAGCTTCTTCTTCTTCTTCTTTTTTTTTTTCCTATAAATCAAAGTCGGATTTTATTGATGAAAGCAAATTAGAAGTTACAAGAAATAGTGAGCAACGAAGGAGAGTAAGCAGAAAGGAATTAAAGCCAAGGTGATTAAGTGCATTGATCAATGACTCATTATAAAAGAGAGATTTTAACGCATGACTGAACTTAAAATGGAAATTACATTTTTTAAAGAGGAGGACATACAAAACCAGGAGGAGGGGTCTTTCCGCAAGTGATTAGGGCTTGTAGGGCAAGAGGAATGAAGATATTAATATTAAGAAGCTTAAGTCTTATAGTGGTGCAAAGGCAGATAGCTGCTTCAAGCTCCAGCAGTCCTTTAATCACCGGGCAGCAAACATTCTCAACTGGGTTCCCCAACCCTATGTGCACCAAACCTCCTAGCACATCAACACAGGCGCCAAGCTTAAGTGCATCAATTGGACAAGTCGGTTGAGGGGTCGGCGGAGGTTTAATCCCTGGGGCTGGGACAGAAGGTGGAGGAGTAACCGCTGGAGGACCGCCGCCACCTCCGCCAGGAGGAGGACAGTGGTAAGGCGGATGGCCAGAAGAAGGTGGAGGATGTACAACAGGGGGAGTAATTACGGGAGGAGGGTTAACAATAATCGGAGGGAGTACTATTGGTGGCATGGGCGGTGTCTTTGAAGGTGGTGGTCCTCCCTTGTGTCGATGGCCGCCGTGGTGGCCATGATGTGGTGGGCCATGATGTGGTGGGCCTCGATGTGGTGGGTGTGGATGATGGCCTTTTGGTCGGGTTGGGTGTCTTGGGGGGCCATGGGATGGAGGGTGTGGCCGAGTACAAGGAACGCAAGCATAAATTGGAGGTAATGATATCAACATAAGAAACATGACTATCAAAAACACGGCTACAACCTTAGTAGAACCCATGCTTAGGGTTCCTTTGTGTTTGCTTGGAGGGATTTGGAGATGGGAAGCTTTGGAATATATGTATACATTTATATACACATAGCTGAATTTTATGAGCAGCCCGTGGTAGATTATAGAACAATTACGACTAACAAAAGCCAAGTTGAATGCATGAAATAAATAATACATGAACTACTAGACATATATATTCAAGAAGCTTATAGAAAAATGAAACTGGAGGTCTTGGAGCCATGTTGGTCTTTTGCAAACTTCAATGACCGATCCGTGACTGTGGTTCAGATCAATCCGTGAACCTTTATTTCAATATTCAATTTTACAGAACCCAAAGTCAGTCTGACAGAGTCCTCTATGTTCTTGTTTGGCTCCTTCAATTTCCCATATATATTAATTTCTTTCACAATTGTCCTTCTCGATCCTAATCGCCTAAGCCTTTTTTTTTTTTCCTATATTATCTCAATTTGCATGCAATTATAATTAGCAATTCTTATTTCTTCACTCTTTCATCTCCTTATGGTATGTCCTTGATGGGATACATAACGAAAAAAAATTAGAGTGATGAAAAATAAATATGAATGAATATAAATTTATAAATATATAATCATAATTATTAATTATAATTAATATATTTTATAATACATAATAATTTTAAGTGCTGTAGGTAAGTATACACCCTCTCCATTTTTCTCTATCACCATAATGGAATTCTATATATGGAGGCACATACACGTGGGCTCCTCTTCTCTTCTGTCCTTTCCTCAATAATCGGCGGTGTTGGGTGATGGTAGCCTGAATTCAACGCAGCAGAGGCTCGGGTTTTGAAGCGGGCAGTCGTTATTTTCAGAGTTCACTTCACGAAGTAAACATGTGAATCCCCTGTAGGTATTTTGTTTTGGAGCAAATTAAGAATTGAGCATCTCATCTTTTAGGGGTCATCACATCTAGGTCATTGACTTCACATCTGAAAAACAAAATAGTAGAGTTTTACTATTAAGCTATGTTTCTCTTTTGAAGAAACAAAAGTTCACGAAATGAAATAGTCTAATATCGACCTAATCCACTTTTTTTTTTCTTAATAACTGATTTGTAGGAAGTAAATTAGGTTGGGTTAATTGGTCAATATTCTAGTTTAAAATAGTAGAGTTACACTAAGTAGATTTTGGATTTAATTAATTAGTTGTCTATAAATAGCAATTGTTGCATTTTTATTTTGTCTCTCAGAAACATCAATCTGGCGAATGTATCAAAAATACCAACCAAGTGTGTTAACAGCACCATATAAAAGTATGTGAACGCTATAATCGAAGTTAGATGTGTATTAAATATGTATGTAGCAGCATCCTGGTCAAGATTGTGTATTTAGCAGCGTTATGGTCAAAACTGTGGGTGCAACAGTATTGTGGTTGGAACTATGTGTGTGCCAGTCTCGTGGTCAAAATTATGTGTGTAGGGTTGTGGTCAAAGCTGATTAAGATTCAAATTTGAAACCTTGGTTCGAATAATACCGAGGTATATCTCATTGGCATTCACCCCATTTCTCTTTGAGCAGCAAAATTCTATCCAAACTCTAAGAGCAACAACAGTAAATAACGCCCGAAAAGTAGTACATCCATACCACCCACCAAAACCCTATATTCCCAACCACGCAACTCAATCAGATGTTCCGGTAGGCCCATCCTCGCTGAAGCATCAGTAAAATTGTTGGCATTTCTACGTCTAAATACAAATGTAATATCCCCTCTCGTCTTGGTCATAATATGATTGAAAATTGAAGTATGCAGTTATGGTCTATCCCTTAGATTTTTCATCCACAAAATAGCAACTTTAAATTTAATCTTCACAGCTAACGTGCTCCCAACAACCCCCTTTCATGGATTGATAATTAACTAGTAACATAGATTGAGAGTTAAAGTGCATTAGAATCACAGCTCCCTCAAATTCGTTCATAATGTTTTAATTCCAATGTACCAAAGGAGAAGTTCCAATTGTATGGTTGATGGACTAGGAAAACAAACAAGTTCTAATAGCCTTGATCTTTGCTCCAATCCGGTCGGCCCTCTTTTGCATTTGGAGCTTTATCTATTAATTTTTTTTTCCTGGACTGTACCATTACTTGTTTGTTTCTCTCCATACTGTGCCTAATTTGATTCATCATAAAAATCAAATAAAATAAAAAAGAAAAAAAAAGTATTATAATGGACGGCCACTCTTAATGGGCTTATTACTTATGAGCAATGATGTATCGACTATTACAGTTTCCCTTTTTTTTTTTTTTTTTTTTTGCACACAAGCCAAGAATATTACTCGTGAAATTGCTTTATTTACAGTTCCTGTTGCTATTGTTAGTGATTTTACTGTATTACAGTGCAGAAAATAGAAAAAGAAAAGAAATTCCCAGATGGAGCTGCCCGGAGGTGATGATCGCTGACCCTCGTTGGCATTATTTGAACATGTTGCTGCCAAAGTAGTCTTTTCTTTTTTTGGCCCTTGTTGCCATCATAATAGTGTCTGATGTAGATTTTGAGTCTTTTTTATGAAAAAAGATTAGTATATATAAATTTGAAAAATAATGTGGATGTGCATGAAGGATAGAGTGGATATTTATGAATTAATCATCACTATGTGTATGAATACACTAAGATGATATACATAATAGATAATAAAAGCAAGATTCCAAATTTAAATCAGAGGTCAGACACAAGCATTGGTTAATCATTAATTTCGTTGAGCCAGCATCCGTCTATAATTATAACTATGGTCGATTCATAGATTAATTATTGCATACATTTTATTTAAATATAATTTTCATTTATAATGAGTTTAAATGCATACAATTAACTTTAGATTTATTCATCGCTAGATTTTTTTTTTTTTCTCTTACTGAACTAGAAAATTAAAATTTTCTCAAGTAAATAAAATACTAATGTAAAAAATAATAATAATAATAAAAGATCTAAACGGTATGTTGCTAACCATTATTGATATCCTACATATTTTCCTGCAAGACTTTCATATGGAGGATTTTATAAAACAGGGTTTGAAGCCTTGCAATGTGTCTGCAAGCACCCCTTAGTCTAAGATGTTTAATTCTTAAATTTGGGTAACTTATATCTCTTTTCATATAACAATATTTATTTTTGTTAGTAAATTTTTGTGAAATTTTTTTATGCACGTTGTATAAATAAAATATATTTTTTTATACATCACCATGCCACAACGTGTAAAGAAAGCGCAAGAGACAAAACAAGTGCATGAGGGAAGCCGAGAAATGTCTCCCACTTTTGATTATTTCTTTATTTTTTATAGCATTCTTCACCGAAGTCCATATATGTCGCTGTCATGTGCCTCTTTAAGTTTTGCGACTTAGTTTATCTGTATTTCATCTTTTTTTTTTTTTTTTTTCTTCTCAACTTGACTAGACGCGTATCTTTTGTTTATGCAAAAGAAAATTCCTTGAAAATATGATTTTCTTTTTCTTTTTTTTGGGCTCTGAAACGTTTTTATGGGATATTTTCCCTTCAAATGATGTAGATTTCTTGAATTCTTTTCCAACTGGGATCCCTATACGATCTGAGCATGATTCTTGAAATTAGGAAGCACGAAAATTACTGAAGTTAATTGTGAACCCCAGTTACATAATTTTCATGTTTGCCAATTCAGAAATCTTAGCATTTTTCTCTTTAGCCGCAAAACATTTTAGTTAGAATCATCTTAAAAAAACTCACCAAAATAAGAATCATTTTAACAGAATTTCAGAAATACTCCTAAGAGAGTATGAGTTTGAAACTCACCACCGTAGCTTGGGTTTAGTGGCATATCTACATCATGTGACCCCATTAGCAGAGATATCCTAAACTCCCTAGACATTAGGGATGCAAACCAACAAACTCTTGCTTTAAGTTTGACTCGTTTAAAAAACCTAGTTTGGCAATGAGTCTCCATTTCGTGCCTATATATTTTAGTTAATGATCCGAGCCTAATATTGTGTCAATGCTACAATTTGTGCGTACATGTCTTTCTTTTCGTGACTCTTCTCTTTCCTTGTCTATCCTGTTTGTTTTTTTCAAATTTTGTGTAGGGACTTAAATAATAGAAACTACACTGCTGACGCCCACCAACTATGTTCATGGATAGTGGGAATTACGAATGGTTAATTAGTAAAGTTCTTCATCCATGTTTAACACCAGAACATAATACATATGTTAAAGAGTATAAAATCTCAAATCGTTTAAGTATAAAAACTTACAATGCCTATGAGTTTCTCCCCTAATAACCCTGAACTTTTAGGTCGACGTAAGGCTGCAAGAAGTCATTTGATAGTATATATGGATTATATGTAAGAATGTTGAATTTAGTTGGAAAACTAAAATTGATTAAAGGAAGCACATAGATGAGATATCTTAATTGATTACATGAGAATGATCAATCCACTCAAATTCAATAGAATCGAACCGAAAATAGAGAATTTCTAATGATTAGGTAGAAGGCGAGAAGCGTTGCTGTTACCCTACAAAACGTAAATTATTGATCTTATAGTTTCGAGACACACAATGAGGAGGCTAAATGCAAAACATGTAGAATAATGCTTAAACCATGTTTATGCACACCGGAATCCTTTTGGGACGCGCTTGCCACAATAGTTAAGCAACAAGCTTAACGAAACTGGGACATTAAGGTTAATGCCCAAGAGACTAGCCTTGATGGCAGTGCAAAGACAAACAGCGGCTTCCAGATCAGCAATACCCTCAACAAGGCTGCAACATGGGGTCTTTGGTGGGGTGCCAACAACAAGATGCAGCAGATCATTCAGTAAATTTGCACATACACCCAGTTTAAGGGTGTCCCTAGGGCAACTACCCTTTGATAGAGCTGGTGATGGGTGAGGCTTGTGGGGTTTTGGCTTTGATGGTGGTGGGCAATGAGCGGAGCTCACCAGAGTGAAGAACAGGAGGCTTAGGGAGAGGAGAAGGGCAGTTGAGGCTAGTGATCGTAATGCCATATTTCAGAGAGATGAATTATAAGCTGCTTGGGTTTAAGAGAGGATTTGAGTGATGCAAATGGTGAATTGGGTTAAGGGTTTTTATAGGTGGAGACTAAGCTCTCATCTGCTTTCAAAAATGTCGAAATGGAAGCCCAAGTGGGCACGTACACATCAGACACGAGCTGGCATTGCAGCATGGAGGGCAAGGTTCATTTTGGGATTTTGGACTTTGGGCTTTGGAGCTTTCCTTTTTTATTAGTTGTCCTGATTTTTCTCCAGTGGTCCTCTTTCAAATTTGGGAATCCACGCTTGAGAGAATATTGTACGATTACACACATTAGCTGAATTATTAGGGCGGTCATGCCTTCCAATTTGAACCCGTCTAGACCTAGAGGTTCATCTCTGAGATTTTTCCTTAAGTGCACCCCAAAATTCAGTCTTTGCTTAGATATGCTAACTCTCAATTTAACTACATGTAATACTATATTTAAAAAAAAAAAAAACCTACAATAACAAACACTAAGGAGAGCAAGGGGTTGCTTTGAATGGATTCATGGACTGATAGGCCAAATGAACTGTTGATATCTGGCTAAGAAAATCTGATCACCCAGATTTATCGTCCCAATTGTGATTGCATTGTGATGCAAACAGTTGCAAATGATCAAATACAATTATGAATTATAATTATACTGGCAGCAAAAATGCAGGTAGCACTTTAATTTTTGAGTCTATACAATCAATTATAATGTTGCTGCAAAAACTCTGCCAGATTGGATCAATGGACTCAAATTCTATTACTCATTAACATGAATAAAACTTGACGAAAGACTATACGATAAGTCACTGTGCTTTAGAAAACTGAAAACATCCGAATCACCCTCATCTGCCATCAAACGTGAATGTGAACAGTGATTACCTACCACTCATATTGTCCATTTGCCTTAAAACTGAAATGGGAATTGAAAATGTTTGCTGGCAAAATTTTACCCACCAGGGAATTTAGTGTTGGAAAAATACAAATAAAATTAAACTAAATAAAAAAATATAATTTTTGCCTCATAAATAATGTTTTAGTATTATAAATTTAAAGTTAATATCATTCTTTTACGTAAAAATTTTTCTTAATTTATTTTATTTTATATAATATAAAACAAATGTAATGTTATAGAAAAATAAAATAAATTTTCTTATTTTTGATATAATATATGTATACTTATTTGTCAACATTTAACGACTGCCATCAGTCCCGCACATGGGCGCCTTGGGTGACAAGATTCCAGTTGGCCTTTTTGATCAGAGGAACTGTTTACTGGGTTTTGAGCGCTCCATGAAACCGGCTTTTTTTTTGGCAATTTTGAGACATGTCCCAAATCTCGCAATGGGGCCGATCCTTGAATGGCACTCTGATCTTTTAACTTGTCTCTCGATAACAATATGGAGCAACTCTCAATCGTATTAATCAAAAAGTCACACGCAAGAGGGAAAATCTTTTCACCTGTGAGAAACGCATTCCTGCTCCCTGGAAATGTGCCTTCTCCTGCCAAAACCAGGGGCGAATTGCGCCGGGTAGGAAAATACCTGTGGATTCAGGACAGACCTCGTGGCCTCGGCCTATTCAAGTTAAAAAAATGTTGAGAGAAGCTTTTCTTCCGGGAATCACTAAACACACGTCACTTTTTCTTTCATTTCCACACGGACTCGGTCATAATTGTCTTTGACATCTAAGGCAACAATTTTGCCTGCATATGAAGGAAAAAGTAGTGTATTATGCATTCAGCATTTTCCTTTTCATTTCCGCTAATGGGCTTCATCAACACAAATTATTAAGTAATGATAAAATATAATAATAAATGCTAGACATATCATAACACATAGTTTCATTATTTTTCTCACAGACTCTGTGCATTTGTACTTCGAAAATTTTGGGTTTACTTGGAAATTCAAGCCCATAATTTTTCAGTTTCATCTAGACAAGTTGATGAGTTTGAGCCCACCTGGGCCCTGGCCACAGCTATCCTACTCACAGAATAGACCAGCTTCAATACATTTTTTGTTGGACTAATGTAAAGCCCAATACTATGTCGACCGGGTTTTAAATTTCCATTGCCTTTTAGTGTTGCCCAACCAAACTACCTATGTCCACGTCCTATTATACCTGTTTTTGTTTGCTGGGGTTGAGAAAAATAAATAAGACCCAACTTGATTCTGAGCTGCCTGTAGACTTGAGGAAAAAGAATTGTCTCCATCCAGCCCTTACATGTTTTTTTTTTTTTAAAAAAAAATTTTAACTCGAAAATAGTTAATTATTAGCTGTCAATTGTTAACACAGAAAAAATTTGTGGGTCTTAAAGACACCACCAAGCAATTCATGTGAGATTTTTTAGAAAGTGAGGAGATTCGATCTAAGCTACAAAGACTTGTGACTACTTAGACTAACATAGTAATATATATATATATATATATGGCTCGAAACTAACAAGTAATTCATCATGGATTATGTTGGTTCGTTTCTACAGGCGAGCTAGCCCACTGCGCCACGTGGAATTCCCAGTTCCTTGGTAATTGAAGGAGAATTTTGGCCGAACTTAAGTTGAAGTTTCGCTGGCTTTCAACATAAACTGAATTTCTTCACATCCACCAGTGCTGTAAACCGCTCCATGCTTACAGTTTCCGCAACATGCCGAAACCCCGTTCTTGAAACCCGCATCCCTGGAATTTATGACAACAAATTACAAGTTCAAAAGCCAGAAATCATTATATAATAACATCAAATTCCTTTGGTATTAATTCCTAAATGTGTTAATAGTAGTTTTACAAGCCAATCAAATGTTACGTCGGCTTGACCCCGACTAAAATCAGTGTCTTTTTTTTTAAAAAAAAAAATTTCTAAATATTTTAAAAGGACCAGCTGCAACAGAATTGTACATTTAATTCCATTCACTTGTTCCATGCATATTGTTAGAATCCCCGTTTACTTATCCTAGCTAGCTACTTTTGATTTTATGTTCAACTCCTTCATGGCCTGTTGTAGACCTTCGGTGGGATGTTTATGGGAACTATACGTCATATTGCCATACACATTCTGCATTATTATGATGAATAATTAAGATTTTGACATTAGTAAAATATGCCTCAACTCGCTCATTTTTAGGAATTTTACCTTGTACTCTCCAAAATTTTAAATTGTAGGTAATGAAAATAAATTACAGTGGTAGGCTATCCAATGCAACGCCACAACAAATGCCACTATACACTGAGAATCAAACTTATTCCCACGCTTGAGGAGCACTACTCGAGCAGGGACATTTGTAGACGATAAGATTTTGATTCACCTTCCCATGTACTAGTGTTTTTCTGAAAAAAAAAAAAACCCACAAAGAATGGCCCGAGTCGTCAGTGGATTCTGACCTACAGAGATGGGCGCAAAGGCAACAGTTGATGACAAATTAAAGAAGTACAATGTATCAATGAGGTTTAATTTAATAATACTGAAATTATTTTTACCATTAAAATTTTTAAATTTAAGTTTCAATCCACATCAATTAAATAAAAAGAAAACAAAAGTACAACCTCGTCGCTTTACTTCAATGATATTCATGACAAATTTAAGAAGTAATTTGCACTGCACTACTACCACTTAATTATGAATTGGCCATTACCTCCACTTCCCAATTTCCACGCTAGGACCCACCAATTAAAGCTTCTGGGGTTTGTATTCCAAGCTTAGCTTCAAAAATGACTCCAAGGGTATCATTAACTGCCTTCCTTCTCCTTCCTCTCCTCCTCACCAATTTGTTGAGCTCAACTACAAGTGCTGATTGCAGCATTGATTCTAGTGCATCGTCGTCTGCATGTGTTGCAGTCGACAGATCGTCGGAATTGAGCGAAGCTTGGTGCAATTTACTTGATCCTCTTACCCTCTTTGGTGCCCCTGCATGCCTTTGCGAAGTGATCCCATAATCTAATTGTAACACGATCAAACTATACTTCTTGAGTTACTTTTCAACAGCTGCAACAGGATTTCAATACCGATTCTAGTAAATTGCTATGTGTTGACTGCAGGGTTCCCAATGTAGCTACTTCTGTTTTATATTCGCCTCTCTCATGACCTGTGGCAAGTATATGCCATAGACATTCAGCATTTTTATAATAAATAATGAAGCCTATAGTATTTTCAAGTTTGGTTGGAAAGAAAATGCTTCGACTCTCGACCAACCATTGATTGATATTAATTTTGAGGTATCCACGCCACAGTTACGTGTACAATAACTTATGTCTGTCGGGATTAAGACCAAAATTGCACGTTTCAATGTAGACTTTATTACGCGGATGTGGGTGAATGGATTGAGAAAAGCACATGATCATATTATGCTATTTTATTAACTCCCTTCATGTATTGAAATACTAAAATGTGTAATCAATTGTTATAATAGTACATATGATTTGAAACCACTTTTATTTTGTAACATCTTTGTATGGTTAAAAAGAAAAAGGCAATTTCACATAAAAATAAAAAAAAGGCAAGGCTTTTAATTGTAATAATTGTTAACGTGAGCAATAAAGAAAGCCAGGGCTGCAGCGTGTGCTCCTTCAAATCCCCAGTTGGTTTTGGACCTCCAGGAGGGTCTTGGAGGAGTCCCTCAGCTTCTGCGCCTCCTCATCCGTCAAATGCAAATTGGTGACCCCCAAGACCCCACCTCTGCCCAGCGCCGCCGGCAAGCTCAAGAACACGTCGCCGTTGTCCATGCCATGAAAGCCTCTTGCAAGAACCGAAACAGGGTGAACTTTCCTCTGGTCTCTGAGTATGGACCGAGCCAAGTTGGCCACTGAGTACCCAATTGCCCAAGACGTGTATTCTTTGAGGCTAATCACTTCATACGCACTCTCTATGACTGCTTTGTGAATGTTCTCTAGCATCGCCTTCTCGTAAGCAATTTGCTGCTTCTCCAAAAAGCTCAGTATTGGGACTCCCCCAACACTAATGCTGGACCAAAGTGCCACCGAGCTATCACCATGCTCGCCAACAATGTAGGCCTGAAAAAAAAGTCGAAAAACGTTAGGTGGATGCCGATCATGCAAGCAATGAGACAAATATTAAAAAAAAAAAAAAATTGCAATTATAGTCTTTTGGTTATACATTTGTGATCACACGTTTCTTTTTATCAATAATTTTGATTGTATTTTTGTAAAGTATGTGACCCTTACATTTATTATTAATGTTTATTTCATATATTAAAAAACGTATTGTTTTCTTAATTTTCATTTTTTGGATAAAAAATCACAAAATTAGGGGAAAATGTCAATCAAATAATATATTGATTTTAAAATTCGAAGTCAATTTTCATGTTTAGACCTGCACGTCCTGCGCGTTCACGTCGAGATGATCCGCGATCAAGAACCGAAACCTCGAGCTGTCCAGGTTTGTACCCGACCCAATAACCCGATTAGAGGGAAACCCGGAAAGCTTCCACGCCACGAAAGTCAACACATCGACCGGATTGGAAACGATCAACAAAATGCAATCCGGCGAGTACTTTGCAAGCGGGGGAACAATGTGCTGGAACAAGGCGACGTTCCTCTTCAGCAAGTTCAGCCTGGACTCGCCGGGGTTCTGCCTGGCGCCGGCCGTGACGATGCAGAGATCCGACCCGACGGTGACGGAGTAGTCGGTGGAGGCAAGGATTTTGGTGCGGGGGAGGAAGGCAGCGGCGTGCTGGAGATCGAGCATCTCGCCGCGGAGCTTGTCGGGCTTGGCATCGACGAGAGCGAGTTCGTCGGCCAAGTCCTGGGTGAGGATGGTCTGGGCAATGGCCATGCCAACGTTGCCGGCGCCAATGACGGAGATTTTGGTGTGGCGCTTGGTGGGGGAAGGAGGAGCGGTGCTCTGAATGGGCCTGAAGAAGGCCTGGGCTATATCCAACCCGCCTGGGCCCAGTGATGAAGCCGAAGCGCTCTTCTGCATGGCTTAAACTGCAAATTCGAAGACAGTTTTGATATCCTTTTGGAGACTTGTTTGTGTTTTCTACACGGTGTGGCCATGGAAGCTATGGTATTTAAGGAGGGAAAAAACGTTGAAGTCAGAGAGCAAGCTTGGAAGACAAGTCACTGGAAATGAAGAAGGAGACAATTCGTAGATTTTTCACGTCAAACTTTCTCGAAGTTTGAAAAATATTTGCCCTTTGTCCCACGAGAATTCGAGACGTTTCTGTTACAATCGCTCAACCCAAAATTGGGATCTGGTTGCCGACATGTCCGACATTCGTTGAGCGTTTTGCAATGACACTAGACCAAAGCAGGATCGAATAGAATTGAATTGAAACTGTAATTACATATAACTAACCAGTCATAGAATCGACCAAAACTAGATTAGAGATAGCCAGCTCTGAACACTGATAGGAGCCAATGGTTCCTGAAAAGAAAATTAAAAGAAAAAAAAAACCATTTTTTATTTTTAAAATAAAATTTAAACATATTTTATTAAACATATTTGTTCATTAAACATATGTAATTATTAAAAAAATTAATACCGTGTAATTTTTATTTCTCATAAACAATTCAACCTCTTTTCTATCTTCTCCAATCAACTGCGTCGCGTGATGGCCACTCTATGTTAATGGGTCCGTGCATTCTCCACTTTATTGGAATGTTCCCCGCTGCCCAATCTATGGGGTGCAGCCGGCGGTTTTCCAATTGGTTCGTGACTTTCCGTTCCAATGTTTCAGCCATGCTATAGAAACCGTCAAACCCGGAACACCCTGCGGAGTTCTCGGGACCACGCCATCACGTTATCGTATTAATAAGAGGCGTATAAGGAGACTCTTTCTTTCTAAATATTAGTCTCATTGATGATATATTAATGTTGTATAGAAAATGTTTGTATATATGTGCAGAAGCTTATTGGTTTATAAGATGGTAATGTGCGTTAAGATTTCAATTTTGAGTTAAGCTTTTAATTATAAGTTACGTAATTAAGAAATTTTATATTAAAAATAATGTATATAATTTATAAATTTATTATTTATTTAAATATTTTTAACTTTTTTTTTAATTACATATGGTGTAACAATTATCTCCTTCATAAACATTTAAAATAAAACGTGGATATATGTATCGTGTAGCAATTCTCCTCTTTATAAACATTTAAAATAAAATTTGTAATCTTTATAAATATTTAGAATAAAACTTGGTATACATATCGTGTAACAGTTCTCCTCCATATAAAGATTTAGAGTAAAACTTGGAATTAAACCTAGCAAAAAGTCAACAACCTTTTTTGAAGGCGAATGGTTTATTACAAGAATTGTTTATTAATTCGTTTTCATACACCTTTCCCTTGAAAATTAGAGATCAATTTACTTCTTTTCCAATGTCGTAAAAAGAGAGTCCATAATGTAGATTGTGCAACACTTAAAATCCCATAGATTTGTGCCCATTCCGTCAACTTTTCAGGTAGTTTCACCCCGGAGTTGTGCGGGAGCCATTATTTTCCAGTCAAATTAGTAGAAAATTAACCGTCTTTAGGCAACTTCCCAAAGAACTGCTTTTTCCTTAACTACTCTGTAATGCTTATGAGGAGTTGACTCGTTCGCAAAGAGAAATCAACTCCTTCACATGCCAACCAATCTTGAAATGTAATGTCTGCAGAAAGTTCATGACAGAAAGTCAAAGAAAATATATCATTGTGTGAATCTGGGAATTAAATAAAATGAAAGAAAATTGTTAGGTGAAAAGTTATTATTAGTCTGTCCATAATACAATACACAATTAATGAAAGGAAAAATGGTGGGTGAGGTGCTGACTAGGGGGCCCAACGACTCCATGTGAAATTTACCTTTTTTTTTTTTTTTTTTTAATCTTTTCTTTGAGATATTTTTTGCACCCAAAAGCTAGGTGGTAGTTAGGGATGGTGGTTGGGTCGATTCAGTCAATTTTATGCTAATTTGCTTAAAACTTGATTACTCGAATCAATTTTTTAATATAAATTAAAGTAACTAAATTAAATTAATAATTACAATTGATAAAGTGAAGTAACCGAAATTTAGAAAGAAAAATTTTATATGATAATTACTCTAGTTCTACAAATTAAAGTACAATAATATAAAATTTACTTTGTAGTTATACTACAAGTTGATATAATATTAAAATACAATAATAACATAAATCTATAATGTAAAATTATGTAATGGACAAAATATTTTCATTTTTTTTTTGCACAAAACACAATTTTAATTGTAATTATTAAAAGGAAAAAAATTGAATCCTTTCAATTTTTCATATTGACATGTATATTAGTTTAGTTTAGAATTTTTAAAACTATATTAAATCAAAAAATTAAATATTTTTTAAAAAATTACTAAAATAATTCAATTTTTAAATAAAAAATCATATTAAATAAATCAAATCAATTTACTTTAAGTTTGTTTTTTCTATCAACTAAAAAATAATTTAAATTGTGAGTTGCACAATATAATAATTCTCTCCATTCTAATAAAATTCATACTATTTTTCTATTATTATAATTTGAAACTTTGAAGATAGAGGTGTTGATTTTTAATTACTCAGTGTCTTGATTCGGGCTTTTAAAGCCAAATAACGACCAACCTCAATAAAATAAAATAATATATATAAAATAAACTTTTGTAATATCAGATTGTAACAACATTTGAAACTAGAAATGGACTGAAACTGAAATTGGACATGATCGTAATCGAAAATGTAACCGGCCTAACTGACTGCGCTCGTACCCGTCGGCTCAAAATTAAAAATTGGAATTTGCTCGGCCCGGCCCGGCCCGTGCCTGCCTATGCGCATAGTAGCATCGTAGCCAGCAGGCCCGAAACGCAAAACAGAGCTAGACCGAAATGGAATCAAAACCAGCATTAGCTGGGGCGGGTCCAAACCCGAATCCTCCAACGGATATCCGACCTCGAGCTCACTCTCTTCCCCGAAAACGGCTCGTCGGCACCACTCCGCGTCTCTCCTCCATAACACCGACGGCGGCGATACCGACGCTCGCTTTTTCCGAGATTCTCCGAACCAACGGCGTCACTGACTTCGCCATCAAAAGAGTCTCCTCCGATTACTACCACTGGAATTTCGAGGCGGGCCGCGACGCTCTTGGCGCCTCCTCTGTGCATCATCTCCCCCAAAGCATCGTCCTGGTACGCTAGTTGACATTTCCGAATTTAGCAATTTCAATTGAGAACTAGTAAGTTTGGTTGCAATTATGAGTTAATTTATTTGAATTTGGATAGTTGTGAACGTATTGGAGGAAATCAGATATAAGAAATTCCATTACTAACACAGCTGAAAGGTTTTAAAGAAAATGGTGAATTCTTGGAACTGGAGTAATTACGATACGATTTAGTCAAGCCCTATAAGATACAAACCATACCTAAGAGGCTTGATAATCATTTCCTGCTTCTCTGTTCTGTTTGACTCTGAATGGACCAGTTATAGTGAACAGTAGGAGACTTTTTGGTGCTGTTAAGGTTTATAATCCAGTTCATTCCTTTGGGACACACTTTGAGCCCATAAAACAACTTATTCATCTCTATATTCTATGCTAGGCTGAAGTTGATTTATTTGCCCTCTGGTTAATGTATTGGCGCCATCCAATGTTTCTGATTGCAGTGATCCCAGTAATTCGAAGTATTACATTGTAGCAGCACAATGTAGAAAGTGCTTTTCATTACTCTAATTTCCTGATCTTTTAGCATAAATTATGCACAATTCTTCTACTGCACTAAGTGGGCTATATTTGTTCTTTGTTGTTGGGTTGGCTTAATTGGCATACATATATCCTTATAACTACTTAGGCTAGTGAACTTCATGAGAAAGAGATGGAGCCATCGCTAACATCATTTACATCATAATTATGCACCAATAAAGATTTTAAAAAATAAGAAAGAAAAGCAACAAGAATAACAACAAACTTCTTCCATATGGGCCACTACTAATAGCAATTTTTCAGGCTGGGTTTTCATGTTGTAGGCCTTTTCCTTTCAAGTAGTCTACGTCATATAGCTGAGACTTGCTGGAATCATTTTCAACTCAGTTAAATTTGGTTCACCTGCCAAACTATGCTGAGCATACTTTGTCTCTGCACTTGAGAGATCCTAAGTTTCTACAATCTCTGCTTTTGTCTTTTCCTTCTTTTTCTTTGTCAGTTCTGTTAGTGAAGAGCTGGAGGTCTTCAAGTATTATGGATTGTACCAACATTTATTGACCATGGGGTCAGGCTCACTCCCGAGGGAGATATCAACAAAGTTGACTGGACATGGACACAATGCAGTAACATGTATTGGCTTGAAAACAGATATTCCAGTGAATACCCTTACTGCAATCATTTAGTGAGTGTATGTGCATTATGTAATGATGTTATTCTAGCCGTGCAAAGCTCTTTGTTCATCTCTTCTGCTTTATTTAGTAAATTTTGACATCATTATTGCATAAGAATTCCTGTCCTTGCGTACAATTGTTTATTGGAGTTTCTTAACTCCCAACACTTCGTACAACCCGGTCTTTGTTTATATACATGTTACTAATCCCTGATTACTTGGAAATTTGTATTATAAAAATGAGAGAATAAGGGAATTCAGGATGTAACTTCCACCAAATAATTTTCAGTTCATATGCTACACTAATCACAATTGCTTGAAGCTACTTCTGTTGTCAAAGCCTACTCATTTTGCAGTACACATGCACTTGAGACATGGTTTGTCAGACAGCACAATTTCAATGTCCTGTCTTATTCAATATAGCCTGAACACCTTGACCTGAGGTGTAATTGCCTCGGTAGATGCCTCTCCCTGTGGTCCATAGTGTTTGTGTGGCTGGTTGGTATACACGTCTTATGAATGAGTTTGTGTTAATTGTTCTTGAAAAGAGATTATCATTATTCATTATTTGTGTTATCCTTTGTAACACATTGAACCGTATTTCATGAGCCAAAACATAAACCATATGCCAGCTATGAGTGGTCCTGTATTCCAAATGTCATCCTTGTCAAATTGGAATGTGATCTGGTCGACCATAATGCTCAGGATCAATGATATTGTGCCATTCTGCAATTTGAAAAATAGACTTGATGATGAAGTTTGAGTTATTTACTTGGACTCTAGCTAGTTCATTCAACAGCAAAAGGCAGTTGATGAGTATTTATGTTTGTGACTTTTCATGCGCAACTGTGCAGGAGATGTGTTAGGACCTCATGGAGATTGACAAGAGTGCTTCCGATTGGACTAAAGGACATCAAAAAAAATATATATATATGTTAAACCCTCCTTAGTGCATCTCAGTTTGAGAATGTGAAAAAAAAGGTATCAAGGCTGTTTTAGTTTGGAGAGTTTGGAGAAACAGTGTCTGCAATGCACGTTCCCACAACTACACAAGTGCATGTACTTGCACATGCTACACTCATGGGTGCACACACATGCAGAACACTCGCATGCAAGTGTGTGCGTGCATTTACGGGTTGTCACAATGTGTGTGCGTGTGTGAGAGAGAGAGATTAACTCAGTGAAGAATGCTTTGGTTGCAGATGATTTTGGATGCAGCAGACTTAGTCCTGATTTGTTCTGGTTGGGTGGTGGGGTGGTTGATCTAAAGCTGGGAATAACGTCCTCCGAATTAATCAACTTGGATAGACCCTTCTTTGTCAGCTGTAGTGGCATATTATGAACCACGTATACCATTTTTGATAACTCAGGAAAAGGCTGCCAGATACGAAATGAACATTATCCTCAAATGTCTGCAGTATGGTGAAATCAGGCTGTAGTGGCATATTATGAACCACGTATACCATTTTTGATAACTCGGGAAAAGGCTGCCTGATACGAAATGAACATTATCCTCAAATGTCTGCAGTATGGTGAAATCAGGTTTTCCAAATTTATTGGTTTTTGAAGCAGCACTTTACCTTTCTTTCAGGACATAACTAATCTGAAGAACTACAGTCAACTGATGCAGAAATTCATTGGTTGATTCTTTGTGAGTTTTCTGGATTGAGATGAGCTTAGCCCAAGGGTCAATGCCATGGGTTTTATTGCTGCTGGGCGGCATCTGCGTCCATTTTTCGGATGATGTTACTCTAATCTTTTGGAGGGGACAAGTCTTTTACAATTTGATAGCTACTCCAGCGGCCACATGAACTGTTTTCCTTTTTTTTTTTTTTTTTTTTTGGTCCCATGTGTACTTCCAATGAGTAACTTTTGAGAATCTATGGACTAGTTATATCGATATCCATAACCGGTTTAATTTTTATGAGCATTTCGACCGTATGAGAGGGGAGTCGTCTGTTGTTTACTATCAATTATTGGCTACCATCCATGTAGACACCGCCTTTCTAAATGCCACTCTGTAAAGTTATTAAATCCTTGGCTTATTGAAGAGACTTAAGAAGTGACAACGTTAAATTATTGTTTTATGTGATAGTTTTTGTTTAGTTTACAAAGTTCGGCTAGCTTCACAATTTTTTTTTTCTAGTATAAAGCGGATCCGAAGAACAGTCTCATTATAGCAAGTGAGCACGTCCTTTCAGAAAAGATGTATTAAATGCATACGTGTCTATGTATTAAGTGCATAATACTTCTAAGGCTTTAAGTTGTGGATCGGTGGTTTGTGATGGGGCTGTGCATAATCCATTTCTTCTAGATTCTCAACGATTTCATTTTCCTTGGATTCTATGGCTTCTTTGGCATCATTCCTTCCCGATCCTAAAATGGATCGTCTTTGCCATTTAGATCCCTGCAAAATAATCAAAAAAAATCATATTTATCCGAAAAAGAGGAAAAAAAAAAAAAGAGGAAAACAAATACTGTCAAATAACCATCCATCAATCTCCTTAATTTACATTCAGGCTTTTTCTTGTTTGCTCTTAGATAAGTGATCTCTCAATATTTGCACCATAGAACTTCAAAACTATCTACCCCCTAGTTGATTCTTATCACAGAAAACCGGCCACACCAAAACCCCTTATGCTCTATGAATTACAGTCTTATTTACAAGTAAATCCATGGATGACTGTAAAAGACAAAGTGAACTCACTCGTATTGAACCTCTTTTTTTTTTAAAAAAAAAAAAAAAAAGACAGTGAACTTTGTCTGAAAACAAAGTAACCATACAAGTTTTCTCTTTTGCAAGTGCAGTATAATTGCAATGAGCTAAGGGATCCCTAATGATTAGAAATTTGAACTTCTACATTAGAAATTTCAAGTTTAAATTCACCTCATAAAAGCAGAAGACATTTGTGAGATGAGAGAGGATTAAGCGCTACCCTAAGGGGAAACCTAGTGATAAAGAATTTGAAGTTTTAAAATAGAGATTTAAGTTTAAATTCAGAGGCCTCTTGTGTAGCTTATGCTCGAGGGGACAAAAAAGGGTACAATTACACCTTAAATGCTCAAGGCAGGTAATTTAAGATTACACCATAACATAAGACACGAGGTTTTTAACTCCTGAGAAAGTCTTCATGACGGGCTTGATGCATGTATGCGCAAACCATCTACCATTCCATCAACAAGGGACATGGTCCAGAAGACGGGCAATGAGTCTCGGTTGCTACCACAACCAAAATCATAACTGTCTACCTACCAGAAAACACCATTCTTAATATTTTCCACATGATTAGTTTTTCGTTTACCTGTATTTTTGTTGCCTGTTTCAAATCATAAAGAGAAGATACGATAAAGTTGTGTCCTGCAGGGTACCAGAACCATAATTAGCAAAATTTGTAGCTAAGATCATAAATATGAAGAGCAATAAATGAATGTGTTGGAAGGGTCCCTAGCTATTTACAATTCTAATGATATGAGCCAGAATTTTGGCGGCTGTTATAGTTAATGATAAAACCCCTTTTCATCATTCCAAGAAAACTAGGCGTGTAACGTATTTCTCCTTTGCGGGGTTTCAGAAAGTGGAGGCACTATGTGGCCAACAAGTGTAGAACTTGCACCATACATGCCTACATAATATTGGTATATATAGAACTTGTAAATCTCGAGTAAACAAAATTTCGGAAATAAAACTAAGTATCATTGTCTCTATAGAGTCTTATCCTTATTTTTTGACAAAAAAAAAAAAAAAAAAGTCATTTTTGCAAGTTATATATACGACTTTTGGGTTAGAATGAGTAATCTTATTGTTATACTAAGCTCTCTCTTACTATAACAATAAAATTAATAATTATAAATTGCATAAAGTTATAATAGTAAGAACTTTGGCAAAGATCAAAGAGCTGTAAACATTATTTGTGATCGTACAGTCCACCTACTGTTGACTAAAAAGTTGCCCCCCCAAATATTTTTATGGTAGCTTGCGTTGGAAATTAACCTGAAGATGATACTGTTGTGGGTTCTTCATCCTTTAGCTGCTTCATGTTGCTTATGGCACCAAGAAAACCATCATGGGCATCCAATATTGGAGGCATGACCATGGACTTCATCGATGCCTTGTTGATAATTGCATTTTCAGCATCCTGCGCGCAAACAATTGAACGCTTTTATTGTTCACAATCTAAGGAGTTATGTTTCAATGCATACAAAATTGTTTTAGAATGTTTTTAACCTCGGAAAAAGGTTGTTTCTTGGTTTCCTTGTCAATGAACCCTAGATTGCGAGCATTGCATGCATGCATAGAAAGACAAACAAGGAGGTAAAGAAGCAGAGGAGACATGGCGAGAGATTGATCTTTGATCTTGAATCCTGATTAACAAAAAAATGAAATAACAGTAATGGCTTGTTTGGTGAGTTTTTAGGGTTCCACAAGTATATGTAGTGCTTGGAGCACATGCAAGAGCATTGAATGCAGTTTTTGTATGAATTGGGGACAAGTTCTTTAAGAGAACATGCATATGTTTGCATTTAAAACCTTGAAAACGAAACTGAAGATATTCGGGGGCCTCCTTTGTCTCTTCATCCAACCCGTTTTAGTCCACTAGAGGGACCCCAAGAAGGCAGTGCATTATAGAGCCTGCTGATCTATAGATACATATGGTGATGAATATCTGTAAGGCGCATGGAAATAATAAATTCTTCAAACTACATTTGTTTTTTCGAATTTCCTCACTCTCTTTATGTTGTAACCCAACGCAATCAATTTGGTGATCTAATGAATTCTACAGCCACCGCACCTGTAATAAATTTTATATAAATATATGGTTTTGAATGGTGAGGTAATTCTTAGAAAAACAGTGAATAGCTTTTTTTTTTTTTTTTCCCCTTATTATAGTTAAGGACATCACATGGTAGCTTATAAGTATTACACCAAATCAACATCATTTAAAAAGAAAAAAATGTTACAATATGTAAAATTTGCATACCATATAATCTTAAAAATTATGAGATATATTAAATATATAATTTTTAAGTTATAATAAAATAACCTTTCTTATACTAAAACTTATTTTTTATTAAATCGACTTCATCTATCTAGTATAAAACAAAATTTTTTTTTAAAAAAAAAAAGCTATTTATGTCGGAACTGTTAAGGTTTACAATGACTTGCAGCATTGTTCCAAAACTCAAACCTTCGAGGGCAAGAGGGAACGAGAAGTACTACCCCCCAATGCATCATTCTTAGAAGAGCTTAAATGCAAATTTTATACAAGAAATAAAAATAAAAATAAATCTAGGTCCTACCCATGTGTTTCCACAGAGGAGCTCCATGCCTTGTTCTTGACCTTTGAATTTACTGCTGCACTCCGCATGGCTCGTGACCATTCTTCTCTCTTTGCCGACCTTATCAATTACCATGGCGGCGGATTTCATCTATTCAATAAAGGAGAGACTAGTCAAAGAAAATGCCTCTCCACGATTGAAAATTGCTCAAATAACCCCAATATTTTACGAAATTCCTGCTTGTGTTATTATTACGTATGAGATTGGCAAGCTGTTAAAAAAAAAAAATTAAAATTATTAGAAAGGGGCACAATTTTTCTTTTAGATAGTAAGCATTTTTGTTTGGAGCCGGTACATTAAACATTGTTCTATATGGATTGTGTCATCTTCATGTCATCACAATGCATTGTCATTTTGAGAAAAATTACTTTTCTTCAATGATATATACGTCTGTCGACGATTTGCTATTTAAAACTAATGACAAGTGACTGATATCATCAGCATCGATGTATGTCGAAGTGAACACAACTCGATCTCATAAAAATGTACACTTCGCGTTACATGCTGCATACGATAGGGAAAAATATAACGAAGGGAGTGGCCATCGGATATACAATTTGTTGATATCTTGATAGTGATAGAACATTGGTCGATCTTTGCAAATATATTTGGTATCATGTCGGCCGTTTTGTTCTTCCGGGCCTTTGAATGACATTGATGACAATGAATATGATCCATAGGCATGGTGCACATGCAGTCTAAAAGATTTCCAGGTTTGAGACACCCACATAAAAACCGAAAAAAAAAAAAAAAAGATTTACAAACTGACAAGGTTGGCTTAGCAATAAAAATACTCTGAACTTGGAATTGGGTGTGTTAAACTCATGGTTTTAAATTCGAAAATCTTTATGACGGTGGGAGCTGTGCTGGTAACTTGGATTTAGCTAAAAAGATTCTTTGTTATTTTTTCTCAATCCAGCCAGAGACGGGGTTGCTGGTGATCAAGTGGGTATGAAGGCCATAACGTAACCATCCTTGTTTCCTGACACTGTCAACAGCACCATACCACGACCAAACTAAAAGATACAGAACTAACTACAATCGTTGAAGAGGCACCATAGAAATTAATTTAGAACCAGGATTTACTGAAAAATAGGGGGGAGACAATTAATAAAATGGAAGATGACTAAACCAGCATGGGCAACCCGATCCCTAAACGTGAATTCTGAAAGATGAGACTGCATTAAAATGGGATTTTAAAATTTTTACTATTCATTTGCATATCGGTGGTCCCAATTTCACTGTCAATGTAAACGAAAATAAATAAATAAATAAATAAAATGCGTCGATATCATATAAATGCTGTTAGACGCATAGAATCCTATGTGAAGGTCTAGCCTATGGATAGAAATATGCTGCCTTTGCTTTGGAAGAGTCAACATGAAACACAAGGGACATGCAAAGGAGTGGGAAGTGGGGACAAAAGGAGTGGAGACAAAGGTGCATGACTGAACCGTCGCATGCCTCTCCTCTCTGGGACATGAAGGCGGGGCCGCCAACCCCCCGCCCCCAAAACACACTACCACCGTCTACATTGAACATGCATGCCACTTGGCATGTATACCATGTGCTCTGTCTCACGTATATCTAGTACTTTGCCACGCCAGCAGACTGGACCAGGCAAAGCAAAAGCGTCAGTGTAGTCTTTTAGTGTCGTTTGCTTGTTTCATGTCCTTTTGTGTGAGTCAATTTTGGGTTGAGAGGGGGAAGAAGCATGGTTCTGACCAACTTGTGACTTGGTGAATTTTGTGGAAAATCATGCAAAACAGATACAATCTCAAATTTAATTTATCAGGCGCCTTAAAAATGTCATCCGAGGAATACGATATTGCTACTTAAACCAAGTCAATTACTTACACAAAAAGTTAATATGATGTTTAACCTTACATGGAGTAAGAGGTGGGCGCGAGAGCAGCATCGACTAACAAAATTGAGTTGGGCTACGAAAAGAGAAGTTAAGGAAGCCAGCCTAATATTCAATTCGCATTTTTTTTTTTTAATTTCATTTTTTATCACTTGTTTTATGGTTGAAAAGGGCTTCTTAACCAGTCCCCGCAATGCAATAATAAAAAAGTTGCACCTAACATTTCTGTTATGCAAATTAGGCAGTCCAATTCATCAGCAATACCCCCTTTTGGAGCGCCAAGAATATATAGGTAATTTTAGATGGTATTCCCGATTTAATTACCAGAGAAAATAAAAGAAAAAAACAAGACAAAACAAAGTGGCGTAAAAACCAATCTGAAAAGACCAACCCCATTAACCAAATCAAATGTATAAAACCGGAAAATGCTCAGCACAAGCCTGTCAAATAAGCCAACTCCCAGTTTTCTGGTTTCATGCAAATCAACAGATTGAACTTAAGGTTAGTAAAAGAACTAAGAAGAGGCCTAGGAAAGCTACCATATTGAACACAGGGCCAACTCACAATGTTTGCAGGCCAACTATGCTCATTGAAATTGATCTTCAACCTATGTACCCCATATAAATTTCAGTTGGATCACAACAGTTCTACTGATGTAATGATTGAAACTGAGAGGAATGCCGTGACCTCCGCAGAAGAATTATTATAAGAGACCAAGTGACAAACTACAATTTCAGAAGGGTTCTTGGAGCTTATATACATTTATATAGCCACACATGATAAACACTGGCAATGTTTCTTTAATGACGCAGAATAAAGAAACTATTGCCCTCGAGGTGATAACAACAGTCCCAAAATACGATATATGATGAGGAAGAAGAAATAATTGCAACCTCGGAAGAAGACTACAGTTGGATCTGATACCCGAATGCATTCTCTCCGCTGTAGGTGACATAAAGAAAGCCATCCTCATCTTTCTTTTCTTCATATATGGCAGACATGATAGAACCTACAAACATCAGAAATGACAACATTATGCTCCTAATGGCAGTAGAAGTCCAAGATGGCATCTACATGCAAAGGCAAGACAATGTGCAAGAATTTACCTGTCGGTGGGAGAACATTGTCCACAAATATAAAAATAGCCTTTTCAGCACTCAATTTTATCCTTTTACGGATAACATAGACAAACTGCCCAACAGTGAGGTCAGCTGGGACAAGGTACCTGGAAGTTTAACATTTATATCATAGACAGAATCATCAAAAAATTATCAAAGTGAGAATGAAAGTTCCATGGAGCCATATAAAGCTCTATGGAAGCAAAGAACAGTTAATAAACAGAAGTACTTAGATAGAGTGCAGTGAGAGCTGATTAGCTAATGGTGGGTGTAATCTACTTTTACAAAAATTACACAGGTTGTAAAGGTCATAGTTCCACTTTCTGGTCAATACTTTAGCAGGATATCAAAGAACCTAGTAACCATCTGCCATGAGGTGTCTCATCTTGACGGGCAATAACCACCATCCCCTGTCCCACTGCTCACAGTCATGCCCTGACCCATCTTTCTATGTCTCTCGCATGCACACAGAATCCCTCTTGGTCCAAGTGCATATATACATATGCATGTGACCTTCCATGTGTGTGGATCCATTCATATCTAATCTTCTCTTTTGAATTTGTGCACAAACAGTCTGCAAGGTCAAAGAACCCACTAAATGTTTATGATAGAACTTTCTTCAATCTTCTCTTCATCATGTTAAACTCCCTGTTTTAACATAAGTGCTTATAAACTTATGAGGTTAGAGAACACAACACCCACCAAACAACCCCACCCTCACCAACCAAAAAACCCCAAGGCCACACAGAGGTGAGCTTTCTGCATTGCAAGCATTAACCATGACATCACAATCATGATGTTGCACTTACACGGCACCTGTGTGTCTCATGTGATGGCATTTATTTGCCAGGGGAAAAGGATTTAATACACAACCAGCAATCTAGAGCCCATTAGAGTATGACAAGACCCAACAATTGCTTAAACAAAAGAAATAAGCTTAATTGAAGTGAGCTGCAGCTTGGAATGAGGAAGACAATTCAGACATGCAATATGAATCCAAAAGCCATAACACAACAGATTTCATCCTTACTTCTTCTTATCAATGTTGGGTATGTCACTTCTTTCTGCCTTCTCCACTATCACCTTAAAAGGATACAACAACATAAAGTGGCATGTCAGCTTTGGAACTCAAAAAGAACCCAAGATCAGACAGGACCTAAAAGCAATGTCCAGAATTTCATTATACACACCACATGCATTCTAAAACAAGTGGGAAACTTATCAATTACTGGTTTCTCGTGTCTAAGCCCATTAATAACAGAATTTCTACAAAAGAAAAAATGAAAAACTTTCTAATAGCGCCTAATTATTCTGCAGTAAACAGTTTTCAATGAGTGCACATTTATTGACTTCTTTTGACTAATGCACTATTTATTGAATAACAATGCTTTTCCTCAAATTCCATAATTGTATGTTTGACACATCTGCTAAGTTAAAATTTACTACATCTTTTACAAAACTTGCCACAAAGTAGGTTTTAAACAGTATTAGGAACATACAAGTCTAAAAATTGAATAACTTGGATCTACCAGATTCAAATTTCTACCATGTGAATTGTTATCCATTATGTAGGACCCCATATGGGAAACAAGAGAAGTACACTAAACAAATCAAAGCATCACAAACATACTTGTAAGCAACAAAAATAGCCATAAAGAAAAAAGAAAAAAATCAGTGAAATAATTCACAAACATCGGGATAAAAGATCAACAACTGAGACATAAAATTGAATTGAACTCTCACCGGAATCCTATCTGGGTATTTCTCCCTGATTCTAGCAGCCTCTGCCCGTCTCTTCTCTGGAGACCAAACAATCGATGTAATGGTTCATTCTGATACAATCAAGCAAAACACAGCACAAAGTTCCGAGCACATACCAAAATCATGCCCTTGCTTGAAGTAGCTCTTCGCCATTCTTACTGAAATCAAACACAAAAGAAAAAATGCCTTTGCAACGACTTTCTTTTTTACAAAAAATTGGCATTCATAGACGCAACAAACAAAGAGTTGCCACTTTCTTCCCCAAAAAAGATCACATGAATTCAACGATCAGGCCGGTTACCGCCCAGAATCAAACATCATTGAGACATAAAAGCCTCAATTCATCACAGTAATTAACTCAATCAACAGTCAAGATTTATTAAACAACCCAAAAACTCATAAAACAATGTCAATTCACAACAAACTATTCACAACCTCAAAATAAACTTTCCTATGGTCTTCCTTAACCACCTAAAACAACAAAGATAACATTTTTTTTTTTTCCTAATAACGAAAAGGGTTGTCAAAAAAACAGAGAACAAAGGCCAAGCTTCAACCTTTTAAAGTAAACTAGGTTTACCAACATCAAAACCCCCACTGAAGAGGAATCAACAAACAATAAAATTAAAAACAGAGAAATCAATGGAACCGGGGTAATCAAATCAAGGGCACAAGCCTCGTGAATGATGATAATTAGCCAAATTGAAGAAAAAGGAAACAAAGCTAACTTTCTGATCAGAAGCTCTTGAAGTTATCGCTGTAGCTTTGGCCTGTCTTTGGTTGCAGATGAAGTACAACAAAAGCACTTTGCTTTGGCTTTACTTTCAACTCTATATATATATATATATATATAATCTAATAAATCTTACAGAAATTATTATTAATTAGTATTTTAGTTCTAAAATAATTTGTTTTTCTGATAAGTTGACGTGGATGTCGTCCAAATTCTATGATTTTAATTTTTTGGCTGTTGGTTGGAAAATTTAAAAAGACGCGACACTTTAAATTTATAATATATTTATATTTTATATTTTATATTTTTAAAAATTATAATATATATTTATAAGTAATAATAATAATATAAAAAAAATTAGAGTTTAATTTATTGTTAATAAAAAATTACTTTTAATTAAATAAAAATTGTCATTAAAAATAATTTGATGGGGCTCTGGGAACTCAAAGTCCTGAAAGAGACGAACTTTCTTCGGGGTTTCCTTGGATTTTCCGTTCTTTGTGTTTGGCAGCTAAGAAAGTGAGGGAAAAGGAAGGAATTGAGGTAAAATTGTGAAACTAGTCTCTGCGTTGCCTTTCTCATATTCTTGCTTTGTTTTTTTAAAATATATCTTTGTTTTGGGTTTCAAGAGACTGCTTGGCTTTTGTTCTAAATCTTTTGTCTTTATTTCACTGACTTGGTTTTCTTGTTTTGTGTCTGAAGTTAAGGTGGGTTCCTTTGTGTTAATTCTCAGGCTTTTGGGTTTTTTCTTTTGTTTGTTTGTTTTGCTTTTATTCTCTTATGGGTTTGCAATTACAAAGATGAGACATTATTCCACTGTGATTTCTTGGAACAATATCCCTGTATTCCTTCTGCCTTTTGAAGGGCTTGGGCTTGACTGACTTAAGGAAGTTTAATCTGGACTGAGGCTAAGGCTTGACTTTGAGTTTTATATTTAAGTCTGAATCTTTGACTTGGATTTAGGCTTGAGCCATCCGTCTGGGTTCATTGC
The DNA here is from genome assembly GCA_037832345.1 of Rhizophora mangle. Lineage (NCBI taxonomy): Eukaryota > Viridiplantae > Streptophyta > Magnoliopsida > Malpighiales > Rhizophoraceae > Rhizophora > Rhizophora mangle. Next base: position 3,546,059 of record JBAPLJ010001938.1, on the reverse strand, counting down.
TTATTTGTGTTGAGTTGAGTTTTTTTTTGGTTATTTTGTCATTTTTATCTGTTTACAGGGCACAGGTATCGTTCTGGGAGCAGGTAGCTATTGCTAAGCGGTAAAAGAAGAGATTTTTAAGTCGGAAGCATGGGCATTGGGCTATTGATAACCGCATCGGCTGGGTATGATTCCCGTGTTGCACCAAGAGTCTTGAAGGAGAAAATAGGAGATTTAGGAGCAGATGATTTGTATGCAAGTCATTTTTCTGGGAGTAAGAGAGCTGAACTATTAAACCAATCCAAAGTCATGAGAAAGGCACTTGCAGTGCACAGACAAGTGAAAGCAGGGAATGGGGTTAGCAGTTTTGTTTAAAATAGAAGATTGCTTTCCAGGTGAAATTGGTAAGACTTGCTGAGAAAATAAAAACTGCCTTTTCTAACCAGTCGTCTGTAACTATCTTAATGGATGAGCACTTCTCGGATTCTCAGTACAGAAGCTTGAAACACATGGATACAAAAATTCGTTCATTGACACAACTATAGTCAGTTTAGTTCTTCAATCTTTGTTATGAAGTGGGATTTTGAACGCACAACACATGGTGGATTTAGTTCCTTGCTTGTAGTTATTCTCCTGTCACTCGTTTTGCAGATGTGGGCTGAGGCTGAGGCTGAGGCCTTTTGTAGGCGGTGATCATGAGATAGATATGAATCCCATAAATCATTTTACTTTATAACTAATATTGCATATATGAGTTAACTAGTTTTCTGTTTGTTGAATTCTGATGTAGTCTTTTGATAAGAAACTCAGATATTATTATGTGACAGTCGGCTCCGGAGGCTCTCATAATGCAGTCTTCTTTGTCTGGGAGATGAGTTCTGACCTCCATTGGTAATACTTGGCACTGTGGTAATTTCTTTTACCTTAGAATTAAAATGGCCTACAATGATTCCATGTAATTTAATGTGTATCTGGGCTCATAACATGAAAAGAAGAATACGGTAGTGGTACAAGTTTGTTTCTTCCGTCCTTGGGATGAAGTGTTGAGCTTTAATCTATGTGAATATGGCAGCTTCGGGACCTGAACGCATATTCAATGGATTTTCCTATTCCTAACTTTGAAAATAGGATTTCAAAGCTTTGCCATTGTCTTTGTTGATGCTCTAGAGTTGCCTAGTGTACAGGAGGATCCAGTTATTGGTGCCCAAAGAAGCTTGTTGGCTCCATTAAAATTTGTTAGGATTTTTGGATGTCAATCTTAAGCTTACTGGAGACTTGGTCGGTAGTCTGTAGAATATGGATCTCTGTATGGCGAGGTAAGGCAGACCACAAAAGTGTAGATGTGACATGGACTCAAACAACTTTGCTTAACCCAATTCCCATTGATTACAAAATAATAATAATAATAAGTTATATCTTAAAATCTAAATAACTTGAAATTAAAATGATCATTAATTTAATTAAATCAAAATTTGAATAACTCTAATCTAAATAATTTAAAATTTGAGATTTAATATATTTAAAATTATATACTTAATATATAAAAGTATTAGAATTGAATGAGGCAATATCTAAAATAAGTTAAAAGAAAGCAGGAGAAGACGCAGGGGAAGGAAGCAGAAGAGGAGAGCATAGCACACCGGTCAGATCCTGTTAGAGAATTCAATAGAAGTCCATCTGAGTTTGGGACAATTCATGCAATTTCAGGGTGAGTTGGAGTCTCAAGTGAGCCGCCTCCATTACTTATTTTATTGGGTTCAGAATAATGTAGTCTGAATGAAATACAACATGCGATCTAAGGTGGAGGCAACCACTAAACCAACACAGAATAGGCCGGGCCGAAGGAAAAAAAATTCCTGGCTAAGGTCCGCCCATTTACAGACAGATTAGACTGAGCCACTCAGACTCCGAAGCTCATGTTAATTAAAATGTTGGGTGGTCCATTTAGCACCCAAAATGTCTGTGGTCATGGACAATTTATTCTCTCCAAATGCTAATTTCTCTGATTCAATAAGCAACTGAAGCAAGTTTGTACTAAAGATCTCAAGAACAATTTCAGTGAATGGAGCGCCTTTCTACTCATTTTGCCATCAAGAAGACCATCTTGACTGGCCACTTTCCCTTGATTCCTAAAATCACCCGTCATGGTCACTTGTTTGTTGGCCAGATCAACTGTATACTCTCTTAATCCTGAAATTTAATCAGAGTATGAAATTTAAAAAAAAAAAAAAAAAATAGGCAACTTGGCAGCAACCTTACGGATCATAAGCCCTTACAGTTAAAGTCAGTGATCATAATTCAGTCGATTGGTGGTCACTACACTATGAAGCGTCTTGTCCCCTCTTTGAATCTTGTTAAAATAGAAAGTGCGTTAAGAGACTTTGTATAATGAGTTTACCTGTAATTCTTGAAATAATATAGGAAACTCTTTGTTGACATCTAGCACATCCCGTGCTTGCTGTCATAACTATAACCTGGAACTGGAGAATCAAAGCATGGCAAAACCCCAGATCAATCCAACAATATTGTATCATATCTACATCTACTAAACAGCTGACATGTTGAGTATGCCCACAGGATTCAAGAAGTGGGGAGGAAGGGTGGGGGGGGGGGGGACTGAAACAAGAAGGAAAAACAAATGGTTATGAAATTATGATTATTGATTAATAGGATTAAGAGGGCATTAATGACCTACCGTGGGAATCGTTAGATTCTCGAAATACATGATAGATTTCTCTGGTATCGTTACCATTGCAGTATTGCAGCTGAGTCCTTTCGTTCTTGAGTAAGGAGAACACCAACATTGAGCTCTGTCTAGTCTCATCTATCCCCCTCCAAGAATAACAAGCTAGTTTTATTAATAATAAAATTACTAACCATGATCAATTAGTTTATATTAAGCACTCAAAACCTCATCTACTTGCAACTTATTATAATAAAAATCTAACTACATACCCTAATGCGACAGATAATCGAACAGCTGCAAAGTTTTGAATTTGACTCATAAAAATTAAATTTCGATTTCATGCTTGTCAACGCCATCGTTTTAAATAAATATAGTTTGGTTGGTCGTTAAACTGCACGTTATTGCAAGAATTCAAGTTAATTAATAAATTATATTTATGTTCCTGCGATGTCTCAGCTTTTTGTTAATGTGGGTGTCACATCCTTTTCAATCCCTCTCTAGCTTACTGCCTTCTATTAATATATTCCGATGCAGACAAGAGATGAAAAATGAATTACTTTAATTTTTGAAGAATTCTAATCTATCGACAGAGTAGGCAGGCATTGACGAATTCATACTTTAGCCTCAATTTTCCTTTCAAGGGTTTATGGTTAGCTTTGATACAATGAACGAGAAGGATTGATAAATAAACATTTATTCAAATATTTAACATGTTTTCTTTCGTTCTTAAATCTGAGTACAAGGCCAACTGAGCTGGCCAATATTTGGAGCACCCATCGTGCGCCGCCTTCGTGCACAAGAAGCGATCCCTCAATGTAAATCACGATGAAGCCCCATATGTCAAAAAGTCAACTCTGGCTTCAACTTGATCACTCCGTAAGTTCATTGCACGGTTCATGTTGTGTCAAACAATACAAGAGTTTCTATGTTCGGGCATTTTCATAGATGGTTGGTGCAAATTGTTGAAAATGGAGGATTATAAAAATTGGAATCGAAGCTGAATAAGTTGCATGAAGGAGCATTTATCTTCTATTCCAATCTCTGTAGCAAACTCTCGGGACCAATTTCGCCCTACGTGTTTGAAATATTTATATTTTTTTTAGTGAATATATATATATAATTTTATATTATACAAATTTATTTCTTTATTTTTTATTTTAACTAAATTTTACTTAGAGTTTTTATTTAATTATATTTAAAATTAAATTAATTTGAATTATATTAAAAATTCTCTTAAAATAAAATCAACGAATTCAAGAGAGGTTCCCAATCCAACAGTCACGGGGAAATTCCACCGTTTGTAAAACATGGTCCATTGGGCGAAAATGATAATAAATATTGTCCAGCAGTCCCGGCTACACTCTTTCACACCACCGTAAATACAATCAAGTAAAGATCTTTAAGTTCGTACAAGTTACCAGAGTCTACAAGAGGTCCGATTCAAAAGAAGAGTCCCACTGCAAGCCGCTTCAATTGCATGCCTCAATCCCCTTCTTCTTGTGTTTTTTTTTTTTTTTTAATTTTTTTGAGTCACCTTCATCCCCTTCAATCACTCAAGGAATTCAGAAACTAGGCATCTGTATCGATTATTTACACGTCGTTTTGAGAGTGCTGAGATATGTGTACCCAGACTTCAGAATACCAAATTCCAGTGTAATGCAATTTGAAGCCTAAAAAGAGCAAACATCTTCTGATCCACTCGATCATCGTCTGTTGAGAAGATCCAATTTATATGTAAGAGTCTCCATCCAAAAAAGGATCCCATATTCTCATTCTCATCAACTAAACACCACATTCTACTGGCATCCCAGAGAATGTCAGGACATAAGAAGTAGGCATTTCTAGACGGTAAGCAGAATCATGAACTAAAGGAACGATTCACACTCAAGAGAGGCAGAAAAGGGGGAAAAGCCTATGTGTAAAAATGGAAAAGCTTGCCTAACAAGACTCATCCTAGCTGTTAGTCAAATAAACAAAATGTTATCCAGAAGAAAAGAAATAAAGCTAACACATTTTATACTCTTCTGATCATAAAGAAGGATAGTCGCAAAGCAAATTGGCAATGTACGGTTAACAGAACTTCAAAGAGCAAATTTGCTCCAAACAACATAATACAAACAGACAGAACTGACTCAAATATGTCAAAACCAGGCAACTGATATCCTAAATGCAAACAAAATTTTCTGATCACAATAGAACTGCATCTTTACTTTTTATAGTAGAAAAGTAACTCAAGCCAAAATCCCACTAGCAAAATCTAAAACCAATGTCCACCCAAATCACCCCTACCCCATCATTCATTCAGATAGCTACCGGTCAATTTGACGTAAGATCAAGCATTTGGCCGCTTCCTAGGCAAGTCTTAACAGTCATTCTTAGCTATGTCAGGTCTATCAAAAGAACTGCAGATATGTAACGTTCCCAATTTTCCCAATTTCAGCTTATGACATCTATGATTTTTTTTTCTTTTTTAATACTTTTCATTGCGATATTAATCAATAATCAAACGATTAGAACTACAACCAATACATTTAAAAAAAACAACAGCAATTATACGAAATTTGAGCTAAAAAGAATTGATCTCTCAGTAAACTCACCTCCTTGAAAATCCACCATCTATGCGGCTCGTCGCTCCAAGCAAAGCCCGCTCCCTCTCCTTTTCCTTCTTTTCCCTTTTCAATCTTTCCTCTCTCAATTCTTCCAAACTTTTCTTGCCAATCTTCTTCCCCTCCTCCTCCTTTTTCCCTCTCAACAAGCCCTCCTTTTCACCTCTCTCTTCATTCACATAGCTATCATCGTTTCTCCGCCTCTCGAGGTACCACGGCAGCTTAATTCCTCTACCCGCGACGCCGTAACCCAACCTATACTTCTCGTCCTCTGCCGTCACTACCCTAACCTCCTCTTTCTTCACCTTCATCTTCTTCCTGTGGTTACCTTCCACTTTCTCTTCCTCAGCGCGTCTCCCGTTCTCCAGCCCCCTAATCGGGTCGAAAATTTTAATCCCCTCGAAGAGATTGATGTGGTTCGAATTCGCATTGCCTTCGGATTCGGATTCCGCGGGCTCCGGGGATTTCCTGGCCGGAGCCAGGCCCCGCGCGGCCCTCAGACGATCGAGGCGAAACTCGGCGTCTCGCTTTCTAGCTTGCTCCTGCTTCAGCTGCTCCTCCTTGGCGGCGGCCTCCTCGTCGCGCCGGACTTTCTCTCTGTTCTCGTAATTGTACACGTTCCACCGCTTTTGTGGAAGAATGTTGAGGCCTCCATGGCCTCCCATAATCACTCCAATCGCAAAGTTAATCCCAACCAAAAATAAGGGTTTGCGAAGCCGCGGGAATTCAAATCGGGACGATCGAAAATCGAATTAGGGTTCCACAACGCTGCTCAATTTCTTGCCGCGACACGAACGACTTACTGTCTGGGCGATCGACAATTATTAAAAGCGTTCACAACCGACGACACACCGGGGTGACCGAGATATTTCATGCAGCCCACTTGTCGGTATTCCTGCGTTGGCCAAGATTTCTCGGTTCACTCACCGACAGGTCGGCTGTGCGAGATATCTTTATTTCAACCAATATTATCTTCACATGTGTCTCTGTTGTGCTGACCCTATAAGGTGGGGATTTTCCAAAAAGCTCCATACTTTGGACTTTCGATGGCAAATATGTGAATTAGTATACAAAGGAAATAAATAGAAAAATTTTGGTTAAACCCCAGAAACTAGGCGGTCCACTAACAAAATAAAAAAAAAATAAAAATAGAGAGAAGGTTTTAAGGTGAAGTGGTGATAGAACATCTCGTAGTTCTCTAAAATTAATAAAAATGACTTCCAGGAATAGATTTTATTATATTTAATTTTGAAATTATATTATATATTTTTAGATTATAAATAGTGTCATAAATATTTTTTATTGACTAATATATATATGTTTATTTGAATTTAGGAATAAAAGCCTCCTGTGCTCCATCGAACCTAGCTTTCTCCCATGGCCATGGTAGAAAATTCAAAATACCTCTGTATACTTATTTAGCCTTTTATTAATACCTGCATCAACTCTCACCCTTAATAACATTTAATATTGCCTTCAAACTCTCTCTACAATTTAATGACAGTCAAAATCATCTTAATTAGAAGATTCAAATTACAACTCTTTTATACGGATATGATTTAATGGATTACATTACACTAGAATACAAATTTTTAAACTCGTCAAGCATCTATTTTTCTTAATTTGAATTAACATAAACATTCATATAGTACTTTTAATTCTACTATTTAGTACTTTTAATTTTAATATTTGTTTTAACTTAATAAGATTATGAGTTAATTTAAATTAAAAATTTATTATAATAAAAATATAAATTAAATATTATTTAAAATTTAATTATTTAAATAAATTTAAATATTTATTTTTTATATAAAAAAATATAATTTATATTATATATATATATATATATATATATTAAAATTATTTATATAAATATTTTAATTATATATTTATTTTATTTTATTAATAAAATTATAATATTTTTTTAATATTAAAATTATTTTTTTAATAATAATTTCAAAATTATGTATCATAGCCACTTTTCTTTATTTATAACAATATTATCAAAGATACTTTTCTTTATAACAATAGTATCAAAATTATTTTTAATAGTGAGTCACCTTTCTAACACCATTACACCTTTCAGTCCTTACAACTACACCAGAGTCTCTAGTTCATCTGCCCACTGCACCTAGCTCTTTAGCCTCGGATATTGTTGCGTCCTCCTCATCTCATTCCCAATAGGCAAGTTCTTCTTCTTCTCCTAGGCTTGTTAATTTCTTACCTCTTGCTCCTCGTTATCCTATGGTCACTTAATCTCAAAACAACATGCACCAACCCAAACAAGTAGTTGATTATCTTGATCTCTCTGAGTCCTTTGAACCATCCACTCTTGCCCAAGCACAAAAACAAGCTCACTAGTGAGCTGCTATGGATGACGAGTTTGATGCACTTGATAAAAATGACAATGGGATTTGGAACTTGCTATTAACAATCAAAATAAGTGGGTGATCACAAGTGGATTTATAGGATTAAATGAAAATCAGATGGAACCATCGCTCATTGCAAGGTTCTTTTGGTGGCTAAAGGGTTTACTCAACGACCTAGCATTGATTTCCATGCTATCTTCAATTTGGTCGTGAAACCCACTGCTGTTCGCGTTATTCTCACTTGAAAACGAAGCTTACATGCAACAACTATTAGACTTTGTTTATTCTCAATGTCCTAATCATGTGTGTTGGTTAAAAAGTCATCTATAGTCTTCGTCAAGCACTACATGTCTGGTATAATGAGCCTAAACAATTTCTTCTGGCATATGGGCTTGCTATTTCTCAATTTGACACTACTTTATTTATTTTGTCTCGCGACCAGGCACTGGTCTTACTCCTGTATCGTGTTGAATCTTCAAATAAAAAAGAAGGAAAAGTTATCCTCTACTACTACCTATATTGTTTTCCTTGATGCTACTCCTATTAGTAGGTCTTTAAAGAAGTACTGCATAGTTGCCTACACCTGTATCGTGTTGAATTTTCAAATAAAAAAGAAGAAAAAGTTGTGACTTTTGGGATTCGAACATAGGAGATATAATTGGTGAGCAAGGGATGCAACCATTGGTTTAAACTCTCAAACGATTATTTATTATGTCCGTTGAGTAATAAGCGTGACCTTTAATAAATAATTGCAAAATGAAAGGTCGAGTTCTTAACCGTCAGACCAAACACGTCTGTTGACTAAGGGTCACCACTACGTCTATAAATACCCCAGACCTGTCATTTGTTTAAGATATCAAATTTCTTCCTTCCTCTCTTGGTTTCTCCATCTCCATATCAAAGATTTGATTGTCTATATTATTGCTGCAGAAATATTATAGACATTCCAAAAGAATATTTATAAAAGTACAACAACTTCTCGAGGGCTTGATTTTAGTAAATGCAACCTGCAATCAAGTGTGCTTCATTTTATCCTATGAGAGAATTCGCATAAACCTCTGTTGCATATTAGTGAGGGCGAATTTTACCTTAAGGTGAGTGGCATTGATACACGACTTGAAGCAATCATCTTCCAAGTTCCAAGATATTCAAGAGGTCTGCACCAACAATCTTAAGGCAAAATTCCAACTATGGCCGGAACGTTGAAAGAATTGGCTTCAAACTTCATGAAATTAGAAAGGTTTGATGGAGGAAACTTCATATGTTGGCAAAAGAGAGTTCATTTTCTGTTGGTATCACTACAAGTGGCTTATGTTTTGAACACGAGAAAACCGGAAGAGTCTGAAAATGAGACTATTGCTGATACTAGAAAGAGACAAAAATGGGCAACTGATGATGAGATATGCAGGGGACACATCCTAAATGTCATGAGTGATTCATTATTTGATATCTACTATAACTTTCAAACTGTAAAGGAACTGTGGGAGAAATTAGAGGCGAAATACATGCAAGAGGATGCAACAAGTAAGAAATTTCTTGTCTTTAAATTCAATAGTTATAAAATGATTGATGGTAGACTAGTAATGGAACAATTTGCTGAGATTGAAAGAATACTCAATCACTTCTCACAACATAAGATGTCTATGGATGAAACCATTATAATGAGTTCAATAATAGACAAATTGCCTCCTTCATGAAAAGATTTCAAGAGAAGTCTTAAACACAAAACAGAAGATATTTCTCTTGAAAAGCTTGCTAACCATCTTCGTGTAGAAAAAGAATTTCGCGTGCAAGAAGAAACCAAAGAGCAAGGCTCTTATGTTTTAAAAGTGCATGTAATTGAGGAAGGACAATCAAGTAAGTCCCCCCACAAAAGGAAAAATCAATCCAATGATGACAAAAGCCAACATAAAAGATATAAGAGAAATGGCAAATGTCATTTTTGTCATAAGAAAGGACACTACAAATATGAGTGTCAATTGTTCAAAAAGCAAAAGGAAAAGCAGGCCTCTTTTAGAGCAATAAATGAGAAAATAGTTGTTATGATCAAGAGAAGTCTTAAACACAAAATAGAAGATATTTTTCTTGAAAAACTTGCTAACCATCTTCGTGTAGAAGAAGAATTTCGCATGCAAGAAGAAACCAAAGAGCAAGGCTCTCATGTTTCAAAAGTGCATGTAATTGAGGAAGGACAATCAAGCAAGTCCTCCCACAAAAGGAAGAATCAATCCAATGATGACAAAAGCCAACATAAAAGACAGAAGAGAAATGGCAAATGTCATTTTTGTCATAAGAAAGGACACTACAAATATGAGTGTCAATTGTTCAAAAAGCAAAAGGAAAAGCATGCCTCTTTTAGAGCAACAAATGAGAAAATGGTTGTTATGATCACAGAGATCAATTTGGTAGAAGATGACACTGCATCGTGGATTGATTCCGGGGCTACTCGACATGTTTGTAAGGACAAATGTCTCTTTAAAGGATTGAAACCAGTAATTGATGGCACTGTTGTGTACATGGAAAATTCTACTGTAGTTCCTGTTATGAGAATTGGGGAAGTAAAATTGCAATTCACTTCTAGGAAAATCATTACTCCTACCAATGTATTCTATGTTCCAAAAGTTAGGAAAAATTTGGTTTTAGGTAGTCTGTTGAACAAATATGGGTTTAAACTCATATTTGAGGCTAATAACTTCATCCTCTCCAAAAGAGGTGTGTTTGTGGGAAAGGGTTATCTTTGTGATAGGATATTCAAACTTAATATTGTTACTAATAATAATATTACTAATGTTTCTACTTATAATATTGAGCATGCTTATTTATGGCATAATAGATTAGGACATATAAATTTTAGAAAATTATATGATATGGTTAAATTAGAATTGTTGCCACATTTTGATGTATTAAAAGATAAATGCGCACCATGTATGTTAACAAAAATAACTAGAATTGCATTTACAAGTATTCAAAGATCTTTCAATATATTAGAATTAATTCATAGTAACGTATGTGATTTGCATAACACACAAACACTAGGAGGAAAAAGATACTTTGTGACATTTATTGATGATTACTCTAGATTTTGTCATATTTACTTATTGTATATTAAAAATGAAGTTCTTGAAAGATTCAAAGTCTATAAATCTGAAGTTGAATTACAATGTGAATATGTTATTAAATGCTTACGATCGGATAGAAGAGGGGAATATTGTGACACTGCATTCTTTGAGTCCTTGGGAATTATTCATCAAACAACTGCTCCTTACACATCACAACAAAATGGTATTGCTGAACGCAAAAATCGAACATTGATGGAAATGGTTAATGTCATGTTGTCAACTTCTGGTTTAAGCCATGGATTTTGGGGGTAAGCATTGCTTACAACATGTCATATCTTGAATAGGGTTCCAACAAAAAGGAACAAAACAACCCCATATGAATTATGGAATAGAAGGAAGCCAAACCTTAATTACCTAAGAGTTTGGGGCTATAAAGCAATTGTTAAAGTTCTTGAACCCAAAAAGAAAAAGTTGGGTGAAAGAGGAATTGAGTGTATCTTCTTAGGATATGCTTACAATAGCAAGGCATATCGATTCATAGTCATAGAGCCTAATAACTCTATACCTATAAACACACTCATAGAATTAAGGAATGTTATTTTAACAGACATAGGTTCATCTCTATTCCTAAAATTTTAGAACAAAAACAAGTTCTTGATAAGAAAAATAATATGTTGGCAAAAGGAAATGAAAATGATAAAGTCGTTGAACTTCGGAGGAGCAAAAGAGCAAAGAAAGCAAAGACTTTTGGTTCTGATTACTTCATGTTCCTAGTAGAAGGAACAAGGGAATCAGTGAGTAATCAAATTTCATAGTACTTCAATATTGAAGATGATCCTAAAACATTTGATAATGCGATGAGATCGCAAGATGCCATGTTTTGGAAGGAAGCAATAAATGATGAAATGGATTCCATTATAGGTAATAACACCTGGAAATTATTAGACCTCCCACCTGGTTCAAAGCCAATTAGATGCAAATGGATTTTCATAAAGAAAATGAAGGTAAATGGAACTATAGACAAGTTTAAGGTCAGGCTGGTTGCAAAAGGCTTTACACAAAAACAAGATGTTGATTATTTTGACACATATTCACCAGTGGCTAGAATTGCCACAATTAGGTTACTCATTGCACTTGCTTCGATTCATAATTTAGTAATTCATCAAATGGATGTAAAAACAACATTCTTAAATGGTGAATTAGATGAAGAAGTGTATATGGAGCAACCTGAGGGATTTGTTGTACCTGGTTAAGAAGGAAAGGTCTATAAATTAGTTAAATCCTTATATGGGCTAAAACAAGCACCTAAGCAATGGCACCAAAAATTTGATCAGGTGATACTTGCTAATGGATTCAAGATTAATGAATTAGATAAGTGTGTCTATAGTAAGTTCAAAGAAGGAAAAGGTGTGATTATCTGTTTGTATGTAGATGACATGTTAATCTTTGAGACTCACTTAGATGAAGTTGAAGTTACCAAAAGGTTTTTATCTAACAATTTTGATATGAAAGACATGGGTAAGGCAAATGTCATCCTTGTAATCAAAATTTTACGGGACCAAAGGAGCATAATACTTTCTCAATCACATTATATTGAAAAGGTTCTCAATAAATTTAATCACACAAATTGTATACTAGCCTCTACCCCGTTTGATCCCAACATAAATTTCACCAAGAATGTTGGAAGTCCAGTATCACAATTGGAATATGCCAAGGTGATAGGATGTCTAATGTATGTAATGACATGTACAAGGCCAGACATAGCCTATGCAACTGGCAAAATGAGTAGGTACACAAGTAATCCAAGTGACATGCATTGGTATGGAGTAAAAAGAATCTTAAAGTACCTAAGAAAAACAAAGAATTATGGTATAAGTTACACCGGTCATCCTTCTATTATAAAAGGATACTCAGATGCCAGTTGGATCACTAATAAAGAAGATCATACTTCTACCAGTGGATGGATCTTCATGCTCAGTGGGGGTGCAATTTCCTGGGGTTCCAAGAAACAAACTTTCATAGCAGATTCCACTATGGCTACAAAATTTGTAGTATTAGCTTCGGCAAGTAAAGAAGCTGAATGGTTAAGGAATTTGCTTTATGAGATTCCTTTATGGCAAAAATCACTAGCACCCATTTATATACATTGTGATAGTGTTGCGACATTGGCAAGATCATATAGTCAAGTATATAATGGTAAGTCCAGGTACATTGGACTTAGACATAACTATGTGAGAGACTTGATCACGAATGGAGTGATCACAATTGATTTTGTAAGATCAAGTCAAAACATGGCTGATCCTTTAACAAAAGGATTAACGAGAGACATGGTGAATAAGACATCAAAAGGGATGGGTCTTAAGCCCATAAATACAAATCACCCATGATGGAAACTCAACTCAATTCTTGATACAACGTCAAGTCTTGAGTTCAATGAGTCAAAGTACATCATCAGTGTGATTGAAGCACTATAATTGATTTTATTTTCATCCCAAGGTTATATAGTGCTTAGTTCTTGCAATAAATTGGGAGGATAAGTGTTTAACACTTTTAACATACTTAAAAGGGTGTCTTACAGTGGGGGCCCCAGTCTGCCTATATGAATGTGGAATGTTTAGGTCGTTCTATTAAGCTAAAGGGTTTGGCTTTAAAGCATTCATGAAAGGGATATGGACACAATGGCCTTGAATGTGTCAATTACTAAAAAGAGAAGTATAATGTTGTACTGTCATGTGTGTGAATTGTTTCTACAACTTATCAAAAAGAATAGTTAGTTCAAAGTTTGTCTACCATATTATTCAAATATGTTGTAATGCACTTTTCACTATATAAAGATTCAATTTTTAAGATACCTTTATTTATGCATGGGGGATTGTTGGAATTTTCAAATAAAAAGGAAGGAAAAGTTGTGACTTTTGGGATTCGAACCTAGGAGGTATAACTGGTGGTCAAGGGATGCAACCATTGGTCTAAACCCTTAAACAGTTATTTATTGTGTCTGTTGAGTAATAAGCGTGACCTTTAATAAATAACTGCAAAATGAAAGGTCGAGTTCTTAACCATCAAACCAAACACGTCTGTTGACTAAGGGTCACCACTACGTCTATAAATACCCCAAACCCGTCATTTATTTAAAACATCAAATTTCTTCCTTCCTCTCTTGGTTTCTCCATCTTCATATCAAAGATCCGATTGTCTATATTATTGCTGCAGAAATATTATAGACATTCAAAAAGAATATTTCTAAAAGTACAACAACTTCTCGAGAGTTTGATTTCAGTAAGTAGAACCTGCAATCAAGTGTGCTTCATTTTATCCTGTGAGGCAATTTGCATAAACTTCTGTTGCATATTAGTGAGAGCGAATTTTGCTTTAAGGAGAGTGGCATTGATATACAACTTGAAGCAATCATCTTTCAAGTTTTAAGATATTCAAGAGGTCTGCACCAACATATCGAAGCCAAATATCGAGCTATTGTGACCACTATTGCGGAAATGAATTGGTTAAAAAATTTGCTTTGCAAGCTGCACTTCCCCCTACCCACTATTCCTGCTAGATATTGTGATAATGTTGGGATAACTTATCATTGCTACCATCTAGTCTTCCACAGCCGTAAGAAGCATATTAGTATTGACTTTCATATTGTTCATTCTTAAATTCAGCATCAACAACTTTGTGTAGTTCATGTTCATTCTTTTGATCAACTTGTGAATTCTCTTACTAAGCCATTAGGCCGTGCACAACATCAGGCCCAATCTCTCAAAATTGCTGTTGTTGACACTACGCCTCTCTTGTGAGGGTATGATAAAGGATCTCCATAACTCTCAAAAATTAATAGAAATTTCTGCAATAATCAGACAGAAACTTGATTTTCAAGAATGAAATTTACTATACTTAATTTAAAAATTATAATGCAGGATTTTGTACTAATATTGCAAATATGCTCTATTGGCTAATAATATACACGCTTGTTTGAGCTGATGAATAAAATCAATACAGTTCTTCTCTTTATGAATTAGTAAGTGGTAGTGGAGGAGATGAAAGAGTGCCCATTTAGCTATACAAATCATGAGCCAACGCTGGAGGAAACGGCCCCGTCATTTAAGAGCTAAGATATTGGAATGCAAACTGGAATCTTTATGACCAGCAAAAGTGATTCAGCAAATTTCAATTTTTTTTCATTAGCTGAATTTTGCGTTTTCCTTTGTTTGTTGCACAGAGTTGAGGAAGTTGAATAGCATCGGTAGCTGCAAGATTAAACATCTGGTCAATGAGGTACATGGAGGCCCCAAATATGCCAATGTTGCTGAAGAAAAACTGGACATGATAGGATATGCGGCTTTTTGTGATGGTTGAAGGTTTGTGCCTCTAACTAGAGGTGCGGGGGTTCATGCCCTTGTCCCACCTCACCCACTTCTCCTCCCCCACCCCCCTCGCCCGACGTGATGCTCCCTCATGATGGCAGCATATGTAGCTAGGCTAGAAATTCACCTCCACCGCAAGTGGCTTGCTGTGGATCTCCGTAAACTGACTGTCCCTCCAAGGAGTAAGCACAAACGAAATCCTTGAAGCACTTGCTGATGCTGCAAAGAACAAATTTCTGGATTTTAAGAAGACAAGCGTGAGTCAAGGTCTGAAGGAAAGCCCTTATAAGTGGCCCATCGACTAAATTCACAAGCCTCAGTCTGGATGACAGAAACAATGTATATTTTATTAGTTTGATACTCACGGTTGAAGTTTTCAGCTTCCTTTTCCTCTGTGATGTTTAAGGAAAATGCAAAGAAAAGTCATCATGTTCAACAGATAAGCAATGTAGAATAGTCTAAATTTCATGGATTTTGTGAACCTGAGGTTTTAATTGGTTACTCAAGACTAAGGGTGCATTTGGTACAAGATGAAAACAAAAAGGTCTGTAGATGCAACATTCAAATACAGTGTTAAAGCATCAAACATAAGGACTTGCGTACTAATGCCATAAAGGAAATGTCAAACTTTGTAGCCTCAACATGAGATTCACCAGCAAGGAAACAAGAAACAAGCACTGAAATTTTGTTTCAATCCTAATTCAAGATGATAAACTCATTATTCTTCAATCAAATGGAATCTCTTAAACAAATGCTCAAAATATAACCTAAGCCAGACAACAAGAATCTTTAGAATTCTGTGATAAGCCAAAATGACAGGAAGGTATCAATAAATTCCATGTATGTCACAGGTTCAGAAAATTGAAAAGGGTGTTATCATGCACGATATAAGTACAACTGGTTAAGCTGAATGTGCAGTCACTTCCCGTTAATGGTCATTACAAACTATTCAGCATATCTTGACTGATTCAAGCCAGCATTAACATTTGCTTTGCGAGCATTCGTCTGGAATGAACACGTACTCATTAACCATTACATTCCTCCATTCATTTCCGACAACTTTGATTCCTTGCCACCATGTTCAGCACCCGTTTTTTTTTTTCTCTCTTTTAGTAAACAAACCAATACAAATTGCACTTGAGCTTTCAACTCAATATTCGTATACCTTCAGTTCCCATTCTTAAAAAAGTTTGCAAAAACTAAAGCATGCTGCATTTCTGGAGTCATCAGCCATCAATTTCAGAAATATCCAACTACCTTCTCTCATTATTCCTATACACCACAGAAACTCATCTTGTATTACATTTGAATATACATATGCATAAATCCCACATACATTAAAAAAAAAAAAAAAAAAAGAGAGAAAGTTTCACCCAAAGGAAATAACTGAAGATTGAAACAAAGAAAAGGCAGCAAATTTCTCCAATTTCCATTAAAACAACTCGAACCCAAATTTTAAAATCATAATTATTAATAGGATCCTAACAACAATGTGCACCACCTCAACTAATAGTTCTCAAAACTCCAAAAAAAAATTTCGAAAAACAAGGAAAAGAAGAAGAAGAAGAAGAAGAAAAAGAAAACTTTACATGGGACCTGGAAGAAACTAAAAAGAGCAGGTAAATCATAGAATGAAAGGTTAGTCGTCGTGTTTCTTCTTGGGCTTTCTGTAGGTCTCCTCGATATACTTGGCTATCAAGAGGCCGGTGGTGGTCAACTTCCTTACGTTGACGACGTGGTAGTTCTGGGCCACGTAGATCCCAAACATTGCGCCAACCATCTACCCATGTGGCCAATTCAAATAATATATTTAATAAGCCTCAAAGCAATGAGATTTCAAGTTTCGCTGACTTTGTCCGGGAGACTCCCCCGGTGGGTCCCTTTCGTGCTGACGGTACAGAATTTAACATAATTTAAAATAATAGCAAAGATTTTATTCGGGTGTGTCATGCACGGCAGCGTCAGTAACATGCAAACTTTTTTTTAGGAAAACAACGAAGTCCTTCATGATAAATTTAAATGGAGTCGTTATATAAATATTTCTTGTCATTTTGTTTTATTATGAAGCAGTGTGATCTAAATGAGGTAGAAGATGAGGCTTGGTTGGATGTCTTGTATAAGACAAAACAAAGGACGACTAAAAGTAAAGGGCCTTTGCTGCAAAACTTTATTGACCATTCAGGAACTAGACATGCATAATTGCAAAGACAAGACGAGCAACTAAGGAAGAGAGTGGAAGATGGAAAGGATGGAAAGAGACTGCTGATTTTAAAGCCGTCCATCTTCTCCAGTGGAACCAAAGATCCACCAATTTGTATGGTCCAAACATAAAGGAGAATAGTAATAAAAGAAAATATGGGAGAGAGAGACAAGGATATGTTCCGGGGCCTGAGCTTCAGTTATGTTATGGCACGCATGAGTGCTCACTTTTGGGTTTTGACATAAAAGAGAATTGAGGAACGCGTTGTTCCTACGCGTACAAAGACATGGAAAGAGATAAAAACAGGGAAAGAAGCCAGAAAAGACCGGATGTCAGAAGATATTGTGGCAAAGCATCAAAAAAAGATAACCACAAGGCTGTGTGATGGCATCCCTATCTTTTTTGGCACATGCTATTGGACTTTAGCAATGTGTCTCAAAGGATTCTATTTTAGTTTCGGTAAATCATCCATTTAGTTTGAACTCACTGGCTTATTTGGTTATATTATTGTGAGTTGCTAAAGGGCGATTTTGGCGAAAAGATCAAACCTAGAGGACGAAACAGATTCTTTCTAAAGAAAATGAGACGCAGGTCCATAGAAGAGCCACATGGTTTGAATGTTACTTGGCTTCTTGGGAAGTTGAAGGAAGGATGGCTGATCTATGTCATTTTCTTCAACAGACACAGGTTTATAACAATTGCTGAATCGTTTTATGGAGTTTGAATATGTGTTCACATGCTTTTGTATGGTCGCCTGCCCTTAGCAAGATCAAAAGAAGAATGTGCCCGAGCATGCAGGCAAAAGTGCAAGCTGGGGGCAGCATTCTAATCTGGCAATGCTGGGTGGCAACTGTTATAATGTTTAACAAAAGCAGTTTAAAACTTCTAAAAATGAAGGGTGGGGTCAAGTCATGGAAACTTTTATCCGACAACCATAGTGGGCTCTAAATTTAATGGTGGATGATCAATGAAAAAGAGTGAAAAGATGGCAGGTTTGGAGAATATTAAAATCTGCAAGGCCTATTTCATGAAGAAAAGTAATGGAAATACGGTTGGACAAGTATGATAGGGGTTTGATTAGGTGGCGACCCACCCTCTATTGCTTTTTTCAACATGATCTAAGGAGTGGCAAAAGCTGGTCCTTCCGTGAGTGCATCTATGTTGTCTGAACCAAACCAAATCCTCACTTCTGGGAGGCTTCCTGATTACAAAAGCACTTTCTTCCACTTGAAAATGAGAAGTGATGTATCATTATACTTTCCATGGGTAAGATATCTTTTTAGATCTTTTGAGGTAGGCTGGTGAAAAAGATAAGTTTGAGGCTTTATAATTTCTTCTTTGTCCATAATTTGATATCTAGTATCTCTATAGGAAAGTTATCCAATTGAATTTTCGGTTGGTAGGAACTGAGTTTTAAACTCTAAATCTAAAACTAAAAGTCCCAAGTAACTCTAAACAGTTGCTTCATACCCGAGTAGATGTGATTTAAGAAAAAAAAAAATGGAACTTGGCCTAATATTCCCAAAATTCATATTATTACATTATTACGTTTACATGGGTTTGAGCATGAGCTAGAGTGACAATTTGTGTGTGCGTGGATTGTGAAGGCCATGTTGCAAACAATGACAATGACGTTCTGGAAGTCAAATTGGAAGCATCAATCACAACATCCAACGGTTTCCTTGTAACTCTGGGTTATTCTTTCAGACTCTAGGTTTAAATGTATGGCCTATGGTGCCTGTAATAGATGCAAAACTTCAATGTTAGATGCGAGCTCTCAATGCTAGATGCGGCTCTGAAAAGATTTGAGCTTGCTTGTTGTAGGGTTCACCATTGGTCGGTAGACTCCGAACCCATGAAACCGTACACCCACATAGACATGATGAGTGAGAGTCGAAGGCTCAGGAAAAACCTTCGTGAGTTGTTTGAATTCAGGCAGCTGCGAATTCTGAGAACCCCGTGAACCCTAACCCACGCACAATGACACAACACAAGTTTCGGGTAGTTAGTCATAACTCATCATGTGGGGTCATCGTCAATGTCCATTTTAAGCCATAAAAAAATAGGAATATACTTTTGGGGTGGTTAGATTAGTTTTAAAAGGATTTATGACTAAAAAATTGGGTTAAAATTTTTGGTTCCAAAACCACATTTGCCTTTTTTTTTTTTTTTTTTTTTTTGAAATGTTATGTCAACGGGGTAGGCATGCAGTGGATAGGCGGTAACTCGCGAACCATATACCCCTTACAACTAACGCCACACCTAAAATTAAAATTTAGTTCATAAAGATCTTAAGATCTTAGGATTCCGTGGCTCCTCATGGTGGATTTATAACTAAAATCTAAAGCACCAAACGACACAATCATGTTGCCAATGGATATGGGTCCTCTCCACGCATCAGCCTCCAGAGTTTCAAAATCTAATAGGACCAGCGTGGCATGCAGAAAGAAATCACGACCATTTTTTTTTTTTTTTTTACTGACACAAATCTAAAACTTTCCTCAAATGATGATCAGAAACAACACGCAAAGCAGCCCCCTATCTCTGCACCCGGAAAAAGTTCAATTTTGATGATAGTAGTAATAATGTTGCCTTTGGATGGTGTATGAAAAGAATACACGAAATTGCCTTTGCTAGAGGTTAATTGTCTCTCTTTTCTAGGCCCACCAACAAAATGTCACTGGCACACAGGACTTCCTCGTTGCAAGTGCTCACGCCAGAAACGGGCTCAGAGCTCCTATTCTCAGGAATCATTTTCATAAATAAAATAAAAAGCAAGTTCTCTTGTCAACTAGGTCAATCCTTAGATTAAGCATTCAGTTTTGAGTCAGAGTAAGGAAGGAAAAATTTTCGTGGCCAAGGTGATCTGCTTTCATTACATTGAAAAAAAAAAAAAAAAAAAAGCTATGTTTTTTCGAACACATATACATAAAAAATGGTACATACATCATGCCTTCACCTTTAATCATGGTGAGCTATGATATGCAATAATTATAGCCTACAGATAGCCAAATGAGACATCATTTCTAGAGAGAATTGGCAACAAAGACAGCTCATGAAAAATTTTTCCTTTTTTTTCTTTAATTTTAATTAAATTTCACATCAGAGTTTGGCTGGTTCCATGAGAAATGTCAACCCATTGCAACCCTCTTCCTTTTTCCAGGTTAAGACCAATGGTATCTAACACAAGTTCTGTCTTCAGATTTCAATCACCTAACAAAATCCAATCTCTTGTCTTGAAGATTATAATAATGGCCACATGACGTACCTACTAGTTTATTGCTTTGCCACTGTGACTAT
Organism: Rhizophora mangle; assembly: GCA_037832345.1. NCBI lineage: Eukaryota > Viridiplantae > Streptophyta > Magnoliopsida > Malpighiales > Rhizophoraceae > Rhizophora > Rhizophora mangle. Next base: position 3,525,496 of record JBAPLJ010001938.1, on the reverse strand, counting down.
TTGTAATTTAGCTGATTTTAATATTGCTTACTTTAAATCCTCAACCATAATCGAGGTTGTTTTGCAGGGATTTTTATAGGAATTCGTTTTCAGTGAAACCGACGCTTTGAATTATTAATGCATTTCCAGTTCCAATAATAAAAGAAGAATAATGGATAAAGCTTACAAAGCTGTGATTCATCTTTGTCGCTGTCCATGCTAGGCATGTTCTTCCAAGGTTTCTTTTGATGCAAAATACATTTAATTTTTTTTAATCCTAAAATAAAATATAATCGACCATGGATTCTACCATCTCTTTCACGTAACTTCCTAATACAATAATGTATAAAATTATATTAAACTAACCGTCTCCAAAATTACAACCGCGGAATTCCTAGTAAAGTATTCAAGTGGGGTTTCAATTGAACATGACCCATGTGGGTTGATTAGCATATGTCCCATCACTAATCTTAAAGAACAACGTATTCAATTAACTATGAACAAGAAGCTGTATCCCAAGAACGCGAAAGTCCCCAACTCAAAGCGTATAATATTGATATTCATTAGGAAGGAAAGGAGAATGATGCGTGGTGATGCGTTATGTGTTTGCTGGTTTTACATGCATGAGAAGGAAACTTTGCAGACATGGCTTGACAAAATCAAACAGAACAATGTTAAATAACTGGTATGATTGCTAGAAACCTTCAAGACATGCTAATATTGGGTGTATTTGTATAATGGTGCCTTTTGCTACATGTGCAGACCTCTAAGGTTACCTTTCTAAAGTAGCAGAATTCACTTTGAGTTTCAGAATCAATGGCACTACCTCAGAGAATGCAATGATCCTAGATGAAGATTTATGGGAAACAGAGTATCCTGTGATCCACTTGAAAGAAGTGCTAAACCAATAAAACCTACATGGGGACCTTACTGCCATCAAGAAGTCTATACAATCTATCCCCAACATATGCAACCTAATAAAATTCTCCGGCCAAGCCAACAATCCAAGATTTACGGATGGTATAGGATAAGATAGCACTTAAATCCTATGCATTTTGTGGACAACATTCAAATAGCAGAAATGAAAGACAAGAGTAATGAAATTCTAGCCTGCACTACTACCGTAACTGGACTATTCTATGTTATAATCAATTGATTTAAATAGGTTGCAGAATAGAAGAAATTGACATCTGTGACCAAACAACAGTGTGAAAAACAGCAATAGATAGTTGGTAAACTCTATGGAAATTCTTAACAAAGCTAATATTGCACAAGAAATTAGCACAAGACCTAACTCAAGATGCAGAAAAAGGTTTACAGAATGGAGACAAACGATGAGTTATAATTCACGAGTAAATCCATTAGATATCTCATTCCTTGCCAAGTTTTATACTGCCGATTTATCATAAAAGTTTCAACACCAAATCTTTGGGGAATGGCCTGCATATTGTTAACCTGTCATATGAGCTACATGCAATTCCATCAACCATCATCATGTTGACTGCGCTCCCCCCTATTCAGTTATCCAACTCATGGAGGGAACTATAATGAGAACAGGAAGTCCAAGACAAAAATAGGCTACACTAACACATAAGCAACAAAATTTATATTCTATCATTTCGCATGCATTAACTTATTTTTTGGCATCAACAGTAAAGATGACAAGAGGAAAACAAAGAGGAGTTGGACTCTGTATGTCAAAGTCACATTCCCTGGGAAGATTATTCACCTACACTGCAACAGAGAACGAAGGTAATTTCTTTTTCATTTATAGTTATCAAGACAACAGATTATTATTACCTTAACAGGCATCAAGCGTGTCATGTTACCGCAAATGACCCTCAAACACCATATCAGCAATATCCATTTTCCAAAAACAACAAAAGCCCCTACTAGAATTTCCAGTTAGATGTTTTGTTATACTGGAACTAGATTAACAAGAAGCAGGGGAGACTCACAAGCTAGACAATTCATATTAAGTCACAAAAGAGGTATCACCAACAATAGTTCTGCATTTATTGACACAATAACAACATTAGCTTAAATTGGAACCTCTAACAGACTGTGAGTTGATAAAAACCAACCTCCCTGCTAGTTGAATAGCCTGTCCTCAGCACCTCCAAGCAGAGGCTGAGATAAGCTCACGACGCTGCCAACAAAGAACAAGCAAAGCCTGGCGCTTCTCCACATGAAATCCCTTAACTGGTGTCCTTTTCACCACACAATCTGCCTGAGTTTCGGTGAAGTTGCTGAAAGTTATAGGTGAAAACCCGGCAGAGGCAAAGATTGTCTTCCAGTTTGGCATTTTGTCTGGTGCACGGAGACGCCCTAACACTGTGCTTTCAATCTTAGGCTGTAGTAGGAACCTCTCAATCTTGTTGACAGTGTCAGCAGCCACATTAACAGCATCCAGTGACTCCAATAGGTATATATACGATTGAAGGGCATGAAGGACATGCTGTGGAAAAGGAAGATCACTTCTATCACTCCCTCTGTCCAAAGAAACTACAATCTTTGGGCTAAGCTGCTTTAAAAAGCGTAGCAAGGAAGGCAATGCAGATAGTTGATTGGAACAGGACCAAATAGGAAAATTCACTGCTACAGCCTCATTTTCATTTGGATGGAAAAAGGGAAGGGAATAGCAATTTTGCTCCAATGAATCAAAGTTAACAACATCGAGTTCAAAACTCATGCCAATTTCATTAGCAAATTGGGTTAAGTTCTCACGCATAAGACTGAGCTCGACAGGATGGAGAGTTGTAGGAGAGGCAAAGGCAGTGATTTTCAATGCAGGTGCACAGCCATTCCGTGGAAGCTCCTGCATAAAAGAAGCCCATTGAACACCAAACCCAATATCGAAGTCGATTATATGAATTCTACTAGCATCAACAAGGGCTTCAAGCAGGGCCTGATTGCCAGTGAAGTTAACAAATTGGATAAGTGGAGAAACTTCAGAGAAGACTTTGTAAGCACCCATTTTGAAGATTACATCAAACGGGGACGGGCTTCTTGGCAGCAGAGCGGTGACGGGGTTATTATTCATAAGCAGAAGCAGTTGCAGAGCCTCCTTAAAGTAGAAAGCTGCCCTGTGGATAGGCTTACCAATTGGGGAGAGCTGATGATTGAGCCGCGCCAATATCCCTTGCGCGTGTGAGAAATTCCCAGTCCCTACCAGCTCTGCTGCCTTGTAGAGTTGGTCCAGCAACGTATGTTGTGGTTGCTGATGCTGCTGTTGCAGATGCTGTTGGGCTCCTATTTCTTCCTTCTTTGCCACCATTGGCTTCTGTTGAAGATTTTGATGAAGCAACTGCACTCCCTGTGGAAAACCCAGAAGCGGTCGTTGGTTTTGATGATGTTTAGGCATCATATGAAATATTGAATCAATGCCACCAGAATTGCGGCGCTTAGGTTGGGGCTGAAGGAAATTATTTTCTGGTGGATGAATTGATAATGGAAACAAAAAGTCGGAATTTAGAGGGTGCAGATATTGAGACTGCTGCTGCTGGTGGCTCACCAACAGCGGCGGATTCAGAATTTGCGGCTTCTCCTCTTGAATTTCATTGTGTTGGTGCTGGTTATGGTAACCAACACCGGGAGACAGAGAAACTGAAACAGAAACGTCGTTGGCTGGAGAACCGAAGTTTGGATTTTGAATGCTAAAATTGTTGCTGCCGCTGTTATTGTTGCCCACTACAACACTTCTGCAATTAACCAACCCCGAAGAAGAGCTGGGAGTGACTAAACCAGACCCAACCTTTCCACTCCCATTATTGCTAACAAATCCAGAACAAGGAAAAGCAGTCAAATTGTTACCAATATTGGAAACTCCGCCTATAATTCCACTCAAGGGCTCAAAGCCAGGTCCCTGATCAACAATCCCCAACCCACCAGCACCATTTCCATCAAAGTCCAGCGGATTGTGTCCAGTCGGCAAAAGCTGCTTCAGGCCAAATGCCGAGTCATCCACCTCCCCAGAGATCCACCTCAAGAGGGATTGTTCCTGGCTCGATTCTGATAGCATATTCTCCCAATCATCCAGCACAAGACCGCATCTTTCTCCCCCGGAGACAATCTCTAATCCACTTGGGATTGGCTGCAACTCTGTGGCCCACTCATCTTTTCTTTCAGGATTCACCACTTTTCCAGCAGCCGTGGGCGTGGTGGTGTTTTTGTCAATGGGATTCCCGCCGCCGCCGCCGCCACCGCCGTTGAAGGAGGAGGAGAGGGTTGAAGCTGATGTGGGTGGGCTGGGAGTTCTTCTCATATGAAGAACTGAGGTGGGTTCTGTGCTTGCAAAGCTGTTGACTTCCTGTTGTTTAACTTTCCAAGTTTCTTGCTGAGAGCGACTCGAAGCAAAACCAGCAATATCTACGTCCCCTTCCCCTGCAAACGAAAGGGTATATCCTTCATAGAAGCCAAGAAACTAATTTTTGGGGAAGATCAAGAAAAGAGGAGAATTCTTTCTTGAGATAGCTCAGATTTAGAAAAAGAATTGCACTTTCTTCTTCCTCATCTCAGATTTTAAAACCACCATCCCTTCTTGCATGCTATGAATCTCTGTTTACAATTCGAACAAAAGAGACCCACTTCAAAAAGACAGCTTCTTTGACAGCTCCTGACACAGTTTCTTCTCTTTCTCTTGAGCTCCATGTTAAAGTCACTTACTTTTCTTCTCTTCAACTCCTTTTCAGCTACATCTCTCTCCAGCCGGCTTTTTTTTTTTATTATTATTTTTTTTACCTTTTTCCACCCCACCCTCTCTCTCTTTTTCTCCCTCTGCGTAGTCCTTTTAGTATAGAGTCGATGGACGGATACGTAGCGGTGGCTGTTCTCTGTTTTTCTCTTCTTCTACCCTTGCGTCGTGGCAGTAGTCCGTACCATTCTCTGTCTTGCCATGGATGCGTGCATCATAAAAAAGCTAAATAAAATGCCCCTCTAGACGTATAGATTAGACCTGTGAATTAAACGTAGACTTGTTTGATTATATTTTAATAATTAATTATAATTAATTTATTATTTATAAAAAAAATATTAATTAAATAATTATTTATTCAATAATAAATTAATTACATTTAACTTTAAAATTTAATGATATAAATAAACATTCGAATCCACGTTCACATACGTAAATCTGTTTTTTTTTTTTAAAAAAGATAATAATATGATAATAATAAAAAATATAATAATTATAATTCATTTAATTTATAAATAATTAAATTAAATTAAATTAAAAATTTATTATAATCTTTTGATATTATTTTAATATTATTTATATATATGATGAGTCAGTAGTACCCTTCTGCTTTATCACTTTAATTCTGCATCCTCTCTCTGGGTTCTGCCACCCTCTAAAGTAGAAACACTGTAGACTTTCCTGTCTTGAAAAACAAAGACAAAAATATAGAAGTAAAAATTAAAGCCTCGTTCATTGTGGATAGGAATTTCTGTTTTCTTGCTATTTTTAAGAAAAAAATAAAAAACTTGTCTTACTGTTATTTTTATTTTTCATTTTTTAAAATTAAAAAAATTTTAAAAAAATAAAAAAATAAAAAATCTCAAAAATAATATTTTTTTGTCCTTTAATTTTTTTTCACTATTTTAATTTATTCAATCCTTTTACGACTAATTTCTTTATTTTTTCTTTTTATCTATTCTCGTTTTAATTAGCATTCTGTTTTTTTTTTCTATTTTTCTCTTTTTTTTTCTCACTTTTTACTATTTTCCTAACTGTTATTCTTTTTATCAATTTTCTCTTTATCCTCTCTATATTCTTTCTCTCTCTCAATAAAAATCTTGTTAAGAAAAAGCTATCTATCTTTTTTCTCTCTTAATAAAATTCTGGTTAAAAAGAAAAAAAAAATAATACTGTTAACAATAAACAATAAATAAAAAAATTATAACAAAAAATAAAAACAAATAATTGGCAACGAACCAAATTAGCCTTGACCAATCTACGGTATAGTCTCTTCCACAATTTGGTTTTCCTTTTGGTCAAATTATAATATCGTTGTGTAACGAATCAATGATGCAATTTAGGACAAAGCCTACGTGCGTTGCAAGCCTTAATAGCAATTACTCTCCTGGAAGCTTTTGCATTTGAAGGGTGAAACTTTGGATTTCAGGACCTGGCGATGAGTTCCAATCCTTAATAGCACCCCAATGAATGCCAACCCTAATTTGCATTATTTGTTTTCTCGTTGATTGCTTGTGTCAGGGGCTCATGTCTCGGTAGCCATTCTGCAACTTGCACCGTTTTTGCACCCTGCTCAGTCTTCAGCGCGTCGTTTTCATTTTCACCTTTCTCCCCGACCCCGCTGAAGTTTGCCATTGGACTTCAATTTCAGCTAGAAAAGTTAAAACCCCGCATGGCACGGAAATTTTTTTGTTTTTTTAAGCATCATGTTTTAGAATGTGCTGGACACCTCTTAAATTGGTCTATAAGCATTGCTGCATACTTATCTAACAAATGTTTGGATAAATTAAATGAAAAATAGGGATAATACACAAAGTCCAGTTGAAAAAACCAAAAAAAAAAAAAGATTTTGTGCTATTGAAAAAACAAATGTGCAATTAGTCCCACTTGTCTAACAATTACCCCCTTTGTATTATCATTTATGTGATAAAAATCTGTTTAAACTACAATGCCAACCTAATTTGTACGGAATAATTATCTATAAAAATATAAAATTTTATATTTTTAGACATATAAGTTTAAAATAAAATTATAATTAAAATTATGAATCAAAATATTTAAAAATTTATTATTATTTCATTTTAAATTTATAGAGAAAGAAGTTTGTGACCAGCAATCACCAACTACTACGAAAAAAAAGATGAAATTGATACTAATATTAAGAAAAAAAAATAATTTTGATATATGTTAAATTCTTAATTATATTTAAATATTAATAAATATTATAAATTAAATATTAATTTAATATTAAATATTAAATATTAAAAAAAAATTAAAAAAAAATATTAAAATTGACTAAATATTTTCCTGATCAAAAGACATCAATTAATTTTTTAAAATTTTAATAATATATACTTACATGGGAATATAGATAATAAAAAATTTTTAATTTAATTATCTTAAAAAAATAAATTAATTTAATTTAATATATTATATATAAAAAAATAAAAAATTTAAAATATATATATTATATTCATTAAAAAAAAAAAAAAAAAAAAAAAGCCACTTAGACTTTGAACGTTTTGCATCATATGATTGTGACCAAATTAAGGAGAGTCCTACTTCCGCATGGACTTAGAATGATAGATCCATATATCAATATATTATGAGATTTCATTCACTCGTATTTCACAAAAGTGAGGATTTTTCGTTTAGTCTAATAAAAGGCCAACGGGAGTGCAAAACCAGGGAGCTGGCCAGCCATGTCCACCGTCCCTTGGCATATCCAGAGAGACGTGCTGTCAACATTACCCCACCAAGTCCCTAACCCGTTTCAGATTGGTATCCAAGTCATGGAAAATAGCAATTGACGACATCTTCTCTGAGCAATCTTTTCGAGGCACCAATACTGAAATCCTTCTCTGAGCCCTTCTTGGCCCACAGCGACACAATTGTTCAATCGATCGACCATGAGACACTCTATTCAAGAGCTGTGACATCGTGCTTGCAACAACCCATATTCCAGTTTCGGTGGTTTTCGAGGGATTGGATTTCATCCCGGGGCCAATACGTGCTGTAGGTTCTTGCAATTGCCTCATATGTTTAGTCCCTATTTATTCAAACGATGTTATCTTACGGAACCCATTGACGCGAGTTTGCAAGAACCTAGGTCTTTTTGACATGACAGAAGTCATGTATTATATTGCCAATGTTGGCTATGATGCTTCCAGTGGTGACTACAAGGTGGGTTGTGCTCGTGGACTTCCATGCCTCCCCTCAAAGTTGGCGATGTAAGGTCTATTCTATGAATAACGATTCCCACGAACTTCCTGATCGTTACACCTTACAATTTTTATCAATTGGAAACAACTACTCAAACCTTTCTGAATGGTTTCCTTCACTGGATTATAAGGAAAAAAATTGAATAGATCCCTCTACGCCACGGTAATTCTAGCTTTTGATTTAGCGGAGGAGAAGTTTTGGGAAATTCAACTGCCAGACTGCATGGCGCGAAGGTGAATGATTACTTCTCCTGCTTTCCCCATGTTTCTTTGGCAATTTTGGATGGAAAACTCTGCTTGTGCTACCGAGACGACAACGACAAAATTGATGATAATGATAAAGATTTGTGGGTCATGAAGGAATATGGCGTAAAGGAATCTTGGGTGCCATGGATCTCAGAGGCTGACGTTCCCACTTTCAGGCCTCTTTGCGCGTCCCGGGAAGAAAAAATGTAGCATTAGTTAATGAAAATAAATTGATGACACATGATCCTGTACAAAGGAAGCTTCAGGAGAAAAAGCCTCGGAATACTGTGGTGGCCTTTGGAATTGTGTACAGACAGTGTCATATTTCACCCAACGCACTTGGGAGTTCATCTTCACCAACCGAAAAGGGAATGATTGATTATAATTTAGAGACAGCAAGGTGAGCCATCATTGTTACGCTTGATGTGGGGTTCTTCTTGGATTGTCAATTTTATTCTTTAATCGAGCGTTGAATTTCAGCTTTTGGTTGCTTTTTAGATTTCCTTTTTGTTGCTGCGGGAATTAATGCTGTGGACGCGTCTCACATCGCTTCCCAAGTTCATTCCATTTTCTCGATGCACTTAAATGCATTTTAGTTTGCTCATTATGTACGGAGGTCTTGCTTTCTTTTATTTTTTATTTTTTTTATTTTTGGCTCAGATAACTGTTTAAAAATAACTAGATGTTTGACATCATTGTGGGTTCGATTTTCAAATTAACCGTACTACAAATCAGCTTTTCCGAAACTCAGAAATAGTTTTCTGGCAAAACCATGCGTGTCCAGATTGGCTCACCTTTGACACTGGATTCTGGGCCACATAGTTCAAATTCTCACAGAAAACAAATTATAAAAAAGTATCATTTGTTTTGTTTTGGGGCAGCCCTGTTGCTAAGGTTAATATCAATCGGCGACAATGGATCTTCTTAGTCTGCCAAGCGGTAGGCTCCATTGGAACCAAGATTTTCAAAATTAAATTAGATTGGTTAATTGATCTCATTTAATTTATTTTTTTAAAAATTATTTAATATAAAAATTAATAAATTAATTATAATTTTTTTAATTTACTTAATTTCAAAATTTTGTAAAATATTAAAAATATATTTTTTAATTTTTTACAAATTATAAATCATAAAATTAAAAAATATATATTTTTATGATATATTTATTTATATTTTAACAAAAATAAATAAAATTATATATTATATTATAATTATATTTTTAAATTTAAATTATTTTAATTTTAAAAATATATCATATTAATTAAATTTTTAATTTTATTATATATAAATTATAAAAATATATATAATTAAATTATTCACATATTATATTATAATATTATAATATTATATATATATATATTAATTACTAATTTTATTAATTTAATTTTAATTAATCAGTTAAACTATTTAAATTTTAAATCTTTAGATTTTTTTTATTTAATAAATGATTGAACTAAAATGTAACTGATTTTTAAAGATTTTTTAAAATTGCTTTCGGCCAAAGAAGTGTGCAAATTAATTGCGTAGCAACAAAATGGAGTGAAATAGCACCATGACATTCAAAATTCTTATATTTGAATTGAAATTTTATTTTCGGATCCCATAGAACAATAAAAAAAAAAAAAAAAAAAAAAAAAAGGTCAACGTGATTGCATAACACAAAGAGCGAGCCAGCCATGTCCACAGTCCCTTCCGATATCTCGAGAGACATGCTGTCAAGAGTACCCACCAAGTCCCTGCCCGGTTTCCTTCAAACGTTGGCAGAGCATAATTGACGACATCCTCTCCGAGGAGTCATGTATAGGCACCACCAATACGAGAATCCCTCTCTGGCCCATCTCGGACCAGCCCATCAGCCAAGACCAAAGTGTTAAGTTGCTCGACCATGAAACACTAATCAGGTGTTCTGATCGAGAGAACATCTTTCTCTTTCACCGTAGGCGATACAAATGTCTGTTCTCTGGAATACGACACATGGAGGACTTTGAATTTTAGAGAAAGTCCTCCTCTTACTTTTACTTGTCATGCATTGGAACCATCTGGACAAATCCTTCTGAATGGATCCCTACATTGAATTGTAAGAAGAGAATTGGAATGGGGTTGAAGCCGAAGACGCCGTTTACACCACGGTAATTCTAGCTTTTGATTTAGCAAGAGGAAAAGTTCCGGGAAATTCCCTACGTGCATTTGACAATTTTGGATGGACAACTCTGCTTGTACGGCAGAGACGCCGAAAACGTTGAAAATAGTAATAATACTGCCATAGAGTCGTGGGTCATGAAAGAATATGGGCTTGAAGGAATCTTGGGTGTCTTTGATCACAGGGAATAATGTTCCCAATTTCAAGCCCCTTTGCATTTCCCGGGAGGAAAGAAAAAAAATTGTAGCACTAGTTACTGATAACAAATCCCATACGAAGGAAGCTTCGGAGGATAAAGTCTCCGGAAAGTATGGGGACTTTTGGAATTGTGTATGGAAAGAGACTCCTATTTCAACTAATTTTCTGAGGAGCTCATCTCACGTGGGCAAAAAGTTAAAAGATTGATAAGAATTTTGAGGCAACATGCTGGGTCATCATCATTCATGGGAAGTACGGTTTAGGTGATGTGGGTTCTCATTCATTGATAAAATTTTTGTGCTCATTCACGGGCAATTGTTATATATATATATATATATATATATATATATATATATATATATATATATATATATTATTTATTTATAGATAATATAACACATATATTTTTTTATATTATATAAATTTATTTTATTATTTTTTTATTCAAATTAAACCCATCAATTTTTTTTTTTACTCACATTTAAAATTTAAGTTAATTTTACTTACATTTTAAAGTAAATCGAATTAAAAATTTCTTACTTTTTTTAAATAAAACTTTTAGAGAACCTCTTTGATTTCAGCTTTTGGTTGTTTTTAGATCGCCTCCTTGATGCACTTGTTACTCTTAAGTTGGATTATTATGTACTGTTTCACTTCCTAAATTCTTGGTGTAATGTTGGGTTGAGACGAATGTATAGGATTACTAGCTGTTTAACGTTATTTTTTGGGTTCAAGAATCAGCTAATCTGAGACTATAAAATGTTTCGGGCCTAATGTGAGTACAATTTAAAAAAGTGAATCCCCTAAGCCCATTGAATATATCTGCAATTATATTCTCGATCAAGATTTTATGTCTATAATCAAACGGGCTTAAGCATTTGACCTTGCAACTTTGCATTGGCCCTGCTGGCAAAATAACTAAATTGCTTTTTGCTTTCTCTTCCCCTTGTTACCTTACCAAACATTTTTCAGTTCACCAGGTAATGATGGACAAACCCGGAAGAGAAGATTATGGTTTGCACAAGCAGTGAAACGTCCAATAGGAAGATACCGGCCACCAATTCAATGTATTCATATTTGGTAATCCTATTTCAATATGGACTTTGAATGTTTTGCTTCATAAAATTGTAGCCCGATTCAGGTGACTTTCTACTTGGACATGGACTTTGAATAACTGTTCCATGGCGTGATGATTATATAATCGGGATTTCGTTCACTCATATACCTTATAAACGTGAGGCTTCGTCAATTTCGTTTCTCCAACAAAAGGCTAGCCATGTGCACCGTCCCTTCCGATATGGCGAGAGACATGCTTTTAAGAGTGCCCATCAAGTCCCTATCCCGTTTCAGATTGGTATCCAAATCATGGCAAAACATGATTGATGATGATGTTCTCTCCAAGCAGTCTTCTCTGGTCACCAATACTAGAATCCTCCTCTGGCCCTTCTCAAGCGGGACCGTCAGCCACGACGAAAGTGTTCAATTAATCAACCATGAAACACTAATCGAGGGACGTTGTGCAATAAACCATGTTCCAGTGACACAGATTTTCAGGCAGTGTGGCTCCAGCGAGTCCGAGGGGTACGGAATACAAGCGGTAGGTTCTTGCCTTGGCCTCATATGTCTAAGTCACTAATTCAAACGATATTATATTCTGGAACCCATTGACTCGAGTTTACAAGAAAATAGCTCGTTTTGACAAGACAAGTGACACATGCTATCGTGTCTATTTTGGGTACGATGTTCCAAGTGGTGACTGCAAGGTGTTCATAATCGAGAACTTACTACGCTACAGTAAACGATATAAGGTCTATTCACTAAAATACCGCACATGGAGGACCTTGAATTCTCAAAAAATTCCTTGTTTTTTTTTACTGCTTTCGTTCATTGGAACTATCTACGCAAATCCTTCTGAATGGATCCCTACACTGGATTGTGAGAAAAGAAATGGATGGGGTTGAAGCTGAAGATCCCATCTATACCACGGTAATTCTAGCTTTTGATTTAGCAGAGGAAAAGTTTTGGGATATTCCTTTACCAGACTTCGTGACATGGAACGATAACAGACGCTTCATTTGCTTCCCCTATGTGTCTTTGGCAATTTTGGATGGACAACTGGGCTTGTTCGGCAGAGACGATAACAGAATCGACAATGTTAATGATACAGAGTTGTGGATCATGAAAGAGTACGGCTTAAAGGAATCTTGGGTGCCTTGGATCTCAGTGACTAATGTTCCTGTTTTAAGGCCCCTTTTGCATGTCCCGGGAGAAGAAAATTGTAGCACTAGTTGATGAGAATGAGTTGGTGACTTACGATCCTATAAAAAGGAAGCTTAGGAAGATAAAGTCTCGAGAAAGTGTGGGGTCCTTTGGAATTGTATATGAAGAGAGCCTCATTTCACCCAAGTTACTTGCGAGTTCATCATCGCAGGCTAAAAGGAGAAAGATTGAATAGAATTTGGATGCAACAAGCTTCGGCCAACATTCATTTGGAAACAATTAAGATTTTAAGCAATGCTGGTTCTTCCTGGATTGTCAATCCTGCTCTTTAATTGAAGATTTAATTTCAGCTTTTTGTTGTTTCTAGATCGTCTTTTTGATGCACTTTGTTATTTTGAAGCTTGCTTAATAGATTGGTACCAGCCACTGCCACCCCTTTTTGTTAATTTTCTGGAAAAAAAAAATAATAATAATAACTAGCAGACTTCGAAAATAGAGAAATGTGTAGCATTGGCACTACCATACATGACCGTGCAAGGCTGCAACATTGTTTTTTTTTTTTTTTTTTTTCCCTTTTATCAATCGACTTAATCGTATAATGACGCGGTTAAAAAAAAAATTCTGTCAGAAATCTCAAAACATTTGTTATCTATTTTGATTTTTTCTTCAAAATAATTCTATTTTTGTGGTATCCAATTGACTATTGATTATAGAGACTTTCATCCGTTGAATAAATAACAAATAGCTCTATTGATCTTCGTGGGAAAAAAAATGTGATTTTCTAATAAAAAAAAAGCGAAAAATAGCAATTTGGGAATTTTCAAAATGTATATTACAAATCTATTATCTTTATATATATAAGATATTGAGGTGTTTAGAGATTTTGTTTATTATAAAGTATATACAGATCGTAAGAGAAAAAGAAAACTAACATATGCTGTCCATGTAAGAATTAGAGAATATAGAGAAAACTGTTGAGAAAAAAACACAATAAACAGAGTTGTCTTAATATAAGATGTCTATATTATTGATGTACTTTTCAATTAATAAAACTGAGTATTATTATAATATAATTTCATAAAATTTGTATAATTGTGGGATTACAATTAATTGCTTGTTAATAGTAATATTAGGGCTGATTGTGCTCTGAAATGTAGTTGTCTACTCTCATATTTCTGAGTTAGATTACCACTCCAACCAAGAAAACAAAAAGGAAGGAACAAAGATGACCGGCATACATGAGGGATGCTTATGGTTTCATTTATTGAAAAAGAGACCATGTTGGAGGGAGGAAGCACCCCTTGAGGAGCGGTGGAGAGGGGCCGGTAAGTAATGGAACGGTAGTGATGGAAGTTCGAGCAGAGGCTCCGGGACCCGTCCCGCCATATTCCAATAAGCTACTGTCCACTGGACAAAGAAACAAAAAGCTACCATCCACAAGCGTTACAAAAATGCCAAAATATACCTTAAATTAAAGCTCCATCAAACTGAAAATCTGAACATCATTAAGTCTTTCATATCGCAATTCCCAAGATATGTTAAAGTCGAAGCACCAGAGAAAAAAAAAAAAAAGAAAAGAAAAAAGGAAAAAGAAAGAAAAGAAAAGGCCTAAAAGCCTCTCAAGTTACAAAAAGAATGTGTGTCAATGGTAACACGGGTTACCACATGATCCACATTGTTCTTCAGCAGTCGCACATACATCACCTGACCTAATGAAATTTTCTAATTCTAGGAAGCTAAATGAGAAATGCTTCAGGTTCCGCTCTTTAGTTTCATTTCTCTTCACTATTCTTTGAAAGGTGACAGAAATGAAATAAGAGGAAAATAAGGCTAGAGGCCTACAGGGAACAGCTGCTCATGTCCTCTTCACGAGATAACCCAAAAATATGCCAAGCAAGCCAACAAAGATAACAAACATGAATGAGACACCATGGTTTTTGTTGCCTTGACGTCTCAGGAGTTCCTGAAAATAATAGTCTCATAATGCAATTGATTCTCAGATTTTAGGGATCAGAAAACAAGAGGAAATGGTACATTAAGGATGTTCATATTGGCTCACAAAAAGTCTCTTCGATTTTATAGCTTATGGGTATTTCACCCTGCCCGTGTAGTAGCTAATAAGATTGCCTACTCAGTGAATTATTTGATTGAAGGGAACAACCACTTCAAAAACTAAAAATCATGCATATCTAAATCCAGAAGGCCTGCCATAAATCATAATCTGTTAACTGAAATCACACATCAATGACTCACCAATTCCTGACAAAGCTTGTTATTTTGCTGAATTGCATTATTCTTTTCCTCGGTCAGCTTTGAAATAAGAGATATTGCCTGCAAGTATTCCATGTATATTGATGGCAAGTAAATCATCAGCTCAATGAAAACACACGGTTTGTTAACATTATTGCTTGTGAGACAATTACAGCAAAGCATTTCAATGGAAAGTATACGTGTACACCAATGGCAAGTAAATCACATGCTTGATCAAAACACACATTTTGCCACCAATACAATTACAGTAAAGCATGTTATATTCAACATTAAATGGAAAATTAAACCACATACAACATAAATGTGACAGGAAGCTACAGAGTGGGGCAGCGAACAAATGCTTAAAAAGGCAGAAAAGAACTCAAACAAAGTCTTTTGGAATAGCAGGGAGTGATAAGGCAGCTGCAACCCCATGGAAAGAACGACATATATATTGTCATACCCATAATTATGCTTAGCCATGCAGGCTTCAAAGCACAAACTATCATAATTTGAATATCAAGAGATGTAAGCATATGGATACTATGTTACAAAGAAAAATTATGGGGAAATGTAAGCTAATTCTATTGAAGAACAAAAATTCCCTTGACACTGCATCAAATTGTGCAAAAAAATACTAGAGTGAAAGTAACACTGGGTTATAATTCCATTAACCAATCAACTCAAATCAGCTAAATATGATTTGCTAACTTCAAACAACAAAAATCGGTGCCTTTCGGTAAAGCGCCTGCCCTTTCACAGGTAAGGCACATTCAGTAGATGTCATTTAGAAGATCAGCAACTCTATATGCTGCTGCCTATAATAATCATGGGCACATGCCCATATGCTAGGCTCACTCTTAGAGTCATTCTGAGATAGATGTATCAGTTGCCAGTGAGCTAGTTACATGGGTCAGTGACAACAAAAATTGTTGGAGAAGCCTTAACTAAATTTAGCAATATCTCAGATGAAGATCTTGCACCAGCATAACCTCCCTCTTCTTAGAAGCCAAGTATTTTTATAGTCTGTTTTGCTATGAGATGATGACAAACATCATCGCACATCTCAAAGAGTTGAATGATGCGCAAAAAGACGAAAACTATTACTTATGTGGACTTTTGCAAAGCATGCTCACAATGAAGGTTGTCAATCTCAATGAAGATAAACTTCAAAAGTGGTGAACATTCTTGAAACTGGTGAATCTTTGTGACCTCACTGTCAACTCAAAACCTATGAGAAGATTTCATATGCATCATACTGTGTACTCTCCTGAGGGCTACAGACTGGGTTGCTATGCATCTTTTGTTTTGCACATCATTAGATTAGAGTCTTAATTAGAAATAACTAGTTAAAGGGTTCATAACAACAATTTTGAGACCAGGAAAAGCATAAAGTAACTTAATCATAAAATGATGGAATCAAAATTTTCCATGATGCTCAAAATGATTTTCCACTTTTGTAGATGCCAGAATCTTAAATTAACCCTAGAGACAGGTTAGGGATATCAATGATAGAGAAAGACATTGTAAAACAGAAACATTTTCGAGACCAACTCGCATGAGGGTATGCTTGAACTCAGATTATCAAGTTTCTCTGGTTTCCAGCTAATGAATCAATGAAAAACATACATAGACCATTGCTGGAAACCAAATGTAGACCTAGTGTCCATCTAAGGATGCTTCCAAAGTTATGCATAGCCCAAATATGTAGTAGGTGCATCCTCTAACCTAACCCTTCTTCAGTCCAAGTACTAGATGCTCAGTTTTCCTTAGAGAATGGCTTACTGTTATTTATCTTTGGTTACAAAAATAAAACATATAAGATAAAACTCTGCATATAAAGAAATCTTATTGCCAAGGTTATGCAAACCAAGTGCAAAGTTGCTATACAAGGTAAAAAACACTATAAATTTGACCAGGCAAAGAAATGAAGATTTATGTTACCTCCACTGTTTTTTGGGGGTCAAGCTGTTCACCAAATGTCCTCACAGACTGCATTCATCAACACAAATGCATGCCATCACTGAATTATGGGCTATAAGGAAGTTGAAAATTTTTGAAAGCCACATTTTTTTTGGTTGGCTGCTGGTGGGCGCAGAGAAGTGAAAAAGAAAGAAGGATCACTTGATAGAACTCACACTGAGGAAGTCATTGCCATTCAAATTCCCATTTTCTAATACAGAAACCCCACTGGGAGAAGACCCCTCCTCAGACACTTCTGGAACAGGAGAAGGAGGTTTAAGTGGAGATACATAGACCACTCTCAATTTGCACTCCTCAACAAGATGTCCTGTTTCCTTGTTGAACTAAACAAAGCCAACTTCCATGAGTAATAACACACTTATTCAAATGCAAATGTAAACAAAACCCAACACTTGTAATTACCATTTCTGCAGTGATATCCTTAGCAGTTACACCATCATTTGCCTTTACACTCTGAAGCAAAAACTTGTCCTTGCATTGCATGTCAGCAGGAGCCTCCTTTTGCGCTTGCATTGTCACTGAATCAATGCCAAAGTTTCAACATCAAACTAATACCACAAATCAAATAAAAAAAAAAAATACAACAAATTCTACCAAAAATAATTTCCAAAAAAAAAAAAAGGAAAACCTGTAACATCACACATAGAACGGGGCAACACAACCCCAGCATTTGGTCTAACACAATACTTCTTCGGATTCGTGGTTTTGACCTAAAACACAAAATAATAGCAATTAGAAAATTGAACATAAAACACCCATTCCAAATTCACGTTATCATTTTGCACCAAATTTTCCTCCTAATTCAACACCCAAATAAAAAAAAGGGGGGGGGGGGGGGGGAATATTATCATCCATTTTCTTTTATAAATTCCCACCATCCAAACAGGAAATCAATGCATCTCATTCAAATAACACAGACAAACAAACTTTTGATGCTCACACACGTACACGCACAACATCTAATATAGAAGTGCGGAATGATAATTACCTTGAAAGCCACATAATTATCGGTTTTATTCGACAATTGTAAAGAACAGGAGATCTGCTTCTTCAATTCAACTAATCAAATCCAATAACCAAAAAAAAAAAAAAAAAAAGCAATTATTAAATCAAGAAAATCCTTACAAAAATAAAAAATAAAAGAAAAAAGAAAGAAAAGAAAGAGATCCACTGGGCTGACATGGAAATTTGAGCTCTTGAGGTTCGATGCTGATAAGCTCTCCTGTGCTCATCTCGAAGCTTTCTGGATATTTAACCACAACCCACAAAAGAAAGAAAAAAAAACAAAAAAACAAAAACAAAAAGGCCGCAATCGATCGGAAAACCAAGGAGACGAATCCGGTGAAGAGACTTACGATGAGAGAGAGTTGGCAGCGAGAGTTGGCTATGACTTACGTTTGTGAATTTTAAAGTGCTTTTCCCTTTTTTTTTTTTTTTGGTTGTATGGAGGAAAAAAAAAAAAAAGTAAGTTATAAAAGATCAGTTATAATCATTTTGGGGACAACGTGGCATTAAAAAAAATGAATTAAAGTCAATTAAAAATAAGAGATAATTATTACAAACTGAATCCAACATAATTAAAATTTCCTGATTTTTATGAATTATGTTAAGTGAAAAATTAAAATTTTTAAAAAAATTCATCTTGTTCCCAATTTATAGAATTTCTCTCCATTAAAAATATTTTCTATGTAAGCTTGACCAGAAAAGTTAAAAGATTGACTTGTGATATGGATTATTACCCCGATCCCAAATGCCATATTTGTTATTTTCTACTAATGTACGGTCCCCGTGCTCCTAAATAATCCTGTCCTAAAAAATTCTATTGCCTTTCTTGTCTGGCCAAAGTTGAGTGGTTTTAAGGAAAAGGGTGTGCCTTTTTTTTTTTTTTTACTGGGATAATTTAAATCAATATTCGTTCAATTATCAGTCACAGCTGGATTGCAACTTCCAACTGCTTCTGTTGCCTACAAATTCTTTCGTGTCTTGCCTCTCTGTTAAGCAATCTATTAATCTACATTGTAATTTTTAGTTAAAACAACAGTAAACCTACCATAATCCTGTATATATATATAGAGTACAACGCCTAACAGCCCCATTTAAAAAGGAAAACTTCAAAGAGCATTTGCAAGCATTGCGTTGTGAAATGGCACGACCATTAAGCAAACCAATTCTTTATTTATGAAAGGGAAAACATTTGAAGCCAATTTTAAAAGAAAAAAAAAAAAGAAACAGAGATAGAAAAAAATAAAGAAAACAGGTCGGGAGCACAAGGGTTACCTAAAAAATTGAACAAACCTGGACTAAAAATTTGATTGGTTTCAATTTTTATTCAGCATAATTAAAATTTTCAATTTTATTTTAATATTTATTGTTCAGTTCAATTAATTGAAGCGTTCACAGCTCTATATGCATCAACTCAACTCTCAACGTTTGTATGTATAGTGACACATATATTAGCAAAACCATTAAAGGTTAAAGAAGAAGAAATTTAAATGTTTCCAATTGTCAAAAGTTGAAATTGACATTGACAGTAGAAGCCAATGCAATTTTTTTTTTCTGTAAACAGTGAAATCGATTTGCATTTAATTAAAGAAAATAATTATATAGACATGAGATAATATATATATATATATATATATATATATATATATATATATATATATTATTACCATAATTATTAATTAAATATTTTAATTTTAAAATAAATAATATAATTAATGATGTATAAAAAATACTTATTTACTAATTAAAATGGTTTAATTTAAATTTACACTTAAAACAGGTTAAATTAAACGCGTTTAATGAAATTCTTCAACCAAAAAATGTTGCAGTGAAAATTGCATTTTTTGACGCTTCAACGAATTGTGCTGGAGTCTTTTTTTTTTTTTTTTTTTTTTTTTTTAATTATTGCTTGTGGTTTCTTTTTCCCTTTTTAATTTTTCTGGTATGAGTATTGGGATAATGCAACCACTGAAATATGATGATTGAAATAAAAGAGATTAGTCACAGTCAGCATTTTGGGGAGGTGACGGATGCACAGACAAACGACAATTGTTTCAAGTTTCAGCCCTCGACTGCCGCCAACTTGATTTTATCCGGATCCTACAACGACAATGATGCAATCCCGACCATGATCGTCCATGGATCTGATTTTGACCCACACGAGGCTCGTCATACGGTCATCATAATATTATCCATTACGACCATCATATTGCTGTTGCCTAATGCTAACCTTTTTTTTTTTTTTTTTTTTTTTGTGACCAATTTAAGGAGGCAAGTTTCCCGCAAGATGGGAAGGACACAAAGCATAACCCAAAGCAACAATTGATTACATTTATATGATTTAAAAAAAAAAAAAAAAAAGGACGTAAGAATAAGGATCTACTATTGGTCCAACAGAAGAAGCAAATTGAAAATTTTTAAGTTTGAATTCTGTAGTTGGGCTTGGTCCAGCCCAAAGTGCGTGAGAGCCCAGCTTGAAATGTAAATCCAGATCAGCTATGATCCATCTTCTGGGCTAGTTTCCATCAATTCCAATTTTAATAAATAATAAGTGAACTTACTCCCCAATTTTATTTGAAAGAAAAGTGAATATATTATTATTATTATCATACAACAGTTCGTTCGCGTGCATGATCTTCAAGCCCATTTCGAGTACATAAAGATGAAAGTTTGGATCCAAAGCTTTAGGGAAACGATTTAAAACCAAGGTCCTCAAAAAGCCCATTTCCGGAGGCCAGATTAAGTATCTCTGATGTGCAAGTAATGAAATGTTACAGGAAAACCAACAAAAGTTTACCATGAAGAGATACCCTAGAAAACAGCCTTTTACCGTGGTTATTGCTTTAACCCTTTTTTTTTTTTTTTTTCTTGTTGAGAATGGAATAGAGACTTATAATTCTATTGTTATGAATATCTGTCACTCTCACATCAAAAAATCAAGTTCATCGAATAATTATTTTTTTTTTTTTGAAGCATCATTAAAGCCATTTTCTGGTCCAGTCAAATGTGCAGCCACAGACACATAATTGATCAAGGAATTAGGAAGCGGACAAGACAAGCAGGTAGGTTATTTAGATTGAATTAAAAACTGGGGCATGGTTTGATGACATAATGGGCCATCCTTTTTCGTTCGTTTGTGGGGAATGGCTCTCATTTCAACCTCCAAGTTGCTTAGTCCTTTGTTCTCAACAAGCCGTCAATTTTGAAATGCCACCGGCTCTGAAATCAAATCATTCAGTGGATGTTGGGAACGAGAAGAACAACTAGGTTGCCATGCCCCGACGGAGAAGACAAAGTGAGTCTGGTTTTGGTGAGGTTCCTGTTCTTATGCACCGTCCATCCACTCAAAATCGGCCAATAATTGGTCGATAATTGATACAGGAAAAAAAAAAAAATTAATGAGGGTCAATAATTGATACAAAAAGGAATAGAAAGTTGGGAAAACCAATTTGAGATGTTTTATAGAGTGGAAAACGTGTTGCAAACTTAGGAAACTTTTTGTTCTTGTATATTAAAAAGAAAGCCATTGATGATTTTTCAATTTGATTCTCTCTGTTTATAAGCTTTTTTCGTATTTAAAATTGCCTTTTTATATTCGGAGAACGAATTGCCTTATAAGAGAAGTCTACTAGGAAATGCACAAAAATTATTATAATTATTAATTATTATTTTTATTAGTATATATATTATAACGTTTTATTATTTTTATTCTCCGCCTACCTCTCCCGGCTGCCTAACATTTTAGGATCCGCAGATGGAAGCACACGTATGGGCTACAGAAAGTCACCAGCTGTGTCCACGCGGTCTGACACCAATCCTCTCCATACAGTTCCTCGAGGTTGAGACATTACGTCATTCCCTAATCCCAAGAAGTTCTGGCGGCGGCCCTGTCCTGTTTGGCACGTGTAATATACACTCCGTTTCTATTTTTCCGTGGATTGGCCTTGAAAATAAATAAATAATCACTTGGGCCGGTCTAACGCGCCACTTCTAGCCCTTGAGAGCGTGTTTAGAAGGATGGAAAAGGTGCTGTATAAAATTTCAAATTTTAATTTTACTAAAAATATAAAATTTGTAAAAATTAAAAAAAATTTATCGTGTAATTTGTGGTCTAATAATCTTTGACCTTTCACCGTGGCGAAAAAATAAAAAAGATGGAAAATGATGGAAGACGGAAAGTAGCAAAGAAAGCAACACTACCCTGTTGGGACGTTTTTTTTCTTTGACATGTGAATGAGAAATTTTTTTTCTTTTTTTACAATTTCTTTTCACTCATTTATTAATTCTTCTATTTTATTAATAAAAAGAAAATTTTATTTGTCTTAATTCTTTTTAATGACATTCATCAAATTTAATTTAAAGGCAAAATTAATAATATATATATAATGTAATATGAAGAAAAAATTTTAACAATTTTTATAAGAGAGATTCTCTTTCTTTGATTTTTTTATTATTCTCACTTTCCTTACATCTATTCTCTTTTCTCCATTCTAAGGGGTTCTCTTAAGTCTTACCTACTTTTAAAATTACTAATTGTTAATAATTTGTGGGGGCCAGTGGACCAATACTTGCAAAGCAAGCGTTCGCTTGTAAATATTATGTTATAAATTAACCTTTTCCTATGAATTCAATTTTTTTTTTTTTTTTTTTTTTTTAGATAGAATTCAAGGTTATTGCACTCTTAATCGACATCGAAGGAATTGTTCTTATCAAAAGAGGGTTTCCAAATCATCATTTTTGTTGTATTGTAATCAATATTTCACATTACGAAGCATGCTTTTTCAAAAATTATGGTAAGCATAAAAGTAAACATAATTACAAATTATTCACAACAATATCACATTATATTTGAAAGAAATAATTACAATTACTACATAAATTAACACTAAAATCCTAATTAGCTCGCTAAGGCAGGAGGCTCCAATGTCTAATCTTACCATCCTTATTCTAGAGCTCTACTACCCTTATTGTAGAGCTTCAATCAATAGTTTAATATACTTTTTAAAAATAAATAAATAAAATTACTAATTTTCATTAACAAAAGATTTTAATTTTAGAAAAATTTTATGAAGGACAACAAAAATTTAAAATTTGTGGAATTATTTTATAAATTATTAAGATCTATTTGAATTGGATAATAAGACACTCCAATGACCGAGGTTAGAGTACACCTTGAATTAGCCCATGTGTATGAAATACACAATGAATTTAGTTAATTGACAGCTTTTCTTTTTCTTTTTTTTTTTTTCCTTCAAATTTACTTTCCTTCTCCTCCTTCACAAAGGAAATCTAAACAATTATGGGAGATATTTTAAATTATGCACCCTGCTGCAGGGGCTACAATGCTCGAGTATGATTGGCCGAATAAAGTGACAGAAAAAGGAATGGTTCCCTTACAAGGAGTAGGTGGGACCAAAAAAGAGAAAAGTTGGGCTCACCCAACAGAAGCAGCCAAACCTCTCTTATTTTATCTAGTCCACGGCTCGATGCTAGACAGCTGGTTTGCATTTGATTACCAGTCCACCCAGTACAGCCAGCTCGAATCTCTTCGGCTGCTCTTCCCCCAAGGCCCCAGGGCACTCTAGCATTAATGTTCAAACTGGGTAAACAGCTTTGTCAATTCTGATCAAAGATTCCACAACTGAGTTGACGGGCAACACAACCACACACACACACACACACATAGAAAGCATTTTGAAAACATGAAAGGCTTATCTGAAGGATTTTTGGAAGTTTTTGATACCCTTTTAAATGAATTAATTAGATTGAGTTCATCTAAGATTAACTATCTAGCAAGAAGTATTTTGTATCTAACAATTTAAAGCTTTTCAAACTTCAAATTTTCACAGATTGTGAATATTTGAAAAGATTTTAGGTGAATCCTTCAATCTATTTTAACATTTAAAGTGTTGGTATCATTCGCACAAATTTAAATGGAGATTAATGTTGTGTTTTGGCCAAACCTTTTATTACATACGAAAAGCCAATAAAATTAAATAAATAAATTTAAAGGGTCTCTAGTGGCAGAAGCAAGCATAATGCACTGGGAGGGCTCGGTTCGTCAAAAGGGAAGAGTTATTGGCTCTTTTTGCAACTTTACGGGCACACACTTACTAGGTGTTCCATCTTATCCATCTCATTAGGTACGTATATTAAGAAATGTTTTTAAATAATGCTCAAATCAATCAGATCCGAGGCAACACATGGATGGATTGATTTTTCATTTCAAGTCATCGGGAAACCAAAAAAGCCGCAATGGGTCCAAAAATAAATAAAAATAAAAATAAAAATAAGGCCACAAGCACAAAACAAACACATATCGAAATTATATTGAAATTTTCTGTTTAGGCTCCTACGAACAAGCAAGGGTTGGCAAGCTTATTTTGACAATGGAAATGTTACGTGAATTGGGTTGACGCGTTAATTATATGTTTTCATTCTTAATGATTATAATTATATATTTAATAATGGTGATAATACAATATAAAGTGACATTAAATTTATCGGGTGCCGCGGAACGCGGCAATTGAGACTGACGTTTCAAATATAATACCATGGAATGCCTGAAAAACGCAGCTCTTTTAGAAGGAGTACACCGGAAGAGTACGCTTGTCGTAGAAGGATTCACACATATGCCTAACAGCTGTATCACTCTATCCGTTTCTTGGCCGAAGATGCACTCCAATGTTTCAACTTTTTAAGCAGCGGTTAATATTGAGAGTACTACTGAGGCAAGCAATGCCAATGAACCACGTCAGAGGCTTGATGAATTTACTTCGCCACAAAATTTCTATTGGTGCTAAAACCTCTTTGTGCACTAAAATACAGCTAAGATTGCATCGAGAATATTGCTTTCTTTGTCTCTCTCTGTCCCTCTCTCTCTCTCTCTCTAGTAACTGGGGTCGCATGAATCTTAAATAATTGACGAAATCATTAGGCAGACAAGGTGCAATTTGCCATCAAAATCCTACCGTCAAAGGGGTTGAGGCAGAAGTGTTTAATGGAATGTTAAAACCATTAAAGCATTGTTAGCGGTAATTTACACATCCAACAGATTGGAAATTACGGCCCCAAAAAACTGAAGAAGCTAACGAATGATCTCTGGTAATAATAACAAGCACCCAGATGGTCACACCTCCATTGCAGATCGGGGGTCCTAATTTTCCAACAATCAATTTAAGAGCAGAAGGGTTGGGAGACATGGAGATGTCATTGCATCTTGCTCTTAAATTGATATTGGATATATTCTGGGAAAAAAAATATCTGACCATGTACTACAGAGTTAGCCCATCTATATAAAATATACAGCAACCCCACCATTCCAATTCTCTTTTTGGGCACAATAATGGATTTTAAGAGTGCCAAAATGGAAATTAATGCACTGCGTAGGCCACGGTCTACAGTCCTCAGTTTTAATAGTACTTGCAGTACCTTGAAAAAGATGAACTTCAACTAAAATTTGATGCTTCTCTTATCCAATTTCTAATTTCCAGTTGATTTTATGTTAGTGGGGACACACTCTTCTGTAGTCTGTTTTCGTGCAAGAAAGTTAGAACTCAAAAATCGATACGGTTATTTAAGATCATTCAATACCTTGACAGAATACCATGTCCTTCAAGTAATCGACCCCTGTGTTATCGGCTATCTATCGAATGGTTTGTACAGAGTACTGAATATGGATGCTCTATATTTAAGCACGTAACGAAAACAAGAGAATTGAGCAGTTTACATATAAATTCACTTTACAATGCTTTTTGGGGCTCTATCTGGACTTCAGAATTTTACCTCCACCTCATGAGCAAAATATGAACAATTTCATTTACATTATTATTAACAATTGGCAGAAGCAAAAAAGGAAGTGCAAATGACCTTTTTTTTTTTTTTTCTCTTTTTTTTTTTTTTTTTTTTTTTTTTTTTTTTCTGGTTTCTCATTGGAGGCTAATAAAATAGTATCAGGAAATGCAGTTTACTTACATAGTCAAAACCCAAATTTGACTTCTAAACAAGAAGTCAACCCTTTCCCACATTAGTGCTGCTTCAAGTTCTACCACAAGGATGCGCACCGCCTCCTGGCGAACCCAACCCTTCTCTTCTCCAAATCATAAACCACCTCAAAACCCTGCTGTTGATAATTCCCCAAGGTGGCCCCGGGCCCACCGGTCAACTCTGCCTCATCACCACCGTTCATCAACATCAAGCAACCCACCTTCCTCTTCTTCCCGACCCCATCACCAGCGTCCCAAAACTCATAGAAATAGTTCTTCTTAGGCAGCACCACGGTGGAACCATTGCCAACAAAGTGCAACGCGACAATTGGCACATTCGCGACTTTGTCATAGTAATAACACGGACCAAGCCCTGTCTTGTTTTCGATCGTTCTGGCTCGTTCGTGGAACCGGCCAACTCGGCAATCAAACTCAGTCACTACCGAGTTATAAAGATTCGCCGGCAACATAGTAAAGGTGGTCCCGGAGTCCACCACCAACCCACCAGTTCCTTCCTTGTCAACCTTTTTCAAGAATTCCGGCGCCGGAATATTCTTTTACCAATAGAAATTGACTCGAGCCCAACGGAGTAAAAATAAGGGTGCTTTGGGTTATCAAGCATAGAAGTATATACAAAATCGTTCTTAAAATTGCCAGTTGCCCGTTTCTCCTTTTCGTCATAACGACCGAGAATGAGTGGACTCGGGCGGCGGACTCGGTCCGAGTCGAACGAGTGAGAGACCAAACAGTAAGAGAACTGGTTCCCGAGCTGGGGAGAAAAGGATGCGAGCTGAGCTGGCAAGGAGAGCACGCCGCGGCCAAAGCCGGCAACCCCAACTGGCTCGGCGAGGGCGGTGTGGGCGCAGCCAAAGGTGAAATTTTTTAGCACCAAAGGCGGCGTCGCCAATGGTAGTGTTATGGAGTCGCGATAAAGCTTAGCAATAAGGCTGCCGTCGCCGTACGCGTAGTAGAATTGGGGGCAGGAAAACGACTGGCAATCGGATATCTCAATGGACTCTAAAGGGCAATTGGCTATTGCGCAGAGGTTGGAGGTGGGGAGGTTAGAGTGGGCGGCGGAGCATGCAGCGGTTTTACAGGGGACGGTGGCGGCGGCGGAGGAGATTTTGGGCAGCGGGGATGAAGAACTGCCGTTGGTTTCTGCTCCTGGTTTGCCTTCGCAGAGAATGCATTCAAAAGGCTGGCAAGGGAACCAGACGAGGTCGCTGCCGGTGTCTAGATAGAGAGAGATTGATCGAGGAGGATGGGAGTTGAGAGTGAAAGAGAGTGTATAATCGCTGCCCGGAGAGAGAGGGAGGGAGACTCGACCGCCGCGGTTTTGACGGTGGTGGTGGTGGCGGAAGCGAGTGGCGGAGCGGGTGGAAGTTGATTTGAGGAGGTGGTAATTGGAGGTGAATTGAGCTTTGGACAACGAGTGGGTTAGAGGAAGAAGACGCTGATTTTCTGAAGTAGAAACAGAGAAGTATGCAAAAAAACAGAGCATGGAACAGAGCAAAAAAACATTAGAAGTGGCCATGAACTATTATTTGGTGTGAGTAGAGAGAGAAAGATGAAGAGCTGATTTCGGCTGTGTAGAGAGAGAAAGGAGAGATAGGGCAGCTTTTATAGGACTGAGAGAGGTGGAGGGTGCAGAGAAGGAACGCTTTGGTGATGAGGTTTAAGCTTGTTGGCATGGTAAAAGCTCAATTAGGAGGACGAAGCCAACAGCTGTGAGCAAAATAATAATAATAATAACGATAAAAAATAAAATAAAGTTGATTAAATTAATGATTAATTATGTTAAAGTTGCAGGATAATTTGTCTCTTTTACGCAAGGATTTTTGTATTATATTATTATCATAATTAATTATCTAATTATAAATTTTATAATATATAATTATAATTAATAATAAATAATAAGTATTTAATGGTTATACTAATAAAACATAAATTCATGTCTCCAATATTTAGAAATTAACATATTTTTTCCCGTTGGAGAAGAGTAACTCCGTAACATATTTGGGTTTGGTGAAGTTTGGACAAGAATGAGTTTAATAAAGAATTAGAGATTTATTATTTTAATGAAATCAATGAGACTGTCCGAAGAATTGAGGCCAAGACCGGAAGGATGCCTGGTGTAATTTATTATTATTTTCCTTTTCAACAAATGTCTTTGTCTCCTCTGGGGTGCGTGGACATGCGGACATCAGGCATGACAATGTGTTGGCAGTGTATAACAAAAAGTTGTTTAATAATAATACCATTTGCTGTAAATTTTTGGGGTCATTCAATTTAATTGAAAAAAAAAATTATAAAAAAAACCTAGGTTGTCTTACTAATATTATTTGTTATTATATTGAAAAATCATGATTTTGAATTTTTATTAAAAAAAATTAATGAAATTAAATGTAAATTTATAGAATTTATTTTCTTAATAATATACTGTAAAAGGATACCGTAAGGTGACCCCTCGAGAAAAATGTGGGGGACTTGTTGTCCAAAACCCTACGCAACATTTATGCGTGTACCTTGTTCCTGGGGTCCATTCAATTCACCTACAGGATCTCCCTGCATCCGTATCTTACTATTTTTAACCAACTGGAAATTGGATACTGCTGTTGTATATCTCGAGGTTTATCTAAGCCGATTCAGATGGATATTTTCTATGTTTTGATTTATCTCGAAAATTTACTTTGATTAACCCATCAAAAGCCCCCTTTTTTTTTTTTTTTTAATAAAAAACAAATTCTGAATTGTTAGAAAAATTTTTGAATTCGATAAAAAGCGCTTATTTCATCATATTACCCCAAATTCAAGTATCACTGTTAAAACCAAACGAGGCAGTAACTAAAGTGTGATATTTTTACCTGTTACATAAATCCTGTAGATCCGGTGAGTTCTTCTTTAACTTTAATTAATTAGGATTGAAGCCTGATGTCAGAGGATCGAAATTATTTTTACTGCACAGTAAATTCTGTTATATTCACTGACATTTATTAAATTTCTGAAACTGAAAGATAGAAATTGTAAAAGTTTCAATATGTTATCAATTGATGTCATTAAAGCAATTAAATTTTTTAAAAAAAAAGGTGGAATTTAAATTAATACTACACAAAATAAAAACAAATAAACAAAGAAAAATGACGCTTTTAAATTTGATTATCATATCCTTTCGCATTTTAACAATGCGAAACTTAATTTTTGTGTATTTGAACCAGGGAAGCAACGTCAATGTGTTTTTCAATCAATCCTTTTCTGCTCAATTTCAGCCGTCTTCGCTTTACAAAGAGATTAACAGCTGGCCGTCTTTAATTCCATTTTTGGTAAGTATCTTCTTTGGTGCTCGTTGAAGGAAGCTTTGGAAAATACATAATTTCCTAGAGAGCTTATTGGCATTGAAATCTAAATCAATTCGATTTCTCAAATTCCCTTTATTTGACATCACCAATTTTGAAATTTAAAGAATAATTAAATTCTTATATTTCAAAAAAAAATATATTAAAATAATTATATATAAATAGAGACGTTTTTTTTTATTAAGAATTATTATATCGTGAAATATATCATATAAAAAAATTTAAATATAATTTTTTTTTTTTTTTATAATTTTTTATTAAAATTAAATTTTGAGATTTTAAAATTAAAATTTAAAATTAAATATCTTAATTTTTAATATAATATTCCTAAAAGACATTGTAGTAGCATTTTTAATTGCTGCTACAGGGCTTATTACTACAGTGTCATGGGCGTGTGACTTTGAAAGATGATCCTACAAAAAGTTTTATATTATATTGTAATAACTGTTAATTATATAATTATAATAATTTTATAATTATTATAATTAATGACAAAAATCATAAATATATATTATCTGCATCAAAATAACCTGGTTTTTATGAGGCCAATTTTTCTGCGTATTATATAATTGCAAGAGGAAACGGGGGACGATGAGCTACAAGATGCACGCTCTGAATGACAAATTGGCAATTCTCTTGTGGGATCAAATTAAAATGGTCTCCAAACATCAGGTCTCTCGGTCGCGACCATTATTAAATATTTTGATTCGAGTTGGATTTTATGCGTCCGAAGCCCCACAGCTGCCGTTCCGCTACCAGTAGAAATAGAAAAACAATTTAATCCGCTGATTATTTTTACAAAAATAACTACGAAGTTCTATTAAAGATGGCTAAATTAATTGGAAGAAAATTAAAACTTGGTAACGAAGCTGAAGTATGAATGGATCCTTATTAGCACAACACTATTTGAGGTAATATCTTAATTAATAATTCAGTATATTTTATTTTATATTAACTAAAATTTAAAATTTTGTGTTATAAATTATTTAAATAATATATAAAATTAAATTTTAGATATATAACAATAAAAATTTAAATTTATTAACACTAAACTCAAATGTGACAAAAATTTATTTAAATTTAATAATATTTAAATAATAATTTTTTTATAATTAAATTAAATATAAATAATAACAAATAATTTTAAATTTTAATATAAAATATAATAATTAATTTATTTATAATATTTTTTATTATAATAAAAATATTAACACTTTAATTGTAATAAATAATTAAAATAAACGGGTTTCATTTGTCTTAAATGAACGAACGGAAATAAAATAAAAAGAAAAAAAAATTGAAGATTCTCTCCAGTAAATGATGGAAAATGAGAAAGTGGAATGCATTGTTGCTAAATGCAATTAAATTTTGGATTGATTTTTGTGACGAGCAATGATTTTTGCTTGTTTTGTTGAAAAACAAGAAGCAAGCAATCTCTCCATCATGATGTGATGTGAAACAAAAAAAAAAAAAAAAGTGGGCAGGACTTCAAACGAAGACGTTGAACCATACAAACTCCAATGTCCATAAAAGCAGTCATCATAATTTGCTTGACATGTCCACCGTATAGCTGTACTTGGGAACCCACAACCATACATTAACAAATAATGGAAAACGACGTCCCCTGCATCAGCCACACCCTCAATTTCATGGGTTTCATAGCCACCATGCTTCGAGGAAGAAAAGTCCACGGCGGCTGGCGACAGCCAGCTATGCGTAGATAAGGATGAAAATAATAAATAAACATTAGATTTTTAGGTTGCTTTTATTTTTCAAGATGTCCGACTTTCCAAGAGCTTTGTGTCACTAAATGTAAATCTAAACTTACTCTTAAAGGTACAAAATGATACGAAAATTTTTTTAATATTATATATATATATATATATATATAATTTTTTAAAATATAATATTTTTTAAATATATTTATATAAATATTTAAAATAAAAAAAATTTAAATTTAAAATAAAAAATTATAAATATTTTAAATTTTATTTATTTATATTATTAAATATTTAAATAATCAATCTAATATTTCTTTTTTCAAAATCTCTAAAAATCTTTTTTACACTTTATCTCTTATCTTTATGATTACTGGTATCTTTTTGCTAAATTTGTCTAGTACGCAACATAAACTTGTTTTCTATGGTGGCTATGAATTTAAAGTGTCTGTAAACTCATCCCGTGATATTTGAGTCTTGTTTTTTAAGTAAGTGCTTGGCAACATGAACTTGTTAGTGCTTGGCAACATGAACTTGTTAAACTAGGGATAAAGGCAAACCCCATAGACATTTTTCCAAGCTAGAAGAAAAGAAAAAACATAGTTGACTAGTCCGCTTGTAGATGTTGAATATCCCAATGCTGACCAGTGAGTCTCCGTTCAAGTAACACTCGTACAGGAAGCTTGACTACCATAGATTGAGACCCTACGTAGATGGATCTAAGTTTAATGGATCTGCAAGCTGTCTTTTGATCACATTGTGCAATACGCATGTGAGCAGATTGATTTTTGTTGATTCTGAAGGCTCGTCATAACTGCGTCCATGACTATTTTCATGAACAATATCCAACTTTATACGCTGTAAAAACATACTCCTCAGAGAATCGGAGCAAAGCGATTGCCTATCCTATCCATACCACAGATATATGAAAGAGAACAAAGGGCAAGCATGAATGTTAAAAAGCTGAATCATTTCCCTTCCATTTGATATTTAAATCTGGATTTGGACATGAGCTGTATTTTCAACAGAGGTTTTCTACTTAGCTATGCCTAGAAATAACAGCAACCCCAGTATCTAAGCTGTCACCAAGCAACAGGAGCCATTTCCCTGCCTACTGAGTGTTTGTGTGTATGTCTATGGCCAAAGATCATGAGACAAAGGCAAAGAAGCCAACTCGTTACAGAACTAAGTGAGTTGGGTTCTGGGACTGAAAGATTTAAGCATATCGTGAGACTGCATCTCCAACCACAATAGATTTTCACTGGTCCAAATAGAGATAAAGAGTTCCAACAAACAGGATTTTTTAATCTTATCAAAGAGTATGGCAAACAGATTCAATCAACAGATGACAAGAGACATTCACAGTGATTCAGATGACCACTAAAAGGAGATATTTGAACAAACATCTGGGGCTATCAAATTAGAGAACTTGAAATGCAAAGTTCACCTACTTTAATCTTATTTATTGATGTAAATTAACCCTCATATACAATTAGAGGGCCAGGTTACCAGGAGGTAACCTTTCTGAGAAATCAATGATGCTTACAACCATTGAATATTGTTCACTGGAAAGAATTTGACCTGAAACACAGCAGAATACAAACAATTGAAATCACACAGAAATTTTAGGCAGACCTAAGAAGTTATTGGCTGCGAGGGCTTTAGCTTCTCCAGCAACTTCTCGGCTTCAAGGTAAAGAATCGGTCCCCAAGACACGTATTTTAGATGCCTCCATCTGTCCAAATTCTTTATCAATTAATATTTTCCAATGTCCATGAGCATTTGAGTGCATGAATCACAGGTGGCGCAAGTGCATGGTAGTATCAAAAATTGCAAGAATTGATTAAAGAAATGTTAGTATGATATGTAAATACCTCACCTGGGCGTGAATGGTAATGCCAGACAATGAAGGTGCAAATGCTTAACACTGTTAAATGGAGGCTGATGAAATCCAAATCTGTCAAAGACCGGAAGAAAAATTTCTCAAGAAAATGTGTTGCCCAAGCCAAATTCATATGAAAGAAGAACTGAGGAAGCAAGCAAAGCAAACTTCAAAGGATACTGGCCTAGTAGTATTTCAAAGATGCTGCTTGCCCATTTTTGTTTTTAACTTTCATTCATCCCCACTTCTTAAATTTGTGAACTACTTAGTTTCAGACAAAAAAGAAATCAAAGAATGAGTACATCAGATGTCTGCATAAAAATGATTACCAGTTGCTACACAAGACCTTGTCCTTACAAAATGCTTAAACTTTAGAGGCAGTATGCATGCATAAAGAATTGATCATACAACAAACCTGCTAGCTCTTCTTCCATACTTCTAAACCCCCACCCCCACCCCTTGTGTAGCATATACTCATCAGAAAAAGATTGCACAAATAAGCCCACATCATTTCAAAGTCTCTTGTAGAACTTTCACCCAAATAATTCAAAATAAAAAGGAAAACAATTAGCAACAAACAAAATATTGCTACTAACACTGTCATCGATTGCTTAGTTCCAGTGGAAGCAAAAGACTGGCTATTGACTCTTTGAATTTTGATAGCTAATGTAAACAAACGGAGTTAGCCAATTTCATTTCTAAGTTATTCTATTTAATGCAGGTTTGCCACGAAGGAAAAATCTCAAAGGCAAATGAAATGCAGCAAAGATTTTTAACACATCAGAACAGATACCTGTATTCTTTTGACCAAGGAGCATCTTGCTGAAGAAGTGTCTTCCCCACATTCAGCATGCGACTCACTAGATAAAATGGGGATGCAAACAACAGGTCACATAAAGAAACTGGCAATAGAATAAACATCACGCTAGTCCAAATTTTAAAACCACAATGACTTCCTGTGTCTGAGATTTACTGACCCAAAGAGTAATCTTCATCTCTCCTCTGAAGATCCTTGACACTTGTAATGTGCTTCACAGGAATCACCAAGTAATGTCTACAATTTTGTTGCCAATGTAGGATTTCAATTTTCCATGATTGATAAGGATTATCAAAACGGTACTAGACATTGCAGTTAGCAAGATAAAAAATTGCAACCAAACCTCAACAAAATACAAGACAATACACGGAGAAAGGTGTTTCAAGTTTTACCTAACCAACCACTTGGCTTGCCCAAGTGGCCACAAACCTATGGGGCTTGGGGGAGGTCAGGGAATGAAATCCCCTCACCTCCCAAAACCTACCACATTAAAGTGGAATTTAGTTGGGGTGCAAAGCACTCCCCCCACCACCACCATGGTGGACCCGTGCAACTCCCTCCCCACTAGCATCTGAACTCCATAAAAATCCAAGAAACCAAGAAGCAAGTGCCATCCAAGATGGCTGGATGATGGAAACAGACAGAATATCGGAGATATTCGTGCTACTTCATCTGCACTGGTTTGTACATGAATGAGTGAGTTATACGAGTAGTAAGTAAAATATAGACCCCTTCAAATCTTCATTTTCCAGAGGGATGATCAACTCCACAAATGTCAATTGAAACTTGAACCCATGTATAGGAATGCAATTAAAGAAAGCACAACAATTGAAATAGGTAATCCAAATTGGTATCAAATCTATTCCCATGTTTGGATGTTTCCATTTTCTTTGCCCATTTCTTGGGGAGGGGATTCACTCTAAGATAACTTCCCCCTTCCATGATGTGTAGTTCAGCATGGAAGGTTCCAGGGCCAATGAAGGATGAGTTACAGTCATAAGTCACGAGCTTTCAGTAAAACAATGAAAACAATGATAAGGGCTGTCTGCCCTGCGGAGATTATCTGCTACGGCTAGTTTGTCATATCATCAATGATGTGAAACCTCTAGAGTGTTTGAAGCTCTCCCAAAACTTCATAATTGGACATTTAGACTGTGTAAACATCCAAAAAGCAAGAGAAGCAAGGATCGACAACTTGTTTGCTATAGCACTAATGTCAATTCTACCCAATACCCACGGCAATGTGGATAAGGAGCTATCATTTGGTGAACATGAAAATAAAAAGCACCAAATTGTCCAAACCCAGAAAGTGAAAATTCCAATCTTGATACCTAACAAAGCTCTAACCAAATCCTGATTGCAAAATTCAAAGTTGCCGTACCTTATCCAAAACTGAAATGAAATGAGAAGAAACAAATCTTAAAAGCATAAAAGTAACTACAGACACCTGAAAGCAGCAGGCCTAATATCTTGAAAAGCGACCACCTTTTCATCCTACAAGACCCAAATAATGAACTTCAATTAGAAGCCAATACGAACTTACTCAGCAATCCAAGCAAACTAAGCTCAATTTTCTAAGAAACCAAACAAAGACTAATGTGAGAGTTAGAGAGAGAGAGAACGGACAGAGTGAAGGAGAGTGGTGCCGGTGGCGGGAGGATTTTGGACAATCCGACAGAAGACACATGGCGAGCTCGCTCCTGTCATTTGCACACCCACCAATGGCGTCCAGACAAAACGTTGACAAAACAAAGGAATCCGATATTGTTGTTACCTACTATTAAGCGCTCTTGTAGTAAAATCATTATCTAGTGATTGAAAAAAATTGAAAATGCAAGGACAAAACCCCCGTCAAAGAAAATTGTATTCATAAAAGAGAAAACAAAATTTGTGGCTACGAACTCTTAATTATCGCATCATGATATTAGTTAGTAGTAAAATTGTTGTCTTTAAACACATTGTTAAAGGAAAAAAAAAAAAATTATGTAATCACAGGCAACCAAAGTTTTCTTGTTGTTTCTTGTTACTCGCATCTTGTAATCCGGAAATGACTTGCTTCTCCCACTCCCTTTTACAATTTTTACTTTGTTTTTTTTATGAGGTGGAAACTTGATCGGAGTTACATCTGGTATTGATTTTACCATGCCATGGGGTATGGATTCTCTAGATAAGAGAAAAAAAAAAAACCAAAAAAGCCCTTGTACGTGCATTGGAAATTGTGCTGAGTCTAGAACCTGATTGTCTATTTTTAATTGGTACTAATCTCCTTATAAGCAGAGGAAAATCCTTCAATTCCAGTTAAACAAGTGCACCCTTCTGCAGAATCATAAAAACTGCTAGCTGTTTACTTTTTATCCATGTTCAGCTAATCATGATTCTGAATTAGAACTACTTTCACAAAGATAATGTCTTTCTTTACTGAGTTGGATCCATTATTTTGTTTCCATGCCCTGAAATGGCTCGCTTTTACTTATTGCTTTAGCTTCTGTCATTGGCTGTAAAGCCCAATGGAAGCTGCAAGACTCGTATAATAATGAAGCGACAGCATCAGATGGCATTCATCTTGTTCCAACAATATGCGATGCATTGTCAAAGGAAGCAAAACTGGTAATGACACTGGCAGTCTTCGCAGATTTCTAGGATAGTACAAGGGGTCTAATTCCAACTCATTATAGGATTTATCCAGCTGCAGAACCCTTCGAAATTTTTGAGTTTGACTTCTGGAAGCGGCCGGACAGCCGTGGGGAGGCCACGCTGCCAATCAAGGCAACTGATAATGGTAGGGTTCATGTTATAGTGTCATGTTAAATATATTAGGTGCTTCTTGCATCACATTTTGGAACGGTGAGCCTCTCAAGAAGACTCTGAGGAGTTTAGGTCACTAAAATAGACTCCGTCCAAAAGCACGGGAAAGTGGATGTACGTCTGGTCCTCAAACTCGTCTATTCTGGTCTTCTGCACTGAGTCCCTTTGTTGCAATCATTGTTTAACATGTTTGCTTATGTGCATCAGGTGGGTACTTCAGCTTGATTGTGAAGGGACAAATCTTTGACTCCACCGCCCCTGGACAGATCAGTTCACCAATCTTTAAACCAGGAAATATTTAGCATTTGACAATAACTACGAGCATGAGATATTGAATGGAGTTTTTGAAAAAGTCGACTCTCTTGCAGTTTTCTGATGTTGCTTCAAGTAAACCCTTCGATAATTTCGGCCGTCTGCTTCATGTCAAAGGGTTACAGTTTCTAATGAAATGTATACACGTGCAATTGAATGCTTATTATTTGTTGATTCCTGTCAAATAACGCTATGAAGAGGCTTATGTTATGCAGCCATTGAGAAGACAAACTGCAAATATTTAATTTATCATTTTGTTGCTTTTCAATACACACTTGAGAAGATCATGAATCTATCTACGTTGAACATTTTCGACTAACAGGCTTAACTATGGCTAAGCTCGATAAGTATTATGGCGCTGAGTTCTGTAATGAACCTTGTGACTTGATGCTCATGCAGCTAATAAAGTTGATTTTCTTTTATGCCATACAAGGTACTGGAGATTGGTTTGACCACTAGAAAACAGCATATGTGGCTCCTTCCAAGGGAAGATGTACCCATATCATGAGGGTAAGAGGGTCTTGTGCATGCTGTTCATAATGATACCAGTGTCTGCTATAATCTTCCAGCCCATGCTACAGAATAAGAAACAAAAAGAGGCTTTATTGTTTGCCTCTATTATTGGCATGGAGTTCCACTACTGAACCTTGTTCATCCTTTCATTTCATTAGCCTGGGTTGCCCCGTAACTGCAGAACCTAATTTTCATTAACTGTGGAAGCATAATTTTCATTCTGACAAATAACTAATCAACCTTTGGTTAAGTGGTACTAAAAGTTGTCCCTGCAGACGAGTTTGATTCTCTTATAACATGTAATCCTGAAGGTGAAGTTGATACAAGCTTAAACTGTTACAGATCTGCAAAGGGAATAATTGAGAGGCATGATAGATTAATCAGCTTGGTCAAATAGCTATTAACTCCTGAATTGCATCTAGCTCAGAACATGGATCGTGACTTGAAGCCTTGAACTAATAATAGTACATAACCATGCCATTGCTCTAAATTAACATTTACTTCCCTTGATGTAAGATAGATCTTTTTCAGGTTTCTCATTTGGTTCCAATAAAGATCGACAAAAAATGTGAAAGTCTTAGCATAACCCTTCTAAAAAACATGTTAGGCAGATCAAATCCCTGCAAAGGAAAAATAAATATATATTCTACATTAACTTCTTGAACTGAAAATTTACTTTCCATTGATAAATGCATTTGTCAAATATCTAAAACTAGCTTCCTTGAAGAAACTCTGGGAGAATGACATGATTTAAAAACCAAAGAAGAGGCGAAAAAATATTTAGGAAGATACATCCTGATGTGAATACAACAAAATGCCTTAATCCAAAATTTAATTGAAATCAGCTATATGAATCACTTTTTCCTGATGTGAAACCATACAACAGAAATTGATTTAGTTTCATTAAGGTCTTTATTAGTCATGTAGCTCCTACCACAATTTCTGAAACAAGAATGGGGAGGAAATGTGAACTCCATGATGAGTTACCTCAAAAGGCACGCATGGCATGCAAAATTGTGTGAGGCAACCAGGTTTTTAGAGCACAAGAACAGTGCTCATACTCTATGGACTTCTTGGGGTATTGAACTCAGCATAATCATCAACCACAGCCTGATTAGAATAATTTCAGATTAGCATAACAAATCAGCCACTTCTGGCTAATCAGCAAAGCAATTATTTGGATAGGGTAAACTAGACAGCTATAGCACCTCAAATGTTTGACCGCCATAAGTGTATTCTACATGCAACTGCTTAGGTTCTCCAGGACAAGGATCATAGAATCCCATAATACCCGACTTCTTTACACCCTCATGAAGCTGCAAGAATCTCCAAATTATGAGGTACATAACTAAGGATGTTACAAGATGAAGCCACATCTTGAATGCTAAAAGAAAAAACATAATTTAAAGAGTCATACCTTCAGTTGCCCTGAATCATTAACCAGAAAATTAAGAGGCCCTGTAACATCGACGACTTCAGAAGCAGATTCTTCATTTGCTTCTCTTGGTCCATTCCCTTTTCTCAAAGCTTTATGATTCCCATACATGGCTTTAGTAATAACCAGTCCATGTATTTGCACCTGCTTGCTTTTTTTTCTATTAGCCACAATTTGTAATAATTGCTGAGCTTTTTCTGCTGCCACCCTTGACTTTTCAACCTACAAAAGAAGTTAGATACATTAACATTATTTAAGTAGCTGAGTAATGAAGCAGATAAGAGGGACTGTCTGGTAAACCAATATAAATATGATTCACTCAGACAGATCATACTG
This sequence comes from Rhizophora mangle, assembly GCA_037832345.1. Classification (NCBI taxonomy): domain Eukaryota; kingdom Viridiplantae; phylum Streptophyta; class Magnoliopsida; order Malpighiales; family Rhizophoraceae; genus Rhizophora; species Rhizophora mangle. The sequence goes on along the minus strand of JBAPLJ010001938.1, from coordinate 3,486,408 downwards.
AATCTATCAATTTATTTGTTAAAAAAAAAAGAAAAATAGACATCATTCTGAAGAAGCCAAGCATTTGCACAGAGTTGTCAGCAATCAACAAAGGACAGTTCTAGCACCATATGACCTGAGATCCATTAATTAGTTGGATAATATCAAGAAGTCATCCACACCAAGTACAGTGATTGCCATAAGGCAAAGCACCAAGATGCAACATAATAGAAGATCAAAGATATGATAAAACTGAACAGGAGTGACCACAATGATTTTTCATTTTTATATTTCATTTCTCTTTAAGTTTAGATGAAAGAAGCAAAGAGATGAGAACAGAGGTCCAAAAGCCTTTCAGCAATAGGTTTACACATTCCTGTTCACCTCCTTTTACATTAGGAAGGATGTTTAGAAAAACCAGAACAGCTACTGTCACAGGGTAAGAACTCAAGGGGCTAACAAGCTACCATCAAATTCTTTATTTGCAAATTTCCACTTTCTGACAAAAAACCTGCGGGCTTCAAAAGAAATTGTAACATAATTTTTTTTCTTCTCAGTTCTTTTGCCCATTTGGATATCTGACACTTCACTTCCATCAATGGGAAGCATGTTAGTCAGCATATGCTCGTTGATATTTCACCATGAGGTCGAGCGAGAGTGCCAATTGCAGTACTTCCAACATTGAAACCTGTACCTGTCTCCGCAATGAAAAGATATTGCTAGTTTCCTAACCCTAGCCACCCAAATAAGGAATAGAACAAAACATTCTCCCTTCATCACCTATAACATCTATTAAGCAATGGCCAACATAGGTGGCTCACATCTTTCTCCTTTCTTGGGGCCTCACTCACATAAAGTAATGATTACAAGTACTGCAAAAAAAAAAACAATGGTTCAAAATAAAACTTGCTTAGCCATATTGGTGATCCGTACCTGGGCAGATGTTTTCTTCTTATTCTCTAAGGCCTTTTCTTTCTCCCTCCATAGGTAATAAGGTTTGAATACAAATTTCTGCAAGCATGCAAAGGTACATTTTTCATATTATTGATGGATGAGATTAGTATCCTACAGTCAAACAATTTTACCAATGTAACTTGCAATAAAAACCAGCTTATTTAAAATGGAAATGAGTTCTTTTGGATTCTAGTGGCAACATATGAGGTTGGCATCAGGTGAACCTTGAGCAACAAGTAAAGGGATGTTGGAATTAGGAATGCTCCAGTTGCAAATGCTGGATTCAACTGGCTGGAGAGCAATATCTGCAGAAAAGAATTGCTCAGCAATGGAACAAAAATCAAAGCATCAACTATGTAGCAACTAACTGGAAGCATTTTTCTTTAATTTTCTTCCAAGAAAATAGTTCTAAGCCATGGTTGGCAATTATAAAGATGGGTGAAGAGATTACATAGATGCATTTTATTGCAGGAGATAACAATGGCATGCAAAACATTTTATATTCCATCATTGGTTTGAGTTTTCATGTCAACTTTTCAAAGCATTGTGAAAGAATGAGAAGTGAGGTTGAAGAAAAGAGATATCACTATGGTTACTGTTTAAATCATATTAAAACACTTTAAAGTTTTGAAATAAATTCTCAGCTGGAAACACATGAATAAATACGGGGGGTCATATAAACTCTCAAATTCAGTAATAAAGTGCAATAAATACATTTTCCAAGAAGCTGCATGCTTAAGAAAAAGATTCTCTAATGTAAAAAAGCACACCTCAAATATTCAAATAGTTCACTCTTTAACACTGTGTCTATTCTTATTTAGATTCCACTCATAACCCAAGCACACCACATAGAAAAAGGGCAAGCAATAGTTATATCATGTAAAACAAGCAGAAAAGAAATGTTTCCTCACCGGAACAACCAACTTCTGTCCTCCACGACGAAGTTCAAATTTCCATAAAATACCCTGGCAACAAAGAAAGAGGATAAGAAGTGATAAACCCTAGTTAATAGTATAACATCAAATTGGCTCCCTGTTGTTAGATACCTGAATTCCTACTACATAGAGCATCCGGACCGTGCTGAAATCCGAAATTTTCCTCCCTCCACCGACTTCAATCTCCAGAGCAGAGCTGAAAACATTATATCTAGGGTTACTAGAGAACTTGTGTCCTCCCAAAAAGCTGAGATCTCTAATGCATAATTCCATCACTTCTATGCAAGATGATTTTCAAGAACTACATAGCAAGATCAACAAGATACCATAACTAATTGTCTACAGAGGGCTATTTTGTCCCCCTAACTTTGCCAGATGCTAAAGGTTGCATCACAGTTTTAACTTGTCCCTTAGAACTCCTGCACTCTTGTATTTCCCACAAAGGTCAACCAGCTTTGCAGACCTTTTTAACCTCTTCAACACACTCCATCATAAGTGCAGACATGATTCCTCCAAATGCAAATCAGCCACATTTATTAAAACCTATCTGAAGTTGCAATCAGACGCCTAACTTAGGAATTTCCTCTCATCTTCTTGTGTTAGTTCATCCATGACTGATGATAGATAGGTCATTTGATGAGTTCTTTTGACCCATACATATTGTCTAATCAACAAGCATATTCCATTATTATGTTCCAGTCAATAGCATGAATACTTTATTTCTCACACATCAAATAAGTGCCCAATGGTCCAAACCATATTATAGCCCAGGTCAACTTGACCACCCAGATGACATACAGGTGAAACCTTATGAGGATCTTAAATAAAATAATAGATTTGTGCATGGTGCCAACATAAAACCAGACATAGGATGAATAACAGGAGTGGAGAGCACGTACCTTCCAAATCTTCCTGCAACTCGGCCATGAGACCTAGAGGAAAAGCGATGAGTATAATGGGTTGATGCCTCAAAAGAACTAGTGCCTATCTGCAGTAATTAGACATGCACAAATGGAAGAAAGAAGAATCATGAGCTTGTCTTGTGATAAAGATGCTGAAATATTTGGTAACTCAATAAAACAGGTAGAGGGAGAGCTTGAATTAATAAATTGAAACCAAAGATGACCACAATGAAGATAAAGAAAGGTAATATATAACAACTTGATCATGGAGAACCCTGGCTTAAGAAAAAGCTTAAATATTGGTCATACATTGTCATTAGAATTTGTAGCAAAAAGGTAAATCCCACTTCTGGTTTCAAAATTTTTAAGCTATGCAAAGTAAGTTACATACTTAACCAGCTAATGAACAGTAAAGTCCAGATACCTTCTAACTTTTTATAGAAAGGAATTATTTTATTTCCTCAAAATCTTAATAATCTATTTGATTAGACATTTGGAAAGTTGAAGCTGTTTGCTTGCTTACATAGTGTGTGCTTATGTACCTTCAACGCTCCAGCAGCAGACATATTTGTATCCTTCTTTTGCCATCCAACTGCGATAGATGACTCTGGACCCAAGACAAGCTGTATCTATACACAACAAGGTGACAAACACAAAACTTAAAGAGATTAGATGCCAATAATGGAGGAAATGGCATATCACATTTCTTGTTTCTATTTGTATAGTTCACAAGGCCAAAACAAGATGTCAAGTTGTCAACCTTGTGCAATTTCCCCGAGAAATTAGTCCACAATAACTGAGAAAACGAATGTGCATTCTTTGATAGAATTAAATAGGAATGGTTACCTTTACATACAAAATCCAGACACATGGTGATTATTGATGTTATTGGGAAAATATAAGAAAGAAAAAAAATTAACCCACTTAAACAAAAAGGAACTCACATTTCCATTAGCTGTTTCAGAGAGTTGACGAGTCCAGGTATTGGATAGGTTGATTGAACCATCCTTCAAAGACTTTGAAATGGAAATTGTTGCTGTGGAGTGCAATGATATATGACTGTAAAGAAGAGAATGTTGAAATCAAATAAAACTAATAGATCTGATAAAAAGGTCTTAGACTCAAAAATACCAATGCCCACCGTGTAGTTTGTATCCCGATAAGTGCTCGTAAACCAGCAGAAGCTACAAACTCCAAGGATGAAACTGAAGAAAGCTGATGTTTAAACAAAATTGAAGCAGCTCCAGCACCAACATTTTCTTGAACATGCAAATCCCCACCAATTTGAATAGCATCACGCTTTGACAATTGAGAATGCAATTGACTAGACGTGGAAATTCTGAAATAGGGATTAAAAATTGAGTTTCCTGAGAAAATATGCACAAGATACAACAAGCTCACCACACACCACAATCCATGAGATAAATTGTCTATTAAATAATTAATAAAAATGTGTTGATTTCTCTCTTGAAAATCAACAGTTACTTATGGAGAAATGAAATAAGCTCTAAGCTGAAGAAGCATATATAAAACCTTTCATGTACAAATTTATTGAGATAATCTGAAGAAAATGAACAATTTATGATGCAAACAAAGCACCACCTAATGTGTGCACATCTGATGCTACTTACCTAAGTTTTGCACAAAATACATGCAACTTGGAAGTGTTTGGCCATTAAACGACCAGATGTCAGACAACTGACAACAGTACATTAAACATCCAGGGAATGGCAACCAATTCAAGGTCAAAAAGGGGCAAAAGGTAGATTCCATACCCTTTCATGATGCCATAACCATCAAGATAATCTGGCAAAGACAAGCTGGCCACTATTACACCAGTAGGTAGGAAATGTGCTATCATTTTTTCTATTTCCTTCCTTTGGTGCAACCTTTCAAGTTCTTCCTTTAATTCTTCTGCTTTGTTTAGCTTTGGACCAAGTTCCAAACCAGAAGCCAATCCTTCCATGCCATATATGTCATAGATTTGCCTTTTATTCTCATCCGATAATATTTCATAAGCTTCACAAATCCGTTGAAAGTTCTCTGTAGCTGTTTCCTTCATCTGAAAAGTGATGTCATATTAGAAAAAAAAAAAATTACAATTCACCATGTGAAAACTTATTAATTAAATTCCTGCGATTATAACCACAAAAAAGGAACTAAACAGAAACGCAAATGCTGCTTCTAAGCCAACTTAGGACACCATGGAGTCACAGAGACAAAATCCTCAAGGCACAAACTCCACCCTTCATGCTAAAAAAGGGGAAGACATCCTCTTTCTAACAAACACCAATCTCTCCAGTCTCAAATCCAAAAAAATGCAATTCCTCAACAGCAGTTTCTCGTGTTTGCATAGAGTTTTTAAGTTATTCAATAATTTGATAAACCTGGACAAATTATGGAGCACTCCATCCAAAGACAACATTTTTATACACGATCAAAACTAAAACGCACACAAAACCATTCAAGTCAAAACAGCTACCTCTAAATTTCAACATTCTTCGAATATCCAAGCAAAATAGTTGTCTTGTCTTATACAAACATTAACATGAATCCCTAACTTGATGCAAAAGACACAAAGCAAACAGCATAAACCAAAAGTAGCTTCCATTACAAACAACTCATAATTCAGACACGTCAGTCTCATAAAACCATCAAAAACGCAAAGAAACCAATAATTGAAACAAAAAAAAAAAAAGAAAGAGAGAAATAAACTAAAAAAAAAAAAAAAAAACAGAAAGAATCTGGGACATACGTGAAGGTCTTGGTATTTGTCGGGATGATAGACTTGTGCCCAGTGCAGATAAGCCTTTCGAATTTGTTCATCGGTGGCGTCCGGCGACACCTGAAGCAGTGCGTAAAGCTCCTTCTTTGGAGTATTCTCGTCTTCTCCCTTCATTTTTATTTCAATCAAAATTGGAAAACAAAATCAAAAATAAAAATAAACTTCCTGGGGTTGTATGATTTTCCTGAATAAAGTTAGCTTCTTTATTCAAAATCCATTAGACGGCGAGAGAGCTCTAAGCTTAGTAGAGTAGCCCTTTTTAGGGAGGGGGGGAGGGGTTTAGGGGTTTTTGGACTTGTGCTCCCGTGGGGCGTTCGCGTATCATTGCTGGATCCTTGCGCACGGTCGGTTTGGCCTCTTCAGGGATGTAAATCCTCTGTAACCGATTGAGTTTGTCCAATAAGAAGACGACACGTCATATGATTCTGTCTTCAGACAATACGACACGTCGTATGATTGTGTATTCAATTTTTTTGTTTTTTTAAATTTCATTAAGAGTTTATTAGACTTAAAGGCTTGTAAGTTGAGGTTTAAGTTCTTGGGTTTCTGGGGTGTCTAGGATTTTAGCGGACAACAAAGCGGACCCTCAAAAGAATTGCTTGCAATGGAATCCATTTGTTTGATCCAATTTGGGGTTTTGAAACGTGGCCTAAGCCCAAGAAAAAATTGGTAATTTCAGTCATGCTAGGCCAGCCCTTACAAGAGTGATATTTCCACCTTTTGTAGAGCTTACTCTTAAGGGAACTCTGACCCCAATGCTGCTGACTTAATTTAATTTCTTTTTTTTCTTTTTTTTCATTTGGATGAGCGTTGTTGTTTACCATTTTGAGCCTGGTAAAGAATACTGTCCAGTGTGTTTAGAAGCAAAATTAGTTGAAAAATGATAAAGAGTGTTGGAAGAGAAACTGAAGGAACATGAGTCAAGAGGAGGAAAAGGAGATTTTCTAACTACTATAGATGATTTTTCAACATATTGTAAAGTCTATTTCCTTAAAGACAAAAGATGAAGTGGCCCACGTTGTCATAGATTGCAAAAATAAAGTTGAGAATCAAAAAATTACGAGACTCGGAAAACATAGAGAGCCTGAGTACGACACAGCTTTTGTGAGTAATTAAACTTAATTACAGTAATAATTAAATTTAAAATCTAATAACACACTTTAGTCCACATCCCTTCAATTCCAAAGAAAAACTAAAGTACAAAGAGTTCAAACCTAACCAAACCATGTGAAGATACACTCAATTTCTACTAAATTCCCACTTTGAGTGCTCACTCTCTCTCGTCTTAAACGGTACAAAAGACTGCCGTCAAATAAGATAATAGACGTGAATAAAATTGTCACGATCTGCCTTTGATTGGACTAAAAGACAAAAATAGCAAAGTTGAGCTTAGTGCCTAGGATGCGTCAATGGGATCACTATGCATATGTCTTCATCTCCCCACCTCTCGATGTGAAAACGAGTCCTAAAATCGTCAGAAAAAACAAGAAACTGTCCATAAGAAATTTCCTCGAAGTTTCATTGTAGGTCCTACTTTGCCCCACCGTTGGACAAAATCGCATGAAATTTCACTGCCAGAATTCCGAAGCTTGGCTTTGCCGTTGTTGTACCGTTTAGTTACTAGGCGGCTTGGTGACCAAATGCTTCAGAGTTCCGGCCTCTTTGTTGCAGCTATTCCCTGGCCATTTCTCTATTTTGTCCAAAAACCAAGCTTTCTTAGTTTGATTCTCCCTTGGTTTATAAATAAACCAACATGGGTTTACCCATAGTGGCACTGGCCAAGCTCAGCCTCCTAGCCAAATCCCACAGCACTGCAACACCCTTCATCGCTGGCTTAATATGCCCTTTTGTGGTTAAACTCACAATTAGACTCAAGCTTGTTAGCCAAGCTTACACCGACCTGCTCTATACATCAAGACTCTTCTTTTTCCAACTGGGTCATATCGCATTTGATACCGATCAACAGGCTCTTGGCAACAGCAGCAGCAGATGGGAAAGAGCTCGAAGGTTAGTTTACCAGAGTATAACAGGAGCAAGAAGATCCACAGGGGCCACAGAATTTGACGAGGACAGCCTCCATACTCTCACTTTGCTTTCACTTTAAGCATTTGGTTGTCTTTTGTTGGGTGTGTTTGTTTCAATGAAGTGTCGTTGTTTTTCTCTTGGGTTTAGATGATATTATTTGTAATGCTCAGAATTGTATCCAAAATAGCTTTTAATCCCTTCCAGCAAGCTACCAAGAACATTCCATTGCATTGGATTAGAGAGGCAGAAAGTGTTGTCACAAACTGGTTCAACGGGGAACAGAATTAAAAAGTAACATCAGATGAATATGAACTTAAAGTAATACAATGCAATTTAGTGAAAAAGCAGCTTAGCCCAAAAGAAAATAAGTAGAAAAACGATACAGAAAAGAATTACACAACAAAGTTAAAGCAAAATGCACACAGTTACTTAAAAATAAGCAGCCAGACACAGCAACATTGAACCAAAAAAAAAAAAAAAAAAGCAAAAACCCCAATAACATCTGACCCCAGTGGACTTGGGTATGGGCCGAGAGCTTGCCACGTTTGTTGTATGGCTAGGGTTTTTGTTTTGTTTACTGGGCTAAATTATATTTTAAATAAGTTAATTATGAAAAAAAATAAAAAAATGTCAAAATTGTGCATTTTTTACAAAAAGCATATTGGAGTAGGTCACATACACACTGTATTGCTGACTAGACGATGTCCAAAAACTTTAAATTCAAAAAGGTGCTTACAAAGTTGTCAAATTTTCTTGTCAATTGGAATTCAAGTAAAGTGAAGTAAACGGCACAATTCGGGTTGTTGAATTTCAGTCTCCTTTTTCAGAATGGAGATTTGTTCTTAAAAATCAACTCCCTGGAAAAGAAAAAGCGGGCGCAAATGCAAGTGGCTCCCCTCGCATCTTGACCTAGCCAGTGGTTGCTGACTCATCGCCATTCAGGCATTAAACAGCAGTCCCACTCAGCCTACCCTTTTCCTTCCCAAACACGGTTGTTTTTTTTTTTGACCAAACCCCTTGCATGCATGTCACGCCTAGGCGAGGAGGCAGAGGGCCAATACTTGTTTGAATTCTTCTTTACCCTTTGGGCAAAGGAGAGAGACCCATTGATTCAACACAATCAATTAATCTGTGACTAATGTTGAAGTCCCACATTTCCGATGAACCGAAAAATGTTTTTTTAGCTTCCTAATACAATTGGATTAGGGGTCTTCTTAGGGGCATAGGACTAATTAAATAGGCTCGTCAAGTTTCCATTAAAAAAAAAAATCCCAAAAAAATTTTCTCTAAATAAATAATTAGATTCAATTTTAAATTTCATTGTTATCATAATTAAACATAAAAAAATATTTAAATTTAATAATATTTATATAATAAATTTTTATAATAAAATTAAATAAAAATATTAAATGAGATATACTTTAACTCACAAATATCATAATTAATATATCTATAAAATTTTTTTTTTACTTTAAAAACAAAGATAAGTAGCAATTTAAAAACATCTCACTCCACTATGTTATTATAATTAGAATTATTTCCTCGTTACAAAAATTATTTTTCAATTGTTTCATTACAAATTTTAAGTTTTTTCATTATATAATAATAAAATATTTATTACCTAAAGCTGTTAAATTTAAAATATACTTTATTTTTTGAACAAATCAAAAAAGAAATATTTCATTCTTATTTCTCTTCCAACACATTAAGATGGCCATTTTTCTTAGATTCATGAATAGAGAAGTTTTTTTATATTTTTCTTTTTTTTTTTTTTTTTCGTGGACACTACCAATTCATAATTGATAAAAGAGAAACAAGCAACAAAGAAATAATGCTTATGCCTAGATGACAACAGTTCCAAAACTAAAACAAAAAGCCTCTGTTTGTTTGTTGGTCTTTGCTCTTGAGACCCGTGGAAGGGCCGTCTCGGAGGTGCACAAAGCAAAGCATGGACGGTCTCTAAAAATTTTTTCTTTATTTATTTATTTTTTTTTTATGTCACGGATGCCCTTTAACACTTTTTATCCAACAATTAAACGTCCCTTAATTAAGAAACTTCGTGTCACGTTGTCGTCGTAATCAACTTGAGGTTGCCCGTGGCAAGTTCTTTACGCTTTCTTAAAGCGCATTAGTTTGTATTCCATTTTCTACGGTACCACGAAAGTAACACAAAGAATGAGTTGTACATTACACTCTAACGTCAATTTCATCTCATCTCTCTCTCGTGTCCTTTTTTTTTTTTTTTTTTTAAATACATATCTCAAATATATTAATTATTATATTTATAAATTAAAATTAAAATTAAAATTATTTATTATAATATTTATTTAATATTTTTTTTATAAAAAAACCTATTAGTTAATATAATTAGATCTTAATAAATATTTTAATATTTAATTTTATTATTATGAAATTTAAAATTTATTATCACATATTTTAACTTTTAACTATTTTTTATCAAATTAAATATTAATTCAAGAACTCTAATTTAAATTAATATAAAGATATACATCTGACTTTCAACTAAATTATCCCGTCCTTTTTCGCCTCTGGAATCAAGAGAGAGCAACACGATGGCACTTGCGGTTGGAACGATTCCCGCGAGATGAGGCTGTCCATTCATTCTTTTTAAAAGGATGATAAACCAAATCAAAAGCGAAGCGAACTGGAAATTGTCTATTCTCAGAAAAATAAAAATAAAGGAGCTGGCAAATGTCTTTAACCACAGTCAAGACCAGCCCAAGCAGGGCCCCGCCAAATCAAACCAAGGCCTATGTGGTAAGACGGTATTTGCCACGTATCACTTATCGGATCTCAATACAAATAAAAAGCCAGACTATAAGAGAAATTTCTGATTTAACTTATTTAAAAATTAAATTGATTTAATTTAATATTACACGTAAAAAATAATAATTTTAAATAAAATTTAATTAAAATAAATAAATATATAATTTAAGATCATAAATTTATTTATTATATTAAAAAAAATAACTGTAACAACATTTAATGCATCATTATAACAAATAATTTATGTCTAACTTGTGTTAAGGTGAGTTGGCATTTATATGTTTAAAAGAATAATTAAATATTTTATTAAAAAAATTTAAATTGATAATTTTTAATATAGTAACGTATAATTTTATATTATTAAATTATAATATTGGACGAATAAATAGAGATTATGTCTTATTATTAATATACCATAAGATAATAGTTGTAGTCATGGAAGTGGCAAATCGGTTGTTCGGGATCTTTGTTCTGGTTGTTTTTTCATTTTTTTCAATATCAATCCTCGATATCACCGAAACTAATAAAATAAATACCGAAATTACAGACAGACAGACACAGACACAGACACAGACACACACTCTTTCCCTCTCGTTCCCTCTTTTTCTTTATATTGTCCTTTTTAGGAAGCGCTTTCCTTCTATGCTTCCTTCGCAGATCTTTTCTGCCTCGTCCACGTTTTCCTTTCTTTGGTAATAGGCTCTATGTGTTCACAGCTTTCACATACTTACGTTGTCATTAGAAAAGATTCGCAATTTTCACATCTCAAAAATACATATGTACACACAAACAAACAAGGAGCTAATGGGGAGCTCAGTCTTGAGGTTTCTGTTGGTGTTGTTTTGGGTTGTTTGTGAAACGACGGCGTATGGAGAGATTGAGAATCAGCACCAGCTCCTGCAGCTGCCGAGACTGGAGGGGCAGCAGCAGCAGCGGCACAAGAACGCGTACGCGACGATGATGTACATGGGAACCCCGAGAGACTACGAGTTCTACGTCGCGATACGTGTCGTGATCAGATCGCTTGCCAGCCTCCACGTGGACGCTGATCTCGTCGTCATTGCCTCCCTCAACGTTCCCCTCCGTTGGGTTCACGCCCTGTAAGTTTCTTTCCCCTCCTCCCTCTCCACCCGTTTCAATTTCCTTTCTTTCCCCTTTTTTCCTTTGCTAATGTGCGCCGTGGTTCCGGGCGTAGTTTAGCGAGAGGATTTTAGGGTGGGAGCACTAACATGGGGAGAACCCTGTCAGTAAATTATTTTTAATGTTTGGTCAATCTCACTATTTATCGATTGACTTGATTGAAGAAAAAAAGGGTTCATCTTAATCCGTAGATATATCGCATGGTTCATAAATGATAGGTTTAATTAATGCAAAGATTGCGCCTTTGATTGTGATGAACGTGGAGGTTGATGTCCGCTCTAAGGTTTGATCCCTATGTTCTACAAATAAAAAAAAAAAAAGTGTCGGGGTTGACGGACATATTGGTAAAAATCAAAAACTAGTGGAGACTGTTGCAAAATAAATAAATAACAAAATTTAAATTCTAATGTACCACATATGATTTTTTTTTGGTTATTTTCTTATGCTTTGATTTAATTTTGGTGTGAAATATAATGGTTGTAAATTTTTTTAATACAAAAATTAATTTAAAAAAAAAAAAAAAAAAATGTGGTGACATATAGGGGGGTTTTGAATTGGGGCATGCAAATCAGCATGGTTCAATTTTTGTTGACAAAGCGTTACATGAACCTAACTGGCATGTCCCGATTGGCCAGGCGGTTTTAATACTTTAGACATAATTGCACATGAATGGCTTTTCCTGTTGTGAATGACCCATATTCCTCGCGAGTTGTGCCTAGCGTAATTCAATAAGATGAGGATCTTAGCTAACATGGAACGACCCTAGTTGTGGGTTCCACACGCTTCGTTTGCAAGAGGAGGTCGATGTTTTGTTACTAATATCCAGGAAGCTAGAACTGGTTTTTTCAATCCAATTAAGGCATGTCAAGATGGGTTACTGATATCCACTGTCCATTTAATACACTGGACAGGACAAGACAGACCATGGCATATGATAGGTTAGTCCTATCCGGTTGTCACATGGTATAAGATCAGCCTACATAATACCGTTCACACTTAGGAGTGTTGCCCTTTAAATTTAGATATATCCCTTTAAATGTCTAACAACTATTGTAAAATCTTAATTTTGTATTTTAATTGGGATAAGATAGGTTATACGAATTTTTTCTTATCATTTTCTTTCATAAATGTCCTTGTTAAGATGTAAATATATTCAATGGTGAGACCTAAAAGGCGATAATGCGGGTGCTTATGGCATTGCACCAAAGCCTCTTACTACCAAGACATTTATTGAGAAATTAGGAATCCCATTTGATGGAATCTATTGTAAGGAGATTAAAGTCATTGGATCATAATTAGGGTTGTTGCCTCAACTCGAGATATTCTGATTACAGATCAGTTGTCCTGACTTGTAGGCAATAATGGCATGAGGATAGATATTTTGTGGCTGAGTGTGGCTGAGCATGGCTGAGTAGTTCAGGCAAAGCACGTGGGGCAGCTTGGTGTGGTTACATCTTCTACTTTTGTGCAATTGCTTAGCCATAAGGTCATTTGTCTACTTTCCAATTCCAACCACTGGTCGTGGCCCTTCCCACGTGCTAGTTCAGACCGCAACTCCAATAATTCTCCAAAATAGTTATTGCTTCATCTTGAAAAACTCCTCCAATGCACGCATAGCCACCCCCCAGAAAAAGGCACAAGTTTCTGTTTGGTACAAACAAGTTAGTTCGTGAGCACTTATAAGTAAAGAATGAGTTAGTCCTAGAAAAAAAAAAATAAATAAAAACACAATTTTTTTTTTCATTTTTTTTTTATGTTTGCTAATTTATTCATGGGAATTATCATGATTAAGAAGATGAATGTGTCATATGATTCATATCTTCATGTATAATTATCGAAAAGGCCATTACTCTAATTTTTTTAGGTGCTAAAGTGATTGTGTTCATGGAGTAAACAAAAAGTATCATTGTCCCGATTGGTAAATAATCAACTAGAAGAATTTTGTGAAGGAACTTCTAGGTTAGTGGCTTCCTAGGGAAGATATTATAACTCCTATAATCACGAGTGATTACAGATAAATAAGACTGGTAACTTGAAATGTGGTTATAAAATATATCCAATTTGTTAACAGTGTTTTTTGACACCCTTTCCCAAGAGTTTTACTCTTGTGATCAACCATCTAAGCCTAGTTGGTTCCAATTTGTGAACATTGGCTATGGAGCAGTAAGTGCACTGTCTATGTTTAATTTTATTAGTTTGTGAAGTTCAGTCAGTGATGTGTTCTATATTATCTGGATTATGATTGGGAAGAAATCAACAAGTTCTGCATTTTTTCTGTGGTCTAGGGAACAGGAAGATGGGGCAAGGGTCATGAGGGTGGAAAACCTGAATAATCCATACAAGAATCAACCCAACTTTGATAAGAGATTTAAGCTAACACTGAACAAGCTCTACGCATGGAGCCTGGTGGACTATGAGAGAGTGGTGATGCTTGATGCTGATAACCTCTTTCTGCGAAAGACTGATGAGTTGTTCCAATGTGGACAATTCTGTGCGGTCTTTATCAATCCCTGCATCTTCCATACTGGCCTCTTCGTGTTAAAGGTAAGTTCCAACACTTATCCATAGTTTCTTTTGGAGTTTAGAACAAGCAAAAATGCCAATGATTGGCCAGCTAATTCTTGAAGTCCTCTAGAATGGTTTATTCAATTCAACCAAAATTTCCTCAAAAAGTATGTCATTAGCACTCTAGAGAATACTTTATGTCCAAGTTCAGTTCAGTTCATTTGTCTTTTGAACTTGTAGGGATATGGATATCCATTTTCAATCTCCATACAAGTGGCCAATTTAGTTTTCTTATGCACAACATTATCAATTTGGTGTTTCAGCCATCAGAAACAGTGTTCAAGGACATGCTTCATCAATTGGACATTGGCCAAGATAATCCAGACGGTGCAGACCAGGGCTTCATTGGTGGCTACTTTCCAGACTTGCTTGACAAGCCAATGTTCCATCAACCTCCAAATGGCACCAAACTTGACGGGCAATACAGGCTTCCTTTAGGCTACCAAATGGATGCTACTTATTACTGTGAGTACATTAAGAATAATATAACAAATTTTTATCTTGAACTTCTTTTGTTAGTGGTAGTTCTTGTGAGTTGTTCATAGTGTCTTTTTGTAGTTAAGTCACATTTACCTACACATGAACATCACAATTTTCCGATTTAGCTTAGGTTTTTATTGGTTTCAGATCTCAGACTGCGCTGGAATGTGCCCTGTGGGCCTAATAGTGTGATTACTTTCCCTGGTGCGCCATGGTTGAAACCTTGGTATTGGTGGTCATGGCCTGTTCTACCATTAGGCATCCAATGGCACAATCAACGTCGTCAAAATCTTGGGTAATCTAAACACTATATATCCCTTTTTTCTTCTTCTTTAACCAAACATTGCATGCCATTTCAGAGGTACCCTTGGTAACACAAGTTTGTTCTGCAGATATGGAGCAGAAATGCCTATGGTACTCATACAGTCAATAGTCTACCTAGGAATCATAGCTGTGACACGTCTAGCACGACCTAGTATCTCCAAGCTTTGCTATCGGCGAACAGACAAGAACATTTCACTCATACAAACTGGTCTCAAACTTCTGGCTGTATGGTCAATCCTGGCAGCCTATATACTTCCTTCCTTTATCATTCCTTGTACAATTCATCCAATACTGGGCTGGTCTTTGTACTTGCTCGGCTCATTCGCACTTTGCTCTATTGCAATCAATGCATTTATGCTGCCTATTTTGCAAGTCTTGACACCATGGCTAGGGATACTTGGGGTCCTTCTGGTAATGGCATGTCCTTGGTACCCCGGTGGGGTGATGAGAGCTTTGACTATTTTTGGTTACGCTTTTGGCTGTGCACCTTTTCTTTGGCTATCATTGAGCAAGGTCATGGCATGTCTTCAAGCTTCAGTTGAAAGGGAAGTTTTCTTTCCCAAGTTGGGTTGACTCTGCACTGCCTTCTGGATTTGACAGTTTGTACATCAGGGTTGGAGCCCATTCTCCATTCTTCTTGACAAGTCAGGAGGCAAACATGAGCTCTCGATGTATTCTTGACAAGTTCTGAAGGGACTTGACAGGGAAGTTTGATTTTGCTTGAGCTTCATTGAGTCAACTCCACTGAATTCGAAAAGGGATGGGAGTCCAGTTCACTCTGCAGGGAACATGGACCACTGATTATATGAGATTGTTGCTGGCAGTCAGGGCCCATGGGCTTTAATTGTTGGTTATATCGTTGTATCTTCATTTAGATTGGAAAACTGTGGACCAATATGTGGCACAAAAGACTTCTTACATTTTGACCCAAAAAGGCAAAGACTTCTTACTTCCTGGTCGTCACTTTCACCCAGCGTATTTGATCTTTTTCTTTTCTTCCAACTTACCAATTTTGAAGATTAATGTAATTGCTCTCAGAAATAGTTTCCCTCCATTGTTCAAAACTTTCATGGTCTTCTCGTTTTTACTTTTTAATTTTTGTTTCCGGTATCAACTATTTCTGAATGGTAAAATTGTGCTAATAGATTAGGTTGGTTCTTGTGAGGCAAAAGTGACCAAGTTGTTTACAATTCAAACCATATTTCAATTCCAATGGAATTTTGTCATTTTGAAACAATTCACCTAAACCTAAATTGTACTCAGATAAAGAAAGATGTCATTTTAGTAACAGATCTTCAACTCGATCATTAATTATAATCAATTAAACATAATGTAGTAGTAGCAATTAGTTTACAGAAACTATCATGAAGTAATATTTTTTGTCAGATTATAAAGAATGAATGATAAATACACTTTGTGTGTTGAGAGTCTTGCACATTGCAACAATGCAAAAGGGTTATTTCAGCCATGAACAGTTAGAACAATAATCCCCGGCACATGGTCCCCATCATTACCAATGTTTTGCCCACTTCACCCTCCTACAAAATAGTAAGAAAAAATGAGTAGAAAGACAAGTTAAAATAGTCACTAATTACAAATTTTATTAATAAAATTACTTCAACTTTTGGTTTTAAATTTGAAGTTTCCAATTCAAGTCTATAAATTTAAGATAAAAAAAAAAAAAAGAAAGGAAAAACACTTCCTTTCATTTTCAGCCTTCAGGGTCATTGTGGGTCCATACCTATGATCAATTCAATCATCACGAGTTGATTTTAGCCTCGAGACGGTATCACCATAATAAAATGGTGTCTTCTCTCCTGCATGTGAGTCTGCAAAATATTTGTCCCATGCCCTAGTCATAGAAAGTTGTCCTTAGTTTCCCCCAACGTTCAAAAAATGTGTTTCCTTTTTCAAACCAGGTGGGGCTCAACTACTGGGACCAGATTGTAAAATGTCACAGAGCTACAGCACAAAATTCATTTTAACCATAACGTTTATTGCCCTCGAATTACAATAAGATCAAATACAATTGTCTTCGATTTGCAATTTCCAGTGTTAAAAAAAGTATAAATTATTGGTTTTTTTTTTGTTTTTGTCAAAAACAAATTGGATATCATGATTTGTTTCAGGTCCCGTTTGCACAATGGATTCAGTTGACTTGGGGTTGGGGCAAAAAAGTATTAGGCGGATGAGCATTTCTGGCCTCGGCATGTTGCTTTTGGACTTCTATCAAATTGTGGGTCTTGTCTTGCCTAACTCCATCTGTTTCGTTTTGGTGTTTTATGGGCCAATACCAAAAGGAATCTTTTCTTTTCTTTTCTTCTCTTCTCTTTTTAAAAGAAAAAAAGTTTAGCAACGAATAACTGAAACATTAGAGGGACCAACCAATGCAAATTAACTACAAAATAAAGGCAAAATATATGAAGTATGAGGCTCCCCGCGTACTGACTTTCCCTTCCCACGGTTTCAAAGAGAGAGATTGCTATTCTGACTTTCTTTTATTTTTAATATAATATATTTATAATTTTATATTATATAATATATGTGAAATAAAATTATGAATAAATTATATTAAGTAAATAAAAAAATATAATAAGACACCTTTAAAAAGTGTTTTTTACCGTGCATTTTGAAGGCTCAATAAAATAAATTAATGTTTCAAAGACATATCTCATACAGTGTCGTGAAAATTATTTGGATTACACTTAAGTTGGCTGGATTATACATGCACTGCTAAATATCAAACACACGCACACGCACACGCACACACAGACACAGACACACACACACACACACATTATAAGAAAGTGTCTGATTTGAGCACCCAACGCTGTGGGATCTGTTCAAAACGACAAAAAAATGAAGTTAAACGAGCTACTAGGACACCGTGCCGAAAAGGGTATCTGACTACAGATACAAAAAGCCAGTGTATGTAAGTCCTGGCCCCAATGTACAAGAATCTCGTGTATAATACAGCCAGGATCTCCATTAAGTCTAGAGCCATAACAAGGCTTCATGTTCCCCAAAAGAGAAAAAATGACCGTTGCAAGAATCTCAGGTCCCAAAAAACAAAGAAAATATACCAAAATTAAATTTCTTCTTCGTCTTAATGACCCATATTATATAGGAATTTGTTTCTATTTCTCTTCCCTTCATTTAATACAGCACTATAAAGTCCTAGAGCCTCTCTTCAAAATGTCACTTTTATCAAATCCTCTTAAGGGACATTCTCTTCTTCATCTCCTCTCTCTCTCTCTCACCCTCTCTATATATATATATATAATTTATAACATTCTACTCTCTGGACATTTAGTGCTATTCTAATGGCTTCAATCAATTATTTCTTGTTCTTCTTCTATTTCTACTTTATTCTGGCTTTCTCTTTGTTTCATGCACCATGTTTAGTAACTAGCTCTATTTACAGGTACAAGCTCAACTCAGTCCCTACCACTGCAACCATCAACTCTACCAAGCACAAGCACAAATGGGTAGGACCCGTCGGCCACCGTGTGATCAGCGTTGATGTTAACGGGTCCGGCGAGTTCCGGTCGGTCCAAGAAGCTGTTGATGCCGTCCCAGAGAACAACACAGAAAATGTGTTGATAAGAATAAGCGCTGGATACTACATGTAATCTCCAGTTTTAGCCATAGGCAGACTCAGTCTCTGTAACTTCTAAATACATGTTAAGTATATCTATATATATATATATATATATATATAATAGAAGCCTTAATTAATCAATTAATATTATCGGTTGTCTGGCGGTGCAGAGAGAAAGTGGAGGTGCCTGAGAAAAAGCCGTACATCACATTTCAAGGCGCAGGAAGAGAAGAGACGATCATTGAATGGCATGATAGAGCAAGTGATCCTGATCCCAGTGGTGGTCAACAGCTGCGTACTTACAGGACGGCTTCTGTGACCGTTTTCGCCAATTATTTCTCAGCTAGAAACATAAGCTTCAAGGTATATATAATATTGTGACTTTACAGCGAATTGTCGGACTGTAGCCACTTCTTTTTTTTTTATTATTTTTTATTTTTATAGGATAATAAAAACAACAAGAGGTATAGACTAAGGCATAGTCTCTTTAAATCAGCTTCCAAAAAGGGCTCAATGTAGAGAGCTAAATATTCTAAGAATTATATAGAAAAAGACCCTTTTCCTAAATTTCACCCCTTCACCGTTTATATATTAAAATTTACAATTAAGTGTGAGGATAATACAATTACAAATATAAAATCACTTAATAATTAAGGTTTTGATATTGTGTAAAAAAAAAAATTATTTTACTTAAATTTAAATTAATAAATAAAACTAAAGATATAAATCATATATTATATATTAATAATCAGGACAGCAAAATCTACCTCATCTTACTGGGACGGTTAATATGCACAGAACACAGCACCGGCGCCAATGCCCGGAATGCAGGGATGGCAAGCGGCAGCATTTCGCATATCCGGCGATAAGGCCTACTTCTCTGGCTGTGGATTCTACGGTGCGCAAGATACCCTATGCGACGATGCAGGGAGGCATTACTTCAAGGAGTGTTACATTGAAGGCTCCATAGACTTCATTTTTGGGAATGGCAGGTCAATGTACAAAGTAAGTAACTGAACTTCTCTTCAGTAGTACAATTACACACTCGAGTGGTATAATAAATACGAGGGTGCACATGACGTATGGGACACATTTTGATATGAAAATGGACAACAAATTGGCATTGCTAGCAGGAGAAAAAGGACTTTACATTGTTCTGTGCGATTGTTTCTCATGTTATAGTATTGTGAAAAGTAGGTTTACCTTTTCCCTGTTGTCACCGAAAGTAGATGTCGGTAACAGTGGCATCTTAACCTGCCAAAAAGCAAATTGTAGAGAAAATCAGAACATGAAAGGCAGTGCCACTCTACCCCAATTAGCGCCCACTGAATTTTCGGGCATCTTTAGCCTTTTAAACACGTTTTCCATTCTATTTTATGACTATTTGTGTTTATTGTTATTAATTAAGATTGTGTATCAAAAGACTAAAAATCAACCATCAGCAGCGTAACAGTGATATATGTTTATCCGAATATTGTATGGTACAAAAGGGTGCTGACTGTTGGTTGATGGGGGCGTGTAGGACTGTGAGCTGCACTCTATAGCAACAAGATTTGGATCCATTGCAGCCCACAACAGAAACTCGCCTGACGAGAAAACTGGCTTTGCCTTCCTCGGCTGCAGAGTAACAGGAACTGGGCCACTGTACGTGGGCCGAGCCATGGGCCAGTACTCGAGGATAGTCTACTCCTATACTTACTTCGACGACTTGGTTGCCCACGGTGGCTGGGATGATTGGGACCACGTCAGCAATAAGAACAAGTAAATTTCACACATATTTCTTTTTTTTTTTTTCTTTTTAGCCTCTTTTAAACTCCACACTTTGACTTCATGTTCTTCTTGTTTTTTATTTCTTCGATCTGTTTTTGTTATTTGTTCCAGAACTGTGTTCTTTGGAGTGTACAAATGCTGGGGGCCCGGGGCTGCGGCAGTGCAGGGCGTTTCGTGGGCCAGAGAATTGGACTATGATTCGGCCCACAAGTTCTTGGCCAAGAGTTTCGTTAACGGGAGGCACTGGATCCAGCCGTCTGACGCCTGAGTTTTGCTGCCCAACCCCAACACCACCAAAAAAAAGAACTCTTTAAAGTAGGGAATTTCGTTGATTCAATTGTGTAATAAGGTCCAACGATCAATTATTGTTTGCATACCTGTAAAATTAATGAACAAAGAAGTAATTAAATTTTTTTTTTTTTTTTTTTTGAAGGAGAATGCCATTTTCGACAGATTTGTTCAATCAATTATCTTCTTTTTAGTTAATAGTGACGACGACGTTAGAAATAGAATTGCTATGCTACATGATTTGAGGGATGACCCTTAAACTTGCAAACAGAGAATACCTCTCCCTATGTGAATTTAAAAATAAAATAAAATAGTGACTATACTACTGAAAGTCAACTTTTGACGGCTTACCCAGAAATGACGACATTAACTGACATAGATTCTATACAATGCAGTGCATCCTCGTCAGGCAATTGAATTTAAAGAATCACAGGATGGTTGCTGAAAGTCGACTTCACGAGCCACAAATGCTTGGACCCCAGAGCACCCTCAAATCATATAAAACTGACAGAGGGATGAAAAATGGAAAGATTATTTTACATTATTATCGGAGCTGATAATTTAATCAGTAATATAATACATTTTCTCATATATTGGATTTGGAGTATCTCGGGATATACCCAAAGTTGGGACTCGAGTATTTCACATTATGCAACGCGGAACTCACGTTGGACTTTCAACTACTGCTATTTAGCGTACAGTTCGAGAAAACTGCAGGGACCATTTGCTAAAAAGACTGAAACGCCACAGTTGCCACAACTTTTCTGGCCGAACTTCTTAATATCAATTCTTACTACTTGCTAAATTATTTATTTATTTATTTATTTATCTACTCATCTCATTTCCTGCAATCCTACGTTATTAATGAGCAGTACCGTATACATTCATAAAGCACCTCGTCTACTAGTAAAACCCCCATCATCCAATCACAACTCAGATACCCGTCATAATCCCAAATTTCCGCCCGATGTAAAATTGCTTAATGCTGCTTTATAGAGAGTGCAGGGAGAAGTGTTCCTTTTAATTAATTTCTCATCATTCCTGCCTGTGACTAATGGATAGAGTAAGCGCCACAATCTGAGACTCGGGATCCAGATACATGTTTTAACAGCAATGTCAAACAGCAGCATTCATGGAGGCAAGGCAAAGGTTTAAAAAGCAGGTCCGGCTAAATTTCAGCCACCAGCTGTCTGACATAATTCAACTTTTAATATATCATTGGAAAGAAGACAATCCGAACACCAGGGCGTAGCCTAAACGTACGAAATGTTCATTCCCACCTGGAAGCACCATCTTTTGACTGCCGTAAGGCCACTCTGGCCTTTAAGCATTCAATGAAATGCAGGTTGAACAAACAGTTTTATTGCTTTTGCAAATGAGTACACTTCCATCCATTGGGAGGATCTTGAACAGGCACTTCTATCAATCTGACTGAACATTTCCTTTTTCAACAAATGAATAAATGAACTAACTGTACAGTGGACAGGAGCCCATGCAAAGTTCTCTTCCCAAAACTTAATAAAACCAGCTCCTTCATAACTCTAGATGGTAGCACCTCCTACAGTATATGGATAAAACCTCCGCTTAAAAATTCTGGTATAGCATATGCCATCCACATTTCTGACGTAAGTTTTATGAGGAAGGGAGAGAATTGGAGATCTCAAAGAAAGCAGAAGCATTTCTGCTTTCTTATATGGAGCCCAAGTCCGATGCACTGCTGATTGTGTTTGTTGCTCTCCATGAAGGACAATGCCCATCCAGAGTATAGTGATGACCACAAAGGACAAAAATTCGTATTGATGTCCTCATTATGATGAGATCCTCTTAATTAGGAATCACATGACTGAGACTAAAGTTCAACTTCATGTAGATCATCTCCAAGATTGCCCCCATTAGCAGCTGTATGCATCATAGAAGGGTCATTGGCGACATGAGAGGACAGAGAAATGTCAAGTGCCCCTCCTAATGGCTTAGTTTCTTGCATCCTAGGAGGGCTAACCGAATCACTGAAGCTCCCACTCCACGATGCTGTTCGTCGTGAGTCAGACGAAATGGAATGATTGCCGTTTGGCATCTCACCTTTTCCCGTGATGTTATCCATGCTTGGAAATCTTTGCATGAGCATTGATGATGAAGGTATTGGAGCATGAAAAGACTCATTCATAGCAGATGTCGAAGTAGTCTCAATAGTCCCCATATCTCTAACATTTTCTGAGAAGGTTTCCATTAAATTTTCTCCTGATGATACAGGTGTAGGGACAAAAAACTTTTGATTAGCAGCAACTGGAGGTCTAACAGATGGAACAGCAGGTGACTGGAACAAGTTTGCTGAGCTTCCTCCATCCTTGTTGAAGGTGTCAACATACCTGTCAAACAACCAAAAATTTTATCATATCAACGATTAGATTGCCTTACTTATTTTGCTGATTGAAGAAGAGGGACAAGCAAGTAATCTGAGACCCAATAAGCGATATAATTATTCCAAATGGGATATTATTGCCAATTTAAGGCCTCAATGCTCCACTGGATAACAAGAATAATTATAAGACTCTCTGTATGATGCTCCAGATTACAGAAACCAGGTTCATATATCAAAAAGTGAAACAAAAGTGGAAGGGCTCTCTATGATACCAATGTACACTGCCAAGGTAAATTCAATCTTCTAGAAGAAACAAGCCACTCGTTTGATTAACTTCATTATATCAATAAACCAATCACAAATGTTGGCACACCAACCAATTTGGCTAGGTCCACATTAAGGGTAAATCACATTCACTCTAATTACAGGTGAGGATAATTACATCTTTCATCTTAGAAGGGGAAAGCTGAAAATCCTAAGAGATTTTAACTCATAAGAAAATCTCTACGGATTATGAATATCGAAACTCATGGAACATGTTCACATTCTAAGAGCTCCAAAAAGGCAAGAGCATCAAATGACCCTTTCTGTCCTCTGAATCAATTTTTTTAGCATACATACTTTTGTTACATATGTTAACCTTATTTCACACTGTTCAAAACAACACAGAGAAAAGCAAAGATTTCTCAATTACCTTGAACGTACACCCATCCGCCCACGTACTGAGAATTGATTTGAACTGGTTGGAATAGGTGGAGTTCCCGAAGTATGATCCAGTGGTGTTGGATTCTGAATTGTTGGGCTCCCAATAGTGGAAGAGGAATCACGTTTTAAAGCAGATTTCAAGTTGTAGTCAGACATTCCATTCTGGAAGGCTGAAGTTGTAGGAGGGGGTGGCAAGGCAACTTCTTCAGCAGGGGGTTCAGCACCTTCCTCTACCCATCTCTTAAGCTTTTCATCATAATAAAATTTATTTGTTTCACCCAGTTTTGCCTTCAGTCACAAAGCAAAATATAGTCAATTAACAAGATAACAGACATAAATAATATCTTTACCAAGAAGACAGAAGAGCAAATGATGGAGATCAATCCACCTGTCGGTCTGAACGAGGCCTTAAGACTAGCCCCATAGTCTTTTGCAAAAGTTGAGAGCCAAAACTAAACCGGCCAAGGCGAGATCCCCTCACTGAACCTGATACCTTGCCTTGTGCACTGGATGATGCTTCATCTTTTGATGAATCAACCTGCTTCTACTGCAACTCAGTAAGGCCCCACATATTGTGCAGGATAATGGACATGAACTACGAAGCTATTTTAGGTATATAGGAGTATGAACTTGGAGATAATTACAAACCTGGCTTGGACTTCTACCAAAGTCTGGCTCCGAAACACTTCTATTATGGATTGTCATTCGATTCCCATCAGCTGTCCATTCACTTATTGGTTCCATCGAAGCAGAAGGCATTAATGATGACATTGCCATTGTTGATTGACTTGCAGATACTCGAGGAGCCATTGGTTGCTCGTAATGTTCATTGCCATGTGTACTTCCATGCGATGCTGATGGTGCAGGTGGTGGCAGACCTCCCACAACACGTTGTGCAGTACTGTCAAAAAAGGTGAGCAACTTCCCTACCAACTTAGCTGGAGCCAAATTTGCAGTGTATCCACCCTGAAAATAGAGTACCCATGGTCAGCAAAAAGTAAGAGTTTCACAAAAATACAAACTAGATGACAGAGAAATGCCTGTTGATGGGCCCTGATCCTCTCCTCAAGGGATACAGCTAATTGTTTCCATGTTTCTACTTCAGGAACTCGACTGGTTTTCAGAGATTTTAACAAGGCTTGACAATACCTGAATCAAATCACCAGGGTGAGAAAGCTGAAGGAAGAGTTGCATGATTGAATTCAATAAATTTTTCACTCACTCACTTCAATGAATCAGAAACTTTGCCCACTTCAGCCAGCATATATGCATATATGAGCTTATATGCCTGAAACGGGATGAGGATAAACTGGGAGTTTCCAAGCATCTTTGAGTATTCATACAACTCAGTTCTCTGTCCATACACCCATTAAGTAAGCTCAAGAGAACCTTTTTTTACACCTTTTTGACATCTACCATTTCTAAAAGACATATGTTATAGAGGGAGAGCACAACAGAAGGCTAAAGAGGATAAATTTGATAACCACATTAACTTTCAAATATTTTGCAATTATGAATGTTTCTATCATAAATATGCAATAGAAACCAGGCTAAAAGAGATCGATATAACATATAGTATAAGTTTATGAAACATGCAAAAAGATTAAATCCAATTTAAAGAAAACCTGAATGGCCTCTGGACTGGTAAATGTCCGGGGATGCTTCAAGTGGTCTGCTCCAATAAGGCACAATCTTGCACTGTCGGAAAATGGCTCAAAGTTTGCTTCTGCAACTAAATAGCAGATGTGTGCGGCAGTAATCTGAGCAGGCATTCCCAAGTAAGTTTCAGGAACAAAACATTGATTTGAGTAACACAATAAATGGCAGGATAGATAGAATACCTCACTTCTATCCTTCCATAAGCAATCCCCGAGATGTATAATAACAAGCTCATCATCCTTTGTTCTGTTTGCAGTTATAACTGCCAAATTTTCTTCCCAATCATCAAGCATGCCATTTGGCCCAAGCTGTCGTGCATCATAAACAAACAGATATGAAAAGACCAATCCCTAAGTAAAATGAAAATACTTCATTTTTGTGGATGGAGAAATTCTAGTGAAAGGGAATGTTGTTTAAGAAAAAGGTATTTACAGGTGAAAAAGATTATGAATGAAGAACATGGGAGTGGCATGACAGCCATATATAGGCCTACATATTTACAGAATCCTGGTAACAGGGAGAAGAAAACCATTTTTCTAGCACAATAGCCAAACTATCACACAGAAATTATGCAGAACATGCCAGGAACATCACCTACATAGCTCATAAATAATCCTCTGCCCTTCAGCTTCATTCTTATACATTATAAATAAACTTCCAAGTTTGAAACAAAATATTTCTTTGCCAAAATTTGTGTAGAAATATGATTTATCAAAAGAATCCAAATAAGGGATGAAGATTGGTATTCATCCATGAATACAGTATAGTAAAAGGAAACAGTGTGCATTAAAATATCACCTGCACAGCCTGTGGAGACAAATTTGCAGCACTAGGAAGGCCACTGACAGCTGTGCTGTTTGCAGCAAAAACATCTGCTGGTCGTCCTGCAATAGCAGGCACAATGTCCGCAAAGGTGATCCTGCTACCAAATGGCGAAGTGCCATTTGCTTGATAGTATCATTATAAAACTGCATTTATGCAAAGTCATCACATGGCCCCCATGAAGTGAAAGAGAAAGCAACTTTTAGTCATTCTAAAAAATGAAACTACATAAAATAAACAAGAAGAGGGTGGAATGGGCAAAAGACCTGATCACCAAGCTGTGAGGCAAGGACAAGAGCAGGTCCCCACAACTGGCCCTCTTGTGCACATTGCAAAGCCTCTTTTTTCCTACCAGAAACCAGGAGATTCTGGACCTCAGAAGCAGTTGCCTGGAGCATCATAAAACAAAATCATTTAGAAAAAGGCTGCAATCCCATGCAAGAGGGAGAGACTGCAGACATGTATGGATACCCGAACTTGTCCTTCAGATGGCAAACTCTGCAAGCATTGGCTGAGAACGCCATACTGACTGTACTGTGTACCATTCCTCTTTGCAGATGCAAAAAAGTTTTGCAACTGCTGATTCGGGCACATTGCTCTCCTATGAAAATTTCAACACAAATATACTTAAAAAAATCTAACTAATTAGCCACCAAAAAAAAAGAAAAGAAAAAAAAAAAGATACATGAGATGAATGAGGCTAAGGAAACTCAAAGGTGCACAGCCAACTAGAAAATAAAATTCTCATAAGACACAGTGGAAAAGGAACAACATTTTGAGGGTGAAAATCCAAAGACACCAGCACCACCACATCCAAACCCATTACATCCTTTATCAGAGTATTACATTCACAGCCCATACAGGCCAGAGTGCATGAACTCCCACTGTTTCAAATTCCACACTAGTGCCTCTAAAATACATGGAAATTTCTTGCCCAATCTTTCTTCATAGCCCATATCATCAATATAATGTCCATGTGATAGAGCTTCAGTTGGGATGAAGGGGCATATTAAACACTTTTTTCCCTATGCTTCCAACAAGTATCCAGTATCCAGTACTCTTTCTCACAACCGACTAAAAACAGCAATGAGCAAGGCTTCATGCCAAACCAGGAGAGGGCAGTGGCAAATGTAGTTAAAAGGAATATCGTACACTCTAAATAAACCCAAAAAAGTAACTTATGACATCAAACACAAATGAAAAGCAAGGCTTATACAACCAGAAATTAGAAAGCCAACAGACGCAATATGATGCAAACTAGGTTATCAATGATTAAAGAAGAAGTACTTTACCATCAAAGAAGTGTCAGTGCCAAAAGGAGAACGGAGTTTTCCATAATGCTGACAAGCTATTTTAAGCAATGAGAGGAGTAACCTTAATGCTTCGCCTTTCTTATGATCCATGTCAGGTGCTTCACAGTTAGTAATCCTCTCATCAATCCATTTGTTCAATTCTTTACTTCCAACATTCCCACCCACCAAAGGACCTGGAAAGGACTTGTGGCCAAGAGCACGAAAATAATTGCAAGCACCTCCCGCAATGCTTGAACCATTCTCAGTGTTTCCCAAAACAATCTCCATTAAATTTAGGACACAAATTGAGCCTCCAACAGGTTCCTTTACATTTCAAATTGAAACAATAAATGGACTGGCCTGCTGATAATATATAAAATAAATAAATAATGAACCCCAATAGAATTACTGTCAAAGAATCACCTGGCTTCCAAATGAAGAATTGCCAAGAGGATTACTATCTTTCGTTACTATGAGTTTTCCGCCAAATCCAAATGTAACCAAGGCATGTGGAGGACGCCCAGCAGATGATCTTCCCATGGCAGGGGAATAAG
This sequence comes from Rhizophora mangle, assembly GCA_037832345.1. NCBI lineage: Eukaryota > Viridiplantae > Streptophyta > Magnoliopsida > Malpighiales > Rhizophoraceae > Rhizophora > Rhizophora mangle. Next base: position 3,458,482 of record JBAPLJ010001938.1, on the reverse strand, counting down.
AAAATGGCTGGTTGCTCTGAAATGATTGCTGTGCAAGGCCTACTGAGTTCTGGCTGCTATAGTAATTGCTAGACAAGTTCGTGTGCTCATTCTGCTTCAAATTTCCCTGATTAAAGTTCCCACTAGGTACAAAACTTTGTGACACAACAAGTCCATTAGAGCCCAAATGACCCTGACTCATATTTTCATATGATGAAACTGTCTGCAAAGAATTGATGGATTTATGCTGATCCACATGGCTGTTCAAGGAAACATCTGAACCATGGGAATTCAGGGACTGCTGGCTCCCATAAAAATCTGAAATAGTTGCATTAGCAATCATCTCAGGTGGCTGCATATTCAAGCCTTGCTGATTGTAGTTGCCATAACACTGACTCCAATTGCCATATTGGCCTTTAATGTTATTGCCCTCTGAACCAAAATGGTCAGCTTGATTGTATGCGTTATACATACTATTGCCATTTTTGGAATGTGAACCAAATCCCTTTTGACTCTGCTGATCATGATGCTGAACTGTTGTTGATTCCACGGATGAAGTGTAGCTTTCAAGTAAGCACCATTCCTGCACAATCATATCATAATACCAACCAGGATACTGTGGGTCAAAAACCATATGTGCCGGGTAGCAGCTGTTAGCCCCATCTGAAACCTGATTCCAGCTAGACACACTCTCAGTTTTGCTGGACTGGGCCATAGTTCCTGCCACAGAGTGAGAAGACTGCTGTAAATAACTTACTTCTGTTTTTCCATCAGATACTGCTGCCCATTCGCCACCTAAATTAGCATCAAAACTCCCTTGCATGCTTGCTGTCACATCATTGCCATCAACTTGATACCACTGCCCAGTGTTCGCATCATATTTCCACCCAGGATACATGTCCTCCCAATACTGACTATTATTTACATCCTGCCCATTTGCAGTCACTTCAGTGGATGCTCCATAAACTTGAGTACTATCTTGATGTTGCTCATAACTACCTAAATTATCCAGTCCACCAGCAGCCCTGTCCTCAACATTGGCACTGTCACCAACATTTCCAGTCAACGCCACCGAACCATCTCCCAGATCATTGAAAAAATCTGAGTGCGAACCAAACCCATGATCCCCATTTGGCATTGAATCGGCATAAAATGAACTCCATCCAACCTCCTTAACACCTGATTTAGTAGATCCAACAACCAAATCGGGTTGTGCATCAACTAATCCTGCACCATCATGCACCAAATCCTTTTCAACTTTCCCATCAAGTCCACCATCACCGCTTGTATCCTCAATACTCAGATTGCCAAACGCCTTGACCTCATCGGAATCATTTCCTTCCCTAAACTTACGGCCCGCAGAATCGGAATTATCAGACGGCTCGAGACCATTTTCCACTAATTTATCAAAGAAATCCTCGTCCGTCTGATCCTCCGTCACATCTAATAGAGGTTTGGAAGCCATCACCCTAACGATCTTTAAAAAAAAACCTCAAAATTCGAGCTGCAAATGGGACCAAAACCTCGAGATCCACAAACTAAAACCCTAAATCAAAGACATATAAACGCGAAGAACAGCGAGATCTAAGCTTCTATGAGCATCTTTCTGTAATTACGGAAGATCAACACTGAAATTAAAAAAAAATAAAAAAAAAATCTTTTTGTAGAATTGGGTTTCAATTCAATGCAATAGGATTTTCTAATTAAAATTACAACAACATATGCAAAAAAAAAAAATTTAAAATGAATATAACTTACAGGACCAGAACCAGAACCAGCGAAAGAGAGAGAGAGAGAGAGAGAGAGAGAGAGAGAGAGAGAGAGAGAGAGAGAGAGAGAGCTCGGTTTCGCTCCAGCCACCAAACAAGAGGAGCTTTATATTTTCGAGTTTTATTTATATTTTTCTTCTTATTTTTCCTTTTTTTTATTTTTTTAATTATACTGGTGTTGCAACTTTTTGTTTTATTCCTTTTTTTTATTATTAATTTTTTATTTTTAGTTTTTGGCCTTTGACTGTTTGTGTCAAGACTCGAGAAATTCAGATTTAATTTTAAATTTTTTTCCGGCAAATGTGTGACGATATTTGTGTCGACCAAGCGAAAGTGCCTTGCGGTGCCCGTGATGTTACTGTTTCCGCGCTTGTTATTGAAATTTAAAAAAAAAAAAAATATTTTTTCTCTAAATTTTTACCTCTTTGCCTGTGTGTGGTAAATATGGTAAGTGATTAAAGTCAACATTTACCGCCATAATTAATCTGTTAATAATATTTATTTAATTAAAATATAATTTTAAATAATTTGGCTACTTTTTATTTAAATAAATCTGCTTAAAACAAAATTAAAAGGATATAAAATTTAAATAAAAAGGTAAAAAAAAAAAAAATTGAAAGTGAAAAACTTTATTCCAACTGTAATGGGTCGTATGATCTATTGAACAAGAGAAAACATATAATTTAAGCAAAAATCATACAGTACAAAGTTTGATTCCGAAAGAACTAACTTTGCTAGTGCACGCGAGGAGAGCAGAAAAATTAGCAAAAAAAGCAGGCAAGTGAGCGCACATCCTCTGCCAAAATTCCAGCCATGTTTTCGTCTAATGGCTGGCAAGGAGACTCCCAGACTCTACGCATGGGTGCAGGACAAAAGCCAAAATGCTGGCCTGGCTTGGTACCCCAAAAGCGACAATACTATGATGTTATTTAATCATTGTAGAAGACCATAACCCCATAACCATGATAGCGATGATGCAATTATGCAACAGAAATACAAAATCAAAACCCTGAAAAAAAAAATAAAAGATCAAAAAATTGGAAAGTCCCAGCAATGGCAAATTGACAATTAAGTAAGCTTTGTAAAGAATCATGAACAAGTAAAATTGCCCCCCTGTATAGCTACTACTAGCATCGCTCCTACTCCCTGTGTACAGTAACTAAACATGTGTCAATGGATCCATGTAGCTACAAGCAAAATTGTCCAATACATTTGGCTTTTTCCCCTGAAAATCTCTGGACATATTAGGAAATGGGCGTGATAATGTGGCCAATCTTCGCAATAAATTGTATTGAAGGCGGTGCAGAAGAATTTGGGGAACGAGAGAGTCAAATTTTCAAGCTTGCTTTCGTCCTTGGCGTCTTTGGTCAAAGCAAATGCTCAGGCCGAAATAATGCCGTTCCAATACAAGACAGCATTTGATGACTTACATGTTAGTTCCCAAGAACGTGCCCAACAAACCAAGATTTTTGAGATCCCAAAAGGCGAAAAAGATCAACCGAGTGTCAGGGTGTATGTTCAGCAGCATGTTAATAAAGCCCTTTCAAACTGCAATTTAACCAGAATCTATATAAAACAAGAAGGAAAAAAAAAAAAAGCACAAAAGAAAGGACCCTAAATCATCAGAGCTGCTTTAGTTGGTAAGGTGAAGAAGTTCCTTATTATTAATTAAAGTTTGATTTTTGTGGGCGTGCAAGGTTAATATAAGAGTAAAATTTTAAATACACTGCACAAATAGGATGGAGTGAACCCCTTAAGATAGTCAAACAAAATAAAAACAGAAAGAAATTTAAGTCTGGATTGAGATAAAAGTTGACTAAAGTATACATTTATATGTGAAAACAAAGAAAAAAAAAAAACCTAACAATCAAATTCTTACCGAGTAAAATGTCGTTGTCAAATACCTCTCTTTGGGAACTAATAAAAGCATTTAATATATCACATAAATTAATAATTTAAAAAAAATTATAATTATAAAATTTAATTAAAATATATATATATATTATTTTTAATTTTTTTTAAAAAAATTATATATGTATGTAATTAAATTACTAAAATATATAATTAAAATAAAAAAATATTTAATTAATATATTTTATTTTTTTATTATTTATAAAAAAAATTATGTTTGTTGTACTTAAAATTAAAAATTTTAAAATATAAATATATAAATTTTAACTTAATAATTTGACCAATTATTCGATAAGAATGGCAAGGACGCGAGTCCCACGTCCTTTTGCACGGATTTTTCGTCAATTTCGAGGAATATAACTCTTACATATCTTTTTATCAGAAAATGGAGGGATTTGGGATCTTCTCTGCAGCAGCCGATCTTCAAAGAAAACCCACAATTCCCAGCCCAAGAAAAGTTAGAAACTACATGCTCTACAGTTCATGGAGGCTGGAATTGCCCATTTATTTTTGAAGTGTTATACTTCGCAGATTTTGCTTCAACTTCGAATCAGTGGTTTTGCACTTCAAATCCAAAACTAAAAACAAAATCAGCGAATAAAGGAGGAGTAGGTGAGAGAGAATCAACACCATCCCCCAACTAGACAAACCCCATGATGAGAATTAACAACTAGAATAATTACAAAAGAAAATTGTAAAGCAATAGCAGTTACAATGATATGTGCGAAGGAGGAGTGATGAGATTGTGACAGGAACAGCTGGGAACTGGAGGAGGACATGCTAGCAGAATTTGCAAGCTTTTGGAAAAAGAAAAACACTTTAAATTTACTGCCACTTACCATGTGAAATCGTGAAGAATCACTAGCCGAACAAGCAAGCAAAAGAGAAGAAGTGTAAAATTGCAGCAATGAAATTTCAACATTAAATAAATTGAAAAAAGAAAGAAAGAAAGAAAGATCTTTGACAAAAGATCAGCTACAGAACACATATCACCTGAACTACAATCCAGGAAACCCCATTAGAGGACAACAGAGAGAAATGACTTGTGGGCAGCATGAAACAGAATTCCAATAATCCAGTATAACCTATAACTACAATAAGGTGAACCCACTTAACCCAAATGAATGTAACAAAATAGTTCTCCAGATCTCACGATGACTTCGTTGAACCAATCTGTCGGTGAATCAAGCATCACAGACCCCACTAAGCTCATCATCATCCGACCTAGCTGGAAAATTAAGATCTATCAAGCTGCTCCCACGTTTTTCAGAATTTTCAGTAGCAGCAAAAGAATCAGTTTTTGGAGAATTCATAAAATGTGATCTCTTGTGTCCACCAAGAGCTTGTCCAGAACAAAACGCCCTTAAGCAATATGGGCACTCAAATGTACTTTTCTTGTCTTGTAAACCCTTCATAGGACAACTTTTCTTGTGTCCAGCCAGTGCCCGTGAAGACTGAAACTGTTTCTTACATTTCTGACATTGAAATTTCACATTGTTCTGTCTTAACTCAACTGATCCTTCTCCACCTTTACCACGTTCTTGATCCCTGCACATCATCATTAGCATCATGGCAGCTTGTATTACTTCAGGAGCAGCGCCGCCGGAGGCCGGCCTCAACGGTTCCGGTCCGGCTGCCAGAAACTCGACGGAACTGGTATTGACATTGAAGTTCTGCTCCCGATTCTCCCAGAGACTCGATTTTCTCGCTCTTTTAGATCGCCTCCCAGTTGGGTTTCCCAGGTGCAAGTCAGGATGAACGGCAGATGAAAAGTCAGGATCTGCAATTCTGATGCTTTTCTTCGGGTTTGCTCTCAACCCGTAAACCAAAGGCTTCGCTTCAACTTCCCATTTCTCTATTTTCTTCTTCTTTTCACTTTCTTCAACACAAGGTGAATGCGATGATGAAGATGATGACTCGGCACTGTCGAGGCCAATTTGCTGCTTCTGAATCGGCTTTGGAGGAAGAAGGGGGTTGGGTTGGTGGGCGTTTATGTGACCAACAAATGCTCTGCCATTGGCAAAAATTCTATTGCAGAGTTGGCATTTGAACTTCGCCATTGAAGCAGAGCATGCAAAGATCACAGCTTTTCTCCTTCAAGTTTCTCTTTCTCTAAAGAAGAAAGATAGAGGGAGAGTTGGGCGGCTTCCAAGGAGTAGTTGACAAGCATTCCTCCACCAAAAGACACGCCACAACCCAATGTTGTGATTTGGAAATATTAAAATATGATCAATAGGTATATGTATGTATGTATGTGTATATACATATACATGATCTCGTTTAAAAAAAAAAATACATATGATAAATAATTGTAAATTGCAGAAAAGAATATCTAATAACTGGACAGCATTTTAGAACAGAAAAATAAAAAATTTGGTGAATACAGAAAAAAAGGGACAATTGGCAAGAAAACCTCACCCATGTGGGTAGTAATCTTTTTCTCTTTTACCACTTTTTTGATATATATATATATATATATATATATATATATTTTTTTTACCATTTTCTACATGGTTATTGATGAGCATTAGATTGGGATGATAGAATCGGATAACACCCCCAAGATTAAAAAGCCTACAATGTCTTGGATTGAGACGTTAATATTAACACTCGAATATCTAATATTTAAGATAACAATCATCGATATATATCGGCAATAAAAATACCCGCAGAGACTGAATGAGCCGCATAACATCTGTCCAATCAAGCTGAGTTACAAGAAGGGATTCAGCTCTGATTGAAAAATCCACCGCGCCCATGCCAACTCATTAACAATGAGCCGAGAGGCCCAAGTGATATGTTCAGGTTTAAAAAATTAAATTAAATTTATCAGTAAAATTAAAAATTAAATTATTATTTAATTTAATTTATTTTAAAAATTATTAATTTTATAAATTAATTATTAAATAATAATAAATTAAATATAAATTAATAAATTAATTATAATTTTTAAATTTAATTAATTTTATAATTTTTTTAAAAAATAAAAATTATATTATTATAAAAAAATTATATTTAATATTAAATATTAATTTTATTAATTAAATTAATTAAAATTTTTATTTAAATAATTAATTGTATTCTTAAAATTTTGGATCAAAATAAGGTTGAATGACTCTCAAATTGCACCGCCAAAATCATCACTTTTTCGTTTTCCCAAGCATAAGTTGATCAGGAAACATGACTTCAATTTTTGAAAACATGAAGCGGATTCTGTTTGCAACCTGCTTCTTTTCGTGACTCGAGTTATTAAATACCATTTTTCAATTAAATGATTTTCTTTCCATTGGGGTACCTTTATGCCCATGTTTGTACATGTTAATGAAATACCTCATTTTCCTTCGTTCATAAATGCTTTTAAGTTTTTTTTTTCTAGTTAATTAATTTTAACTAAATCTCAAATTCAAGACTTTTATTTTCAAGAAATAAATTTATGTTAATTAATAATTGCTTTTAAGTTTTCAAAAGTGCATTTTTTGTTGTTGTTAAAGTTTTGATTTGATTTTCTATCCCATTTAAATAACTCTAATACCTTAAAAATTCTTGATTTCTTATTAATATCACAACTACACGTTTTAAATCTAATTAAAAATAAATTATGTAAGCAAACATTATGATTTATAAGAAATTATGGTTTATAATCTAACCTCAAAATTGAACATTAATTAAAATACTACAATTAAAACAAAGTTTATAAATAAATCTTATAAATAAATGAAGTATTAATAAGATTTAGCATTTATATAATAGGTCATTCAAAAAAGACTTATAAAAATAAAAATTCTCAACTAGTTTAAGTTAGAGTTATCTTTTTGTTGATTCATTTTGAGAGTCTAAGAAGATCAAATATACACATCATATTAAATTTATAAATAATCCTGTAAATAAAAAATTTTGATATTATTGTCCATACTAATATCAAAATGGTGGAGATATTGTGTTACAAATTTATACGTTTTTAAGAAATTGCTTTTATGTTTATATGACATTTAATTACATATATTGATACGAAATCCCTAAATAGACTATGAGACTGTGCCTCCAGGGACTAGGATGGAATCTCAGTTTTCGGGAACAAGATTGTCCAGCCCAATATAATTACGCTAGTCCATCACCTAAGTAAGTTAACTCGAACTGACAATTACTCCACGTTGATGTGGTGGAGGTCTGTAGTTCCTGATTCTATAACGTGATTAGAACGTTACTGTACTAGTAGGCTTCGAGCATCCCAACCCTGTAAATACCGAATACTTTCTCAGAGTCAAAAGTAAGTCATTCTTTATTCATAATTATTTTTTTCATTTAATTTATTTAAATAATTAATAACATAAACATTTGAGTGTTAATGTTGAATTATAATTTGATATTTTTTAATTTTTGAAATTTTATAAATATTTTATCCATCCAATTCCGAAACGTGGTTGGTTATATTAAATAATTTGTCTTTAATTCCAAGTTTTTAAATCTTTAACTCCCTTGCTAATTTCCGTATAACTTCCAATTAGTTTCATCAAGATGAGAATTTCATTTGGCATGGAGTCATCCTTTAATGCTACGTCGTTGGGTGGGGTGGACCCAACAGTTCGTTTGGCATGGAGTCATCCTTTAATGCTATATCGTGGAATGCATGGAGTCATCCTTTAATGTTATATCGTGGAATCTTGAACTAATCTAGGGTTATTGTATTCCGTTACAGTACTTGCATTAATTGTTCAGATCTCAAGGGTTCATATTATTATTAACAAAGTTCTCTTTCCATTAAATGAAAGGTTCCTTTTTTTGTTTTTGTTTTTGTTTTTTTTTGTTTTTATATATAATAACATTGTTGGGACTAGCAATGTATTTTTATTATTCCAATAAATACTAATCAAACAAAAACTAACGAAAAATACGAAATTGAACTTTTATGATTTTTTTTTTTTGTTCGTTGCAGATTGTTAGAATTTGAATACTGCAAAAATTGTTGCTAATTGATTATGATATTTAATTCTTTTTTTTTTAATACATTCGAAAAAGAATTTAATATTTATCTCAACTCGATCCGTTTACTACTCGCCAACTGGGATTTGGCATGCGGTCGTCGCATGTCAAGAATTATTCTCCGAACGGTCAAATAAAAAAGCAAACAACATTTGGGTTATTATCATCCAAACAGATGCAGAAAAAACAATTATAAATTTTAAATCGTCTGCAACCAATCCACAAATATTGTGTCATTTTGAATAATTTAAGGTGGTTAGTGGATTAGTTGCTGACAAAATTTTAAAAAAATTATCATTAATAATTTGAATATAAAATACATTTAAAATTATTTAATTTAATTTATAAATTCTCATAATAATAATAATAATAATTTCTAAATATTACGAGTTTCATATTTATCATTAGAAGCATTTTAAAAGGCTTCATTATCACATTCAAAAGAAATCATATAATCAATTGCCCCACCCTTTACACTTTGTTTGGATATAAATCCTGAAGGGAAAAAAATGGTGAGAAAGAAAAGATAAGAAAAGAAAGTTATAAGAAAAAAAAAATTTTGGAGTTGACTAGATAAAATAGAAGAATATATTAGAAGATAAAATTTAAATTTATAAAATTATAATTTATTTATCTTTTATAAATCATATAAGATAACACATTTCTTAAATATTTAAGAGCATTTTTGTAGTATTACACTTTCTCATCAATTTGACGAGGAAAGTTATGGTGGACCCATAAGAAAAATTTTATTCAAATTTCTCATCGCATTTTTCTTTTTCTTATCCTTTTGCAATACAAAAGTATGATTTCATTAAAGTCCTCGTCGACGACCAACCAGTGGTTGAATACACACATTTCACCTCCCCTTCAAGTCCGTTTCATGGATTCCAAAGAATAGACACAAGAGGAGTGACAAAAAGACAAAAGGTATTCATAATGTTATTTTGTCAAGGGATTAGCGTCTGGAGAAAAAATAGAAAATTTTGAAAGCTTTCGTGACCCACATGGCCTGGGCCATTCTAAGCCCAAACAGATCCACAAAACTTGGAAGAATGTTTGGCCCAATACAGAACACGCAAATGATTTTGTTCGGATATTTGTAATATTTACTCTTTTTTTTTCGTTGATTAATTTTTATTTTGGAAAAAGTCAAATTAGAAAGTTTCAAAATTTAACAAAAATCAACACTTCCTTGTGCTATTTACATTCAAATGTCCTGATATGCATACCAGTGCATTTACTTGCATGGGAAACGACATGAGCGAATTTGCACAATAGGGTCCAATTTTCTTCTGGGCAGAATGGTTTCTTTCCTACGGTCTACAGGCCTACTGATAATGGGGAACAAAAGTTACTATTAATGTATCTGAACATAATCAGACAATTCAACTTAGGAGAGGCTTCTTCATGTCGAACTCGCTCTCCCCTGCATCATTACCGCCATAGCCTTCTCTCCCTTTAGCCCACAGCACGAAGTATTGGCCAGTAAACATGATCAACATACCAGCCAGGCTGCAATCACAAAAGCAAGCTATCATGAGACACCAGAAAGAAAAGATTGCCAGCCAAGTTGACGTGCGCATTTGGTTTGTACCTTCCTATGTTAATTGAGTCGCCAAATGCAACAACTGACAGGAAGACAGAGACAACCGTGCTAACCGGGCTAAACAAGGACACAAGTACTGGACCTTTCTTCTTCAGTGCCCATCCATTGAAGCTTACACAAGCTCCACCCACAGCACCCCCCTGGTCATCCAAATGTATGCAACCAGCAACAATAAAACTTTACTTTAGAAGGCATTGGATCTAGGATGGTCCATGTATGTCTCTAGTGACCAATGAGCTTTAGCTCGTATTGGAGTTGTCTCCCGAGTTCAAGTTTTAGTTGGAAACAATTAACCCAAAAAAAAAAAAAAAAAAAGAGAGAGACGAAGAATTAAAATTTACCAGTAATGAATAGGCAATGAGGTCACCGACACGCACTAGAAGCCAATCAATTCCAAAGCTACGATCTTGGAGCATTTTCACAATTGCAGTTATAATCACACCCATCAAGGATGTTATTGAACACAAGGACATTGGTGCAGGAAAATCACCCAAAGTTTTAGCCTGTGATGCATTCAGATTTTAGCGATCAATTAAACAAGAAAAACAGAAACAACTTTGTGAATGATCGCTTGAATAGCATAACAAAATTACCTGTAACACAACATTGCTTGATAAGACAAAAACAGCTGAAATGAGATACAAGCAACCGATGACTTTGCTCCTAACAAAGGGTCTGGGTGCTGGCAAGGATGCCTCTCTTGCTGATGCTGTGCTGTTCATTATGCTCATTGCAAGGGCACCCACAACACACAACAATGTGCCTACAATCTTCACTTTGCTGTACGTGCAACCTATGTTAACTCTCTCCAACCTGCACGAGTATTCAACAGGTACAAAATAGGCAGCAGCAACATTTAAGACACAGAGCACTAAAATATAAATCCATACTAACGTGGCTCAATTTAGTTTTTTGTTTTCTTTTTTTTCAGCTTATAATTTCAAGCACCTTAATGTCCAAGCAATAACGAATATTAGCCCTGGAGCAAGGTTAGGCATTGCTGTTGCCAGTGCCGGTGAGGTGAGCTTAAGCCCTTTCAGAAATAAAGACTGAAACAGAGTTACCCTGAAAAAAAAAAAAAAAGAAAGAAACAACAACAAAACAAAAAGATAGAACAAAAGCCACCATAAGATACAAATTCACATTTTTTCTTGTTAAATTTAGATTTGTTCCTTTGTTTGAACCTATTAATTTACCCAAAACTGTCCCCATATCATAACTACATATTTTTAATTATGGGTAAATATTGTGTGTGTGTATATATGTATGTATGTATGTATGTATGTATGTATTTGCAAATTATCTGTCACAGTAGGGAATTTAATTCCAAAAAGCTAAGGTGTTAATTGAGATTCAAAAGAATATCTCATTGCAACGTGTTCATGAAAATATGATACACAAGTAAAACTGTTCTTACCCTGCAAAAGAGATCAAAACAATCTGAATAACCAACTTTAAAGTGATTTCCTTGGGCCATTTGCTCCTGCAGTAACACCCCACCACATTCAATAATCAAAAACACCCGCGCGGGCACACACACAGACACAGACACAGAAAGAGAGAGAGACAGAGGGGGGAGGGAGGGAAAGAGACCTTTCAAAATAAATAGCAAGTGGAGAGATGATAAGGAAGGTGGCAAAAGTGGAGAAGATAACAATGGTTAATGGGGACAAGCCAAGAGACATAAGATAACTCAATAACATGGTGTTGCCTGCATATACAAATTGCACGCCTATCAAGCCCCCTATTATTGCAAAATCTTCAAGTATCTCTTTCTGCCTGTACCAAGCCATTCTCAATCATCTCCCTCTAGAAAAAAGAGATACAATGAGATGGCTATGGCTAATACTTTTCTTTTGTCTCCTCTCTCTCTCTCTCTCTCTCTCTCTCTCTCTCTCTCTCTTTTGTCTGTCTCTCTCTCTCCAATTTTCTTCAAACAAAAACCCACATGGGGCTGCTAGATTAGCATCTTTCTCCTTTCACAAATTGCCTCCAAACCCATGTTTTACAGTTTGCAAAAGCTTCACTATTTCTATCTCTTTTCTCTTCCTAGCCCTATGTTTTCTATGTAAGCAAATCTCAACACTAGAGATTAACAAGAAGGAAAATGAAAAGATGAAAACCACCACTTCTTTGTTTCCACTTTTTTTTTTTTTTTTTTTTTCGGTTGCGGTTATTAATAGCGGTTGCCTCTAATGTCTAACCATTTCTTTCTCAAAATGTACCTGTTTCAAGTACTCAGCTATCATTCTTTCCCGAGGCTTCTCTGCCAGTCTTCTGTCCCGACCCTTGCGGGCATTTTTGCGGTAAAATGGAAAGTAGTGTTTCAACGAGCTATACATGTAATGGTACATTAAATTTTTATTTAAAAAATTTAAATTACAATTAAATAAGTTTTTTAATAAAAAAATAATGATAATTATTCATCAAATAAATATAAAATATAATATGATATAAAGATTTTAAATTATTCATTAAAATAATCATAATCTAATATAAATTTTAAGATTAATGAAAATTTATCTAAATTATATATTAAATCACAAACAAAAAACCTTAGAAAACACAAAACCATATATGTTGTAATGGGTTAATTTTTTAAATATAAGATAAGTAAGATATATGTATATTTTAAACAAATATATTAATATTTAAATTGATATATTTATTGTATTAAAATTTATTAAAATATAAATTATATAAAAATTAATTTTTATTTCTATAAATTTGCATTTTTTTTATGAAATAAAATTTTAAAAATTTAAGTTGTTAACATACTTTGTTCTTATACTTTGTTTACTGAAATTTTCGATCAAGGCACACTGGCCACACCCACGACTTCTGATCTTCGTAAGTGAGTCAAAGGTGATGTGGGCCCTCTGGTTAGGGCCCAATTCATTTATTTTGTTGCGGGTCCAAGTGAATAGGTCCGCTACATACTTTTAATCCATCGGAAACACAAGGTGAATTAGCTCTAAATCAGCCAGAGCACATAATTAAATGTTAATTTTTAAGTAATAGAAAATACAAAATTTTTTGAAATAAAAAATTAAGATATCAAATTTCAATTTTTTAAAAAAAAATTATGTAAATATGTAAAATAGACATAGAAGAATGTAGAATGAAAATAATAAATGTGTTCATGAAAATATATTTTTTTTAAAAAAATAATAATAACGATAATAATACATAAACGTGTTATATTAAATTCATTGCCTTACGGGTTGGTTAGTCGGCGCCGCGGCTTTGCCAATGCAAAGGTCCACGTTGAAGGGACTCCACAGGGCCTTCCAAAAGCAAAACCGTTTTAATGGCTTCCTAACAAAGCAAATTACCACAAGCACTAACCCTACCAGCAATCACGCCATCAAAATCACTCCAGGAAACTCTGAACCATGGGCCACTGTCATTTCAACCCTCGCCCAAGGCGGCCACTGTAGGGAGCCGGCCTTGTACGAGGCCACAAAATTGCTCCGGTCCGGTCATGAACCAAATGGACATGTCCTGGTTCTCATGGTTCGAGCCGCCACGGACCTGGGTTTGGATTCTTATTGCCAGCAGCTTCATGCGTACATTTCAAGATCTGGGTTTGGCTCCGACGTTGTTGTCTCCACATCTTTGGTAAGGTTTTATGGAGTAATGGGCTTTATGAATGATGCTCAGAAACTGTTCGTTGAAATTCCTCAACCAAGCGTAGTTTCGTGGAACACGCTGATTTCTGGGTATGTGCGTTCTGGAGAGTATACCAAAGCATTGGGTTTGTTTCTTCTGCTCGAGAGATCTGATGCTGGCCCAGATGCTTACTCGTTTACGATGGCTTTATCGGCTTGTGGCCATTTGAGTGTGTTGCAGTTTGGGAGCTCGATTCACTGCAATATCGTAAAATCTGGCTTGGAATGTAGCGTTTTTATTGCCAATTGCCTGATTGATATGTACGGAAAATGTGGTTATGTTGGTGAGGCAACTCGGGTTTTTGATGAAATGATATTTAAGGACATAATCTCTTGGAATTCAGTTATAGCAGCGTGTGCCAGAAATCAAGCGCTTGAATTAGCGTGCAATTTTTTCTATCAGATGCCTGAACCTGATACTATATCTTATAATGAACTGATCAATGGGATTGCCCAATTTGGCAATATAAAGGATGCTGCTGAAGCTTTGTCGATTATGCCGAACCCGAATTCATCTACTTGGAATTCAATCATAACAGCTTATGTTAACAGAAGCAAACCGCTAGAAGCATTGCACTTTTTCACAAACATGCATTCTAGTGGCACCAAAATGGATGAGTATACCTTTTCAATTCTTCTCAGTGGTATTGCTGGGCTTGCAGCCTTGAAATGGGGAATGTTGATACATTCTTGCTGTGTAAAGTTGGGTTTAGATGCATCAGTTGTTATAGGAAGTGCTCTTATTGACATGTACTCCAAATGTGGCCAAGTAATGGATGCTGAATCACTGTTTGTAATGTTGCCAAGAAAGAATTTGGTGACATGGAATGCAATGATCTCAGGTTATGCCCACAATGGCCATTCAAGTAAGGTAATCCAACTTTTTGAGGAAGTGAAAATGGCGAAGAATCTAAAGCCTGACTGGGTCACCTTTCTTAATGTAATAGCCGCATGCTCAGGCAGTGAGGTGTCATTGCAGAAGGCAATTCAGTACTTTGATTCAATGATCAATGACTATGGGATCGAACCAAGTGTTGAGCATTGTTGTTCCATTATTCGGCTGTTGGGAGAAAGAGGAGAGGTGTGGCGGGCAGCAAGGATGATACATGAACTAGCTTTTAGTTCATGTGTGGAGGTTTGGAGAGCTCTGCTTGGTGCCTGTGGAGCTCGTAAGGATCTGAAGGTTGCAAAGGTTGCAGCTGCAAAGTTGATTGAATTGGAGGGTAATGATGATTACTTGTACGTCATGCTGTCCAACATATTTGCAAGTAATGAAAAATGGGAAGAAGCGAGGAAAGTGAGAAAGCTCATGAAGGAGAGAGGTGTGCAGAAAGGAGTTGGTTATAGTTGGATTGAGATGGAATAAGGCATCCCATAGTCATTAATTCGGGAGGTAATGCTAATGATAATGATGATCCTGTTAAGCCTCCATGACAATCGAAAAAAAAAAAAAAAAAAAAGATAATGATGATCCTTAAGAAGACACTTGAGATTTCAGTAGGGGGTGGCCTGACCATGAACCAGATCGTTTCCTCTTGGTTTGGAACTAATAGTTATGGTTCCCTGGGAGGTTGAATCGCAACCGGCCGGTGGGCAAACAGGCTGGTTATGTTTCCTGTTCAGGGGCAATTCCAATTTCCGTTTTGATTCTAAGGTTCCAATTTTGGTCCGAATTTATACATTTTTTCGGAAAATTTGTAAAATATTTCAAATATTTCATTAAAAATTTTGATATGAAAATTATTAATGCCCAACGTGAGACCATAAAAAATTCATAAAAAAAGAGATGAATATAACGAGGTTTACAGCAATCAAAGTTAAACTAATTTGTTTAACTTAATTTAAGAACCTCTATCACTGGTTCCCGTTATTGTTTTCAATGGTCAAAGAATTGTTCCTCACCTTTCATTTTTTGTTTCTTCTTCTTGAGCTCCTGGAGCTACCAATTCTCCAGGTCGATTATGGTTCCACTTGAATTTTGATCAATGTTTCAGATCAATATTTCAAAAATATGAACGGTACCAAATTGGGGGCCCAGAGTTTCAGTGACTGCAACCGTGGACCGTGGGCTGCGACATGGTCCTCTATTCGGTCAAGCGGATTCCAGCTCAGTTCTGGGCTGCACGAAGTGGTGTCAGGCCCAGCAGAACTCCATGCAAAAGTGATCATATCCAACTGCTAATCTATACTAAATCCTGGAGATCCGAAGCTTTCACCCTTCCATTCGCTGATGCAAAATAAAAGCCACAACTAGAAACTTGAACAACCCCTCTGGCCTCAACTTTCCATGTTGAACATCAATATGTAAGAGTACTAGAAAAACAGGATGTAAGACCCGCAGATTCGAAGTTACACTTCAGTAACCAGTCTCGAGAACTTACTTGTTAGCATGCGAAGAGTTACTTGCATATTTCTCTCTAATGAATTTGGTTCCCAGATAATCTAGAAATGCATGCAGTTTGGCGTGACTGAGAAAGCCTTAAGAGGCTTGCTCTCCCTAATGCATCAATTCAATCTCCATTTAGTTGAGCAACAGATACAGCCGAAGCATATCTGGTTTGGTCGTAATATATCACTATTCGGAATATCTGCGACAAAGCAGATTTCGGTAACAGAGATTTGGAAGACAAAAATTCACTTCAAAATAAACTCTCTTGTGGAAAAAAATAAAAAACAAAAATAAAACAAAAAACAAAAGTGTTATTCTTCTTAAGATAGTCAAGGCAAGAAAAAATAGGCAAGCCTGAATAGTGATGATGCTGGAAAGAATGTAGCAAGCCTTGAGAAACAAAACATATGATGCCATTATTAAATAAAAAGGTTACTTCATACATCTCAGAAATAATGTCCCTTCACAGCTGAGGACAAATGAGAGTTAGCTTCGCTAGAGATATCCAAGCAGTATTCTTAAATTTTCAGGATTGTTTGTAAAAGGACAAAATCTAGAAGACCTTGCTTTTCCAATCATTTGAAGATGATCTCCTCTTGCAGTGAAATTGTCTAAACAAGTCACCTTGGGGCTGACAGACCAAGCTCTAAAACAACCCAAATACTAGAATCAGAAATCAAACAGAAGGCACCCTATGAATGTACAGAAGTAGAATAAGATGAGGTAACATCATTCTAATATAAATTAACAAAACAGCCCATCATACTGCAATCTTTGCAACATGTGCAATTCTAAGAACTCCCAATAAAGTCATCCATTAGAATGCAATTTTGTAAACATCATGCAACTGGGTTTTCAAAGATGGCATACTACTGAAACACATATACAATTACAAGTCACCAGATAAAGTATAATCTAAGGTCGTTTCCACATTGTTTCAAGTCAGAAAATATACGGTTGATGACAGGACCCACCTCCCAAAACAGCAAACATGTCACGTACCATCAACTCCATCTGGGAAAAGGAGCAGCTAAGTTACCATAGTATGCTCAACTACTGATAAATATTTTATTTGATGTGCTAAAGTTCAAGCCAGACATCGTTAGTTTGAGGGGTGAAAAAAAGCTTGATATGCTGCTTAAATCTTGAATTTGATGATATGGCTCAACAAATTCACTTATAACCATGACCATTCTAGCTTCACCCATCTCAACATAATGAGACTAAAGGTTGCTATCCACCATGAATTACCATGAATGCACCAGTAAAGCAAGGAAAGAAAGAACCTCTTGTGGCAAGAATGTATTTTTATCTGATTAACCAAAAAAAAATTGCAAGGCATCCCCTGTAAGGGAACCAATGCATTGATAGAAATTGCTAGCAATTGTCTTGCCAAAGCCGACAAGATAACCTTCTATCATGTATAGCAAAATGCTATTATAGTGAGGTTAATTTAGTATACTGCCCATGATGATGGCCTCATAAAACCTTTTTAGAAAGTGAGACTTGTTTTTTCTTTCTATTTAAGCATTTCAGATAAATTGCATAAATAAACTTTAGTATACTCCCAAAATGAAAATCCAGTCAGATATACCATCTTTCATGCAGATAAATTTCCCAGCCCAAATATGTTCTAGTTTTCAGAGTTTCCTAAAACCATGTTGCATCAAGGGATCATATGTGTTAACTTAAATTTAAACAACTGTCCAACATTAAGTATAGTAAACTAATTCCTCAAAGGAACAACAAGATTGATTACAAAGACTTGGTAAAACCACATTAACATGAGATAAAGACTCTCTAATTTTCCTAGAAACAAAAAAGAATTCCTCATATCTTACATGTAAAAACCATGCTAAAAACTCAGCAAAGTTTGAGCAGAATGATGTGCATTAAGGATTAAAGAAAATTGTAAAAATAAAATAAAATAAACATCACCATTCCTATTATAACTAAACATCTTTAAGATTGCTAGAAAAGCACCAATTTCATACTTGATAATGATGCAGTGGGCCATATTTGTCAGGTCGCGAATTTATTTCTTTTGAACTTATGTGCCTGCAGGAATCAAATATTCCAATCAGATGGTGTTGAACCTGATCAAAAGACTCTAAACAGACTTAGACCCTCCTTTTTTCTATATTTGTTTGTTCATTTATTGTTAAAATCATGTAATGTAATGTGAGTTCAGAGAACAGAGTGCAAACCCAATACACTCTAACAAAGACAGAACCCAAAAAACAACATAAATGTCAAATGATAATGACATCATTCTAGTGCTCGATAATTAAGCTCTCACACTTGATTGAAAGTTGCATTAGTGGTTTGGGGTTTCAAACCCAAACCTCTCAAAAAACCCCCAGAAGCAGTCCCCCACCTCTCCAATCCCTCTAGGCTGAAATAAAAAAAGAGAAGAAACGAGCTTCTTTAATGCATCCACAGCACTAAATATACACACCATAAAGCTAAATTCTTAGGTTTAGGCTTCCTAATTTCACCGTTAACTTGCAATTTTTGTCCTTTTAACCAATGTCTCGAACTAGAACAAGGGAAATTAGTGCGATCCATCTGGCCATCCAATAAAAACCCTAGACATATGGTATCATTTGCATACGCAAAACATTGACTAAGAAACTTGAAACCATCACCTAGAATCTGAGCAGTTTTTCGGATCAAAATTTATTGAAATCTAACTTAAAAGTCATAGTTCTTACTACAAATTGGTAAGAAAACTATATATTCAATCAAACATCATTTCATCATTTGTTTAAAAAGAAAAAACAGAGGAAAAAATAAACCAATAAAGCAATCAAGTACATATAGAAGATGAGAGAGCCACTCAAGTACTCACACTCAAAAGTAATAAAATGCTATTAGAGGCCGGGAGAGGTGCAGCAGAGTGTACCCTGAGAGAGCGCTCGGCAGCTCCTCGATGTCGTGCTCAAGCATGATGTCATCCTCGCCGCCGCCACCGTGCTGTGCAACGGCAACAACGACTGCACGCATCCCAGCTCCGACGGGGCCCTGAAAAAAAAAACAAAAAAAGAAAACCCATATCAAAAAACATCACAATTAAACAAATACCTTACAATCAGGTAATGGGTCTAAAGTGAATGTGTTGCGAACCTGGTGAAGGATGAGAACGGGAGGCGACTAGAAGAGGATGGCTTGGACGGGAGCGAGAAACGCGGGGAGGAAGTGGGAGGTCTAGTGATCAAGGATTTCGAAGCGTTGGATCTGATGACAGATTTGACAGACGATAGAGACGATCGGGAGACGAATCGATAGCAGGATGACGCCATTAGCGGATTGGACAAGAAGATGAAAATAGCAAAATGGGAGTGTTGGAGCCTTTTTTTTTCTTTTTTTTTGGAGAAATATAATCAAAGCTGCCACGGCGCGTGGGGTTTAGGGTTTTAGGGGACCATTCGGACGTAACTGTCGGCTGGTTTGGGCTTGGATTGGTTGGGTCGGATTAGGGCACAAAAATATCCAAATTTCGAATTTCTTATTATTGCACAGCTCTTTTTTTTTTTTTTTTTTTTTTTTATGAATTTTGCTTAAATTAGTCATTGCAATTATTAAAGAATTTGCCTTCTAAGATACAAACTCATCCCAGAGATGTTTAGCAAATCAAGCTATTATGAGGTCTGGTTCACTAATCCCAAATCAACTTTAATAGCTATGTTAAACAATGAATAATGTGAGATAAGTTTGATATATTTTAATTTATTTTATCCTACGTCAAAGATGTACGAAAAATAGATCAATAGTCAAAGATACTATTCTTGTGAGAAAGTTTGCACTTCAAATCGACCCAACATTCACAATAAGTTTCTTCCCAAATGTCATCGGCAATACTTTCGGGGGCGTGTTCCTTGGAAGAATAGTGTTTGTCTGAATTTGTGCTTCGGCTGTCCCTTGTTTTTATTTTTATTTTTATTTTTTTTAATTTTTCCGTGTTGTGCTGATGAGTAATATAAGTAGAGAGACCTCTATTTTCGAAATCTGGGTTATAATGGTGCATGAAATTTATAGGTATTGAGAGAGCAAGCCATTGGGTAGAAAAGGAAAAGCCCTTCTGCCTCTCTGTAACTTGATTTGAACACCCATATTATTAATGCCCAATTAGCCAATCTACCCATCCCAGAATTTAACATGTTCGTTCAAGACAATATAATCTGTGGCAAAATTGCATCAAAATGTCCCACTCCAATCTGCAAAATAAAATCCAAAGAATTCTGTTTCTTCCTTTGAATTGAGTGAGTGTGAATAAATTTCCTAGACCTACAAACAATTGTTTTTTCTTTTCTTTTTTTTTTTCTTTAAAATAAAAAAATGGAAAATGAAAAAAGGAAAAAAGAGATTGACAACTACTACAAGAGCTGTTGTCATGAACCTAAAACAAGTATCAAAGCAACCCCCATCAAAGAAAGTGTCCACTTGAAAGTTTTGATCTTTAAACCAATTCCCAGGTTAGAAACATTCTCATTCTCAATCAAAGAGTTCAAATTGAAACGCGGGTTTGACCCATAAAGAGCCTGAATGCCCTCCACGTCATCAATATTGAGGTCCACATTCTTAGTCCTTGGCTTTAAACTGGGATACATCACAGCTTGCTTGACCGAAGAGTGAGTTAGCCCAAGTACATGCCCTATCTCATGGGTAGCCACCGATTCCAAATCAACGGCCACCGTTGATTCAACCGTCCCAAAATCAACGGCCCACGTCTCGGCTGCATCCAGGTGGAGTCGCCCACTCTCCGGCGAGAATGCATGCCCCAGTATTCCTAGGACCCCATCAAACGGCTGCCCGTCGCCGTGATCGTGGTGATAAAATCCAATCTTAACATCGGCTGACTGGTAATCCTCCGTTTCCATGAAGCTCACCGGAATCACCTCCGCCCACCTGGAAAAAGCTCGGTTGAAAACCGCCTTTATGTCGTCCAAGCTTATGTAGTCAATCATGTTATTGGATGAAAACGCATACGTTAGTATCACCGGCGACTCACGCTTCCACCTTGGCTGGCCGTTGAAGAATGCAAAGTGTCCGCCCAAGTGCGGAGCATCCGATGTATCGGCAACACCGCATCTCGGCGACGACATGAGCGACACCGTATCGGAGTCCATCTTGCCGGTGACGGGCAAACCCAAGTTCGTTTGATAAGCAACGACGGCGGATTCAAAATCCGTGTCAAAGACATCGCTGAGGTTGCCGGCGTCGAGGACTGAGAGGTAACCGAACTGGTGGAAGTACTTCTTGAGTTCCGAAATGCCGCCGACCTCGCTGCCTACGCCGGCTTCCAGGAA
Organism: Rhizophora mangle; assembly: GCA_037832345.1. Lineage (NCBI taxonomy): Eukaryota > Viridiplantae > Streptophyta > Magnoliopsida > Malpighiales > Rhizophoraceae > Rhizophora > Rhizophora mangle. The sequence goes on along the minus strand of JBAPLJ010001938.1, from coordinate 3,436,865 downwards.
ACGAGTGAGGTTGAGCCGCGTAGTGGCGTTCGGAGCATCCGCGGTTAAGACACCTGTTTTGTCCGGTTTGGCCCTGGTGGAAAAGGATGGGCGGGAAAAGCAAAGGAAGGAGAAGAAGAAGAAACTGAAATAACTGAATAACTGAAACATAGTACTTTTGTTCATGGTTTTGTTAGTTTTTTTTTTCTTTTCTAGATTCGATCCTTCAAAATTTCTTTGGCGGAGAGAGCAAAAATGGGCAAATTGCACAAAAAAAGGATTGGATATGGAAGAGATAGATACATAATTGCATCAGAGTTGAGGGGTTTTATTGTCAATGGAATAATGATGCAAATTGCTTAGCTGAGAGAAAGAGTCAAAGGAAAATAAGGAGAAACTTGAGAAGATTCTGATGTGCTTGCCCTTTTAACCGAGATTACGGAAGAAAGTAAGTCTGGTGTCTCTTCTTATTTTCTCCTGATCAACTTCCAGGACCAATGGCTGCTATAATGTGTGTATATATACTAGAGAATTTTGATTATTTTTTCACTACACTTACTAATATTGTGAGATCTGAAAAAGAATATAATGTTATTATTCCGTAACAGGAGTCTTTTTCCTTCCAAAATGGGAGCAATTTTCAATGTGAGTTTAACTACGTAGATAAGGAGAGAAACTAGAATTATACTTTCCCGAACAAGCGTCAGCTGATGACTTACTGCTATGTTGAACTCCGGTTGATAGTTGTTTTTAGGCCGAATAATATCATTGATCAACGAGTTGGGCCTGTATCTCCCGTCCTACCTCTTGTTTACAGAAGAAAATTAAGTAGAAAGACGTACCCCGAGTGGCTGAGAAAAGCGTCACAATTCCATGTGATTGTGATTGTGTGTTCAATTGAGGGTCTCTGTTTTTGTTCACCCAATTTGGTAACGAGATTGACAATATTTCCCTGAATCACTCTCCAGGAAGTCTTCATTCTGTGTATTAGCTTTGTGGTACGCGACAATCTCTTCGATCCTTATGACCCGGAATATGCAAATCAACGATGCAATGCATAAACCCCTTGGCTGATAAGATTAATCCAACGATTTCAATCAAATTGTCGACTTGTACTAAGATCGTTAAGCTCAATATCTCAGATATTTGTTGCTCTTAGATGGCATGCCTTGGCTATATTCTTCTCCTTAATTGTAATCTGCGGTTCAACTTGGAAATCAGAACCCATACGGTGGCGTGGCGTCACAATTTTGGATGTACATTTAAAATTTTCATTTTTTGGGAGAGATTGTTGATGACTTATTTTAATTTTCAATGTGGGTATAATAAGGACGGATGAGGTCAAAGTCCTCTTTGGTTCTCTTTCAAAGCACCTTTGATGAATTGCTTTGCTACTTGTCAAGGCCGTCCTGGTCCACTTCCTTTATTGATTTCTTTTATTTGGCCATTCCTACTACAAAACTAATGCGGATTTTGATGTCGAGCGTAAAAGAAGGGATAATAATTAATTGTAGTATGTATCAAAATACTAAAATAATTAATGATTATAATAATTTAATGTGTATATTTATAAATATGCATCAAATTGACCACATTACGTAAGTTTACCGATGGTACACGGATTCGACAATAACGGGGAAAACCAAAAGAAAGCCCGTTTCTTTCCAATGTTCAGAAATAAAAAGAAAATGGGGTCCAAAGTCCTCGTTAGGATAATACGAATCAAATGCCTTGCTCGTAAATTAAACAATCCAAAAAGCTCAGTATAAGAACTAGAAATTCCAAAGATTGATGTGGTTACTGAAGTTAGTGTGCTTTTACTTGTAGAATGAAATCCGGATCTTGATCTCAGCTTTACGGTGAATTAATCAAAGCTTTACAATTGAGGAAAAACCGATGCTAAACTTTTTTTTCCAGGCATGCTGAAGTTACCTCATGGGATGAGAGTCTTGAGTTTGAACCCCACTACTTGTTTATGCTTAAAAAAAAAAAAAAGAGAGAGAGAGAGAGAATGACATCGCTCAGTAAGTTGTTCCTTCCTTCAATCTTTTAATTTGAAATCATGATTTCTTGCTTTTCCACACGTTAGTACCAAAACAGGAAGCAGGCTGTTGCACCAACTAGAATATGTGGCATCACCCCCCCCCCCTCTCGTTAGGTATCTAGTCACATATTTTCTATAAAATAAAGAAAACATTTATATTATAAAGTTTATATACTATAAATTGTTATCTTCGGTCCGTATGCAATGCGCAAGAGGACCAAGGGCTACAACGAGTATACTTCATTGTCATCACGCGTGGAAACTCAGGAAAGCATTACAAGGAACGTGCTTTTATAACTATTTGAGCTGCATGGTCCATGGCGGAACTTGGATACCCTGGAATAATAGAAAAGGGTGTTAGGAGTTGGTAGTTGAAATGCTGATCACATCATATTATTACAGCCTCAGTTTTGGCAATATAAAAAGGCCCCATGGAATGCTGAAGTTATCGCGCATAAGGTGAACCAACTCGTGGGTGAGTTTCCATTTGAAATTCCACTCAGTCCACATCAAATATATAACATTAATCTATTAATTTATAACAATATAATTTGTCCAAGAAAAAAATGTTCAAGTGGGTATTTCTTTTATTAACAGTAGCTAATGGTTTTATTTCTCGGCCGACGTAAAATGAATCAAGAGGGAGAGTGGCATTTGACCATTTTCATTTGATTCTTATGAGGGGAATCAGTTTTTAACAAAACCCTCCTCCAGGAATCTCAATAACATTTTGACAATATTACCCTTTTATCGGTTTTGGGCTATGTAATTCTTAAATTTTCTTGGGCTTTTGCCTCCCCGTCGGCATCAGCTAGCCATAGCTCGCCATAATTTACTGGGCCATGGATCTTCAGCTAACTTCATCACTATCGGCTAATTTAGGGTTAATTTGCTGGTTGAAAAATAATTTATATGTAAAATATATTATTAAAAAATATAAAAAATATATTATTTTTATTATTTAATTGTGTTGTTAAAAATATATTTTTAAAATTTTAATTATTATAAAATAAAATTAAAATAATAAAATTAAAAATTTTAATACAAAATAAATATTATTATAAATAAAGATTTGTTAAAAAATTAATCTTTTAAATATAACAAATTTTGACATTAAATAGATAAAAATAGTCATCTTAATTGTGATAAAAACAACGTGAAATAAATAAAAATAATAACTACAATCAATTGATAATTGACGAAACCAACACTGCATGTAACATTTTCTCTCTCACTTTCTCACTTATTGTAATATTTTTGCACAAGAGTTACTTCCACTTATTTTGAATGAATTTTTTTTTGATTAAATATGTATTTTTATTTTGTCAAATACAAGAAAAATAAAAAATATTTTATCGAAAAAATATATTTTACACTTTAACAAGTATTTGCCACAAAGCAAGAAAACCGGAGACCGTCCTTTCCTACACAAATTCGACCGCGTGAGAACAACAGTCCAAACTCAAAACAGCAGACAAAAGCAACCTCAATTGGAATTTTATACATCAACAGCTATACACCGAATTGAAAAAAAAAACCCAAATGGCTCACCAGAGGAAAGCTTGTTGATGCTAATGCGGTTACCAGTTAACAATGCTAATTTAGAAGGAAATTCACAAAGCTACACGAGACTAGTGTTCATCCACAAAGCTACCTGCAATTTAAAGCACAACTACCTGGAGAATTTAAATATACAACCTATTACAGCCAAAGCCTAGTAGATCAAATTGTAATTGGGAATAAACTAAAATTCGTATGAACATCTACCAGCTATATCTCATAATTAAACTGAAGAAGTAAGGATTTCCATTCCTAGCTATCTCCCTTTTCTAAATATACACAAAAACTACTCTGGTGTTTGTCTTCCAGTGACCATCGAGCTTTTTTCTACCGGATACCCACTGTTGCAACATCTCCTTTCAATCATGCTTATCTCCTGCGGTAGTCAAACAGTTGGCTTTATGCATGCTTAAGAACAAGCACGCACACAAAGGCAATAAAAGTAATCAATTATGAAAACATCTAAGGAGAACACAGAGAACCAAGAACATTACCTCTAGAACCACTCCTGATTTTTTGAGTTCTGTCGTGAGACACAGACGGAATTTTTGAGACCATCATCGAGCTTTGTAGCCCTTCTAACAGCTGTACACAACAAGAATAAGCTCCTCAGGACAGAACAAGTAGCATTTGAAAGCAGAAAGCTACACTAATTTAACTGGAACTACAGAGTCATCAGAGTTAAAATCGTCTAAGATGAGCTAATTTTATTGTTCTAATATTAAGAAGCGGACAAGAGGAAGGCATCCCTAGAACACCCGAGACGCTCTCGCCTTTGCAAAATCCCACAAAGTGAAAAGAGAGGAAAAAAAGGCCAATAGGCCCTTCTAAGGGTTGGTGGACTTGTCAAGGAACGGATGTAAATCAAGAGAAGCTGGGAACCCACAAACATTAGTGGAGAGCCAGAAAGGCAAGCTGAAATCATCCAAACCTCTGTATTTCAAGGGGAAAACTACATCAGATGGCCGCTAAAGAAACAGGAAAGAATTGATGATGTTGAGTGAGGCCAGAACAAATTATTGTCACTTGAAATTTTGATTCTAAGTAATCAATTCCAGCAAGTAGGATTATATAAAGGGCTCAGAAAGAATTTTCAGATTTAAGGTATGCACAATTCCAAGCTCAAACTTACTCTTGAAGTTGGCTGAATTCTGCGGTTAGATCTACGAGGCTCCACAACATCAGAGGTTGATTTTGCAGAATCAACACTGAAAACTTTGTCTTCCTCAATTTTACCCAACTTTCTGCCAGCAGGGGCAAGTTTTCCTTTACTTACCCGTTCAGCTTTAGCATTTGCATTAGACAATTTCTCAGATGAAAGAGAATCTGATGGAAGTGACAGTGAGGAAAATATGATAGGGCCTTCTGCACCTTCGTCCAAGCTAGAAAAGGATTGGAATTCCATCAATTTACGTTTCTCCGAGGTGTCTTCAGCATGGCTCACAGAATGCTTGGTCTTTGAAGTATTGTCTGCATTAGCCACTTCAGCAGCAGCAGAAACATCAGCACCTGATAAGTTGTCCTTCTGAGGAACTAATCTACCAGAAACATTTTGCAGTTTTCCAGACTTGACGACCCTAGGCTTAGACATGGCTCTTTGTTCACTTGATTCATCTTGCAAAGTACTCTTCCATCCCCGAGTCCCTGGTACTGGAGGCATTGTATTTTTAGCAAGCTTAGCTGTATCTTTTGCTTCATTAGCTTTACCACTACAACCTGCAACATAATGCTTGCTTACTTCCATAAATTTTCTTTTCTTTCCAGGCTTAGGTACACCCAAAATTACTCTTGATCCTTCCCTCTGCAACCCAGTTCGGGTCATCCTGAGTCTATTAGGTTTCCTCTCATCTCTGGTGCTCTGTCCAATGTTGAACAGCTTTTCATCGGCAGAAATCTCAAGTAACGTTGGTTCATTTGGTTTATCAGATTCCATAGCATCAACACTTTTTGGCATCTTGTCCTTCCCCTTAGCTTCCCCTGCAGGGCTCTGCAATCTTGGTCGTTTCTCTTGTGGTGTTTCACCCTGGACATAATTGTGCAATAGTATGCAAGGAAAATACAGTGCCAGGGAATCAGAAAAAGGGAATGAGGTGAGGTGTCCGCCAAGGGGAAGGGGGAAGCTGAAGAAAAGAAGTGAATAATTACCACGTGGCTGGAGTGACTATGCTCTCTGGAACTGGACCATTCAATCCATTCCCCATCTTTCCATACAAGGGATGGTCTGAGATGCCATGCTCTAACCACTGATGTTTTACCTTGAGCTGCAAGCAAAGTGCCAATATTCAGATTTGTAGAACCCTTGGAAAATCAGATTGTCAATAGATTACATCATTGACCAAACATACCAGGAAAGTGGACAGTCAACAAAGTCTCATCTTTCTCGCTCTTTTCAGTAATAACTCCTTCCCACCAGCTGAAAAATAAACAAGAACAAGCAGGACACAGATGCTGAGAAAATTCACAAAACATAGTTCAACATAGAAAAGACAATGCTGACATTCAAGATAGTTAAAAAAGACATCAATTGTAAGCTCCTTAGCATCAGATATGAAATCTTCAGACAAGATTTTGGATCAACATATTGATTATGTTTGCTTAGCCAACAATCATATCTTGCACAGACCCATCCTTGCAAGTTTTCAAAGACTTATAATTTGTGTTCTACCATTCTCTCCCAAAGAATATCTTACCAAGCCAAGAATGAATCTGAGGTATAATGCTTCAATTAACTCAAACACTAGAACTAGTTGAACAAATATCAATAACTATTTGCCTAATTAATTCAAGTGCCATTTTTTTGGAGAAGTCAATGCCTTATAACCAAGTTCAGCTACAAATATCAATTCAAGAAATCCTTATTACATTCTGGTTCAGAAATATTCGCACACAGGATAGATTCCAAAACTTTATTTAGAAATCTCTCAAAGAATTATTGATGCCATGTATGATCTAGCTACTAAACTATTAAGTGTTGCATCATCTTGTACATATTTAGTCAAATACAAAAGTCACAACTTATCCAAAAAAAAAAAACGAGAGAGAACTGTTGCTATTGGAAAAATAAAGAGGTCTAGGGATTTTGAAAGACGGAGCAAGACACATCTGGAGAAAAGGAAAAGAATGCATTGTGTATGCAGAGGGTTAATCTTTAATATGCATTTGTTCAATCATTTCCCATTTCAGTCAGTATGGTGCATCAAAACTAGACATAGAATTATGCATACCTATCTCGTATCCATGCATCAACTCTATCACCAACAGACCAAGTATGGTCCCCCATGGCAGCTCTGCGTCTCTTCCTTGTTCCTTCAAATGGCATTGCAGCAGCTGGACGAGCAATGCGAATTTTGGGTGGTGCATCCCCATCACTACTTAGTGTCACCCACTCCTTTAGCTTCTCTAAGCCTGAGAAAAAACCAAACATTGCAATACATATATAACAAAACTGCAGTAGAGATACAGGTTTATGAATATTATCAGCAGATAAAACTTAAGATTGTGCATATCTGAGGAATATGCAAGCTAGTCTATCAAATGTTGTTGAGCACAAAAAGATTCAGTCTACTGAATCAAAGTGGCCCACATGTATCTGCTCAAATATACAAGATCTTGATGCCACAAGAAAATCACATGGACAAGACTTTCATACACAGGTATATACCTATGGCTCTGTTCCTATCCAACAAGTTGATCAATCTTCAGTATCACATTCAGACACAAATGTCAAAAAGGAGATTCTCATAAGCATAGTACCCACATATGTATATTATTCCTCAAGGCATTGTGCATTATCTTTATACCAATGTGTCCCAAAGATGAGTTATAGGGAATGCAAATATTTTCCAAGCCTTCCGATTTCATTGACATCAGCATCCATTCCATTCTTAAAACTTAGCTTACCTTTGCCAGTGGTAAGTTCATCATAAGCAACATAAGCCTTCCCATCCTTCACACTCAACACATTGGCTGAGAACCATGCAGATTTAATATCATTCCCATTTTTGAAAACCTGAAAAAAAAAAATTTGTTATTACAAAAGAACAGAAATGAGAAAAAAAAATTACTCAAAAAAACACAAAGTTTCTAACATTAATGGATATCAAAACACAAGAAGTCACATATTTAGCTTCAAAACTTCAGGAATGAAAACTTAATGGTGGAAATGCCAAACCTCAACATGAGAAGCTTCCTTGATATTATTTTCTTTGAGAGTCTCCTCAGCCTTTCCATGTTCATTCTGAAGAGAGGATGGTCTTAAATCATTCTCAGGTTCAGGAACCAACCCAACAGTCTTAGTCAAATCAGAAGCTTTCCTGCTCTTTTGTACCTTAGCATCCTTTGCGCTGGTCACACCTGAACCTGAGATAACATCTACCAATCTCATATCATCCTCACAGGATTCGTCTTTTCGAGGTGACCTTGCAAAACTAGTACTGTGAAGTTCTTTCTTATTTAATGAATCCTGTCTGGAAGAAATATCCAGATCTCGTCCAGCTCCATCTATATTGCAATTTTCTCTAACAACATCGTTTGATTTAGAAAACAGTTCAGAAGTTACATGAGTTACTTTTGGATGGCACTCTGGAGCAGCTGCTACAATCTCATTTGAAGGAAAATGATTGGCCATGGCAACTACTTTTCCAGCTTGAGACACAGCCTCTGCTGCCAGCTCTGCAGCTTTCACAATAGCAACCATATTTTCAGCATGTTTTGATGCAGCTGAAGCAGCTTCAACCCTCCTCCTAGCAGCCTCCCTTGCAGCATGAAGGATTGAACTAGAATTGTTTGTTCCATCATCACTCTTCAAAATGGATGCAGGGGTAGCCTTTTCCAAATTATGTGTGCCCTCTGAAAAGGAAATTGAATAGCTTTGACCAGGAATGTTGTAACCACTAGAAAGCACTGCTTCATCAGCCATTAGTTTGGCTTGCAATGCAGCATTTGATGCAACATTCGCAGCTGAAGCTGCTGCCATTGCAATCGCAGCTGTAGCAGCTATTGCAGCAGCTGCAGATGTAAGTTTGGTCTCAATATCCAGCTGCAGGCCAGATTTTCTCTGTTTATCCAACTGGCTCCATATTTCCTGACTGTGACTAACAGCAGAAGCCGCAAATGCAGCAGCATCCTCTGCTTGCAGCCTAGCCTCTTTTACTTTAGTGAGGGTCTGCTCTGTTGCAGTAGCTCTCCCTTCTGCATTCTGGTCTCCTTTTCTAATATGACCAGATATAGCCGATAAAGATGAGATGAATTTGTCAGTGGAGGCTTTAGAAACAGAGGTAACATGGGTGGTGCTGGCAACAGAAGTAGACAAATGTGTAGACAAATGACTTCCAGCAGCAGAAGCAGGTCCAACATCTACATGAGATTGAGGAAGCAAAGCATTCTGGCCAGAACTCTCAGGAACTGAAATCTTTTTCCTCTTCCTAGGCTTGGGAACAGAAGAGTGTTGTTCAGATACTTCTGTCACCTTTCGAACATCAGGCCCAAGAGAAATCCCAGTAAATGCACCAGATGAAGCCCCAGTCCGCAATCCAGTACCAGAAAGAATATGCTTCACGCCAGAGGAATCTGGCAGAGATGATTCTTTTACAGGTGTCACTTGAACAGTCTCTGCGGTCGGTAATTGCACAGAGAAATGGCCACTTGCATCAAGCACAGAATTCTGTGGAGAAGCAACCCAGGGACCACAAAAGGGGGCCTGAGATATCCAAGAAGGATTAGGTGCCACAGAGCTCCTAGCAGGTGGAGTTTGGTGGGAAGGCAAAGGAGAAAGTGCCCGCTGATAGTCCATTGGCGGACCCCTAGGCAAGCCACTTGATTGCAAGGCATCAGCAGAAGGCATAGGTAAACTCCAAAGTGGCAAAGAAAGGGGTACAACAGGGTTTAAAATTGTTGGAATACCCTTGCTGCTGACTCGACCAATAGATGGAGAGATTTCTTTGCTTAGGAGTGCACTCTGCTTGGTTGCTTGTTCAGGGACTCTAGAACCTGCTGGAAATCAAGTCTTATAAACTTAGTAACTCAACCAACACATTTAAAAAATAAAAATAAAAAATAAAACTCAAATCAGAGGGATATCTGAACCTGACAGCAAATGGATCTCTGGGGTAACTAGATGAGATTTTAGGCCATGAAGCCTTTCTATGCATGAACGCCAGGCATTCTCCCACATGCTCCTACCATCTACAAGCACATGATGTTGAAAAGTGAACATATGATTCAGCATTAATGACAACATGCAGCTCAAAAAATAAAAAAGGGTAACAGAACACTTACCAGGTCCTCCAAATGCTGATATCATGTATGCTTCATCAGGTGCTGTCCCTTGACTGCAGGAAGGATTTGAAATACAAATGAAAGTTAGACATATCTCAGATCAATACTTGTTAATGGGGATCTCTTTTCACCTGACACATAAAAGTCATATATAAAGAGCATTATAGAGTGGGACGCACATCAAAGCTCCATAAACAAAGATCTGAGCACGCAATTGCATTTGTTGTAGGTCTGTGAAAGCTTGTTGAAACATTGCTGATGAAGAAGCAGAAAAATTTAAATCTGGCAGACTAGAGGTAGATGCAGCAAGAACCAATGGTTTGACAGCACTAGAATTCACATGCCCAAAACACTGCATTTCATTCAGTTGGGCAGGCTGAAAAATCCCAGGGGGACTCAGAGAGACATTGGTGATTTTTCCCCCTCGTTCTAGTCTCACAGAAGCGGTTTCTTTAACTGGATTCCTCCTTTTAGAAGATGCCTTTACTGTTGTTTTACCAGATGATCGCCTTGATTTCCTTCCAGTATTACTATTAAAACCACTGCTTGCAATGGCTCCATCTGATACCTTTTGACTTCCATGAGAAAGTTCTTGAGCAACCTTGTTCTCCAATTGGCCTAAGCCAGAAGTTGAAGGGGATCCATCCACAGTCTTTATAAATCAAAATGTAGAACTCATAAGGATTATTATTGTCTACTGTGACACATAAGTAAAGATGCGCCTTCTCTTTTAAAAAAAATCTATCCTTAATATCCATTTTCTTTTTCATTGTCCAGTTTATTTTATGTAGGAGATGCAGAAAAAAAGTTCACCCATTGAAACATTTAATCAATTTTCTGGAGTTGGAAAAATATAATGAGGAAGCATTTTCTACTCAAATTGAGAAAATTAGAAAAAAAAACTTGTTTTCCCTTTCCAATTTCCAATATAGAAAAGCTGGAGAATTAGAAAGAGAGGCTTTCAAAGTTTTGTTATAGGTTGCAAATATTAACAGTCTTAGAAGACAGGAATCCATTTTCCAGAAGGTAAAAACAGCTGCCAGCACTTTTCTGTTTTCCCCACGAAAATTCTCCAAAAATCTAGAACACCGCACACAAGTGGACATCACAAATGTCTTAATCTCAGAACAGGAAGGTGGTACTATATTATGTGAAAGAAAAATCTACCGGGGACAATATGCTGGATTTTATGGTCGAAACAGGATTTAATGTCTTGCCAGGTTCAGTCTGGGACATCTCTGCCGTGGGACTGATGTCAAAGGTAAAACTCCTCTCATCTCTAGAGGTATCACCAAGTTTTGGATTCCCTGCAGCAGAAGAGACTCTGCTGGCATCATCATCAGTAGCCTCGGACAATGCCTTCGCTCCCTCTTTGTCTTTTTTGTTCAGGGAAAGTTCAGTAGTTCTGATAACTGTGGGAGAAACAGTAGCCAGCCCATCTTGAAAAGCACCACTGCCTCCACATTCTAGTGCACAAACAGTATGTTGAAATTCAGCAATGGGAAGACTAAAGGACTCAAAAATTTCTCCAGTAATTACCAAACATACGCAAATTAGCCATCCCAGAAGAAGGATATAATCAATGTTAATAAACAATATATGCGTATGTGCTTATGATTTAGTGCACCAAAAAAAAGTGCTTACGATTTATGCTTGGAACAGCAATCTGCCTGTTTGTATCTCCAGACACTGTGACAGCTTCATTTTCCACTTGGCCTTTTTTATTAACACCCTGGCCAGACTCCTCCATAATCAGGGACTCAGATCCAGGCATCTCATTGTTGTTCACAGTTAGCTCTGTATTTATTTAAACAATACATATATATTTATAATAGAATGGCAAAGATTCTAGCAAAAAAAATTGCAAATTATAAAACATATGTGAAGACATAAAGATTCTAGTGAAAAATTCAGAAATGGCGAGACTAAAGGACTCAAAAGTTTCTCCAGTAATTACAAAACATATGCAAATTAGCCAGCCAAGCAGAGCAATATAATCAATGTTAATAAATAATATACGTGAAGTGCCTACGATTTATGCTTGGAACGGCAATCTGCCTGTTGGTATCTCCAGACACTGTGACAGCTTCATTTTCCACTTGGTCTTTTTGATTAGTACGCTGGCCAGACTCCTCCATTGTCAAAGGTCCAGATCCAGGCATCTCATGGTTGTTCACAGTTAGTTCTGCATGTATTTAAAAAATATGTATATATAATAGAATAGCAAAGATACTAGTGAGCCCTGACAGAATAAATGACTATGTCTACAGGCTCTTCTACATTACATGTTAGGAAACTATGCAAGCAACTTTGCAATTACATACATCAGGACCATGAGACTGACATAAAGGAAATAAAACCAAGGCATAACCATGAAGTATACAATAACAGAATGTTTGAGCCAGACAGCTGCTCAGAACCAGATCAAAGATAATCAGATGACATAAAGGTTGTAGCACAAAATATCACCATGCTAGCATACATTCATTCAAATAAGCTTCAGAAGCTAGAACAAATAGATATCAGAATTCGCAATCCTCCTCCATGATCATGAGTTGTATTATAATTTGAGACTAACAAAAAACTCATTAATTCTCATGCACTTGTAGCAGAGGTAGTAAATGCTAACCCAAAACTTTGGAGGACTCCTTTTCATCAATGTCTTTTACTAGTGATGTGACAGCATCACTTTTATTTGTGGACAAATCGTTAAATACTGGCAACACTCTCATCTCCTCAGTGCTCTCCTGACTGTCCTTGTTATTCACTGCTGTTTGACCTTCACCATGGCTTTCTGTTTTACAACCATCTGGCATTAATAAAGGCTGATCAGCTGACTCACATACAATCTGTCCTGCAGCAACTTCCTCATATTCAGAGGCAGGTTCTGGTCCAGTTCTCAGTTGAGAAGATGTCTTTAGATCCAAGATGCTTGCTGCCAGAGGAACCATGGGCTCATTATCTCTTTCTTTATGAGCTAATGACACCAACGGTCTATGGGACATTTCACCCTCTGTGTGATCAACAACTGCATCTGGGGAAACGCCATCACCAGCAACAGCTGAAAAATCAGCCATGATATCCCCAGAAATGTTAGGAACCAGGGTACATCAGAAGATATGAAACATGGAAGAAGAATCTCTAAAATTGAAGCTTATAATTTGATAGAGAACATGTACCTGTTTCTTTTCCGCATGCATCATCTGATTGCAATTGTGAATCTATCAACTTATTTTCTGCCCCACCACCATCACAGGACAGGGTCTGGACACCTCTATCCAAAATAAGAGTAACATCAGAAGCCATATTACTGTTGTCTGAGCACAGTGCTGTACTTTCCTTTTCCTCTACAGAAGGATCATGGCGATGTTTATGCAAATCAACCAGCTCAGAATTAATATTTCTTTCAAAATTTTCTGTGGATTGTGCCAGTGTTGAGCATGAACTGTGACCCTCCACATGTATTTCACTAAAGGGTTTGGCTGAAGAAGAAACAAATGTTGAGCTAGAAATACTGCCAAAACAGCCCTCACTGTTATCATCGAGTTTAAGTTTAGAAGCTTCATTTTCCTCTGCTGACAATGGAGGTGGCCCAGCATCACTGACTAAGTTCTTATTATCCATTGAGGAACCACTTGAGTCATGACTATTGTGCCTCTCAGACAAGCAATTGCCTTCAGTGCCCATTAGTTTCATATTTATTCCAGAAGGGTCACTAATCACTAGACCGTCAGATAAGCCAGAATCCACCTTTGCCATTGTAGAAGAAGTTCTCTCCACATTACTCAACTTTTTATCAATACTAATAGTTTCTTCCAAATGAGAAACTTCACTTTCAAGCAAGTTATCATCTGAAACCTGATCAAACCTTTGAAATTCTTGGCTTGATGCATGTTGTTCCTCCTTATGCTCGCCCTTGTTAGTTTCCAATGCTTCTATTTTTTGATCAGAAGTCTGCCTCATATTATTAATTTGAACCTCATTATTAAACACATCACTGCCTACAGTTGTATTTTGCGAAGAACAAACTGTACTGTCGGCATGCATCCTTGGAGAAGTCCTGTCATCCAATGCTTCATTAATCACATTGTCAGCTTCACTCTGATTACCATAATCATGAATACCATCTTTTATTGAGCTCCCTTCCCCAACAGTTAAGCAGCCCTCTACACTAATAGCACTAAGGTCATCTGAACCCTTACCAATAGATGCATCAACCTGGGTAACCAGTGGACCAGTGTCAACCTGAGATTGCAGCCCTTCAACATCATCTAAAAGGCAAACATTATCCAGAACATTAACTGGTGGTGATGTAGGCTGTAAATCCGAAGCTGCAAGATCATCCATTCTGGCCAGTGTACCATTATTCTGCTTCAAACTGGGCTCCATTGGTTTTATAATACAACCCAATTCATCACAGGCATCTGATTCCTTACTGTCAGTTTGTACAGGGATAATTTCTTCCTGACCAACAGATTTCAATAACATCTCAACAGATTCTGAGGAAGTTGCCTCTGACCAAACATTATTGCACCTTGAAATAGAGCAAGACTCTACTTCACCTGAATTGAAATGTATCCCACTATGTCCTTGGGAGAAATCTTCAATCCACTGATTATCTTCGTTGTTCTCAATGCCAAGGAAAACCTCAGTTTCCACCAAGCTATCAAACCTTACAGCTCCAGGAAGACTCTCATCAAAATCAAACTTGGGAATAGAATATGACCGTAAAGCAGGAGGAAATCTGTTGCTCCCCTCACCAGCTAAATGAAGATTCTGGCTCTGAAAATCATTGTCGTCATAATCCATGGGTGTATACCTGTAGCAAAAGGGGACGAGAGAAAAAGAGCAAGAGAAAGTGGACATACCATTAGAAAAATGACAAGAAAAATCATATATACTGGATATTAGAGATATCCTACTCTAGACTGCAGAAGCAACAAATATGATGGAACAGTTGGAAAGAAGCTATTAAAGCTTTCAAAAATACCATCATAACGGGCATAAAGAACATGTCCAATATTTTCCAAAATGGCCCAACCAACCCACTAAAGAAGGGAGAGGGCCAGAAGTCCGAGAGCTAGAGTGAGGTAACACATACTTAGGCCTAAGGTTGTCATTAACAAAATGGCAAATTAGAACATAACAAGAAAAAAAATTTGGTTTCTAATACAATAGTTTTTCATAGAAAAGGAAATTTTGATTTCAATGAAGAAAGTTGTGACCCTTGCTATGGTGAAGAAAGTTGTGACCCTTGCTATGGAAAGGTTCAACTTTCACATATAAGCTAGTTTTTCTAAAAGAGAATTACATAGGTGAAGAGAGGCAATAAAAGATTCAAAGACATTGCTCAAGATTTCTTGCCAAACAAGTAATAAAATAAACTCAAAACCTAAAGACAAATCGTTAGATTATCTCATGCAGAATGGCAGAAACTTCATTGCAAAAAGTGTGAGCAATGTATGATAAAATCAGTAGCAATTAAGATGGTTGGCCATCAGAGTGGGATAGGGTGAAAATAAAAATCTTAAGAAGATAAGGAAAACCAAAGATCCACATTGTATTTACTAACTGGTGGAAATTGGGCATGGTCACTAATTGAAGGACAAAAATAGAAGGCACTCTATGCTTGGTTCATACATATCACCATTTATGTTCAATTAATGATCTAACATGTCAAAGAAAAATGCCAATTGCTGCCAATATTGTCAGAAATGGACAAAAGCAAAGTTAAACTGAAGCAACATCCTTGCGTCATGATGACACCAATACAATATTCTATTTCCATGTAACTACCTACAGCTCTGATCAACAACACTCTTCTACCAGAACATATTTAACCCAGTTGACAACTTCTCGGCACATTTTAACTCACAGATGAAGTCAGCTTCACTCAATACTCTTAATTACTCAGAAGTAGCATCAACTCACAGATGAAGACGCAGTTCGAGTTTTTTAACCATTTAAAATTTTCAAACAGTAAACTAGCTCCCTCTTGGCCAGTTTCAGCATCTAATTATTCAGGAGCAAAAACAAAATTTTAAAACTTCAAAACCATAAAAATAAAAAAGCCACAAAATTCAAAAAAAAAAAAAATTCCTAACCTTATTTGCTTTTCTATTGGAAAGAAAAGTAGGAAATGAACAGTACCAGAGCAATTAAGTCTAGAGACGCTACCTCCCTCCATCCGGCGACGAAATCCTTACCGTTTGATCCTCAACTCTTCCCCAATCGTACGCTCATCAACTGCTTTAACAAACCACAGAAAAACCCAAAAATTAACAAGCTCTCTAACAATCTTGCAAATTTTTCAACTGACAGAAGGGCTTAATCGAATGAAACTAAACAGCCAAACAAACAAACTTTCTGGCAGCCGGAGACTGTATGCTCACCGGAATATTGAATTCTCCGGTGGATCGAGTTAGGGTTCCGGTCAATCAGGCCAAGCGTGTGGGTGGGTGTGGGTGAGAGATCGGCTTTTTTGCTAGCGCATTCATTGCTATTGCATTTGAAAAAAGTGGGGCATCCGTAGATAGACGTGATCCCACGGGTGAAAACTCATTGGAATGTGACACGTGGGCAATTTTCACGCGTAGATGAAATCGTTCTCAGTGACAATATGAACATACACGAAATGTAACAGTAGCAGTGCTAGCCGTTCGATTGCTACGAGATGTCTGCATTAAGACGGTGGATATGAGGGCTGTGAGAGGAAGATGGGGACGTAAGAAAACGAAGAGTAGGTTTTGTTTTTTGACTCGAGTTGGATTTTATTTTTTCCAAAATCGAAAGTATTTTCTACTGAAGGATACGTGGCAGAAGAATATTTGGTTGGTGAGATGGGGTCTGATTAGGAACGTGAAAAGAATTGATAAATCTTGGCCGTTCGATTAGAATACTTTCCCCATTAGGTTCCTTTTGGATAAAGCTACTAGTTAGCTGTGTGTACCAAGGCCGACAGGTCGCATAACCATTTTGATGTTAAATACAAACCGAAACAAAATTCAAAAGATTTCTTCTGCAGCATCGAACCCTTTCTGCTTTATTTTTCTAATGAATAGTGTTGCAGCCAGGATTTTTTTTTTTTCTGAAAATGGGAAAATAAAAGGAAAAAAATGTAGAACAAAATAAAATTTTTAAATTTTAGTGGTACATTTGCTCTAAGTAAATGTCGATATGTTACATGTAACTTCGTTTCTACAGGCACTTCATTGTTAATGGAAGTGAGCTTTTGCTGCTAGTCATTATGCATATATTCTGGATTCGGACTTTTGCACATGGGGTGTAATCTTTAAGCTAATGATGGAATTATGCACTGCTCCACAAAAAGAAAAAGAAAAGAATTACTTGTTCTGCTTCACAGTCTTTTTTTTTTTTTTTTTTTTTTGGATAAATCAAAGTCAGATTTTATTAATGAAAGCAATTAGGAGTTACAAAAGGTGATAAGCATGTTCTTACAAAAGAAAAATTAATAATAGAGTCATTTGATTATTAAATTTAAATGCTAAATTTTCCTTTGATTTCTTACTTATAGTTTGCTTTCCATGTATCCACGACAGGATCATATGCAACGCAAGAAATTATAAAAAACTCCACCATTTCTTTCTTAAATTCTTACGTATGGGGCGCTTCGTAGTTTCTTCGTGCGGAAAAGCATTTTGTAGTTGGCAACTGTCAGGCCTTTCTCGTCATGCTTTTTAATAAATTTACTTTATTACCCATTAAAAAGAAAGAATTGTTAAACCAAATTCATACTTTTTTCTTTTAAGTAAACAAGTATATAAATACTCAATTTTATTTATTTAAAATTCAAAATTGTTGTACTCTAACAACTGTTACATAATTCATGAGACACGCGAGTTCTTGACGCATCGAAGTGTCAGATACCACGATTCTTTAATTTTAGGGGGACGAGAGAAAAATCTTGGACCTCTTCCCCCTCCAAAAGAAAATGGTCAATGGCCAACCAAACTCGCTAGCTGGTTAATTGGGTGTGCATAATGACATTAGAAATTTATCAATTAGCATTGGTGGAACAATAATAAAAAAAAAAAAAATCAACTACGCAAAATTAAACATTAGGTAATATACTTAAATATGAAAATCCCATGAATTAAAAACTTTTCTATACTTCTTGTGATTGGATTCAGTGTTTTTTTTTTTTTTTGTTCTATTACTTTCTACTAGTTTTGATGCCAAATAATGTCTCACCAACCAAATTCATCTCCTAATTTTAATTGAAAATATGAGATACAGACTTAGAGTTCATATGAATTTTAGGGGATTGGTATTTGAAACATACGCTGTTGTTGTGTAGCTCGAGTCTGGTTTAAGACAAATAAAAGGAGAACGGAACTCAAATGTGATTAGGGATAAAACTACTTGTTGTTGGCCCAAAGCACATTGTAGAATCTTTCATGGGGCCGTCAATTTACATGTCGGCTAGGCCTACCGAAAATTGTAAATCTTCCGGCCCATCAACGGCTCTTTCAAGTGCATCCCCATAAGCACGAAAAAAGCACCAAATGGACCATGAAAAAGGGCTGCTTTCAAGTGAAGAGACATACGAAAGGGAGTGAGAAGTGTCGGAGGCAACTGATTACTAACGGCAAAGTCCTTAACGTGAATCACTCCAAAAAAGATGCCATGGTGCAATAAAGTTGTAAGGTGTAGTAGGTACGTTTTTAAAAAATGTCCCTTGCGGAACTTGTTAACATGAGCCACATTTTATTTTAATTTATCCTTAAGGCTTGGAATATGTAATGTAACGGATGGAACTAATCCATACAACATCATTATCAATTGTGCATTGACAATTGCCGACCCATTCAAAAATTTCAAAGAAATGGACACAATGACCCCTTCATTTGGTCATCTTTAACTTATATAGAGTTTCAAGTTCTTGTTATCATCTTATGTGCATCTATGCAATTATAATTTATTAATCGAATGATGAGATATGCATACCAAATCATCTTATTTTTATCTCCAATATAATTCGGTGGGCTAGAGTCCACCGATCAAAATCCCCTTCTTTTTTTTTTTTTTTTCTCTTAACAACGGCTAATATTTCTTATACCATAATCCTTTTGTCATCACCATCGCCAATGTTGCATTTGTTGCAAAAAAAAAAAAAAATGTATATATTAATTGTTTTGCGATATGCTGTGTATGTTCATTAATTACAAATTAGTTTTGTTTTATGCTCATAATGCAGGTGCTAATAAATTAACAAATGAAGGCGGTTGGTCAGCACCCAATTGCGTTTCCCAGATGTTGGCTTGGGTCCCATGGTCGGTGCCGGTTGCGATCATTGTTGCAAACTCAACTAGCATAAAACCACCATAGATCTAGACCATGATCATGGATCAAGTAACCCACAAAGAGCATTTACAAAGATAGCAAACACACTAAGTTGAGCAATTGAGGTAATTAAGCCAGTCTAGCTAAGGAACTCTAAGCTAGTAAGCATGGTGAAAATAGCTTTCGGCAGCTTGGGAGAGTCTTTCAGTTTTGGGTCCATCAAGGCCTATCTGTCCGAGTTCATTGCCACTCTTCTTTTTGTTTTTGCTGGTGTTGGATCGGCTATTGCCTACGGTAAGTCATTGCTTCAGCCTTCAATGTCTTTTGTGACAATCCATCCCAGAAAACACTAAAAGCCCAAAATAATAGTAATTAAAAAAAAAGAAAAAGTCTCACGTACAGTTTGATGTTCTATATTGGTGCAGGCAAGCTTACAGCCGATGCAGCCTTGGACCCACCGGGCCTTGTTGCGGTGGCCGTGGCCCATGCGTTTGCATTGTTTGTTGGGGTATCCATGGCAGCCAATTGCTCTGGTGGCCATCTGAATCCAGCTGTCACCTTTGGATTGGCAATTGGAGGAAACATAACAATCCTAACCGGCATTTTCTATTGGATTGCCCAATGCCTCGGCTCCACTGTAGCCTGCCTCCTCCTCCGCTTCGTCACCGGTGGCAAGGTAAGAAAATAGAAACCAAATAAAAGAAAATGATAATTTTGACTAGAAAACATGTTGATGTTGAAGAAATAAGCATTCCAACATTTGAATTGCGAGTCAAAACTTGAAAAGGTAATGCCATGTTTCCTCCAAATGGACCTTGTGGCATTATTTTCCCAGGCATGTCAACCCTATGGAATTTTAGTCAAAGAAATTTCTTGAATCTATCTTAATAGCGTCAAAATAAGAATAATTTCTTGGATTTGGCAGAGCGTACCAACACATGGGGTTGCATCAGGGGTGAATGCTTTTGAAGGAGTGGTGATGGAGATAATCATAACCTTTGCACTGGTCTACACGGTCTACGCCACTGCCGCAGACCCCAAAAAGGGCTCGCTTGGAATTATCGCACCCATCGCAATTGGGTTCATAGTTGGTGCAAACATCTTGGCAGCTGGCCCATTCAGCGGTGGCTCAATGAACCCAGCTCGCTCTTTCGGCCCTGCAGTGGCTAGTGGAGATTTCTCACAGAACTGGATCTATTGGGTAGGCCCACTCATTGGAGGAGGACTGGCTGGGCTTGTGTATGGCGACATTTTCATTGGGTCATACGCTGCAGCCCCAACCTCCGAAGAATATCCCTAAGCCTAGACACTAAGGAATTCACCTCTAGGGTTTTGTATGTTTTGTCGTTTCGTTTGTTGCTTTTGGATTTGGGCCTGATCTTGTTTAGGTCGGCAAGAGAGACCGGCAAGCTGCTTGATAATAAGAAAATGTAAATATTGGGCCCACCAATCTTGTTCGTAATTCGCGTCCTTCGGCAGAACCCAACCACACAAAAGAATCATCCTAGAGTAGCAAGCCGAGTGGTTACGTTCATAAGGACTCGATGATTTTTTTTTTATTTTTAATATATCAAATAAAAAGGTATCATTGCTCCTTGTGAGTTTATACCAAGAATTATCTATTAATATTTATAGATTAATTTAAAAACTTATTGCGTATGTTATGAAAATAGGTTTGATGATCAAATTTCAAATTTTATGTTATATATTTATCATTGTAAACTAAAATTAAATACTTTCTTTTTTCTTTAAATTGGTTAGTTTTGTTAAGTTATAAATTTTTTTCTCTCATTTTAATTTTATTAATAAAAATAAATTTATATTTTTTATTTTTTAATATTATAAAATGTTAAAAAAATTATTTATGTTAAATTAACGCACTCAATTTCATAAATATTTTACTCGTTAAATCTCGCTAATTTATTAAATATTAACTCAATAAGACCAAATATAATGCAACTTGTTAGCTAAATGACATTAATATTCAATCTCATTTTGATACTCATTTATTAAACGACTCAAATTTAAAATGCTAAAATTTAGTCTAATTGAGCTCTTTTGTAAACCCTAAATCGTACCGATTACAAAAACTTGTAAGGATGGCTGTGTTGGCCAGCTCTTTCAAAATGCGTCATTGGGATGGGATTTTTATAATTTCGATGTGCCAAAAAAAAAAAAATCATAAGTGAGGATATATTAGTTTGAAATTGTCCTTTGATTCTTTTCTCTTCAGTATACTATTTTTTTCTTAAAAAAAAGAAAAATTCAATTTTAGAAACCTATTTATGTAAATGATTTACTCAATACATTATTTAATTTAGTTTTTATGTCCGTAAATGGATTGTTTTATATGCGTATTTCTGGAATTAATGATTCAATATTGTACAAAATGTTCAACCAATAATTCTAAACCAAGCATCCTCCATAATGGAAATAGAACGTTTTCTGGTTAAGTCTTTGATTCCTTTTCGTCAACGCTAACCTCGCACCGACAGGCCGAGGTACAAACAAAAAGCAAAGCCGAGAAAACAAGGCAGAGAGCTCAAAACGACGCCGCTTCATATCATGAATAATGAAAGTCTTTGGATTTGCAAGCAGGCCCTTCACATCCTTTAGAATTCCTGGGAAGTCCCTCGATTGCTTTTCTTCTCTATTTCTAGCCCATAGCATTGGCGTCCACGTTTTATAATGCCCATTGAGCCCCTTCATTAAGATTTACGTTTGTAGATTTTGGCTCAATAGTAGAAAAATGGGCGGTTCAACGAGAGAGCGGCCCTTTTTTTTCGGGGGGGGGGGTTCATTAGAATGATCTTGGCCTTGCTGCAAAGCTGTCGGATTGCATTGCTTCTAGAGGTGGCAACATTCTTGGGCTGATGTTTCTGTGCCTGGAAACAAGAATGTTTTCAATTCAAGAAGGTGACACCTTTGTATTATTTACAATATATAAATATATGGATATGGGCACACGCACAGATGCATTGCATAGACCTCCTCTCCATTTTTGTTTTCTCTTTCTCCATTTATTCACGGATACCTGCTTCCTTGTTTTCTAAGACCATTCTTAGACTCTGCCATGTGTCGATGTCACTCTGTAGCTAACAAATGGAGCTGGAATCGTAGTAATGAAGTTTGTGTGCGTGTATGCGCTAGGATCCATTTGGTTTTGACACTTCCCAGCAGCCACCCAGTTTTTGTCTAAAAATTTTTTGTGTTACAATGGCAAAAGTTTAATGGGGTCTGGATTCAAGAAATGGTGTCCCTGCTATCCGACTGTAGTTTGAGAGTTGAGGCAAAATTATTGTGTTTGATCCATGTAAAATGGGGCAACGAGTTTGCTTTTGATCCTGCTAAATTGCCACAGGTGCAAATGGATGAGGACTTTCTCAATCTCTCAAATATGTTGGGAGCAACTAAGTCTCCTGTCAGGGCCCCTGTTCTGGATCCCATAAATATAATCTTGAGAAGCAATGTCTTGCAAAAGCCATAAAGTCATGCCGTGAATAGCGGGTGTTGCTGTGTTGCCTTATGAGGATGACAGAACTACTCTTGTATTTTAATTAAGGCTGAATAAAATTAAGGGAACGCAGCTTTTGAAGGCAGTTATACTCTCTTTGTGTTCTAAAAGCTCTTTTAGATTCTTCAACCAAATTCATACCACTTTACAAAACAGGATCAGGTGTCTTTTGCGGCCAGAGTTTTTGTACACGATCGAGCCAGTCTCTTTTGAGTTCGTATAGCCATATTTATTTCTTAGTTATGCAATATTCCCGTAGCAAACCTGACAGTTGAACAAAAGCAAGCAGTATTTTCCCCAGATGCGGATAAGATAGATGTGGGAATTCATTTACAGAGGCAACAGTAGGAGGCTAGAGTCTCCCTATGAGCAGAATTGATCCCAGTTTCTACAGACTCACACGAGAAAAATGGGTTTCATTCCTTGTATGGAATGGGTAAATCATATGTAAGAGCAGATAACTTTCACAATAACATCAGTATACCACTTGGATGCACTGTATATATTATCCGATATTCATCGTCGGTTAAATGCTATTGTTTATGCTTAAAAGTTCCAAAGAATGCTCGGTTGCTTCAACACTGCTGACTTGGTGAAGAAGGTTTAGAATGCCATCAACCCACCTTTGCTTATGGATCTTATTCTTGCACTTGAATTCCAGGAGCCCCTGAGCAGTTTTTACTCCAAAATAGGCTTCTTCAGAGCTTTCTCTTTCTTTTCTATGCGGCCATGCCAAAGTCTCATCACAAACTCCAAAGACCAAGCCTGATCCCAGCAGAATATAACTAGATTTTAGGGGCTGAAAAATTTGAGACTTGAAATAAGAAAAAAATGCAGAACCAGACAGTTGAAAGAGAAAAGCTTACATTTGTGCTTCTTGGAGAAGGCTCCTCCGACATGCTTGCTCTTGATCTTAATTATGACCTGAAATTAGAGTATATTAGTTATGTGAACATTATAAACTGTTATTTTCTACTCAAATTAGCTCTACCTACCTGAGACTTCTTGTTTATGTAGACTGTGACACATTTCCAACGCAAAACTCCTGACAGTTCCAATAACAATCGTTTCAGTTTTTAGCAGCTAAAATTATTGGAGCCTGTTATGAGGAAATTTCAGAAGGAAAAGGAAAACAAACCTTTTCTTGTGTGTTGCAACAATTCTCCATGACAGGGAGGACACTGTTCCCCCAATGGGCCAACCAAGGCAGAACCCCAGTGGGTGTCTAGCAACCCTTTATCATAAGGACTTATAGTTGCATTCTTTCTTGCTTCCTTTGGCAGTCTTGCTTTTAGAACTGCTTCTCCTCTCAAAGCTGATTTGAAGAAAGAGGTAAGTCTTTGTTAAGCCAATGACCAATGATCCAGAAAACATGAAGAGCAAAAAGCAAGCTACAGAAGTCAGAAAAAAATGAAGTGAATACCTGTAGCTGCTGCTGCAGTAAGTGTCATTAGATCACCCGCACTTTGTATATCCATAGCCGATCTCACGACAGAAGCCAGACGATCATGATCAGCTCCTGCTGATTCTGCTAGTTCAATGCAATGTGACGCCAGGAGTTCTGTTGCTGAGGCCACTGCAATGTTCATTTTTGAGCCAGAGCTATCAGAGTCACTTGCAGCGGACACAGAAGCCAGGGCTGCGGCTAGTCCAGCAACAGAAATAGCAGAATGCATGAGTGCATTCTCCAGACGCACCCTGTCTTTCTTCTTTACGCTGCTACTGCTGAGCTCCTTATGATTGAACCATTTTCCTATTGAGCCAACTCTTCTTGAATTTATTGAATTTATTACCTTCCCTAACTGCAAAATTGTCCAAAAAATCATGCACTAATTATCAATTATCAAGTAAATTAAGTACTACAAGGTAAGATTACAGTAAAAGCAAACAATATAATTGAAACGATGAATTACCAGTTGTGGGGCAACTATTGCCTCTGGCAATTTATTGGGATTCTTATCAATGAAACCTTGTTTCTGTTTCTTAGCAAGAGCTTTTGAAATCTCCGAAGCAGAGAGACTCCATGATCTTGATAAGAACTCCATAGGCTCCTTGGGTGTTTGTGGTTGCGCAATTGCTGGCAATGATGGCACAGGTCTCTGCACGCCCTCCTTCTCCACGTAATCTAGAAAAGAAAAGTTCTTCCAAGCAGAATGAGATTCACTATCCATTTCCTAAAATTTTTTGTCCAAATTTGCCAACTCAAGTTGAAACCCCTCTTCTCCTTGATCTAGTTGTTGTATGGTGCAGAAATCAATCGCCAAAATTCGATTACCCAGAAATTTTCCTGTCATACCAGTCAAAAGCAGAGTTTAGCAGGCAGAGAGCAATTCATTGCACCTAACCACATTGTACAACATATTGTTACAAGCATTGTTCCCCAGAGAAAATCTTTGTTGGACTGAATTTAGATTGAACAACTCAAAAAAGTGTTGAAAACCCAAAAAGAAATGAAAAAGGCCTTTCCTTTAATCCTCTGGAGGAAAGCAACCACAGGAATTCAACCCCAACTAATTAAGAACAAGAAACTGGTTTGCTTTACTAACCTTGCAGCTTTAGTTCAACTCCAAACCAACAACAAAAAGTCCTGTAACTCCTTTGAGAACAAGCTTCTTATATATACACGCAAAAAGACCAACAGAGCACAATAGGGGACAAATCAGATTGCAGGGAGCATTTATCAATGTCTAGGTGCTTTGAACCCGCGAGAAATAAAGCTATTGCTTTCCTTTAAATAAAACAAAGGGACACAAGCAAACCAGAATTCACGAAGCTCGAAGACTAATATAAAACATAGCCTAAGAAACACAGGTATGACATTATCCTGAATTAAGGGAGATTGTTTCTTGGCATTCATGCAAACAACCACAGAAGCACATGATTCTACAAGAAAGCATTGGATTGTTCCGACTATATAGTTTTTTCAGAGGAAGAGGCTCCTTACACCGCACAATTATATTATATATTTATAATTTTATTATTAAAAAATTTAAAACATTTAACTAATAATTATAATAATATAATATTTGAACACGTATCTACCTTATTCAAATCCTCTACGCACCTACCTAATATATCCCTTTTGATTAGGATATGCACCACGAAATTGTGCAGTACTTAAATAGCCGTGCATTATTTTTGGGTCCGGATTTTAGTGTGCCCAAGCACACCATGCAACCGCTCAAATAGCCGTTGATTGTACGTTCGCAGGGTATAGTCATTCGATCGTGTAATCTAGAGGGCATTGGCATGTGCAGTAATGGTACAGAATCAATTTCCTTTTTTTTTTGGTTTTCTTGTAAGTGCGTAGCTTTCAGCTTTCTGTGGTTTTCAGTGTGCCAGCCGTCTGAAACAAGAAAGTATGTGCAAGACTGGCCGGTGGATGTGCATGAACTTTGGCTGGACGGTGGGGACGGCTTAGGATTCTCTCTCTTTCAGTGGTTTTCATCCAGGCTGACTTGAACGCTGACCACTAAGTGTGTACCATACAAACCCGACGGTTGATATTGACTCACTCTTGACCCAGTTTTTTTTTTTTTTTTTTTTTTTTTGATCAAATATCAAAATGGGTTATCAAATCTCTAACATCGATCTTTTAGATGACATGTAAAAATATTTGAGATAACATTTACTGGCAAAATATAAATTTTTTTTTTCCCAAAAATATGAAGACTGCATATAAAACATGTTAGTTAGACATTTTGAAGGTAAGTCAAATTTATTGAGGACTTTAATCCTAAGTGTTAGCCTAATTGATAAAGTGAGTGTTCTCAAAAAATTTTCTTAATTATGATGTGGATAATTTATTTTTCATTAAACTAAAAACATAAATTTAATATTTATATAATTAAAATAAAGTATTAAAATTTAGACTTATAAAGACCATCGTTATATTATATTTCTTCTTAAATATTAAGGGTTTTTTTTCTTTTTTTTTTTTTTTAACAAGTTTGAGTATAATCACCATGTGGCCATGCACCCAAAACAGAAAAACGACACCAGAACTATTGGGGTCTTGTAAAATTTTTAGGAAGTTTCATTTTTGAGTCTATATGAAGTTACTTGATGGTATCTCAATTTAATCTTTTGATAGAGAGAGCCCACCGCATAATATTGAGGAGAGAGGCTTTGCAAACATCAATCAAACTAATGCAACTTCAAAATGGAAGTTCACTTCTTGTCTTTGTCATGCCTTTCTTGTCCCCTATCATATCTTCCTTAAAATTAGAGACCATGCATTATCAAGGCAAAAATTGAGTTGGCATGTGACATTACCTTCATGTTCCACGGCATAAAATCTATCATAATCTAAATAAGAGAAGATTTATTTAGATTAAATTTAAAGAGTCATAAATATAAAATAATTAATCACAATTTTCTTTTATTTTTGTTTTTCTCAAAATAATCAATTAGAGTTACTAAAAAATTTTTCATTTCCACTTGTATTTTTCTAAATTACACCCATGTAGTGGTGCACATCTAATAAATTGATCTGTCAAATTAAGCTTTTGTTTTCTGGGGAAATGACTCAGAATTGATATGCTAGAT
Source organism: Rhizophora mangle (assembly GCA_037832345.1). Lineage (NCBI taxonomy): Eukaryota > Viridiplantae > Streptophyta > Magnoliopsida > Malpighiales > Rhizophoraceae > Rhizophora > Rhizophora mangle. The sequence continues at coordinate 3,409,641 of JBAPLJ010001938.1, read as the reverse complement.
TCACTAGCTTCAACTCTTCCTAATTATACACTCCTGTAATTGCCTACTTTGTTCTGAGGTTGATTTGACACATCGACACCCCTCTCAATTTTCTTGCTTGTATACCATTTCAGTTTCTTAAGATTGTCCCATCAGAGACTCCAAGCTTGAATTGGACATCTAATGAATAATTTCCTTATCATTTTGGCTTCTACAATGTACCATTTCAGTTTCTACGTGTGGGATTGGAATACATCATAATAGACCCAATCTGCCCTTATCTTCAAGAGATGACATAATAGAAGAGGGCCCCCATAACTATACATTTCAACAAGAAGCTCCGTATCTTGATATATTGATTTGATAAATCCAGTCTATCCATTACACGGTGTCTGTAAATCATCGTATACTGGGAGAGTATGGGATCTGTAGTACAAATTCAGGTCACAATTGCGGATCTGCATGCTTTGAATCCTTATTTTTTAGACTACAAATTGTCCACTTAATGTTCCCAATACATACACTGATGCTTTTGCTTTCCTTATTTTTCATTGAAATCAGTTTTTTCAGTCAATAACTCATATAAGTGTGTCATGTCAACGATTTTTTTTTTTTTTTTTTACTTATGTCTACGTTTATGAAACTTTTTCTTAAATTCTTTACGCTTTATTATTCTTCTTTTTGATGAGATAAGTATATATGCATTGTGAATAAAGCATGACTTGGCCGCAAACATTGAAAGGCACTTTGATCCTATAGCATTCACCAAATGGTAGAAATCACCCATCATAGCCAAGGAATCGAATTTCCGTATCAACATCAAAGAAAAGAGGCATAAAGAAGTGGGAAAGATAGAAGTCTAATCTTATCCTCTCCGAGTGCGCTTGGGGACCCAGAACAAGGAAAGCAGAGGATAAATGAACATTGCTTGATAAGAGAGATACATTATAGCAAGAGCGATATACTATAGTGGAAGTCCAAATCGGTTGTACTAATCTTTAATGTCTGATTTGAATTGAATTGAATTTCACGTGTTAATTGTTTTTTCTTAATTAAGAAAATCATTAAAATGTGAATTACATTATAAAATTATATCTTTTCATTTTATAAATTTTATATTTTTTTTCTATAAAATTAGAATCTGATATTTTTAAAATATAAATTTGAAATTTTCAACGATTAAAGTGCCTTATGGGAGATAGATTTTTCATATTCGTTTACCTTATCGTTTGATTTGGGCGTCCAACTAAGTAGGCTTGTATATCATTTGATGGGTTAGACTTTGGCTATAAAAAAAAAGGGGTTGTTTCTAATCAAATGGGCTTAGGTTTATTTCATGGTTTTGCACTTTAACACTGCTGATTCTGAATATCTTGTATGGGTGACTTGTTGGTGAATTTTCCCGCCAAGTATTTTTACTCTGTGACCCTCTCCTAAGTTCAAATGTGCCAAGTACTCCTACTTAAAAGTATGTTTGATGATTTGGTTGTGTGGATGTTGGATTCTAGAATTGGTAATTACTGTATTTAATTGTGGGAGAGACTCGAGAGATCTTTTTAATACTTAAACCGCAAGAGACAACGGATAATATCCAAATTGAGCCATTATGTGTGATGATTACCATCGATGTGATATAGTTTCTTTGGATGTTTAAATAATAATAATAATAAAAAAGAAGAATTTGCATAATTAGTATGCTACATTCAACATGCAGGCTAAATCTTAATGTGTATTTTGCATTTGCAGGAATTTTTTTTTGGTAAATTGCTAATACTTGTTACCTGCCTTTAAACATTATTTGTAAACAAAATATCAAATTATGTTAAGTTTTTTGAAAAAATGCACGTGAATTCAAAAGTTATAAATTCAAGTAAATATAATATATATAATATTTTATATTAAATTAATTTTTTATATATAATATAAAATATTTTAAATTTATTATAAAAATTAATTATATTTACTTGAATTTATTATTTTTGAGTTCACCTAATCAGGCTTAAGTTTTTTTTTTTTAATAAATAGGACTAGTTTCATTTATTAAAATATATTTAGGTGATAGATAAGATTATGTAAGATTTTTTTTTTATTCTATAACGGTGATAATACAATGGTGAAAACAATATTTGTGGAGGAAGCCGGAAAATAAAAAAAAAAAAGGGAAAGAGATTTGTTTGACACCACCGGTGTGTTACTGCAAGGCAGCCCAAAATCAAAGCCCATTTGCTTGGAGGACAGGTCTCCACGGGCTGATTCTGATAAATCCAACACAAATCAACGCGTTTTTCAAACACACACACCATCCGACCCCACCGCTACGCCCCCACCCCCCAACAATAATTTTTTAAAAAAACGAAGGACTCAGTTTCCTTGGATTTTGCCACGCATCACCGGTGTGTCCAATACATATGCTGATGCTATTGCTTTCCTAATTTTTTATTAAAATCTTTTTTTTTTCCAGCTAATAACTAATATAAGTGTGTCATGTTGATATATTTTTTGTATTTAAGTTTTATTTTGGAAAAAATAAATAAAATTAATTTCATTTATTAAAATATATTTACGTGATAGGTAAGATTATGTAAGAATGTTTTTTTTTTTTTCCTACAATAGTGATAATACAATGATGATAACAATAATTGTTGAGGCAGCAGGAAAAAAAAAAAAAGAGTTGTTTGACATCGTGAGTGTGTTCCTGCGACGCCACCAAAAATGTCAGCCCATTTGCTTGGAGGACAGTTCTCCACGGGCTGATACTGATGGATCCAAAAAGATAATCCCCCACGCCCAAAAAGAGTTTTAGGGGGGGGGGTGGTTTTGGAGATCTCACCAGATGGCGAATTCTTATTGCTAACCAGAGCTCACGGTAGCAGTCTGTGTCAGACAAGATCCGGACCGTGAAATTGAACCGTATTTGTTGTAAAATAATTTCTCAATAGTAAATATTTATTAAAAATTATTTTTTATTATTTAATTATATTATTTAACTGTATTATTGAAAGAACTGTTTTTTTAATATTAATTTTATAATATTTTTTTAACTATATTTTTTAATTTACTAAATAAAAAAATTAAAATATTTTAGCGGAACAGAGGACTTAAAAAATTAATTAATTAGATGAAAATTAAAAGACGAAAATCCCCATATCTCGTTTCCCGTTAATTCGCCGTTAAACCGCCCAAATCAAGGCGTCCGGTGGTTGAAAGGCCAACCAGATTCCACCGTGGGAAAGTGAGGTAGCAAAATGCCTGTAAGCCTCTTTCCATCTAATTGTTGAATCTTTCTTTTCTCTTTATGGATGCAACTCCTAGGTTTCTAATTTGAGGTAACTTTGGGGTTTGGGGTGGGTTATGATCGGGATGCGGTATGCGCAGTACAGAAGAATCGTAGAAGTGGAGCCGCCGAGTCCGCTGAGATACATAATCGGAGCAGCGATAATGATGATCGGAGTTGTGTTACCGGTCGGTTACATGATGTTTCGTAACAAGCGTGTCCCTTCCTCTTCTTCTTACTCCAAACAGACGTAGGTGTGCCTTTTCCTCTTCCTGTTTTTGCGCTTTTATTTATTTATTTATTTTTAATAGCTATAGGACTCGTGATTTTTGGATTTTTAATTTTTGCTGCTACTGTTGTTTCGGTTTCTTGTTGAAAGTTAAGGCAGAGTTAACAGCAGATGGTTTGCTGAAATTTTCAGGAACAAAGTTTTAATATAGAGCAATTGTTGCTGGAGACTTTTTATATATAACTTGTGGCTGGTTGAGTTTGGAGAAACTGCAAGAAGAAGGATGTCTTGATAGATTCGCAAATACGGTTGTCAGTGAATTGAATCTCAGATTGTCTTTTTTTTTTTGTTTTTGAGGCACTCTTATTCAAGTCTGAGCAAAAGGCCGTGTGTGATTTTGTTGAACGTGATCGTCATTCATTTGAATGAAGCAGTCTGATCTTTTGTTTTAGTTAACATTAGCTATATGGATGCTTATTATGACTTTCTTTTGATAAACGCCCAAATTTTGCATTCCATTGCCTTGACTAGCATTTCCGTTTTGGTTCTTAATCTGTGGTAGGATTGATTTACTCTATGTTGTTCTTCATGTTAATACACTTTTATTGTTGCTGTCGATGCAAAAAATGTTCTTACATTCAAATATAGATTGTTTCTCGGGATATTTCTCTATTTGTTATGTCTGTTTTATTGTTAAAATATCATGTGTCCTGTAGCTTAATCAGCAATCTGGACTATGAGGTAGCATAGAAAGTGAAACACTTTTGAATCAATGCCCGACGCAAGCAAATGGTTAATTAATTGCTTGTCTGTCAGAGTTTTCTCTGGTTTGACCTGACAAGCAATTTTGTCCTACTGTAATGTGGTTGTATGTTGCTTTTTGGGCATGGAAGCAACTAAAAACTTGGTTGTATAATGTAATGTTCTTCCTTTGTTGAAGCATGAAACTGTTGAGAGCTGTTAGAGGCTAACCTGGTCCTCTCGTCTTGGAAGCCAGAAATTTTCATTTGGGCAACAAATAAAATATTGAAATTTGTATGTGCTACTATCAGTTAATGTTTAACTCTGCTGGCTAGTACTGTTGAAGATTGAGCATCATTAGTAGTTTTTGCAGGATAAAAGTAGAAGTGAGAAATAGTAAGAGCATATCTTTGGTTTAATTCCAGGCATTGTGAGACAGCTCTGATGCTAGAATCAGCGACAATCAGACGTGGTAGCTGATTCAACTAAAATTTTATGTGTTTGTGGATTCTTTACTGATGAATCAGGGCCTCTCAGGCATCGTTATTAATGCTGCTTGAAAAATTCAATTGCAAGTTGCCAAAAGAATGATATTGACTGTTGCTAAATGTTTTCTCGCTCACGATGCAACAATGGCAAGGACAGTTTAGTTTTAGTCACAATTTTGAGTGAACCATGAGCTATTGGAAATCTCGAATGTAGAACTTGCTTCAGGCAAGGACAATTTAGTTTGTGGCTGTTTTTACCATCTACATGTTTCAAGGTTGTTACTGCTCGCAACACCCTTGTCACCACCGATCATGCTACCTCCTCAATGCCTTCCCAACACGAATTCTATCCAACGCCTAATGCTGAACCTGAACTCAAAATATGATTTCCCGTTTTTATGTGGCTTCAATTTAGGAGTCAAACATGTGATCCAAGTTGAAAGCACCTAGCTGAAATGTTTACGGCCCAAAAAAAAAAAAAAAAAAAAAGGCTATACCGTGAGACAGCTGAAATTCGGAAAATTCTAAGAAGTTAATCTTCAGGCTCACTTAGATCTTTTCAATGTACCATAAATTTATAATCAAAGCTCATTGTTGTACGTAAGTAAAATAAATTGGACCAACCGGCTCGGTAACGTCTTCCTAATTACATTAGAGATATCTGCGAACAGTGAAATCTACTGTTAATATTTTCCGTTAAGCCAAAATGCGATCCTTTCATTTTACAAATTCCGTTAAGATGCTAACTCCAATCTCAGTTAGTAATTTTCCTGACCCGAAAAAATAAAAAAAAAAAGTATCAGTCAAACGGTATGTTTGTCATTCACAGTCACGTCTTTAAATAGGCAACCAGCTTTGGCGCGCATTTGCCAAAATTTGGAATTGTTAAAGCACCGAAAAGCAAAAATGGAAGACGAAGGAGGGGAGCGATCAAGCATCGTGATCGGCCTCATAGAGAACAGAGCCAAAGAGGTGAACTCGCTGTTTGTTTCGCGAGAAAATTCATACGCCCAAGCAAAATGAAAATTAGCGTACTCTTTATTTCAAACTGTCAATCTTTCTATTTAGCACAATATTTCAGAATCGGAAACTCAACAACAAAATGCACAAAATTTTGCATTATTTTATTCATTTATTTTAAATCCGTGAAAACTGTACGGACAGTTTGGAGTATTTTTCTTCGTTCAGGATGTTTGTACACAGGCTTCAATTAAAGTCTGTTGGATCGGTTTCCATTCAGTGATTCTAAAATTACTGCAATTGATGACATTAGAATAGAAATTGAGAAACCGTGAAGATATATTGAGTGGTTTTATTTTGATGCTTATGTTTTGTTTGTCTGTTTGGCAGGTTGGAATGACAGCTTTTGACTTGAGGTCAGCTTCGCTGCAACTTTCTCAGTATATTGAAACCAGCAGCTCCTATCAGAATACGAAGACTTTGCTGCAATTTTATGATCCTATGGTGATCATTGTTCCTCCGAACAAATTGGCATCTGACGGTATGGTGGGAGTTTTGGAGCTTGTGGACCAACTTTATGCTTCTACCAAGAAGGTGATGTCTTTTAACACGTTCTGTCGGACCTGACAGATGTGTCCATATTTGTCTGTGATCATCTGCCAGTATTACAGCATTATATTGTCAAATTTTGTAGGTTGTGATGGCTCGCGGTTGTTTTGATGACACTAAGGTTATACGGAAAATACAGTCCATTGCTTGGGTTTTAGTTCTGGCTGCCAGCAGCATTATTCTTTGATGGTGATGTCTTGGTTGTCATATTTATTCCAGGGTGCTGTTCTGATAAAGAATTTGGCAGCCAAGGAGCCTTCAGCGCTTGGGTTGGATACTTATTACAAGCAATATTATCTCTGCTTGGCCGCTGCTGCAGCTACAATAAAGTGGTACTTTTCAATACGTTCAGCTCTTGATAAGCTCAATAAGTTTTCAAACATGTGCATTAATTAATTGCTCTGGGATTTTGTCGGAGATTCTCCATGTGAGGAATAAATTGCACTTGAAACTAGAAGTTATTTCTTTAATTGTCATTAATCATGCCGTGAGAACAGTTAAATGTTTCCTCAATAGCTGGCTAAATAGTTTCCTGGTTAATTATTTTATAAAAGACACATATTGACATATGACAAATAGGTCTCTGTGGACAAACTAAGAACTTAAGTGCATTGTATACTCTATATGGGCTATCTGTTCATAACTTATATGTGCAACTGCACAGTGGCTGTTGAATAGATGTAACTCCATTTCACTTGCATGATTTGATATAAGTGAAGTGTTTACTAGACAGATAACCAGCAGCACATCCTTATGTTTCATTGCCATATGTCTGCAGGTAAGCATGGGTTGTTCTAGCAAAGAAGGGCTTGATCATATACCATTGATTGCATGTTTCTTTGATTTTTTTTTTCTTTTTTGAGATTTTGGACTTCCTTATTTTGATCAAAGGTTTTCATGTTGAGCTAGGTTGAAGTTTCTGGACACTAACTTCTACTTGCTTGCAGTTACAGTATTTTTGTAATTTGCTTCTAAAATGTATCCTCCAACTGCAACGTGCCAGGACAGAAGCTGAGAAAGGGGTCATAGTCACAAATCACTCATTGTTGGTAAGTGCTTTATGTGTTCTTGTTGCAGAATCAGTGGAAAACCCAATATAAAATTCTATGTTCCCTATTGCTAGCATTCTCATCTATCACTAATGTATGTAAGATAATACATCAGATATCTTTAGTTGCTAAAATTCTTTGCTTCTAATTCATATGATATTCCTATGAGATTCTGGGAAGAGAAACAGCAAAGATATTTATTTCTTGTCTCACTTTCAGCACTTTGGTTGGATGCTTATTCTAGAACACTACTTTTTCTTCCTTTCCTGCTGATGAAAATTTTTAGATTGTCCTTCATTTACACCATCTGTTTTCACTGAACTTTTGCATTGTGGATCCATTGACACCCACTTCATGAACTGGATAAGAAATCAAATTTGCTTGCATTCTCTCCATGACAAAGTGATTAGGTCCTCGTTCTTAATTAACATTGATCATGTTCAATCACTGCCTGTATATTTTATTTCATGCTGCAACTGTATCTTCAGGACCATTTATTTCCAGTAACAATCCTTGATGGAAAATAATATTTTAAATGATTCATATATTGCAAGAGTTAAACTTTCACAATCCTAATAGAATGGAACTTACATGGTTGGCTAGGTCATTAAATGACTCCTAAGTTAGTCCCAGTAAAGTAGAAGATCTGACCTTTCTCACAGAGTTCTTTGTATTCCAGGTTACTTTCAATGGTTCATTTGACCACATGACTATTGATGCCACTAGGTAATTAATCTTTTCCTTTACATTCCATTTTCCTTTTATATTTTTCCTTTCTAAAAGTCTGCCTAAATTACTATTTTGCAAATACAGGACATAACATAAGGTTTTCACAATTCATGACAAAATCTCTGGTGGAAATCTAAATTAGAGATCAGAATTTCTTCTGATCATTATGCAAGTATTTATGGCTGTATTCTATGGCAGTGTTCAGAATTTGGAAATCATTGAACCAATGCATTCTGCACTTTGGGGCAAAACCAACAAGAAAAGAAGCCTATTCCAGACACTGAAGACAACAAAAACCATAGGAGGGTATGTGAAAAATAATAACTTGGATTCAGGATGGGGCATTATGGAACAAGACTTTATTATTGATATGTAAAAGTCTATGCTCTGCATGAAACTTGTTTACTAGGGTATTCATCCTCTGCAGAATGTAGAAGGTGATGTTGATTGTTGAGTTTGAATCTTCCAGGACTAGACTTCTGCGTGCAAATCTGTTGCAGCCTTTGAAAGATTCTGAAACTATTAACACTCGTCTTGATTGCCTGGTCAGTGTTGAATTTAAATGTCCATGATTTATTTAGTGTATTTGGCTCAGGTGTATATTTTTCCATTTTGTGGACATGCCTATTTTAAATTAATTGCAATTGTCTTCATTTCCACCTTTACCTCATACAATTGGAAGCAGCGGAACAAGAACATATACTTTGAAGGTTCTGTCAGGCACATATCACAACTGGGTTTTGTTGTGACTGCTATGAATTTGAAACTAAATTGATAAGCCCACCCATGTAACAAAATCATGGTCCAGGAAAATGGTAGCTTTACTTTTAACAATGGTGGCTCTTATGCTCTCATGCATGTTCAGTTTAATAGCCTGGGTCACTTGGTGTCATCACAAGAAACATAGGGTTAAATGCCACCCAAACCCCAGTTGAAGTGCATTTAGGGAAGGCACCCATTACCTCTTCCCTGTAGACCAAATACTTTACTTGTAGCAGCATTTTAAGTATGTTGTTAAGTTTAGTTAATACAGAGAACAGAGCTTTATCTTGTGTATGCAGTTTGAACTGCTGCCACAAGATGTTTCATAGGCCAAGATCATTTTCAAGGTTTTGAGACTAGTGTCTAGTTTCAGACTTATGTCCCCAGTCTGCTGCCAATCTGGTTTGAATCCTTTGGCTTGTTATACAAGTTTCTATCTGAAGCATTATCTTAGTTGTTGTTTTAGGAATCTTACATTTTATCGGATAAAACACCATTTCATTATTATTGCATGTAAACTATTTTTTGCTATAATTATTTAACTTCGATGAGGGCACTGTTTGAGTCTAATCCAGGATGCACCTCCTTAAATTTTTTTCCAGGATGAACTGATGAGCAATGAACAGCTATTCTTTGGACTCTCTCAGGTTCTCCGTAAATTTCCAAAAGAGACAGGCAGGCCGAATGGAAATGAAGAGTAAAGCAAATTTGATCTCTTTGCCTGAAGTTAGTGCATTGCTTCTGATTATCTACATGTTCTTTTCATGCAGATAGAGTGCTCTGTCACTTCTGCTTTAAGCCAAAGAAAGTTACCAATGAGGCCCTGGGTGCTGATAATGCCAGAAGGAGCCAAGTGTTGATATCCAGCATTATTTTACTTAAAACTGCTCTAGATGCTTTGCCTTTACTTTCAAAGGTGAATTTGTTTGCTTTCACATGTCCATATGATTTTTGCAAAATCTCAGCATGCTTGGAATTATCAGTTCTTTTAAAATTTCAGGTGCTTAAGGATGCAAAGAGTTTTCTTCTCACAAATGTTTATAAGACTATATGTGAAAATCAGAAATTTGGGGCCATTAGAAAGAGGTATATTACCAATTTTTGCTCCTATGGTTGAATCATGTATAGGCTTACGACATACATGGTAAATTAAATGCTTTAGAAGTTCTAGCAATTTTGGATTTTGCTCAATGGCAAGAGTGAAGCTGAAAAAAGAACTGATGTTTCTGTACAGAACAGTCCAGTGTAACCAGATTCAGGACTTGCATGGAATTTTTTGTACCCACATAACACATTTCTTTCATTGCAATATGGTAGTGCATTGCGTTCACTGTGTATCATGCATTTTAAGTCTCTTGAATGTATTATTTAATGCCAGTCCTCATGCAAGTTTTTTGCAATGTTGTCCATGATATTCTCAAATCTCTGCTATGTCTTATTGTCAACCTTCTTTAAGGAACCAGGTCTATCTCTGTACATAAGTATTCTTGATCCCTTGATGACCTTGCTGATAACATTTTATATGCCTTGTGGCTGTTAGCGCCATCTGATGGTCTGCATATTAAGGCAGGGACATGGACCTAATAGAAGGAAATGAAGGAAAATGTAAATATGGGGATTTATGAGTATATTTTCCATGTCACTTAAATTATATATTACTTGCAATTTTGCTCAATTTGTTGTCACATTAGTGCACTACTTGGTAGCCAATGCTAAATAATCAATATTATGCTACTCAATTTAAGTTTTTGGACTTTCAGGATTGGGAAAACTTTTATTTTAGTTCTGGAAATATGTGCTAAAATAGTTTAGACTATAATTTGTGATGTTCATATCCTTTGTACGCTACTGATCCGTCTTCTGGGAAGTTGGTTATTAAGAAGCTACACCAATTTTTTTATATATTCCTTTGTTTGAAGAATTGTTGAGGTGATTGATGAAGATGTCCTTCATGCACGGGCTCCTTTTGTTGCCCGAACACAACAGTGTTTTGCTGTCAAAGCCGGAATTGATGGGCTTTTGGATATTGCACGGAGAACATTTTGTGACACCAGTGAAGGTTCTCTGCTCTATGTTTCTTTTCTCATTCTTTGTTCTCCTTGTAAATCATTTTGCTTAATTTGGTATAGTTGCTTCAACTGCTGTTTTCTTTGCCAAATGTAACAGCTATACATAATCTTGCAAACAAGTATCGTGAAGAATTCAAGCTACCAAATTTGAAACTTCCATTTAACAATAGACAAGGATTTTACTTCAGCATTCCACACAAGGATATACAGGGAAAGCTTCCCAGAAAGTTTATCCAGGTTGGAAATGAGAAGTTTTCTCTGCTTAGTTATGATCTATTAACTTGGACATTTATGTGCTTATGGAACATAAAGCAGGTCCTTAAACATGGAAACAATGTACATTGCTCAAGTCTAGAGCTTGCTTCTGTGAGTATTATTCTACAGGAAAAAAATTGTATATTATTTGAATTCTGTGTAATTTACAATCTGATATGCAAATTACTGATTTCATCCACGTGTAAAGATCTATTATATGTCATTTGGTATTATCCCATTGTACTGCAGGAAAAATCAGGGTCTTACATAAATTGCATTGTACCACTGTTCGGCATTTCAGGATCTGATAACCTCGCAATCTCGCATTTCACTGGCCTTCTCATGGCTGAATTTATTTAGCATTGTTTAAGGTTGTACACACATGCACATGATGGTATAGGACTTAGTCAAAGAACATCAATTCAAGCTAAGAACCATCTTTAATGTTGGATGGCTGTTGACAGCTGAAATTTTGCTAACATTTATTGGGAATACAGATATTATAATTCTTGGTGTGTTGAAAATTATATTGGGTATACTGGGAAAGCATCCACAAGAGATTAACTCAAATGGCAATGTAGCTGAGCAGCTTGACAGTACTTTCTTCCTGCCACCTCTCAAATGTTAATACTTAGTGCTGGGTAACAACCATAGCATATGGTGATATAATTTGCATTTCATCTCAAGTAATTTATTTCTAGCTTTCCTTGATGAACCAGAGCTTTGAATGAAATCTAAACTTAAAAGCACCGGTAGCTGTTTCTACATGATTCTATTACTATGTAATACTGAGTACTAAGTTTCTGCAATAGATACTTATCTTTGTTATTGTTTGTAAATCCCTTATATGTGCAAACAACCTGTGAGGCTCCTGAGAAGTTTGTCTCTGATTGTTCCTTGTTCTATGAATTGCACAGCTGAATGCCAGAAATACATCCGCAGCTGATGAGTGCTTTATGAGAACGGAAGTTTGCCTTGAAGGTTGTCATAGATTGCCAGTGTATTTTGGCGTATAGGTTTCAAATGCTCACCTAACTTTCATTTCTAGACGAAGCATTTTACATGCTTGCTTGCTATCAGTGGAATTTTTTCTTTAATAAATGGAGCTCATGGTATGCAGCCCTGTTAGATGCCATAAGGGAGGATGTATCAGCACTCACGCTGCTTGCTGAAGTCTTATGCCTTTTAGACATGATTGTCAATGCATTTGCTCATACAATATCAACTAAGCCTGTTGATCGATACACCAGACCTGAATTTACAAGTAACCAATTGTTTTATTGCACCATACATCTTGCTACTTTCTGAAGTTAAATTGGGAGATCCCTGAACTGCCTGATCATGTCATCTTTCCCCAGATAGTGGTCCATTGGCGATTGATTCTGGAAGACACCCTATTCTGGAAAGCATACACAATGACTTTGTTGTAACCTTTCCTTATTATTTAATGATTCCTATTTATTTCTCTATTTGCATCAATGACCTGTAAGGTGATTAACAGCTCTTTTTGCAGCCCAACAATATCTTCATTTCAGAAGCATCAAACATGGTAATTGTCATGGGCCCAAACATGTAAGAAACAATTTCTTGTTGAAATCAACCTATAGATGTGAATGAGGCTTTGACTCTCAATGAAGTACTTTCAAGCATTTACTTCATGTAGCACTTCATTTATGTACATCTTTAATCTGGAACATAAAAAACAGAAAACTATCTACTTGGAATGCTCTGGAAATTCCTTAGACAATGTCTTCTAATTTCTAGTTGCTAAGCTCTGATAGTAAACCAAAGATTTTGATTATCATAATTTGAGATACGTGATTTGGTTGCCAAGTACAGTATCCTACTGGATTTTACTGTAAGAAAGGCTTGTATTAATTAATCTGAGAGGATCAGGATGTATCAGAAAAACCCATGCAGAAAAGGAAAAGAAAACATTTGAACAGCTTGTATTGGGCATCTTAGGTCTTTATTCATCTATAACTACTTTGTATGTGCATCCATACTCATCATTCTTCTACATTAGCTCAGCTTTCAAGTACAATATCACTGATCAGGGTTGTGACTACATGGATGTAAATAGAGTTTGTATTGTGCCCAAGTCCAAGTATATAATTATCTATGATTTCTTCAGGAGTGGAAAGAGCACTTATCTTCAACAAGTGTGCCTCATTGTCATTCTTGCTCAGATTGGTTGTTATGTTCCTGCTCGCTTCTCAACCATAAGGGTAGTTGATCGAATATTTACAAGGATGGGGTCAATGAATAATCTTGAATCAAACTCCAGCACGGTACTATTACATAACTCTTGAGAATATCTGTCCCTTTTTTCTTTTCATGTGATGTAATTCATGTTTGCCAAACTTATCAATTGGAAAACTCATGGAAAGGAAATTCTCACACTTGCTCCCTGGTAATAATCTATCATCATTGACTGTTCCTTTTGTGAGTGAGAGATTTTAAGAGCCTGGAAAGTATAAAGCAGAAATAGTGAAATACTCTATCAAAATGTGCATATGAGCACTTAAGTGGTTAGCTTTTTGAAAGTGATATTGATAGCTGAAATGTTGATTTGATGCTGTCAGTTCATTTGAAAAAGACAATAGGAATTTGGTTTGATGGGAAGAACTGATATAAACAAAATCATGCTGTCATTTGCCTTGGATTTTACAGTTCATGACAGAAATGAAAGAGACAGCTTTCATCATGCAGAATGTCTCCCCAAGGTGGTCACTTTTTGCTTTAATCAATTCCTGCAGATGAGTGCAAGTTATTTTTCTCCCTTTTGGGAAATCTTATTTTCGTTATCCAGGAGTCTGATCATTATGGACGAACTTGGAAGAGCTACATCTTCCACTGATGGATTTGCAGTTGCCTGGAGTTGCTGTGAGCATCTGTTATCCCTCAAAGCGTAATTGCTACTAACTCATTCCCACATCTTAGTGAATTGCAGATCACAGCTTAATCTGATTGCTTGAAGTCATGGCAGTAATTAACCACCCAGTTCTGTCTTGGAGTTGCTTTAATGGCTTCCTTCTCGCTTGTCTTCTGCAGGTATACCATATTTGCTACTCATATGGAAAACCTATCAGAGTTGGCAACCATCTACCCAAATGTCAAGATTCTTCACCTCCATGTTGATATAAAAAACAATCGTTTAGATTTCAAGGTGGTAGTTCTATTTGTCAACTGCTCCAAATTGATTTTTTGGTTGTACTTTATGCACTGAGACTTATGGTTTTGTCACCTAGTTTCAACTGAGGGACGGACCAAGACATGTGCCACACTATGGACTTCTTTTGGCAGAAGTGGCAGGACTACCAAGCTCAGTGGTCCAAACAGCTAGAAGCATCACATTGAAGATCAAGGAAAAGGTGATTTCTGTTAAGAAAATTACTAGAAAAAAAAATGCACACTGATCATTTTATGGATGACTAATTATACCAACATCTGTAGAACTTAGGGATCAAACTGGTATTCATATTGACATTTGGAATTTTTGGTGTTGTCAATGTCCAGGAAATAAAGCAAATGGAAGTCAACTGCCTGCAATACCAACAAATACAGAGGGTATATCGTGCTGCTCAGCGTCTAATATGCTTGAAGTATTCCAACCAAGACGAGGACTCCATCCGTCAAGCATTACAGAATCTTAAAGATAGTTACATGGCGGGAACCCTCTGAAGTTTGCTGGAAGTCACAAAAGAGATGTGTGATCTTGCGCATGCCATGCCAGTCTACCAGCGCCTATGCCATGTAACGCTATGGGCATAGCATTGCGCAGGGAGTTGATTCTATTGTCAAATGAGTAATGCTAGAAATATCAAGAATCATACTAAAAATTATTTACTAAATGATGTAATACATAACGAGACTGAAGATATCATACTATGTTACGGGTGAAACTCAAAAAATACTGAGATCGCGTCACATTTTGTATAAAAATTTTAGTAAAAATCTGAGAGGCTCATGTCCATATATACCTTCGGTATATGTTTTGGATGAACATTCAGTCATATACAATAAGATGCTTGTTCGGTCACAAACCCACGAGACACCGCAGTGGAAAACCGGCATATAACCCTGGAAAGCAGCATCTTTTGTTCCCAAATTAATTTGAAAAACTAGCGTTAATTGCAATACAAAAATTTGATAACAATCACTTTACATGGGGTTATTAATTTGTTATCTGGAATATTTTCTTGAGCCCCACGGTCTAAAATAGGGGCGGAGCAGGGCTCTCAATTTTGTCTTTTGGCTTATATCATTCACGTGGTACTCCCAGTCGAGAAAACAGAACAAAAATCCTGTCTCACAGGATGGTCATACCAGGCAACAACTATTAATAATCCTAACTACCAAGAAAGTTTCAAGAACCTTAATGATAACAAGAGGGAAATTTTAACATGCCGTCCACACTCACATTAGAAAAGAACATTAAATCATGAATCTACCACCCCTGACATGATGACATTTGATGATCAGAACAGAAACTCCAGGTTTAGCTTGATAAATATTTCAAAAGAAACAGCCCAGTACATATCCAAAACATTGAACTCAAGATGACAGCCATGTCCTCAAGAAAAAATTCCGTAATTGAAAAAAACAAATCTCCTGCATCACTAAACTCAACGGTAGCGACGAAGGGACAGGGTATTGTTTCTCTTCCA
The DNA here is from genome assembly GCA_037832345.1 of Rhizophora mangle. Lineage (NCBI taxonomy): Eukaryota > Viridiplantae > Streptophyta > Magnoliopsida > Malpighiales > Rhizophoraceae > Rhizophora > Rhizophora mangle. The sequence continues at coordinate 3,393,827 of JBAPLJ010001938.1, read as the reverse complement.
GGTTGCCCTGCGAGAAGGCCGATTCTTGTGGAACAAGTGTCCCTTCCCACGTAGACCTCTGTATTTCTTCCCGGCAGAAGTAAGGCCACGGAGCTCCCTGTGCTTGTGGACTGGATTGCAGAGCCAGTTGATTCTTGGATCATTACGGATAGCATTATGAGCCACATCAACCAAGATAACCTCAAAGTATTTATAGGTAGAGTCCTTCAACAGAGAAGATGCATAACAAAATTAAGGAGTGTGATATGATATCAAGACAAGTTGCTAACAAGTGAAAACAGGAAAAATGTGTGTTTGAAATTGAACCTCATTAATCCAGTATGAATTGAGAACCCTCAGACCTCCCAACTTCCGACCAGCTCGCTCCTCAGCGACAGATCTCTTGCTTCGCTGAAACTTAAGTTGGGTAACGCCCTGGTTTGTGGGCTTACCATACACAATACCTTTGGGAACAAGCCTCTTCCTGCCACCACGCCTAACACGGACACGATAAATCACATAACCCTGCAGAAATTTAACTAGTCAAGATTGGCACAGATATGATCAGGATTGCATGTGTGCTTTCCATGAGGAGCATATGAAACAAAAACAAAAAACTAAGGGAAACTGAAAAGGAATTTAAACAAAGACAAACCAATGAGATTTAATATTTCAGTCAGCACCATTTGCAAACAATCACTGGAGCATCAAGTAAGTAATGAACAACAAAAAGTGTTCCATCAAGTATTTAATAATATCTATACATTGTAACCCTCATAGAACATCAGATAAGGGCAAGGTGTAGGAGCATGTACATCCTTTATTTACAAATGTTACTTAGCTAGAGTTATTATGTTGATAATGACTATCAAATCATAAAAACAGTAAACCATTGTGTAAGCAATGACAACATAAGATTTTAACAGAAATGCTTAAGCATTGTGGAAATTTGATAACATTGAAAATAGTTACCACTGTTGCAATAAAAGGAAAAAATCTACCAATCACAGGATGATAACAGAATCGAAACAAGAAATGAAAAGAACGTAAAAAGACCATGGAATGTATCAGATCGAGACATAAGTGGGTCCAACAAAGAAGAACACACTTGGTAAGATGATTGATTGTTTGGTTTTATGTAGCTGGTTTCAGGAAGCATTCAATCATTGTACATAAACACCCTCCAGAGGGAGAGATGAATATGCATCATGACGTCATTTAACCAGCAAAAAAATACACAGAAAGGGGGCATTGTATTTCAGAAATGTACTGAAATAGTAACATGAACTTCAGGCAGTACATTCATTAATGCAACTAAACTTGTATGGAACAAGACATCATTGCCAAAACAAATGAATTCCCCACCAATCCCCATGTCAAACAACTTGACCTAGTAGTGATAAAAGGAATTGTTGAATCATCATTAAACAACTGTGGGAGCAAAACATCAATTATACTCACAGTTAAGCCATGTCCACAAACAATGAACCATAAAACCACCAAACAGGCTAAATTTTAAGACAGAAATCCTTGCACCTGCTTAGCCTTGTAACCAAGGCAACGAGCCTTGTCAGGGCGTGTTGGATGGGTAACACGAACAATCGAAGGATGCTGGCGGTACTCCCAACACCTCACCCTCTGCAAGAACCTCATAACATCGGATTGCTTCTTCCTCCATAACTCAGAGATGTACTTGTAAGACCCTGTTTTCATTTAAAACCCCATTAAACCACAACCCCTAACCTACCCATCAAACGATTCAAACATCACCAAAAGGCCCCACTTGTAACGGGTCAAAATGAAGCCACCCCACTTCCTTAAATCATTTTCAAAACCAATGATTCATATCTATGTTTCACAAAAACCCCAAAATATAACATAAACATAAAGAAGGATCTTCATCTTGGACCGTGTTAAACAGATAAACCATAGAAACAATCAATTTCAATTTCTTATAAGAAGCAAGTAGACATGAGAAGCATTTAAAGGTGCACAGAGAGAGAGAGAGAGAGAGAGAGAGAGAGAGAGAGAGAGAGAGAGAGAGAGAGAGAGAGAGAAAATACCCATTAGATCGGAGCTGAGCTGAGCTTCGCAGCCTGGCAGAAGAAGAGGATACAGTAAGGAGCACTTGCTGCTGCACGAGCTTATATTATCTATGGAGAAACCCTAGTCTAAGATTCTTCTTTTTTGAGACTCGGTACCCGTAATCTGGGCCGTCCATTTTGTGTTAAACGTAGCATCTTATTAGTGTTTGGGCCTAAATATGATGGCCCTGGTACAGCGCGGAGAGCTGGGCCTCGGATGAATCTGTATTCATTATTTTATATTATATTAATATAAAAAATTTATTTGTAATTTTACGTTTGTTAATAAATTTTAAAAAAATTAACATAATTTTTTAGAAGTAATAATTTAGTGATTTTTGATTTATTTTTATGCCCTTAATAATAATCAACGAATTCCATTAATTTAAACATGTGACATATCAAAGTGTAAAAAATAAAATTACTAACTAGTATACCAAGTGATATTTACTTTAAAATTTAAAAATAAAAATATTATTAAAAAAAAAACACCAAAAAAATCATTAAAAAATGCTGCTCTTTTTGTTATTTTTATTGTATAGCTTATGGCTCAACAAAAAAAAATGTCAAAATTACTAAGAATAGGGCTAATTAGTTAAGACATATTAACACACACGGAAAGCTTTTTTTTTTATAAACACTTTCATTTAGGAATTTAGGACTCTAAAGTGTGCTATTTGATCTCTTTCTCCACTTCCAAATAAAAGCAGAAAGTTTATATTAGCAGGACCAGAGAAAACTGCTTATTGGGGCTCTCCTGGCTCTGTTGGCCATGGCCACAATTCAGGTTTTTCTTTCCCTTTCCTTCTGGTTAAATAGATCATTCTTTCAATATATATGCATATGCTTCTTTTTCTACGTAATGATATCTCCTTCTTCGTATATACCTCAATGAAGAAGTATTTAAGCATTTTGAAAATCATATGAAGCTTATGAGTCAGATAAACTGTGGGTTGATATTCTGAGTTTCTTTTGAAAGACACGTAGACTTCATTGTTTGGTTTCCAACAATAATTTCTTTAAAACAAAAACAAAAAAGGAAAACAAAAGGGAAAATATAGGACTGGTGTATTGTATTAAAGTCATCTATGCTAACCTGCTACAAGGGTCGTCTAATGACAAGATTTGGGCCTTGTGAAAACCTTAGTGGAGAGTAGACCCACTAGCCCGATCTCTAGAGTTATGGCTTTAAATGGAGCCTACCCCACTATTAAAGGAGGGGACCAGTACAACCAAAACAGGCCATGGAATGTGGGTGGCCCTTTTTCTTGCCTAAAATATAGGGCTCTTGGGGACACATGCCTACCATCTATTCTATGTCATATCTAGCACCTTACTGCTCGTGTGTGTGTGTGTGTGTGAGTTTGCAGATGTGTGTACTTTTTGTCTACGGCTCGAAGCCATCAATGATTCTTGGTAGAACTAAGCTTGATTTCTATGGTTATGATGGGGTTTTTTTTTTTTTTTTTCATGGAACCCAATTGTCCGAGTCCACGAAAGCTAATTAACAATTTCCGTCCGATATACGACAACTCCAAGTCCTCTGAGACGTGACTTTTTTTTCGTCCATATGTAAGACGTGGCCCAATTATGAGTTTTTTTTGTGTGAATTATTGCATTGTTTTTTGTTCTTTCCGGGTAAAATGTCACGGTCATTCCATCGCAAATGCAATAAAAATTGTAAGGGTGCATCGTTTTTGAGAAAATTGAACTCTTCATAGATAAATCATACAACATTTGCAACATCTTACATGTGCTTGGATCCAATAAATATCTCTAATTAATAATGATTTTTCTTGGTTCCCAAGTATGTCTAGAGTTTTACCAATATAATCTTCATAAACGAGTTAGTTGTCATTAATTTTCCTTAGTATAACGTTTTTTTTTTTTTTTTTTTTTTGTAGAGTTTTTCACCTTTTAATGGTAATTTTGCGAGAACCCTGTCTTGTACGAGCTTCATGTTCGCTTCAAAGAAACAAGCGAAACTTCAAAGGGTAGGAAGCGACCGAGGCCAATAGTTTAGTTTTTATTATACAAGGTTAGAAAAAGATACATAATAGACATAAAATAAATATATATTTTTTTTAAATTTAATTTGTGTTAATTTCATGTATTAATATATTAAAATTCTTTTTACTGCTAAAGAGGACCCATAGGCAGCGATTTCCCTATTTTTTTTTTCTCTCCTAAAACTATAGCCTATAATTGGGGTTTTATGCAGACAAATGAAATGTTTTACTCTAGCAGTTCCCTACCCTCTATTACAGAGGGTACCATCCTATTCTACTGTACTCTGGAGAGCACCTGTAGAATGAGATCCTCAACGTACACGTGCAACAGAAACACGGACGGCCAACATCAAATACTTTCCCAGACAAATTATAAAATGGGTATCTGTATTTATTTTCCTACTATTTTCTCTTCTTTTTCTCCTTTTCCCTTGTGGCAACCCACCTACAATAAGATGAGCACAGGAGATGTTAGAAGAAGGCAGCAAAGATTTCAAAAAAAAAAAATCTCTAGGAAAAGCCGGCCAAGACCCGATAGTCTTAACAAAATAACATGGGAATTTTTATTTTAATTTTAATTTTTTAAAATATAATTTGATCATAATAAACATTCAAAATTAGTATTTGTTCATAAAAAAAAAAAGGAGATACTCGTTATTTTGCCATTCAAGGTCTGACTTCCATGATTGAGGTTACAATCTTCACAACGAGTTTCACGTACTGTAGTAGATGACATGCTTTGTGCAAATTGAGTTGGTAAACTATGACTAAAACGGGGATCAACAATCTTAATAAGGACACTTCACCTGCCAAAAAGTTCGTATTTCATGTAGTATGACGCCAACTTAATACGCTGATATTGACCCATAACGCCGCTCAATACGAGACAAACAAATTTCATGACACAATAGAGCTTCTGGGTCCTTCTAATAATGATGGCAAAATAAAGCTGAAGCATGCTTTATTGAAAAATCAATTAAAATCACAAACAAAGAAGCAAAATGGTACCCACCTCTTTTGTCACTAGGCCCTATTTCGGTTTCTGTGTTTTTTTATCACATTTCTCCATACACAAATATAAACTTCCATCATTGGTTCCACACCCAATTCAACTTATCAAATATTTCCACAACCATGGAAATATCACTAGACAAAGAGGGATGTGAGGTTCAAGTTTCTTCTCCATCAAGTTTCTCTCCTCCTTTTTCTTCTTTTTCTTCGTCTGATAACAATTCCCGAGAAACAGAGTCAAAAGAGTGCACTAAGCGAAATCGAGAAACAAAAGAGAATGATGGTCATGAAAATAACAAAAAGGTAAAGCTTTGTGGTGGAAATAATGCAGGAAAACATACAACCTATCATGGAGTACGATTGCGCCACTGGGGCAAATGGGTGTCCGAAATCAGGGAACCCAGGAAGAAATCAAGAATTTGGCTAGGCACCTTCTCTACCCCGGAAATGGCAGCTCGAGCTCACGACGTAGCGGCTCTCACAATCAAGGGCAGGGCAGCTTGCCTGAATTTCCCTGAACTAGCCCACGAACTTCCCCGGCCGGCGAGCACGTCCCCGAAAGATATTCAAGCTGCTGCAGCACTTGCAGCTGCCTTCAAATGCAATAAAACCAATGGAAATGAAGCAGAGCCAGTTGGATCTGCATCCCTTGATTGTAGTACTATGGCCTCTCATGACTCTCGAGAGTCACCGTCAAGTTCACCGAGAAGTGATGAAGATGATGCATTCGTTGACCTGCCGGACCTTTTCCTGGACTTAAGCGATCAGTTTGATGAGTTCCGTTTCTTCTCACCGTGGCAGCCAGCGGCCGGAGCTGAAGAGACTTCTGATATTGTTGATTTCTGGCATCTGGAGCCTTCTTTGTGTGAGTATTAATGCCTATTGTTATCAGTCAATACTCACAAACAAGCAACTGCGGAGCAGTAAGTCCACGCCAGGATTCATATTTCAAACCAAACTGCAGCTTTTGGATTCTTGTGAATTGGCAAGGACCCTTGCTTATTCATGCCCCATGTGCAGAATGCAAACGTTTTATGGCAACAATATTTAAATCTCCACGAGCTTCAACCTTGTACACAACAATAACAAGCCAAGTTTTATGTACATCAGTGAGTAAAAGACAGGCACAGGCCGAAATAAAAAACAATCCATGGATAGAGATTCCCGGGTTTTTCTTACTTTTCTTTTCTTTTTTCCTTCTTCAAAGGCGTCGTTGTATGAATTGCAAATCTGTTTGTAGTCACCCCCATGTTGAATAATGTGCTAATAATATCTATCCTGCTGGCTTTCTGTGCTTTTGTTCCATGTATAGAAAGAAGCATCTAGGGAAACAAGTGGACAATTGGTCCTTTTAATTATCTTTATGCTTTGGAAAGCACCTCTCTTTCAAAGCCGCCGCCATCATCCCTGAGTTAACACATGGACATTGCTGTGCCTGTAATTGTTACAGGGAAAAACGTTTAAAACACCATCGCTTCCGTTATCCACTTTTCACCGATGCACATTCGGACCATCACGGTTTCATTACCTATTTTTACCTCCAGAACATCCTTACCACTCGGTCAACTCAGTATTATTTTCATATTTTATTATTTTTCAAAAATAATTATGATAATTTTCACAATAGTGTGATGAATATCCATAATTGTTGTGACCAAAAATATCTACATGACAGAAACACTTGGTTTTACCTTGACATACATTAATGTACAGAAATATGGCGCTTTCAACTTTGAAGTCGACCGAAGGCATCATAAAATTTTAGAACGGGACACATGTTTCCCGCAATACAGCGCAGCTGGACTCTGTGACCTTGCTTTTCTCGTTGTTTGGTGTTGAAACGACAAATTCCATTAGTATTTGAGCCGTAGGATATGAGAGTGACTACTAATATTCATAGATTTTTTTGCCTAATTATTGTCAAAATGAAACCTGAAAAATTTAAAATTTTGGGTGAGATTTAAGATATAGATTATGTATTAAAATTTAGCGTGCCCTTTTATACAAAAAAAAAAAAAAAAAAAACCTTTTTTTTTTTTTTGTACTGAAAACATAAATAAAATACAAATTTTGTGGCATGTTGGTTTTTATTATTTAACTTATTCAAGTCCAAATTGTAATTATATATATTGTCTAACGCATAAGAGACAAAACCTGTACAGTGCATAGACTCTATAAGATTGGATACTTGGACACGTATGGTTGCTGCCAGCTAAAACGATGCCTCGCGAGTCACGACAAAAAAAAAAAAAGGGAAATTTTAAATCTCAAGATATTCGCGACGAAGTTTAAACATGTTGAATTATGCCGACAGCTACAGAAGAATTTTAAACAACACGAATGGCAGACAAGGCCATGACGAGCGCATTAAAATCCAACCGTATTTAATTAGCGCATGTGTCCCTCTTTTTTATCTCGTTCCACTAAGTTTTCAAAATCAAACTGTATATCCACCAAATTAATAAAATTAAAAATTAAATTATAATTTAATTTAATTTATTTTAAAAATAATTAATTTTAAAAAATTAATAATTAAATTAATAAATTAATCAATTAAATTATAAATTTATAGATTAACCATGATATTTTAAATTTAATTAATTTTTAAAAATTTTTAAAATTAAGAAAATATTTTTTCAATATTTTAATTTTTTTAAAAGTAAAAATTATATTAATTTATAATTTTTTAAATCATAAATTATAAAAATTTTTTTAAAAATATTAGTATAATATATTTATTTACATTTTAACAATAAAATAAAAAATATATATTATATTATGTTAATACTTAATTTTTTAGGTCTAAATTATCATATTTATATTAATTTTTTTAATAAAAAATTATATAAAATACAATAAAATATTATAAATTATAATATATTTTATATTATTAAATTTATTTAATTTAAATTATTTATATTTATAAATATATCATATTAATTAATTTTTAAAATTTTATAATATATATATATATATATATATTATTTTTTATATATTTAATTTTATATTTAAATGGTTGAATCAATTAAATTTTAAATTTTTAAATTTCAATTTAATGTTTTGTTTAATTTTTAAAACCTTGCTTTCCATAAAAAGGATAATTTGTTTTAAAATACACACAAAAGTAACAAAATAAAACAAAACGAGGGGCAATAGATTAGGGAACATTAAACCTATTGTCACCACACTTCTAGAGAGACTTCTAGTGTACTGATAACTTAGGATATTTCTGTGAATATAAGTATGTGGCTAATTTAAAACTATAATAGTGAGATTTGAATTCTTAAAGTCTTAAAAGTACTTCAATGTAATAATGGGTCTTGGAAGTGTATTTTAAAATCCCATGTGTTTAATTGATCTTGTCTTGTGTTTTATGATCTATTTGTAGGATTTATTAGTAAGAGTAGCATTTTAATGTTTAACAATGGTGTGGAAATATTGAGAAGAAAATGGAGAACACGTACTCCCTGTTTTGATAGGCATGTTAAATAATTTTCTTTTATTTGGGTCTTCAATTGGGGAGCGACAAGGCATGTGCATACAAAATCATTTTTTCTTTTATTCACGGAGACCTCTTTGACTTTTATATTCTCTTTATTCTTTTTATGTTGATAGGGAAAAGTCATGTAGAACGAGGATAGGAAATTGCTTTGGCAATAATCGAAAGTGCGTGCATGCTCTTGATGCATGCATCTCTCTTACTTTTTACTCGGAGAGAGGTACCGAAATAAATCCCATTTACGAATCTTACAAATTTTAATATAATGAGACACTCAATTTCATTTTTCATATAATAATAATAGGCTGCTCCTAGTATTTTCATTATTTCTTTGCAAAAATTGTTATTAAAAATATTGTTGTTTACAGTTTCTATTTTATTGATTTACCGCAAGAAATTAAATTTAAACATTGTAACCTTTTTGGGCTTTTTGGCATTTTGCACCCGACTGCTGACCCATTACAAAATTGCCACCACTTGTTATGCAGAATTACCATACATTTATCACTAGACAAGCCCCATCGGCCGTTCACCATCACCCTTAGACTAAACTACAATCACTTTTGTTTTTTTTGGTTTTTTCCTGCCGCCCCGTTTCTGGTCAGAAAGTAGACATTTACGTTTTTGTTTTCAATAAAATACTTTTCTATAATTTTTTTTACGTCACAAACTAAAATTATGTAATCTTGAAAAAAATAAAAATAATAAAAAATAACAAATTATTTTAGAAAATGACTTCTGCTCCCAGAAGTTATTTTTTGAAAATATTCCGATGAATGATGGACGAGAAAGAGCACGTGAATAAAAAAAAAATTACTTTTGATTATTATGATTTTAATTAATTGCATATTAACTTTATCACTATTGTGGTAAAATTTTTTTCGTGTAATGTTAAAATTTATTTTATTTTATGAAAAATTAATTATTTTATATTTATATTTATGTTTAATTTGTATTAAATTCTTTAATTTTATTATTTTAATTTTACTTTATAATAAAAATTAAAAAAATAATTTTTAATATTATAATCAAATAATAAAAATTAATAAATATCTTTTATAAATAAATTATTTTTTAACAAATAAATACCTCGTCACTCTTCTCTACGCCATCACCGTCTAATCACTGCAAAGCTTGAGGTACCTCCGTCAACTCTCAACAAACTTGATAGCTTATTGCTATCCAGCGTTGCAAACTTGAGGTACCACATCACTTCTCTCGAGGCAATCATTGCATAATTTTTTTTATTAATTAGAGATTGAAAACTAATCGTAGACCAACCTACTGAGCGTACCCGAAATGATTAGTACAAGTTAGTTATCTCAATAAAGTAAGCAATCATTATCGCGGGGATTATAAGAGTGATGAATTCGTCAGAGTGTGCTTCGTCGGCAATCTGCCACGTTTTCTAACCAAAAAATTCCAATTAAAATAATCAAGAATTGATTAAACAAATCAGATTAAAATAATTTAAATTTCTATCATTCTACAAGCATCTAGCTCCATTTTTCTACATTTGACTAGTCGACAAAGGGCTGGTGTGCTGCTGTCGTATATAATTTACTAAAAAGATATACGAAACAATGTTACCTACAAATAAAATATTCATGTTCTTTCTAGACCATAATTTTTTTCTATTAAATGTTTACACGTTACATGCCATGGAATTAAGGCCTTGTTGTCTAGTATAAGGCAATTTATTAACTTAATGGCAGAATTTTGGTATATTAGTGCGTCTCTTCAACATTTTTTTTTTTTTGTTTCTGTGGGTTACAGCATGTGTGTCTTCACTTTGTCAAATTTCAATTCACAGTATTCGATCACCTGCAAAGCAATAAAATTAATGCAAAAGTTTATCTGGGGTACAAGAAAAATTGAGCTAAAGTGGTAAACCTATCACTTCAAAATTAAAAAAAAAAAAAAAAAAAAGCAAGAAGAAGAAGAAGAAAAGAAAAGTGGGCAAAGTGCAAAGAGAGACAAGGAGATCATGCCCCACCTAGCCAAAACTTAGAATACAGGATAGTTTGTATCATTAGATACCATTTACAGAGCAGTCGCATACATATCGATCTCTTAAACAATCAATACCGAATGTACTGTATATGGTCCAACGTCTTGTTGGATTGCGGGCGTCAGCTAACTTAACTAGTAAAGTCTTTCGATGTTATTTTCCATTATTAAAAAAAAAATTAAAAACCCTAATCATATTCTATTTATACTCAAAAGATGATCGTTATAGGAAATGGAGGCTTACCTTGTACTCCCGTGTAAATTATAGTCTAGCATTTTGGCCTTTGCTGGACCAAATAAAAAAAAAAAATCTGACTGAAAATGACACAAAAATGGCTAATAACAGGCCTATAAAACTAGACATCTTTCGTCTAGACACGAGAGAATTGCTCACATTGGAATAAATTGTTGCCGCATACAAACATGCATTTTGTCTACTCCGTGCTTTCCTTGGGAAGCTAGGATTAGTCGTTGAAGCATTGGTGATCATGTGGTTCAATTTTAGTTATGGTTTCAATTTTGGAATAGTCAATTCTAGTTCCAAATCAAAAAAAAAAAAAAAAAAAAAACTAAAATTCAAATATAATTAGATAGTTTCAATTATAATTTTTATTTTCAATTCTAATTTCAAATCAAGATGTGAAATTGAACTCTAATTAGATAATTCAGTTTTAATTTTTATTTCGTGCTAATTTTAGTTATAGATCGATTTTGATTCTAATTTTGTTGTTTAATTCTAAATTGGTATCACGCTTTTCAATTTTCTTTCGTTTGAAAAAAATAAAAAAAGTCAGAAACGACTATTTCGTGCGACCTCTTCTTCTCACTGTAAAACCGTCAATTTCTATTTAACTGGACATTTCGATTATATTTCAATTCGATTTTATTACCGATTACAGTTACAATCAGGATGACCAATAAGCACCGTCTATAGATTCCGATGGACCAGTTCCGTACCGTCCAGTTGCCATTCATTGAACTGTCGCCAACGGAGTAGTTGAAACAGTACTTTATATGCAATGATAACTTTCCATGTGAGGGGCAATTGAAAGAGCCCAAATTTGTCTTGGACAAGACACATTGGGTCGAAGCAACGGGAGATTTGCAATCGGGCATTTAGGATTTAGGACCACTCAGAGAACGAGGAACAAGGGTGTTAGTGACAGCAAATGTGTCAGGTCTTCCTCATGCACGTGGTCCTCGTGTGATGGGCCATCTTGTGCTGTTTCAATTGTACTGCAAGAAGCCACACACAAAGACAAAAGAAATTAGCCAACATTTGTTCTCACTCCGCACCTTCAATAATTAAAATTTTACGTATTTAAATTAATTTTTTCTTTTTTTTAAAAAAAAATGTAACGTTTACAAGAAAATAGATAACTATACCTATCGTATAACACACAATGCATGAACCTTTCAGTCTCCTTCAAGATGTAAAGTATTTTTATTTCCTTTTGTTTTGCGCTGTTGACACACACCTCCTTGGTCTAATTAGCGTTAGAATTCAGTTTATTTTAATTCGATTCCAAGAATTGACCTCATTCAATTGATTTAGCAATTGAATTCTAGTTTTAACTCCTCGTTTGGTTCAGTCGTAAATTATTAAATAAATGAACTAAATTAAATTATTTTCAAGTAATTAAATAAATTGAATTTAATTCTAGCAAATTCCCACATATTTAGGTGAGAATTACCAATTCTATATATTAGTGTATGTTTTAACGTATGAGAATTCAATTGTATTATTGTACTCTAAAACAAATGACATCAAACAAAAAGATTGAATGAATTAAATTGAGTTTTATAAATATTTATCATTCCAAACAAATTAAAATTTTTGAGGTGTTGCTTTTTTCTTTTAGTTCCTTTCCTTTTGCCATAAAAAGGGTCAGAGATTTTTTTTTCTTTTTATTCATTTATTTATTTATTTATGCTACATCGATACAACAATTCAAACTCTAATTCTTAAAATGAAGAATCTAACTACTCTATCATCAGCCTGACGGCCAGTGGCCATTGGCGACTTTGATTCACCATGCATCGACCATGCAAAAATTGGTCCGTGCGTTCCCAGAGGGCTTCGGCCCTACCGTTGAGTACATCGTCAAACCAACCCGAGCTTGCTTTCTACTGGGATTTGCTGCTGGGTTTCCAATTCAAGAAACTTTAGCCGCAAAACAGACCCAGCTCATAAATTTGTGTATTATATAAAGAATCCAGCCCATGCCAGTGAGACAAGGACGAGGTTGTGGCCTTTAGGCCTTCCACAGATGCCTGACCTTAAGGCCCAACAATTTTAAGAATGGAATCTCGTAAAATAACACATGAATAGTCCATTGAAGCAAAGTTTCATCCATTATCCGGCCATTATTTTTCAGAATCATTGCCTATTTTTGTTAAATGGAGTACCATTTGATCTAAGCCACAAGATATGTCAACTGCATTGTTGTACAGATCCTACTAATGGAACTGGCACAGTGGCTCCAGGCAATTGGGAATAATCTAACCCATCTTCTGTTGTTGAAATGGAGGCTGATTCTTTTTGATAGCTTCTAACATCATCCTAAGAACCAACTGTTTCTTACATCTCAAAACCAACATTGAAAAGACGCCATCAGGCTTTTATACACAATTTGTCACCAATCCGTGAAACTTAGTCCGCTATGTTGCTCACACAGTCGCCAAAAGCATTAAGGTCTTCGTGGAAATTTCGAGAAATCTGGTGCTCTACGCTGTAAATAGGCAGCCCCTCCCTCATTGGCCTCATCGGTGCTGTAGAATATGAGAGTGCCATTTCCACCAAGTTCCTGCAAATGAGATGAAGGTAAAATGAAACAGATGAACAAAAGTTGGGATATTGATTCCTGGAGTCCAGCATGCGAGGTTTTCTATATGGATGGACTAAGAAGGCACAAATTTTTTGTGAGGGTGTATGCAGCTACAGCTTTTGAGACCAAAAATATAGACATCTATGAGTAGATGGTTTGAAGATATTGATACCTGGAGTCCAGCATGGCCATCGTCAACAGCATTAAGAGCAGACTTTAGAACTCGAATTGCAGTCGGGCTATTCCTTAATATCTCACGACACCATTTGACTGTTTCTTGCTCTAAATTATCCAACTGGAAAACAAAATGAAGCATTGGATATTAGTCATGTGCGCTAACAGTTTGTTGGAGAAATTAGCAGGGAGGACAACAAAATGGGGAACTGGGGGATGAAACCTCTGCTTGGGGCCAAAAATCCACAAAACCTTGACTGGCCAGCCAATCAGAAAAAGAAGAAAAGTGAACTCACAGGTACAACAGTATTGACAAGACCCATTTTCTCTGCTTCAGTAGCTGTATAGAACCTTGTTAGAAACCACATTTCACGTGCTTTCTTCGGTCCAACCTGTTCAACCAAAACACAAGTCCAAATTATTTGCATAGACAATGTTGACTGGCAACACTCAAGAATCACATCCAATTTAGACAGTTTTTTTAAAAAAATAACCCTTAAAGGCAAAACAAAAATTTAAAAAAAAAAAAAAAGCCAAGAGTGAGAGTTTCTAACCAGACGAGACATAATGGAACTGCCATAGCCAGCATCAAAACTCCCAACCTGCCATAGATTTATTAATGAAGTGATGTGACTAATACATTCAAGCAACCATCAATCTAGAGGAACCCTTGGGAAAATTTGATCAACTTGAGATTGCCTGCACATAGGGCAGGTGCTTTGGGATTGTTTGATGTGCAATTGCAATCTGACACTTAAAAAGAATCAACCTTTGGACCAGTTTGGCCAAATACGGCATTATCTGCTGCGATTGTGATATCACAAACCATGTGCAACACATGTCCTCCTCCAACAGCATACCCAGCAACCTGATTTTCACAGCATCAGGCAATGACCATAAAACACAGATACTGGCAATAATTTAAGTGTTTGCCTTGAGGGTAGAGGAATTATTTCAGATTCATAGTCTCATACTTCTGGTCTTATCTTATATTTGGTAGTCATCAAAGCATTGTTCATGAGACAACCAAGGTATGGTAGGGCCAAGAAGGTCATACCATTGCTATTACTGGTTTGGGAAGACGGCGGATCTGGACCTACATTGTGAGAAATGAAAAGTTACAGAAAGATGGAAAATCAAATCGAATAACATTTGTATACTTTGTTTGTGACAAATGACATTCATGGAATTAGATTGCCATCACCTGCAGGTCGTACACATTGAGACGGGCAATATCATTATCATCAGCATAACCGCCCTCGGTTCTTAATGCCTGGTCTCCACCACTGCAGAATGCCTTTGTTCCCTGCAGCAATATTTATATCTTCACAAATGTGAATCCATACAAACCCTCCTAGCATATGGACGTCCATGCAATTCTACATACTCCAAACCAGCAATTCCAAGGTGTTGAGTGTTGTAATTCATAGACTTGGATTGATGACTTGAAAAAAAAAAGTACCTTCCCCGTAAGAATGATGGCCCCAACAGAACTATCGTCCCTGGCATCATTAAATGACCGCATCAGCTCTTTAACAGTCTGAGGCCGAAATGCATTTCTTCTCTCTGGCCTATTTATTGTAATCTACAGAATCAAATTAAAGTTTCAATTCAGTTTAATTGTTACCCCAGCACTTACTAGGGTCTGGCGTGGAAAACAAGCTGTTATATAAAGGGTTGACTTTTTACACAACAGACCACCTAGGAAATCCAGAGCATACAGGAAAGAATCATTTTAACCTTGGCAATGCCTTCACCCATGGCTTTTTCATAAATGATGTCAGTGAATTCTTTTCCAGACTCATCACTAGCACTTCTCCAGACAACTTCTTTCTGGGAAACTTGACCGTGGATTCTGTGGTAGCTGTCGTCCATGGAAGTGTTGCAAAGTCCAACTGAAGTACTACTGTTTCCCTGTGATGATGCTAGAGATAATGGGGCCATTAGATGGTTGGCAATGGAGGCCGCCCTTCTTGCAACAGTGTCAAGGTCACTCTTCTTTGGAAGTGGATGAGCCATTGTTGTTATTGAAGTATAAACCATCAATACAGTACAGGTGTACCAATGTCGTCTGTGGTTTGAGAGTTGCTTTTGCTGGCAAATTGGATTAGATGGGATAAGGCAAACGCGAAGAATAATAATTAAAAAATGAAAGACAAAAAAAGGAAAGAACGAATGAAATGAAGAAGTCTGCGTCAATCAAGCAGAAGATATGGTGGACGGCGCGCCTTTTTAAGAAATTAGAAGAAAATTTTGATATTGTAGTGATAATTTATTATTAATAAAAATAATTGATTGTTAGACAATAATTTGTAATATTTTTAAAAATATAAAAAAATTGATAAAATAAAAATTTAATATAATTAATTACATTTATGTCATATAACAATAAAAATTATTATTTTAAAAATTATTAAATTATAATTTTTTATTATTTTAAAATATTATATTCTTGAAATACATATTTAACAATAATATATTTTCATCAAATTTAAATTTTATAACTTACTAAATATTAACAATAATATGTCTTACTGAAAATATAAATTTTTAAATCAAAATTATAATAATAACATAAATGTGAAAGCTCTATGGAATATCTTGGCAAACGTGTGAAAACAAAATAAGTTGAGATGACGATGCCTATTGGTCTAATGATTTTCGTAGTACACACGACAACCTCAAACTGACAATGATCCTTGACTCTGGACGTTACCCTTTTCATTAGTATTATCCCGTTTCTTTGGTGTTCTCAAATTCAATTAATGCTTGCAAGGTGGGGGAGCTCACTAGCATGACTACTAGATTGAATCTTTAATACGGTCGGTTATCGATGGGCGGTTATGCATAGCCGTCTGATTCCATTTTCGCCGTCACCAGCAATCGAGATTGACGGTAAATATGCATTGATACAAGGTAATTTAATAAATGAACTATTAAATTCTTTTAAAACAGTAACATAATATGTTATTGAATTGACCACCAACTAGTATATAGTTGAGAAACTGCGTTAGAAAAATAATGTAAAAAAGCGGAAAAAAAAATAAATGGGTTCCACTCTACCCTCGCGTCCGGGCTCCCAGATCCGTGGCCACCTCCATTAAAAACCCCGCCATCCGCCACTTTCAAAACAAAGGGAACCACGCCCCCCCAGCCCCCAAGACACCCCCGCGGTTCTCTTCTCTCTATTCTTTACTTCGCCTTCTCATTTTAGCTTTTCACCGCTGCAACTAGATCCTAGAAATCATCTACTTTTAATCCCCACCAGTGCTTTGCAATGCACCCTCACTCCTACACCATTGATGCCCTCACCAAATCCCACGACCTCACCAAATCCCAGAATCATGTAAAATGACACATGAATAGTCCATTGGGGCAGAGTTTCATCCATTATGTGGCCATTATTTTTCAGAATCATTGCCTATTTTTGTTAAATGGAGTACCATTTGACCTAAGCCACAAGACATGTCAACTGCATTGCTGTACAAATCCTACTAATGGAATTGGCACAGTGATTGAGGCAATTGAGAATAATCTAACCCATCTTCTGTTGTTGAAATGGAGGCTGATTCTTTTTGATAGCTTCTAACATCATCCTAAGAACCAACTGTTTATTACATCTCAAAACCAACAGTGAAAAGAAGCCATCAGGCTTTTATACACAATTTGTCACCAATTTGTGAAACTTAGTCTGCTATGTTGCTCACACAGTGACCAAAAGCATTAAGGTCTCCGTGGAAACTTTGAGAAATCTGGTGCTCTACGCTGTATATAGGCAGCCCCTCCCTCATTGGCCTCATCAGTGCTGTAGAATAGGAGAGTGCTGTTTCCACCAAGTTCCTGCAAATGAGATGAAGGTAAAATGAAACAGATGAACAAAAGTTGGGATATTGATTCCTGGAGTCCAGCATGCGAGGTTTTCTATATGGATGGACTAAGAAGGCACAAATTTTTTGAGAGGGTGTATGCAGCTACAGCTTTTGAGACCAAAAATATAGACATCTATAAGAAGATGGTTTGAAGATATTGATACCTGGAGTCCAGCATGGCCATCGTCAACAGCATTAAGAGCAGACTTTAGAACTCGAATTGCAGTCGGGCTATTCCTTAATATCTCACGACACCATTTGACTGTTTCTTGCTCTAAATTATCCAACTGGAAAACAGAATGAAGCATTGGATATTAGTCATGTGTGCTAACAGTTTGTGAGAGAAATTAGCAGGGAGGACAACAAAATGGGGAACTGGGGGATGAAACCTCTGCTTGGGGCCAAAAATCCACAAAACCTTGACTGGCCAGCCAATCAGAAAAAGTAGAAAAGTGAACTCACAGGTACAACAGTATTGACAAGACCCATTTTCTCTGCTTCAGTAGCTGTATAGAACCTTGTTAGAAACCACATTTCACGTGCTTTCTTTGGTCCAACCTGTTCAACCAAAACACAAGTCCAAATTATTTGCATAGACAATATTAACTGGCAACACTCAAGAAACACATCCAATTTAGACAGTTTTTTAAAAAAAAAACTTAAAGGCAAAACAAAAATTTAAAAAAAAAAAAAAAGCCAAGAGTAAGAGTTTCTAACCAGACGAGATATGATGGAACTGCCATAGCCAGCATCAAAACTCCCAACCTGCCATAGATTTGGTAATTAAGTGATGTGACTAATACATTCAAGCAACCATCAATCTAGAGGAACCCTTGGGAAAATTTGATCAACTTGAGATTGCCTGCACATTTGGGATTGTTTGATGTGCAATTGCAATCTGACACTTAAAAAGAATCAACCTTAGGACCAGTTTGGCCAAATACGGCATTATCTGCTGCGATTGTGATATCACAAACCATGTGCAACACATGTCCTCCTCCAACAGCATACCCAGCAACCTGATTTTCACAGCATCAGGCAATAACCATAAAACACAGATACTGGCAATAATTTAAGTGTTTGCCTTGAGGGTAGAGGAATTATTTCACATTCATAGTCTCATACTTCTGGTCTTATCTTATATTTGGTAGTCATCAAAGCATTGTTCATGAGACAACCAAGGTATGGTAGGGCCAAGAAGGTCATACCATTGCTATTACTGGTTTGGGAAGACGGCGGATCTGGACCTACATTGTGAGAAATGAAAAGTTACAGAAAGATGGAAAATCAAATCGAGTAACATTTGTATACTTTGTTTGTGACAAATGACATTCATGGAATTAGATTGCCACCACCTGCAGGTCTAACACATTGAGACGGGCAATATGATTATCATCAGAATAACCGCCCACAGTTTTTAATGCCTGGTCTCCACCACTGCAGAATGCCTTCGTTCCCTGCAGCAATATTTGTTTCTCCACAAATGTGAATCAATACAAACCTACCTAGCATATGGACGTCCAAGCAATTCTACATACTCCATACCAGCAATTCCAAGGTGCTGTGTGTTGTAATTCATAGACTTGGATTGATGACTTAAAAAAGAAAGAAAAAAAGTACCTTCCCTGTAAGAATGACAACCCCAACAGAACTATCGTCCCTGGCATCATTAAATGCCCGCATCAGCTCTTTAATAGTCTGAGGCCGAAATGCATTTCTTCTCTCTGGCCTATTTATTGTAATCTATAGAACCAAATTAAAGTTTCAATTCAGTTCAATTGCTACCCCAGCACTTACTAGGGTCTGGCATGGAAAACAAGCTGTCATATAAATGGTTGACTTTTTACACAATAGACCACCTAGGAAATCCAGAGCATACAGGAAAGAATTACCCTAACCTTGGCAATGTCTTCACCCACGGCTTTTTCATAAATGATGTCAGTGAATTCTTTTCCAGGCTCATCACTAGCACTTCTCCAGACAACTTCTTTCTGGGAAACTTGACCGTGGATTCTGTGGTAGCTGTCGTCCATGGAAGTGTTGCAAAGTCCAACTGAAGTACTACTGTTTCCCTCCGATGATGCTGGAGATAATGGGACCATCAGATGGTTGGCGATGGAGGTCGCCCTTCTTGCAACAGTGTCAAGGTCTCTCTGCTTTTGGAGTTGACGAGCCATTGTTGTTATTGAAGTATAAACAACCTTCAACTTAGTAAAGGTGTATAAATGTTGTCTATGGTTTGAGAGTTGCTTTTGCTGACAACTTGGATTCGATGGGATAAGACAAACGCAAAAAATTAAAAATAAAAAATAAAAAACAAAAAAAGAGAGAAAGAAAGAAAGAAAGAAAGAAGGGCGTCCGCGTCACTCAAGCAGAAGATGAGGTGGACGGCGTCGTTTCACCTGCCCATTTAAGAAATTAAAAGAGAATTTTGATATTGTAAAGAGAATTTATTGTTGATAAAAATAATTGATTGTTAGACAATAATTTGTAATATTTTAAAAAATATAAAAAATTAATAAAATAAAAATTATAAAAGTTTTAATATATTTAATTATAATTATTTTATATAATAATAAAAATTATTATTTTAAAAATTTATTAAATTATAATTTTTTTTATAAAATATTATATTTTTAAAATATATATTTAATGGGTGATATATTTTAATCATATCAAAATATAAATTTTTAAATCATCACTATAATTTAAATATATATATTTTTTTAAAAAATTATTTTACAAAATAATTAGAATGATGATAGAGTGTTATCATTAAAGCTTGGACACAAAGAGGCATTCTTATTAAGAGTATTTCGGATTTGATCTTATAGGGTCTAGTGTTACAACACGCAAAAATTTTATATAGTAATAACATAAATGTGAAAGCTCTCTCGAAAGCAAAATAGGCTGAGATGGTGATTCTAATGATTTTCGTAGGACACACGCAGCCCAAACTAACAGTTATCCTTAACTCTAAACATTCCCCTCCTCATTTATATAATTAGTCTTATTTGGTAAGTAAGTATCATTGCTGTTATCCCATTCGTTTGGTGTTCTCGAATTCAATTAATGCTTGCAAGGTGGGGGAGCTCACTCGCATGACCGCTAGATCGAATCTTTAATACGGTGGGTTATCGATGGGCGGTCATGCATAGCCGTCTGATTCCATTTTCACCATCATCAGCAATCGAGATTGACGGTAAATATGCATTGATACAAGGTAATTTAATAAATGAACTATTAAATTCTTTTAAAACGATGAATTGACCGCTAACCATTAATAAAATAATGTGAAAATGAGAAAAAAATAAAAGGGTCCCACTCCATCCCAGCGTCCAGGTTTCCAAATCTGTGGCCACGCAACACCCTAATCACCTCCATTAAAACCCCGCCATTTGCCACTTTTCAAAACAAAGGGACCCACCCCCACCCCCTCGCGGTTCTTTCCTCTCTGTCTTGTACTCTGCCTTCTCGTTTTGGCTTTTTCATCGCTGCAACTAAACCCTAGAAATCATCTACTTCTAATCCCCACCAGTGCTTTACAATGCACCCTCACTCCTACACCATTGATTCCCTCAGCAAATCCCAGGATCTCGCCTCCGCAATACTCGCCTCCTCCGCACCCGCACACATAGCCTCTGTCTGCGCCTCCATCGAATCCTTCCTGCACTCTCGCACACCCGATCAGTCCCGCCACTTCTTCTCCCTCACTTTCCCGACCCTAATTTGCAAGCTTTACGGCTTCGATGACGCCGCGTCATCTTCTTCACCGACAGGACCCCACCGCCTGCCACCGCCAACACCCCCGCCACCGTCACCGTCCAGTGGTGGTTGGATCGACATCATCCTCCAATCGAACGATCCGGTTCTCGCTTCCAGGGTTTTCAACCTCCTCTCACCGAACGGCACCCTCTTCAGCTCAATCTCCGCCGTCGATCGCCAATCGCTGGTGAAGTACGTGTTCCCAAACGAACGATTGCCGGAGTGGACCCGGTTCTTGCTATCAAATGGGAAAGACTGTCAGCTCTTGAACAATCTTTGCACTTTCTTTAAAGGTAAAGTCAAAGAGGATTTGACTAAAGGGACTTTGTGTTATCAAGTCCAGTTAAACGTTTTTGAATATTTCATGTTCTGGTTCGCTTATTACCCAGTTTGCAAAGGCAATTGTGACAATCTAAGCAATTCGTCGGTTAAGAGACCGAGAAGGTTCAATTTGGAGAATTGGGCTTCTTCGTTTCCCAGATTTTCAGGTTGTAAGCGAGGAAGTGAGCAAAAATTGGAGTGTAATCTTTATTTACGGCTATTGTACGCGTATTTGCGGGCTTTTGTGCCAATAATTGATTTGGGTTCACTCCAGCCTTACCGTAGCTCGCTTCTGCATCATGGGTATGGAAATGATGGGTCGATTTTGTTTAGAGCCGAGTTTTTTGTTGACACTTTGGTGCATTATTGGTTAGTTGACAATGATTTCTCACCCTTGCCAGTAAATGTCTATAAGTCGTTTGGGTTGTCGATTTTGTTGCACTCTGTTTTGGGTGAGACTCCACGGACTGCTAATTTAGGTGAGGTTGTGAATTTGTTGGTTAAGTATTTGAACTTAAGTGCAGCTGAGGTCAGAGAGGGTTTTGCCCCAGGGGAGAGCTCGAGATGGAGTAGAGTTTCTCTGGGTCTGATGGATGGGAAATCAAGGGAATTTACTGTGTCTGTGAGTAATTCTATGCATGAAGTTGGGTCATGGAATTTATGGATTCAGAGATCGGTTTATAGGTTTATTTTAAGGGCTTTTCTGTTCTGCCCAGTTGGGGCTTCCATCAAGAATGCTTCACAGGTTTTCATGGTTTGGGTTAGTTACATGGAACCATGGAATATTGGATTGGATGATTTTGCAGATCTTGATGCAATTTTAGATGGGTCACTAAAGGGTGTGAAGGAGGGAGGTGCCACAAATAAAGAGCCTGGTTATTCGTCTTTGTGGCAGGGTTATGTTCTGTCAAATTACTTGTATTATAGCTCATTGGTTCTGCATTTCATTGGATTTGCTCACAAGTTCCTTCACACTGATCCAGAGGTGATTGTTCAAATGCTGCTGAAGGTATTCAATTAACTATGGTCTTTACACTTTACATTTTTATATTTCTGTTATTTCCTTTTGGTTAATACTTGTGATATGTGAAAAAATAGTTAGTGATATCTGCTTTGTAACTGCAACTGTCCGCAAGATTTTTTCCTTTCTCATGACCATAATTTAAATAAGAACATTGGGATCAGACTATAAGTTGTTAATTGTGAGAGTAAATTAGTGCTTGAAAATGTCAAGGTACATATTTACACAAACAATAATTGGATCTAGGTCTAAAACCAATGTTCTGTTAATTCCAATTTTTTGGTCACACTAATAGTTGGCAATGTCTTGACAGCTTGTTTTGTGCTTGTATGTGTGCCTGCACATTTGTGTTCTGAGGGTAAATTTTAGTTTGTATTTTTGGAAAGTGGATGTGAAGGGGCAAGAGGCAATGCTGGTCAGTTTCAGAACTTAGTTTAGAACTTTTTCTTGCATGGCATCTTTCTGGTTTCCATTGGTCATTGTGGTCAGTTCTATCTTATAGGTTGACAAAATTCCTGTGTGGTATTTGTTATAACAAAATTGATGTTTTTCAGGGTTCTAGCATGCCATGTAATTTGTATTTTCTGGTCCACATAAAAGTCTATTAACTATTCCTGGAGTTGATGAATTTCAAATTGAATGCAGAGCACAAAGTTTGGATGACATCATCATACTTAGAATTATAATAGTGGAACCAAACAAATTGTGTAGGAAAAAAAATGACAATTACATTTGTGTACTGTGTTGAATTAGTCTCATGTTTTGGTTGTGCCATGCAAGTTTACAGCATCATCTTTGTTAAATGTTATCGGTAGTTTTATGAAAATCTGAGGTATATGTTTCTGGATTGTGTTTTCCTTGCAGGCTCTGCTGACAAGGTCTAAGCCATTCAGCAATCATATTTATTACCCCCTTCCAAAAAAAGGGGGGTCATGAAGTTGTGTGATTGTTCTGACTGTGGCCTACAACCTCTTATTATTTTTTCTTAGTTATAAGAAATCCTGATGGGCAGGTTCTTTAATTAGCCATCTTGGTTTAGGGATCCCACAAGGTATTGGCATAGGCTTTGAAGCCAACCACCAAGCTGTCCTGACTAGCCTGAGGTTTTTATCCTATTAAATGTCCAGTGGATGTCAGTTAGTGACACAACATAGACCTTAAAATTTACACTACAGCAGAATTTTCCATTTGATGGAAAAATAAATGTTTTCAGCATTTTCTAGCATTTCGATACTCATGTTAGAAATAATTTCACTCAAGTAGACTTGATTGCAAATTTACTTTTGGTTGTTTTGATTTTACATCTGAAACTTTATATTGACATTTATTTGTACAGGTGATGAATATACTGACATCTTCCAAAGAAATGGTTGATCTGATAAGGAATGTAGATAATGCTTTTCATACCAAGCAAGCTGGGTCAGGAAATTCAGTGCTTAACAGCTTATATGGACACATACCTTTAATCCGTGAGCAGTTGCAGGTAGAGGCCTCCCTCCACCTCTTCACCAACCAATCTAATTCCTTCTGTCATAATAAACCAGAAAACTGTCTCCCTTATTTTCTCTTAGCACTTTTTTTTATGTATTTTGTTTTCTTGCTGAAGTGAGTTTTGCACAGCATGTTCCTAACTTATCTGTAGATTGCAAAGGTTTGCAATTTTGTGAGTATCTGATTCAGTTATGCTTGTCATGATAGGATTGGGAAGATGGCCTATGTGAGAGTGATGCAGATGGATCTTTCCTGCATGAGAACTGGAACAAAGATCTGAGGCTCTTTAGTGATGGGGAAGATGGTGGACAACATCTGCTTCAGGTTATTTTACTTTTGCATTGCCTTTATTGATTATTATTTGCGTGTGGTACATTGGTCTTGCATCCAATGAAAGAACAGCTAAATAACTGTGATGTCTTTGATACAGTTGTTTATATTACGTGCTGAAGCTGAATTACAAGGCAATTCTGGTGATAATCTTGTGGAGAACCTTCATCATATAGGTTCCTTGAAAGAGCGGATGAACTGCTTATTTGGAGGCCATACTGTAAATCAGATGTCAGTTGCGTCGGAAGCAATAAGGTTTGAGCAATCCCGATATGAAATATTTAGGCCTAGAAGAGTGGGCAACAAGGCAGTGGTTGATATCAAGTATAAGGGTGACTGGATGAAGCCCCATTTCAGATGATGAGGTTGGTTGGCTTGCCAATTTGCTTGTATGGTTGTCAACTTGGCTGAATGAGAGTCTTGGGCTGAGTCAACCTAAAGCAGAAAGCGGCAATATGGGCCCAAAATGTTCTTATGTTGAGCCTCCAATTGATGTGGAACGGGAACCTGCAGAGACTGCAAAGATGGTGTTGTATGCCATTGGTTCTTGGTTTTCAATGCTGGGTGCCTTAATGGTAGAACTAATGAGAAAACATGGTTTAAGGATCAATCTCAGAATCTTGGCATCAAAGAAATTCATGATGGTCTTGTTCGTGTGTGCTTTATTCAGCATATTGAAGAAAGCTTTTGGACTATTTTATAGAGTGTAGATATGAGTTAAGAGCAAGAATACATGACAAGATCGAAGTAAAAAAGGAAAAAAGGAAAAGAAAAAAAAAATTGGGGGAGAAAGAACAGACAGAGACAGCAATACACAAAAGAAAATAGGAAAATGATGGAAAAAAATCGTGATTTTTTTTTTTTTTTAATCATTTGACTTGTAAGGCTTGTCTTTGTTCTTCATGTTGTATGAAGTAGGAAATTTTTGTAGCATACTTGCGTTGTATAGGCAGTTTTGAATGTTATGGCCTCTGTTGCTATATTTCTTACTTCAATGGCTACTTTTTTGTGTATGCTCATGTCATTCTAGGCTTTAAACAGACCTGTCGGAAACCTCTCACTGGCAACTGAGATCAAGTGATCCAAGCTGAAAGTGGGCCAAGTGAAAAAAAAAAAGTGGGTCGCTCGTTCCAAGTGAAATTCAATGGATTAGACAAAAGGAATCCGGCGAGAACTGATGAACAATTTCGGGAAAAATTTAGTCGTGCACTTGAACGTCGACTGGCTGATGCCAATGATAAGAATTCCTTCACCCAATTTACTTCCCATTGGAACACATAAAAAGATGGTGACTAATAGGTTTTGATCCCTCTTCTTTGGTTACCATGGTATCCCTAATAGTGGATTTGGATCGTTAAAAAATGGGTTAGGGAGAGGGAAACAAAACTGTGGGAAAATATGTAAAAATTTATAAATGGGACTCATTTGAAAGCTTTCTCACTTATATCTATTATTATTATTATTATTATTCTTATTCTCAAATTGGTTATGCATCCCTTAGAATTCTAACCATTTTGGTTGTTAGCACTAATCCAACCAGCAAGCCATGGAACTTTCTAACCTGTCTTGGATTTCGGCAATCACATGATACATTATTATATCAATGTTAAATTTCAACTTTGATATATATATATATATATATATATATAATTATACATTAATTTCTATACAGGACATATGTATTATTTTTATAAATATCTTATAAAATTATATATTAATTTGTATATAAGGGCATAAATGTCATTTTAATTAATATTAAATTCTCTCTACTTTATTGCAACATTCTAACCAAAAAAAGAAAAATTATACTTCTCATTCATTTTCTTTCTCACCCATTTCTAACATATCTAAATATTTCTCCCAACATTTTTTTTACACTTCATTTTAAATCCAAATACAAGGTGAATTTACAGTTACATGTTGCTATCACATCGTTGGATCTAAGGGAGACATGGCTATTTCATATAATAATTTGGTCAGGATTGTCTATTCTCTCTGCGGTTGGGACAACAACACGTGCATGCCAACACCGGAACCTGTGTCTGCAGGGAAGAATAGAACTACAGAAGTATAAACTTTTGTTGCCTGGCCAATAAAGGTTTTTTCCCATTTTTGGGTAAACAGTAATTAGTTTTTAGATTTTAGTAGGGAAGGAAGAAATATTCAATTCCATGAATTCACAATGGCAAGACACCACAAACCCACATTTATTGGTATTTAGTTTGTAAAGAGTGTTGCGCCAAAAAGTTCAGCGCAACTCATAATTTTTTATGACATAACTGTAAGATATTATTCTTATTTTTTAATTTGGGTGAAAAAAAAAAATTTACAAGTGGTTCCAAATTTGTCTTTTTTGTGATTTGATATTATAGTTAGATGATATCGAAAACTTTATGGCACCCCATTATATTAAATTTATTTGTCAGGATCAAAAGACCAATTGTCAACGCCACGAGTCACCGGCCCCCCAGAATAGGGTGAAATTCATTACGTTGAGTCTTGACTATTTTTAGCAATTTGAGGAAGGAGCATGCGGCATGACGTCCTGGGATTTAATGGGTCAGCGAGTCACCCGGGGGCCATCCATGAAAGATGGGCAGGTTTTTCAATATACCCACGACCACGCGTAAATAAGCTTGGGCATTATAATTGGTTCGTGTAGCTGAAACGGCCTTGCTCGTGGGTGGTCATCGAAATTGCCACCTAACGTTCCAATCCCAACAGCCACATGGGGCCTGGAATTGGATTGGCCATTTTGAATTAGACAATTGCTTGCATTTCAGAACCTTCCGACCAATCACGTGAACCTGGGATCCAAAGTAAAAGCTAATGTTACTTGTTAAGCGATTTCTTAGTGAAAGTTTCTAATTTCACTCACATTTTTAATCAGTTAAATTTTAAGTTAATGTTAAATATAAGTAAAAACAGACAAATTGAGTATGACTCAATTGAATTAAAATAATAATAATTATAAAATAAGTTTATGTGATTTAAAATTATGTGTGAATTAAATATAAATAATAATAATAATAATAATAATAATAAACAATACACTCATTTCTTTTCTTTAATCTCTTCCCTTAAATTTTTTGATCGAGTTTGAGTCACGAAAGCGGGAAAAGCCAAATAATTGCATGAAATTGCCAATCTCAAGATTGACAAGTCTTAGCTGACAAGCCACCGGAGAGTTCCAAAAAGTCGATCATTTTTTCCGCTTATCAAACCTAACATATTTCAACATTATTGACTAACTGCGAGCAGCTTAATTGCATAATTTTCTACGTCCCCAACGGTCAACAAGTTTGGCATCCTTGGCTAGTTTTGTCCTCTGCAGGGATGGCGACGTGCAAACGGTTGACCTGGATTATAAAACGGGCAATTGAAGATTTACGGAATAGAAGAGACTTATGCCAGCTTTCTTATTATGTTTGCAGCCTATGGGGCTCTCAATGGCGGGCTAAAAACAAAAAAAAAAAAATAAAAACATCTACCTGCTAGTTTCAAACACTAAGGAGTTATAACTCACTGGTACTGAAGTTGTGTATATAAAATTGAAAGCTTTGAGTTTAAGTATTTGTCAAGAGTTAATTAAAAAAGTGAAAAGAAAAAACTTAAATTGTGCTCTGTCACCGGTCAACGGACGAGCAGCCACGAAGACTATAACCGGTAGTTGGGGCTCGTTTCTGCTTCCTTTTCTTAGAAGGTTAGATGGCCAGTCTCACTCTCGCATCAGTACACTTAGCCCCACATCCGTTAAATCCTCGTTTTAAAGTCTGACTTCTCTCTCCATCTCTTCTGCCTCACTGCCTCCCTGTTAGTAGCTGTATAAGTACTCCTTTTAGTGAGCTTAAAAAGCATCCTGCCACTGAGTATTGCAAAAAAACTGTTATTTTTTCAATCTTTCTGCTCCTCTTTTGTCACCCTCTCTTTTGCTCCCATGGCTCCAAAGAACACTGATGCATCTACTAAAAAGGCCATCAACAAAGGAGCGTGGACGGCAGAGGAAGATGGAAAGCTAGCTCAGTACATTGAAGCCCATGGTGCAAATAAATGGAAAACAGTTGCTGTTAAAGCAGGTTTCCTTGCATTCTTCCTAAATTTTTTTGAGCTAATATTAAATTACTTCAAGAATTCACCATGTATTAACCTCACTTCTTATGATTAACTTGACTTTTTTCAGGCCTGAATCGATGCGGCAAGAGTTGCAGACTGAGATGGTTGAATTACTTAAGACCCAACATCAAGAGAGGCAACATATCAGATGATGAAGAGGACTTGATTCTCAGGCTTCATAAACTACTAGGCAACAGGTTAGTAAATTTCAGTTACCAACCAGGGAAGCAAAAATATTATGTTAGAAGGTTCGGGTCTTGATGTAACAGTAAAGGCTACTCTGTTGTGATCTTTTTCCTGCTGACACTATGGTAGGCTTGTAGACTGGCAACGCTCCTTTTTTTCTTTATTTCTTTGTTATGTGTGCAATCCTTTCAATTCTTGGGTTGTTTTATTGATAGGTGGTCACTGATTGCTGGGAGGCTGCCGGGGCGAACGGACAATGAAATCAAGAACTACTGGAATTCTCATTTGAGCAAAAGAATAAATAAAGAGACACCAGATTCTTTAGCTCCAAAGCAGAACATGCCCCAGGAGATCTTGGACACTGCTCAGGCTGAGCAAGAGAGCATTAATACAGCCAAGACCTCAGAGTTCAACTTCGATGTAAATGAGTTCTTTGATTTCTCAAGCGAAGGATGCTTTGAATTGGAATGGATAGATAAGTTCCTTGAAATTGATAATGATCAGGATCCATTGCTCAATGAGACAAGATAAGCATTGCACAATTTCCAGTTTCAGGGTGTTTGACTGTTTATTTTCAATAACTTTCGGCACAAATGCACACAAAACCCCTTCCTGTATGCCAAAAATAAAAGAACGAACTCTGTGGTTCCTCACATCCATTCATCGTTTTACTGTTAGCTTTTCTCTAACTCCTTTATGCCCAAACCATCAAGTGGCTGCAGATTTTAATTATTTGGTGGTTTATGTTGTTGTTCCTTGAGTAAATAATGGAAGTAACAATTAGCATGCCTCACATGCTCAAGGTTACAGGAATTGAAGCTAGTCGGTGTGCCTACTCAAGGTTATGGGACAGATGTTCCTTCATTGGCAACACTATACAAACCAACAAAGTTCATCAGGATGGATCAGCGGATGTACAATACATTTAATCAGTGTAAAATGATACTAAAACCAAAATTATATGGAGTCACAGAAGAAATTGCACGCTCCTCATGCAGGACTATGATAAATATGCTTCACATGATACTACGATTTTGTGTGAGCCTCCAAAAGGAAAATCTAATTTATATATCACTTAGGAACAGACAACATGGATGGGTTGCAGCTGAAGGTAATAAATAGCTGAAAAGTTACACTGTACCCAAATGATTAAATTTCTTTCTGCCTTGGCCCTTCTTCCCAGCAATTATCGTTTCCAGCCTCCACTCTGGGACAACAAAACTTGTATCTGTCAGTTCATTATCTCAGGAGCAAGGCCTCACTGTTATCCCAATATCCTTGCCATAGTTCTGACTGTTTTCAGTTTATCTTTCACAATGAAGAATAGCTTGGTTTACCATATACTTTGATAAGGCATGAACAAAAATTACTATGACTCTGAAATCTGAATCTGCTTTAACCTGCTAGACCAAATGGAATGCAGAATCATATGGAACAAATCATATCTGATTGGTCTTGAGTTCCAAAGGAAGTGCTTCTGCACCATCTTGACATTAGTTAGCATTTGAAGGTACCTTCTCAATGGGATAGCCAAAAGAAATTCCTTCAGTTTGGGAATATCCTTCTCAGCCACAACAACAGAAAAGGCACTCCAGTCTAGCACTTCACTAAAAGGAAGGACAAAATTATCTGCAATGATGACTGGAACACACTCATAATATATGGCTTCAACAATGCGGGGGCTGTTCACTTCATAACCCATTGGGCATATGCAGAACCTACTGGATTTCATATGTTGAACATAAGTCATCTTCCGAGTTATTCTACTGGGTAGAGGCCCATATATTTTCATGTCTTCATCTTTGTTGTGCCAATACTCCAGAAGCTTTGGACGGACCCTGCCATGCATGTGTCCAGCAAAGAATGCAAGGATTGGACGTTGTGATACTCTTATCCCACCACCAACGTTTCTAAGTGGTCTCTTGGGACTCCTTATAGTGGTTTCTGGCAGTGAAACATCCTTGCCACCAACAAAAATACCTTCAGAAATATCAGCATTACATAGAGCCTTTATAGTATTTTTAGTTAGTTCCTCATGCATGGTTAATGTGTAAGGACCCTGCAAAAGATTATGATAGAACACAGGACTTTACCAACATTAATCACAGCAACTTGAAAATTGCACAAAATAAACAGTCAGAGACTAACTCACACTCACAAGACTCAAAACTCCACCCTCCCCCACCAAAATCTATGCGAGTAGTGTGTATATGTGTGCAGTAATCCATCAAAAGCTGCATCCCAAGTGTTTTAAGCAAAGAATATACTCTGACTGTGAAACAGATACAGCAATAAAAACTTGAAATATCCAAAGTTAGTGAGACTCTCCAAAACTTTCTGCTGTCAGTATTAACATACCCAATCATGGCATGCGACAAGAAAATGATCCCGCCCATGTGTGCGATTCCAAAAAGGGTACTTTGCAGCAAGCATGTTCACATAGTCCCTCATGAACATTGACAATGGTCTCAAATTGTGTGAGTCAGGCACGTAAAGTGCTAATTGAAGCTGGCGTGCACTGTATGGAAGATAAAATAAGTGAGCCTCTTCTGGATCCCTCGTGATAAAATCCTTGTTTGCCTCCATGAACTTCATAAACCATCCTTCGGAAGCATATATTCCATCAAGATGGGGTTGATGAAAGATGGGCCTACGTCCATCACGATAGATATATACTTTAAGAATTGTCTCCATCAACTCATAGCTCCTGAAAATGAGGCAGAATATGGTGTCAAACGTAGCCAGGTACCTTACTAGTACAAACTAGGAATGAGCTGACAATTACAACAATTGCAATTAGATGCAATTTTCAAGCACTTGGAAATTGTATTCAAGCTCTTCAACAAAGTAAGGTTATGGCTGTACAAATTTTATATGCTGAATCAATATTTAAGCAGAATTTCAAGAAAAAATAATAGAATCTTGTTGGATGAGTAAAAGGGTGCACGATATTTAAACTCAATGCTTCACTTAGTCCCACAGAATGATTCAAGATAGGAGATCTGCTGACAACGGTTTACTCACAAAGGATCTGGGAGGATGAAACCTAACAAGTTGATTTTGAAAAGTAAAATGGCCCTGACTCTACCCATTCAATATATCTCGGGAAATGAAAATGAAGAATCCATTATAACAAGCAAAATCTTTGCATTCTGTGGTAGATGACTACAGCATGCTGAGCCATTGGTAATCAACATAAACATATAATTCAAATCAACCACATGTTATATGAGTCCAGAAATGAGTCATCATCAACCAAACAGCAGCAATTCTTGGTGCTTCCCAAATATTATAAGACCATAAACCATTACCAAACAAGACAAAGCAAAGGTTGGAAAAGTGAGATGCAATATACCTCTTGAAAGCAGAGAAATTGCGAAACACTGGAGCATGCAGATAAGAGTCATCAGTAACCACCGGGACATTCTCAATCTCCTTTTAGCATAGACAAGTGCATCATAAGGTGACAGGGACCAAATGTATTTCTGAATTATGTATGGCACAGCAAAGGAAAGTGTTTATTACTAAATAGCCTTTATCATAATGACTCAAAATATCAGTCCACATTCTCACTAAGTGTACCTGCAAGCTAGGTGACACGGGATTACGGGGAGGAGGCAGTACCATATTTGCCTCATCATTCACCCTCTTCTGCCTCCGCCTCTGTCTAGATACAGAATCCCTCTTTTGGGATCTCCTGGGCACTTCTTCCTTATGTGAAACCGTCAAATTCAGAGACAGAATTGGAGGAGCCAAGACAGGATGCAACTCCTCAACTTTTGCCTCACTAACAGTCTTTCTTAACAGCATGCTGCCATTCAATGCTGTGTACTCCGAAATTGTTAATGGGGGCGAAAGCTGCCATAGCTTCAGCGAATAAGTAACTGCCAAAGTTGGAACCAGAATTCCCACCATTGTCAATATGGTGCCCAACCAGAAACAATTTTTTCCAATCAACTTTATTCCACGCGCAACGTCGCAACAATTCTCTCATCAGGACACCAGCAACGGACAACAACAATTGCTTCATTTCACTGGTCTACAAGATATCCAAACCTGGCAACATAACAAGAAGATATCCATTTCCTTTCTCCTAACACAAGCATATCGATAATCCGTACCACTTCTCTGAAGCAATATAACAAGATCACAACAACACGAGATAATGCTTTGACAAGCAGAATTGAAATCCGAATTATAAAATCCCACGAAAATCAGCACAAACTAACCGACCCCAAATGCCCCAACTTATTAGCAAGATGTCAAGAACTGAAAAAAAACAAAAAAACCTTGGTTAGAAGTCAAAATTGGAGGTCCTGAGCCACCCAAATATTAACTTTGCAACAAAAGCTATCATCTAATGACCTTTTTGGCTGCAAGTTCTTAGATTTATCTCAGATTGCTTATTCTTCGTGTTTGAAATGTCTAAAATTTTTCGCTTAATGGGTTTGGAATTCGCCTTTTAGATTTTAAATCTGGATCAAACTTGAGCAACGACACTTTCAGGAAAATTAAGAAAAATAATAAGACAAAAAGCCCGTAACTGTGGGAGCAAGAAAAAAGAGACAGACCCCGAGAAACAGAGAAAGAGAGAGAGAGAGAGAGAAACAGCCGCGTCAACTTTGGACAATTTGAACGCAGGAAATTAAGATCGAGAGACACAGCTCGATTATTGTATCATTTCTCTTTACTAAGTCAAAATTAATTTATATATTATTAAGATAAATTTTTAATAATTAAAATTTTAAATTTTAAAAAATATAATAAAAACAGTAAAAATTATTTTCATTATATATAGCTCATAAGTAATACATTTTTTTACAAAAAGAAAAAAAAAAGAATAACAATAACGATTTTTTGTTTGTCTTGCATAAACATTTCAATTCTCATATTTATTTTATTTATCAGACAAATAATTGATATATTTTTTATCATATAAAAATAATATTTTAATTATTATTCTTATTTTTCACATTACAAATTAACGTTGATATTCTAATTTAATATTCCCAATAGTGATAACATATTGCTTGAATAATCATTCTGAGACACCCATTTATTCAATTACAAAAGTTGTCAAATTTTACCGTATACAATGATAGATCTCATGTCATGCAGTTACAGAAGAAAAAAAGAAACGAAAAGTCCACACAAAAAAAATGGCCTCGTGCAGAAAGGATGTTTACATGAGCGCGGCCAACCGTCCATTCCCCCCCCCCCCCCCCCCCCGGTCAAGGAGAGCTCTGGATTTCTGAATTAAACTGGCTTGCAGGTGAGTAGGAGACTGTAAATCCCCCACAAGTCCGCCACAAAAGAAGTACAGATGCCAACGTTTCTTGCAAAACCCACAAGCCACCCACCGGAATGATCTCCGATGACCCCACCCGCGGTGGCACAACCTGAAATACCACGAGTGGCATCATCAGTACTTAGTTTAATTGCCACTAAAATTTTAATAGTTATAAACTTAAACTTCTATTTTCAAATTATAAGTAAAAACGACGAAAAGTTGTTTTCATTAATGTGTCAAAATAAAAATCTATTTTCTCTCAATCTGGTTTTGGGAAAATTTCGAGTTGGTTTTCTCGAATTTGCTTTCCCCATTTTTGACTTCCATTCTAAGGAAACTAGTGAGTTTTTGTCTGACTTTCTTTTTTTTTTTATAATTATTTTCATTTTAATTGATGATTTAAATGCCAAAATTACTCAAACGCGTAGACAATTAAATTTGAAATTGAAAAAAAATCTCTATCGTGTGTCTGTTTTCTCACCTTGCTCCACAAGCCAAACATTGGATGGATATACATAAACAAAACTCCCAGAATCAACCCCCAAAAAAAAAAAAAGCATGAACTCAAAAGCAATTATGTTTTTTTCTTCAAAATTTTCTTTCTAATTCACAAAAAAATAATACATAAATATGAATTTTTTTATACAATAATTTTACTAATAACATAACAATATATATTAAAAAATTATATTATTACTTAACGACTATAAATGTGCAATGCAGGTCGACATTTTAGGAATATAATAATAATAATATATTGAAAATAAGTAAAATTTATAATAATTAGTAATAATTATGTATATATGATATTTTTTTTATAAAAAAAAGAAAAATTTTTGAATATAATATGTGTAATTATATTAGTTTAATAACAAAACGCAAAAGGATGATTGTAATTTACGAAGAACGATAGAACTATTTACTGTTCAATGAATTTCGTGATAGATTAAAAAAAAAACAAGAAAGGCAAAACGACGACGCGGGAACCATTATGTTGCACGCACAGCAGCGCCGAGGCCTTTCTTATTTATCCGCTTTTAACTCTCTGTACAATAAAAAACCAGAAAAAACGATCTCCACTCGACGCTCCTCTCTTTCTCCATCGCGATTGCGCTCGAGCCCTAGCCCTAAATCTGGCTTCTTCTAGCGATGATTATCACTTGTAATCGTCGCCCACTCGCCTCAAGAAGTCCTATTCACGAGGACCTGAAGATCTCCTTATTGCTAGGGTTTGGACGCTGTGATTTCTGTACTGGATTTTCATTGAGTTCTTCGCAATTGTTCTCAATTTGGAGTTTGCTTTGATCAAGATTGAAGAGTTTCTCTCTGTGTTGGCGATTGGGTTACTGGAACGGGTCTTGAAGATTTCGGATCGACCGAGGTTCGGGTATTCGGAGTTTTGTGAGCGAGCGCTCTCGATCCGTGGCCTTATCTGTCGGAATCGCTAGAGGACTGTTTGGTTCGATGCTTTTGAGGGGGCGCTTTCTTTGATTTTTTTTTTCCTGGTGCAAGAAGAATTGTTTGGGCTATTGGCGCAAAGAGGAACCCAGAAGAAGCAACAGAGGGTTTCTTCATTAGTTGGTTTGATCTTTCTTGAGTTCTTGAAGAGAATAGAGAAAAAAAAAAGGAAAAAAGAAAAATAGAACGGAAGAGGGTTCAACTTTTGTATTGTTGTTTTCTTCTTCTCTTTTTGGTGTTGAATATCAGGCCCTTTTTTTTTTTTGGTTATTTAAGAGGCCTTTGATTGATTATTACTCTCTTTAGGGTTTTTTTTGTTTTCAAGTTAAATTTCCGTGTGCTGTTCATTTTATTGTACTTCAATTATATTAGCGGCTAAAAAAGAAAAGCAATGGCAGTGTACTACAAGTTTAAGAGTGCAAGAGATTATGATTCGATCCCAATGGACGGGCCTTTTATATCAGTTGGTACTTTGAAAGAAAAAATATTTGAATCAAAGCACTTGGGCAGGGGTACCGACTTCGACCTTGTGGTCACCAATGCCCAAACTAATGAAGGTTGGTCTTGTTTTCTATGACCTGAAGGATTCATTGATCCATAATTCAAAACTTCTAATTTGGGGTGGGGGGGTGTGGGGGGCTGAATTGACCTGTAGGCATGTGCAGGTGTGTGCCTTCAGTTTCCTCTCTTAGTGGTCCATAAAAGTGTAAAAAGGGCTCTGAGCTTGGCTTGCCTATGCCCAATATCTTGGCTTCTGGATTCCTTTGAGGATAAATGCTTGGGGTCTTTTTTTTAGTTTTTTTCACACTTGGCTGACACTCAGACACTCAGACATCATATATATATATATATAGGCTTGGGAATTGTCAGTGTGATCAATAGAGGGTATCTTGAAGGACAGATCTTGTGTTGTTGTGAGTAATGGAATTAATAGAATGTATAATGCTTTACATCAAGTGTGATGAACACTTAGCATACAAGGGATTTTCCTTCACAACTTTTCATGCAGTTCAATCTGAGATCATCTTGTATGTCTGTAAGATCAGTTTCACATGTTGTTAGTAGACATAGTATTACTTAAGTTACTTCAGCCAATCAGCTTATTCTCATTAATGACTGAGATATTTATGTGGCTTTAAAGGGTCAGACTGACTTTTCCATCTGCAGGAAATAGCTGTTTCTTCAGCAGGGGTTGTGTTTCACTAAAGTTTGCTTTCTAATCTGTTATTCTTGCATCATTTTTATAGGATTTTGTTTTTCCTTTTGCGATTTCAGAATATCTTGATGAAGCAATGCTAATCCCAAAAAATACTTCTGTGTTAATTCGCCGGGTTCCAGGACGATCTCGCATACCCATTGTTACTGAGCAAGAGTACTGCCTCAAACTTCTATACTAACTCGCATCATAGGATTTCTTAGATATACTATGATCACATTCATCTATGCCATCAATTTATCAACAGCTATTTAAGTACAATCAATCATGGACCATGGTTATCATATTGTGAATAGGTTTCTGTCAGTAACTTAATCATTTGGGTCATATTGTAGTGTTTCCATGTTGATAAGTATAGTTCTTGTCTTTTTTCTCTTTTTTTCTTTTTAGCCTCTTAATTTATGAATCCTGAATGCTTGGTTGAGTTTGTGCATGTCACTTATTTGTAGGCCAAGGATAGAGACTAAGGTAGAGGATACCATTCCAGATAAGAGTAACTTTACTGGTCCTGATTCATCTGCCAAGAAATATGTAAGCTTCCATGTTCATTGCTCTTTTCTTTATTGGACCAAATCTCAATCAAATCACCTTAATTTAGTCCTTTCTTGTGTATAATTCAACTTTGTAGACTGAAGACAATGAATGGGATGAGTTTGGGAATGACCTATATGCTATTCCTGAGACACTTCCAGTTCAGTCTAGCAATCCACTTCCTGATGCTCCCCCTACAACAAGTAAAGCTGATGAGGACAGCAAGATTAAGGCTTTAATAGATACCCTGGCCTTGGACTGGCAGCGGTGTGAAGCCATTCTGCACTATCATATGTTATTGAATTTTTTATTCCTTACTGTTATATTTGTCTAAATTTTACATGTTAAATTGTATTGGGATTTGCAGCCAAGGTGATGGCTTTGGCTCTGGCAGAGGTTTTGGAAGGGGGATGGCGGGCAGAATGGGTGGACGTGGTTTTGGTGATTCTCTTATTCTTTTCTTTTGTTATTATTCTGATTTGTGATGGAGAGTAATAGGATCAGACATGTCCTAATCACAGTTAGCGATTGTTCTCTATCAGTTGACACCTGGTGCATTTATGTAAAGTTGAACACCCGCTTGCCTCGTGTATGCATGCATGTACAAATTAGTTTGTGGTGATTTTAGTATTCACTGTAAGAGTATATTCTCATTGGCCATATCATTATTTCCATGAGTACCCTTCCATTATTTTGGTAGTAAGCTGAAAGATAAATTGATTTTCTTTTTGAGGTCGGCTAGGGTTGGAGAGGAAGACACCTCCACAGGGCTATGTATGTCATAGATGCAAGGTGCCAGGTATGGTTATGGTGTATGACATCCTTGCCTTTAAACGTAATGATAAATGCTTAACATAGGCTGTTTCCAACAGTGCTCATTGTAAGTACTTCCTGTATGCAGGGCATTTTATCCAGCACTGTCCTACAAATGGTGATCCAAACTATGATATTAAGAAAGTAAAGCCTCCTACTGGTATTCCAAAGTCAATGTTGATGGCCACCCCAGATGGCTCGTATGCATTGCCCAGTGGTGCTGTTGCTGTATTGAAGCCAAATGAGTAAGCTTTTTTATTTCATCAGCATCTTTCATCTGTGTGATGCTATATTTGTGTTGTGGGCTTGAAGATTAATTATAAACTTCTAAATAGGGCTGCTTTTGAGAAAGAAATTGAAGGCTTACCTTCAACACGACCTGTTGGGGATCTACCACCGGAACTTCACTGTCCTTTGTGCAGAGAAATTATGAAAGATGCTGTATTAACTAGCAAATGCTGTTTCAAGAGTTTCTGTGACAAGTGTGAGTTTGATGTTTACTTTTTTTGCCTTCTTATGTTTAGTGCAAAACTGGTATACTTTTGCAACTTGGACTGCCTTGCCACAGTATAATTTTTCTGTCTTAGAAATTTTATCAGCTGCTTCCATGCAATAAGATTTCATTTTGAAATTTGGGCATAAACATGATCTTCTCACCTCCTTGGTTTACAATATTTTTAAAATTGTGAACTTGCATCCATAATGCATCTTAACAAATCCAGTCATCTTAGCAATTGACCTCTTTACTTTTTTTTAACATAGGTATAAGGGATCACATCATCTCAAAATCCAAGTGTGTATGTGGGGCTACTGATATTCTTGCTGATGATCTTCTTCCTAACAGGACTCTTAGGGATACAATTAATCGTATTCTAGAGTCTGGTAACAGCAGTGCTGATAATGCAGGAAGCACATTTCAAGTTCAAGGTTTGTTTTTTAAAATTACATGCAATTTTTATTTAAACTTGGATGATTTGATCCACAATTAATTTTATTCCTGCTTTTGTTTTCAGATATGGAATCTGCTCGCTTACCACAGCCTAAGATTCCATCACCCACACAGTCTGCTGCATCTAAGGGAGAACCGAAGCCATTCCCTCCTAATGAAGAAAGTCCAAATGCAAATACAAAGGAAACAGCAGATGTAGAGAAACCTGTTGTTACTGCACAGCAAGTTCCTGAGAAAGTTAGGAGTGCTAAAGTGGCCGATATGTCTGAAGCTACACACGAATCAGTAAGCATGAGGGAGCCTGCATCACAAGGGAATGCTCCATTAGCTGAGGAAGAAGTGCAGCAGAAGCTGGCTGCTGTTGATGCAGGCAGTGATCTATTTTTCTCAAATTCATCACTGTTTTATTGTCATTATTGTTGTTGTTGTTGTTGTTGTTATCATCATTGTCTTTTTCCATAATAGATGATCTTATGATAGGAATGCTTGAAGGTGGTCTTTACTAATTTGATATTTGCATCACAGGGAAGAAAAAGAAAAAGAAGAAAGCCCGCTTGCCTCCAAATGGTATACTGATTGTTGTCAATTTGCAATAGGCTTGTTACTGTAATTATATGAAATTGGTTATAATAACCTTTTTGGTTCATTTTCTGTTTGCACAATTGCTTTTTGATGGTGTTAAGATATTCTACTTACCTGTTGCAATGTTTGACAGATATGTGGAGAGCCCCTCAAGATCTTGCTGCTGAGAGCTATATGATGCCTATGGGCCCCTCTGCCTACAACCCTTACTGGACTGGCATGCAACCTGGGATTGATGGATTTATGGCTCCTTTTGCTGGTCCCACACCCTTTGCAGGTTTTGGACTTGGGCCTCTGGATATGTCATTTGGTGGAATCATGCCTCCAGACCCTTTTGGTGCACAAGGTTTCATAATGCCTGTTGTTCCACCTCAGAGGTATAATTCTTTTCTGTGGCAAATTTTCATTTTTGACTCCTCACACTTGCAGAGCTAATTAGACAACTTTTACCTTTTGGAGGGATCTTGCTGAATTTGGAATGGGTATGAATGCTGGACCTCCTGCAATGAGCAGAGAAGAATTTGAGGCCTGGAAAGCTAATATGAGAAGGCGTCGTGAACACGAGAGAAAGGCTGAAAGGTGATTTGTATATCTGCTTTTCTGACGACTCAGAATTTTAGAAGAGAAATGGTCACCCTTTATCCATATTTTATCTATGTATTTAGGGTTCTGAATATCTTTGAGATGAATAATCCATTGCAAATCATTAACAGTTACCTGATCGATAAGAGAAAGGCATAGCATTAACACTTTCCCTGGCACAATATCTATGTGTAAAACCAAGTTGTGAGCCTCAATTAGCTCCTTGATTTGTATAATGTGATGCTTATTTGGTTCAAATTACTAATTTGTGGTGCCAAGCCCATATACCTTGGTCTGCCCTCTGGGTAATGGGGTAGATGTGATTGAACAATGCTAGAATATGACTGGAGCAATAAATACAGCAGCAGATGTCTAAGCCCCTCTCAGTCGTAGACTACAGTTGTCATTGTGATACATGTGATTCTTTCAATTGAGACCTCTTAAATCTGCTTTTCTACCTTTTTTACCATTTACCTATCAAATTCCTTATCAGTTAGGACAGAAGCATTTGATGTAATGTATATTTCAGTTAGCTGGTTTTATAGTTTATTTTTCAGCTTCCAATATGTCTCCGTCTGTTCAATTTGGCTACTGTATTATTTGTTCATTTCTCTTTGTATATAGTCCAGTTCATTATATTCAGTATTCTTGATAGAATTGGTATGTGTGTTTCTTGCCGCGTGCATTTTTGTGATTATTGGTGGTTGTCTAACTTATTACTGAAGTCCTTAAAGCTTTAGTTGTTTGTACCGTTGAATAATACGGTTTCTTCTGAGCAGGGAGTTCTCCAGGGATCGGGATTTTGCTAGGGAGATGAGCAGCAGTGGGGATGTCTCTTCAGTGAAATCTGTATGTCTCTTTTATGATTTGAATTTCCCTTTCTCTTCTATTTCCATGCGTAGTGCATTTTGTGGTGTCAGGCAACAGTTTGGCAATATAACACCTTTCATCTTCTTGCTGCCAGAAAGATAAAAAAATAAAATGGGTTTTGTTTGTGTGGTTTTGGTCAGAATCCAAAGTCTGTCACCAGACGGCTGGATTTTTAAAAAAATTTTTGCCTTTCTTTTTCTCTTTTCAAAATTTACGTCCGCAGAATTTCTTAAGAAGAGTAAACTTGGAGTTGGTCACGGGTATTAGAAACAAACGGAATTGAATTTTTAACTCAGTGGGATTTGAGTGGGAATTGGTAGCCTTTGCCACGATCAATTGTGCTGAGAATTCGTGCACTACAACCGATGGTACAAAATAATCTGAAGTCATCTTCACCAATGAGAAAATGAAAATGTGAATGGCTGGCCGGTCTGCGCTGGTTAAATTCCTCGGTACTATGATGGGTTCTGGGCTTTTTCTTTTTAGACAAGGGCAGAAAATATATTGTAAAAGCTTATGGATTTTGAGGTGGAAGGCGGAGGTCGCGAACTCAATTCTTTCTTTCATAATGGTCTCTGGTCAGTTATTGCTTGTACTGGACTTGGACTATTGGGCTCTTTAGAAATATGACAAATTTTTAGGCCCAAATTTAAAATTGTAAGAAGCCTTTATTATCTTTCTTAATAAAGCTAAAACTGGAGCGAGAGTATGGGAAGGTTCTGATACTTTTATTATAGGGGATTGTTAATGTGAAATAATAATAATAATAATAAGAAAAAGAAAAAGAAAATTTATGTTTCTTATACAATAGTAAGAAGGGGGGATATCTTGTTTGGATTTTTAAGCAGATGACTTTTTTTCTTTCCTGGAAAAAAAATTATTGTCTAATTTATTTTGAGGGATTTAGAGAAAAAGAGCAAAACGTAACCAAAAATTAACAGAGAGAGAGAGACAGGGAGAGAAAGAAGCAGCGTGGACTAGAGAAATATGAAAGGTTTTGAGGGTCAATCTTTAGTTTGCGCATTGTTTGGGACTTTTTAGTTATAAATGATTCTTTTTGTTATATTTTGGGGTTGGGGGGGGGGGGAAATTTCCTTTTATCAAAAAAATGGAAAAAGGATTCAAGACATCCTCTTTTGGTTTTTGGTTGAAAGTCAATCAAATCTAAGAATGTCAAACTTTTAAGTTCTAATCAGTCATTTTTTGTTCACTTCTTGTCGCAGAAGCCTGCAATACCACCTACTTCAAGTGGCGACCACCACCACCACCATCGCCACCGGTCTGAGAGGTTGTCCCCTGAGCGCCCTGCCCGTGATCTTGAACCGCCTCCTCGCCCCCCTTCCAAAAGAAAATCTGAGCACCACGATCATGACCGCGATTATGATTTCCACGAGGATGATCAGGACCGTGAACGCAATAAGCGGGATCACCACCGACACCATCACCACCACCACCACCACAGCCGCTCAGATTCCTCTACAAAACCTACATCAGAGATGATGACTGTAAAGCCCACTTCAATGGCAGCAGCAGCTGCTGCAGCTGCTGACCGCAAGCACAAGGCAAGTGTCTTCTCTCGCATAAGCTTCCCGGTAGAAGAAGAACCCACCACAAAGAAGCGCAAGGTCTCTTCCTCCACTGAAGCAGCAGTGGGTGGCGGCAGTACCTCTTCATCTGTTAATCATCACAAGCCCTCTTCTTCGGCCAATGGCTATTACGAAGTTCACCAGCCCTCAACTGTGAAGGCTGCTGTGTCATCCGGGACTGTAGGTGGTGGCAAAAAGAGTTCTGGGAGTGCTGCGTTGGACTATGAATCGAGTGATGATGACAGGCATTTCAAGAGAAAGCCATCGAGGTATGAGCCATCGCCTCCGCCGCGGGAAGAGTGGGAAGAGGATGTAAAGCATTCAAAGGTATCAAGGGATAGAGAACGCAAGCACCGATAGATTATCCATTTACTACCAAAGGAGGGAGCTCCTCGAACGCAAAATTTGAAAGACCGTTATTTCCCATGCCCCCTAAATTGTTGTGTTTATGCACTTCTGATTCCTAGCGGTAGTAATAAATTTATATTAATAAAATAAAATAAAAACAATTATACCTGCGAGATTTTCTTTCATTTTTGTTCAATGTTTCATAGTTCATTGGTCTTTAGAGTTTGGACACACAAATCTTTTATGTTTCCCTTTTCTTGGAGGTAATTAAGACTACAGAAGATTGGATTTAATAAAAATAAAAAGAGAGAATTGAATAAATAATTATTTTTTATGTTATAATAATTTTTATTAAATTTTTTTAAATTAAAATTTTATGTTCTGAAATTTTTTTATTTAATTTTTTTAAAATTATTTTTTAAATTAACTTGAGTAATTAAAAATATAGTACAAGAAAAAAAAAAAAAAATATATATATATATATATATATTTTTTTTAAAAAAAAAAATATATATATTTTAATTATTATTGATATTAATTTTTTTTAAAAAATAAAAATAATAATTAAAAATATAATTTTTTTTTTTAAATTTAATTACATTATAAATATTTAATATTAATTAATATTTAAAATTTTACATAATATTTGTTTTAAATAATATATTAGATTTAACAAATAAAATAAAAATAAAAGTATTTATAATTAATAGTATTAATATATAAATAATTTAAAAATTATAAAATAAAAAA
Source organism: Rhizophora mangle (assembly GCA_037832345.1). Lineage (NCBI taxonomy): Eukaryota > Viridiplantae > Streptophyta > Magnoliopsida > Malpighiales > Rhizophoraceae > Rhizophora > Rhizophora mangle. Next base: position 3,350,162 of record JBAPLJ010001938.1, on the reverse strand, counting down.
ATTTAATAATATAAAAATAAAATTTTAATTTAATTATAAAATAAAAAAATATTTGAAATAAAATAAATCTTATATTTTTATAGTTAAAATATATAAATTAGTTGATTACTTTTTCCATAATCTCGTATTATTGCACCAAGTGTAAGCAGTCTTCATATCCGTGAAGGAAATGTTAATTTTATATGAGTATATTATACATCTTTTTATATTTTAAATTAAAGATATTTATAAAAAAAAATAATTATTATATAAAATAAATAAATAAATATTATATTTATATTATATAAAAAAATAATAAATTTTAATTTTAATTTCAATTAAAATTAGTTAAATAAAATATTTTCTCGTAATATTTTATTATAAATTAAATTATTATAAATTTTAATTATCTTAAATTATTTTTAAATAAACATTTTAAAGTTAACTTATTTAGTTAATTTCATCCAGATTTGATCACTCCACTTAATTATAATATTTATATAACTCAAGTTGCAGTATTTAATAAATATTATATTAATAATAATTATAATCTTATAAATATAATTAATTAAATATATATAATATTATAACATTAAATATTAAAATTTTAAATTATTTAAATTAAGAATACAAATGATAATCTTAAATTATATAATTTTTATATAATTAATATTTTGATTATATTATTTTATGATTATATGATTTTTGTTATATTTAATATTGATAAAATTACATAATTGATAATTAGGTATAGATAATATGTATATTATATTATGATCTCTATTATTTATAGTAAAATATAAATCTAATTCATTGCTTTTATTATTATACCACAAAAATTAAGTATTAATATTTAAATTATAATATCACAAGGCTAATTGAGTTAAGATTTCAATATTTTCTATTGTGATAACGAACACAATAATATCATATGTCCATATTCATTCCAAATCATACATTCTTAGTTATTTCAACATTATTGTGATATAATAATACAACACTATTCTTACCCCTTTTACTCCAAAGTCTAAATTACCGCTTGCTCTATTTTATTCTGCTGAGATTGCGACTCGTAAAGGATGGCTTAACCATTATGAAGGCATAAACAAGAAGCCTAAATTATATCGGATCAACAATAAGGTCTTGTAATCCCATGACCTTGACCACAAGTTTTTCCAATTCCTTACTCATTGTCAGATTGACTGAAGCATCAAAGAATTAACCAGTCTGGCTTTTTATGTTGTATCTTTTGTATGACCAGCTTCACTTGAAAAGTCAAAATTCCCCATTTCATTTTCTAAACAAAGGTACTCAAAAGAACATTAATTTGTATGGCATGTGCAAGATACCAACGAGATGTTCATTGGAGCACTGAATATCTCAACACCTAGGCATGAGAGACGGTAGGGAATTACAAGAACCAAAAATCACAGGAAAGGAACTGGTGACAATCTGCATAGAATTGAGCACAAACGCAACAGCTGGAAACCCAATTGAAGCACGCTTAATTCCTATGGTCCTACCAACTACATTGTTTTGTTTGAAATTTGAGAACTCACTGCCACATCTCACAAAATTAAGAAGAAACTTGAAACTATAGCATTAAAACAACATTTATAAGGTGTAACACCATTTACTTAAAAGCCATTATTCAAATGTTTGGAAAGGGAAAATTCGACAACATCATAAGCAGTTTCACATTAGATTATGCAAACATCGCAAGAAATGCTTACATTGGGGGAAATCAGTGCAAGCATATCACCTGCCTATGCTACTGCTATTCCAAAACACCAACAATTATTCATCACTCATAGTACAAAAGCCTGCAAGCAGAAAAGTTGAGAAATGAACAGACAACTCTTATTGATAAAAAAAAAATCAACATTCATGACACCATAAGAGCAGGAAAGCTAATATACAAGAATCCAAACTCACAATACACAAATGTCAAAGAAACTCAACAGGCAATAAGGCTCACTTATCATGGAGTATGCCAAACATAACTTAGTTCTCAAATGAAATGACAAAATGGGGCATAAAACAGAGTAACCCAATGAATAAAATGAAGGAGATTCTGTTAACACTCTTTATTGACTTGGGGCAATCTATGGCTTATGCCATGGACATGGGCAACACTTTAACTAGATGACTGTTCTCATAGAGACTAGTCTCAAACGTTGTCAATTTCACAGACAACAGAGCAGCCATGACAGGATTTTGCCATTCTTGCAACATCACAAGTAACTGTATATCCCACAAATTGCCCAAACCAAATTTCCATAACATTGTAATCCACAGAACTACATAATTTGCTTCCCAAATTTGGAAATAACATCCCACATCATCTTAATGACAACACACAGATAGCAACTTGATCAAATTGGCTTACTGGGTATTGACATTTCAAAACCATCTCTAAACACTTAAAAAAGCCAAACACTTCATGCATCCAGACATTTCCATACACGAACAAAGAGTTCGCAGTGACCTAAGCAAATACTATTTGAGCACAATTTCATATAATTAATTGGCACATCATGTTGCTCTAGTGAGTAACTTGAAAAAAAAAAACTAAATATAAAATTCATACCTCAACTTTTAGGCGGGGGATTGGGAGGGTATCATTCCAGTCTTTCTTGCATAAGCAAAAATCCCTCCGGCCTCGATCACCGGCCCCGCGTCCCCAATCGGCTTCAACTTGAACTCCTTGCCAGTCGTGTGATTGATCAGACGGCTCTCCGCTAGCTCAATGGTCACCACATCGCCAGTTCTGCACTCCTCGCAAACCCTAACCTCCGATTCCAATGGATATATCTCTCCGGTGGCCACGGAGTTCCTGAAGAAAATGCGGGCGTACGACTCCGCCACCACAGCCGAAACTCCCGCCGCCCCTAAGGCAACCGGCGCATGCTCCCGCGAAGAGCCGCAGCCAAAATTATCGCCAGCGATCACGATTGTGTATTTCGTTTTGGTCTCGTTTGGCTCAATGAATCTGGTCTCATATGAGGCCGGAAGGCCGATTAGGGCGTAGGATCCGAGCTTCTCGTACTCGTCGGGGTTTGAAGGAACGAGAGTCAAGTACTCGGCTGGGATGATCTGGTCGGTGTCGATGTTATCGCCGACGACGTAGCATAAGCCATGGAAGGTAGTTTCTTTGGCAGTAGCCGACGAGGACGGTGTAGCGGTGGAGCGTACAGTGTAGGAGGCCGCGGTGGCGCGTGAAGTAAAAGTAATCGGCTTGATGTTGGCGAGTGGAGAAATGGAAGAGATTTTGAGGGAGCAAGGCGAGAGTATAGAATCAAAAGTTTTGCGGTTGGAGGTGGCGGCGAAGGTGAGACTCCCAGCAACAGACACGGCGGTAGAGGCGGTCATCTTTTAAGGACTTTTGAAGTGCGGCAAGGCAACTAGTCTCCGATGAACTGTAGTAGAAGCGCACCGTTCCAAAAAGGCGGTGGTCTTGGCGAGAGACAGAGATTGTTCAGCCATATATATATATATATGTGTGTGTGTGTGTGTATGTATGTATGTATGTACATGGAAAAAGCTTTATATACATGACCTTTTATATTATACGGCGTACAAAATAATTTTATATTACACATAATTTTATACTATTTTACTATATATTTTGTATTTTATATATTATGTAAAATATTATTTATTTAATATTCAAATATTTTCTGTTCGTAAAGATTTTTCTAATTTTAATTATTGGCCCGGACATCCTGACCTCAACTGCTGAGTTTCTAATTAGAAAATGCATTGACGCTACTACCTGTTCGATTTGTACACCACCTTGGCGTACTCAAGCTTTTAGAAGTTAACGCCTAGGAAGGTTCAATTCTTTATTTCATTTATTTTTTAAATATTCTTAATTATATTGAATCACTTATCAAAGATGATTGGCCGACATACTACGGAAAAGACCCGCCATAACTTGCTTTGGCAAAGGTAAAATTTTTGACCACAATTTGCAATTGGGGTGGTAATAACAATAGCATCTAAATTAATCGAACATGGCATTTCATCTCATGGCAGTCATCATCCATAGATAACTTTATTAAAAAGATTCCATTAATTCAAAACATTCATGTTATGAGGAATTGACTAGTTTTACACTGGCCGCCAAATCCACCGCAACCCTCTCTTCCTGTATCCGACTTTGCTAACCAAGGGTCCGATGGAGGAGCACACATGGGAGCAACAGCAGAGTCCTATTACTCCTCACAGTCTGGAATTACGCAGTTGCTGCTTTAGAAGAGGGCGTATGTATTCATGGTAGCCATCTGGCACAACTGAATCATTCAGGGGATCCTTCATAGCGACCCAGAATCGAGCCGAGAAAGTGATCAGTGCAATTAGAGGCATCTACAAGTGCAGTTGCATTGGGACGCACCTAATCCATGAATGAAAGGAAAAAAAAAAAACAATAAATTTTAGAGATCAAGGAACCAGCAACATAAAGAGGATTAGATAGCTGGAAACTAACCTGGGAATACAAGAATCTTAGCTGATCATTAGCAAGTGAAGCTTGCTTGGCTGTAATGCTGACGGTGGCAAGGAAGTCACCCCGATGTTTGTGTAGAAGATGCAAAGCGTAAATGTTGCAGAGTATCAGCAACTGTTGCTTCAACCCTTTCCCTGGCATATCTTGTTGCAATTTCTCTATGAACCTGGAATAAAAATTTGGGTTAAAAATTGTTGTAATAAATATAAAGATAAACAGACTCAATCAGGTCCGGGGTCAAGCTTGGACTGCATGGAAAGGGGAAAAGCTTACTTGGAAACGACAATCAGTTGGCAATGAGCAACTGCAGTTTCTACTAGATCATCTGAGAGTCCCAAAAAACCTGAAGCAAAATAAATAAGATCCCAAAATCAATGAACTAAATTTATCAGCAAGTATGCTACAAGAGGCTTTGAGCCAAACTGATGGATAAATGTCTCAATTTAAGCACAAACAAAGGATTATAACATCTAATTTCCCATCAGATTGATTTGAGAATAATTTTGATTGCTCTGCCATCTCGAACTGCTTCTCCATATCTTGAGAAATTTTGAGAACATAAGAGGGAAGAAAATGGAAGTCTGAAAATGTGTAGGATGAGAGGACATACCCTCTTCAGGATTTGTTAACTTGCTAAGGTTCTGAGAACAAGCGACAGAAAGAGATTTACCGGATCGCTAGCAACGAGACGAGCCATGCGATCGCTGACATCGAAGGCATGGCGGGAACCGTCCCATACTATCTTCATCTCCTCCACGTCAAACTCGGCCATGTTCCTCTCATGCGCTAGGTGATCCACTCCCTCCATGTTCTCAATTCAATCCAAAGGAAAAATAAAAAAAAACTCAGCAGGTTCGTTGTTGTTGTATGGCTATTTTCATTAGAAGAGAGATCAGGACCTTGCTCACAATCTTTACTCCAAATGGGGATCACTGAAAATTGAACTCAAAACGTCTTAAATGGGTATCACTTCTCTGAATTCAAATTACTGACTTTACATACTTTTCTTATGTACCGTAAAAAAGAAAAAACTGCGTTTGGCACCCGGGAGGAAATTGTGATTTCGTTACTGTAACGGGTTCTGGCGGGCGACCATGAAAACCTAATAAATACTCCCCAAGAGTTAAAAAAAAAAAAAAAATTGAAAATAGTCATTGCAATTTGCATTCCTCCTATGCCGACAAAACAATTACGTGGGTTGTGGATTTAGTGTGTCTATATTGCCCCCGTTCGAGCCACTCCGTTGTGTAATACGGATTGTCAATGGAGCAGCATGAAAGAGAAAGAATGACACGTGTTGGTATTTACGGGTCTTAATTAATTGTTAATTATATATATTTATATTTTTATTAATTAATTATAATAATACAATCAATGAACAATTATGACGTGACTTGGGAGACGTGAACACTACTGATGGGTTCGTGTGGCATTTCCTAGAGATGGGTTCAAATGAACTAGATCAAGAGGAATGGATCCGGATGACTCAAGATGTCAGGCTAAGAAGCCCAATTTAGGACCTGTTTGGCCCATGAGCGGAAAAGCCCAAGTATAATGTCCATATCACGAAGTATATAAATGTCAGGGTGTGCAGGCTTTTAATTTACAGACCATCACAACTCACATGTCCAAGGCTAAAACACAAGACTCTCTGGTTATGCAGTGAAATCTAGTCCGTTGAATATTACGTTCCACTATGTTAACGTTACATTTTTACTAAACATAGCATGAGTGTTTTGAGGAGTTTTCTTTTTATGGTGCTGCCTTTTTGTTTTTCCCTCTTGAAAATGCAATTTACCACAATTACCATAAGCATAACATTCTTCTGTTTTTGTAACAGTGCGTAAGAGGAGGGGATCTTCCTCATCTAAACTGGTTAGAGAGATGCTCTAATAGGCTTTTTCCGAGCACAGACTCCTGCAATATTATGCTGTAACAAGTAACAACTTCAGGAGATATGCAGAGAGAAAAGGGGAAAATTAACAAATGTAGTGTAAATGTATCAATCGAAGATAAATGACTTTTCAAAATCTTAGGACTAACCCCCTTTTACTTCTTGATTGATTTTCTTCTTCTTCTTCTTCTTAAATATATATATATATATATATATATTACACGCCAAAAGAACTTCTTAAACGCACAAAACACTTTTGCGGGGTATTTTTTTTAACTTTATATTGTGTGTGTATGAAGTGTATTTGTACTTTTAAATAACAATTGCCTAATCTAATTAGAATAACCTGCGACCTGTATATCAGGGGAAGATTGCTCCATGCGTACCAATGCATAACTACCTTAAATGTCCCGGAACAAGTCTACTAATAGAACTCTTTTTTTTTTTTTTTTTTTTTTTCTTCTTTTTAACTAATAAAACTCTAAACCAAATAGCAAACTAGTGAGTACCGCGAAGTTTGGGGTTGGACCGGACCGGACCGGAGTGAAAAATACATAAGCATGTACTAGAAATCTTGGGTGAATAAGTTAAACAAGTAGCCTGTTTTGTCCTAATGTTGGTCCATGTGAACGTTTTCTCACGTAATAATTTTGTTACAAAAAAAAATTGAGAAAGGTGAATGGGGTGCCGGCTGAGCAGGAGATACAAATTCATGTACCACATCACCTAAAAACTACAAGTCCATCATTATCATTGACTGCTAATACATGGTGTGACAGGCAGATTGGCCTTCTGTCAATAGAACTCGATTGCTCAGGAAGCAAATATATCCTTAGTGTTGCTCTAATCCATTACGTGGATGTGATCATTTCGAAGACACTGTTCATTTCTCGTTTACTGTGGAGGAATCTCACACCACGGTGATAGGACTGAAAAATCGAGCAAGAAAGCAGCAAAAGTAATGACTGAGGAGAATTTTAGGATACACGTCAAAAAGGGACATCCAATCAACGGGACTCGTGCCATGAAATCTAGTAAAGGATCAAATGGATACAATCTTAACAATAAATTTAGAGAGAAGTTGCTTTCGAAACTCGAACTTGAGCACAAAAGCTACATGTCAAAGATTCAAACAATTTTTGACAAGTTGCTACCCTACAAGAAGCTGAGAGCTAAAGAAAATAAGGGTTAAAACAAACTTATTCTATAATGATCCAACTAATGAATATGGAATTGAAGCCAAACCAGAATGTATGTTTCTAGACTTACATAAACATTAACCTGCAAAGATCATCGGTGCTGAGTTAGCTACAGTCTCATGATCCCCAAATATTGTGAAAGCAGCCTTTAGACTGCACGGATAGGGCTGCTACTTGAGTTCATGCTTGAGGTGTTAGAGGCAGGGTTGGCATGGAAAGCAGACTGTCTAGATGACCCTTCATGCAACTTAAGCGAAAGGGTAGAAGCCCCAAGCTGCCCAATAGATTCTCCTAAGCTCAGTTTTGACATACCAACCAACTCTTCAGCATTGATTGGGCTTTTTGAGTGTACTGCTGTTGGCTTAAGAACTTCATGTGTCTCTGTTTTAATTGCCTCAGTATTATATGCCGACCAAAATGGAAATGAATACGGTATGAATGGTGAGAAATAAGCAGGGTATAATACTGGATAACAAGGGTGGGTGCTATCAGGCTTTGCATGGACAGGTTCTCCCTCATTACAGTTATTAGAATCCATTGATTCACTTTCTTCATCCAAAAGAGAATGAGGAGCAGCAGGAGGCAATGGAACATCATTTGGGGCTTCAGCTTGAGAAGGGTTGACAGATAAGAAATCCTCTGACACCATTGTAGTATCAGCTGACTGCAAATTCATAATTGGTGGTAAAAACATGTATTACATGACAACAGGACTGAAATGAGAAAATGAAGCAAGCAAAGGCTGTAAAGTGAATAGGACATGGTTGCAGAAGTAACCCAGAAAAAAAATGTCCATCCACCCCTTTTTCTGGATATTTGACAAATCTGGCTAATTTTTTGGCATTTACAAGATGATAAAAATTTGGAATAATCCCGCAAGAAGAAAAGTTGGAATAATCTTCACAACCACAAGAAGCATGAAGGTAGGCCTGTTGTTACATTTAATCTATTTAGTTATAGCACAAGAGGCAATATCAACAAAGTATGACCCTACCAAACAACCAAAAGGGCATGCCCAAGTATGTGGTCCATGCCTATCTTTCATACCAGTGAACAAATTTGAATCGCAAGGTGCATTTGTGTGAACTGTGAGTGAGATAAGATGAACATGAATGTAAGATCAGTCAAATATGAGAGGAATACTAAAGACACTGTGCTTACTTCATCAGCTACTATATCAAAAAGGCTAGAACGTCTTTTCCTTCTGGACACGTTGCTTTGCCGGATGAAGTATTTCTGTGCATGACTAGCCACCTGAGTAGGTGTTTTTGATATAACATAATTGCGTGCAATTCCACGCCAGTCACCTCTACCAAGCTTCTGCAAGCCGAGTAGAAACATCCTATGTTCCTCTTCAGTCCAAGGAACACCTGCACAATGCATTACATGTCAATCAAGAGCAAGGAATGCACATGCCATGAAAGCAACATAACAACAAAAAGATGATAAGCCATGAAAACTCCTGGCAAAAACGCTAAAAAGTTAGTAATCTGAAGCAACAACTTAGAAGGAACTGTCCGCCAAGGCAGTTGGTGCTGAAAGATTGCCTTGAATAATCAACAATCAATTCAAAGACAGACTTCTGTGAACTTTAATGACCTAGTTCCACTTCAAAATAAAACATGGTCAGTACTAGCCCAACGTTCATCCAGACAAAAATCAACTAGCGAATTGACATTATCCAAATCAAAATCCAAGTAGCAACAACATGACCTTTTCTTCATATCACCTTGTATCAAAGGATCCAAGTTAAAACAAGAAAGAGCTATCAATCTCAACCACACAGGAACAAAATCACCTGTTCATATCACTCATAATATCATATTGAACTATTTAAAAATAGGAAAAGATCAGATAAGGCAGCAGACTAATCCTTACAGAAAACCGAACATAAGCAATGATCAAAGACAACATAGAAACAATGTCATGCAAGATCCCGAATTGACAAAAGAAAGCTTTATTAATCCAAACAAAGTTCTAACCTTTCTTTCTCTCGCGGCAGGAAGGGGACCCAGGAACGAAATCCTCGGAAGCGTAGCCGTCGGCGGCGCCGTGATCAACAGTCTCGCCGGGTGATCCGACAGACGACACGTGGGGGCCAATCAAGTTGGATGACCCAGCATAGTGGCTGAGGTTGCCCATGCTAGCGCTCTTCCGGATCGACCCGTCGGTTAATCGGACCCCGAATATCTTCACCCCACGGTTGGGGCAGGTCCGGGAATTGTGCCCGTTGTTGCTGCAATGCGAGCACCGCCTAGTCATGGCTGGTTCCGGTTCAGGTCTAGATCAGAAAGAAGCAGGATTTGTCTTTAATCCGGATCCGAAAAGGTCCGAACAACATGAACCGATAAAACAAAGTCACTGTTTTTATCTCTTGAGCTGCCCTTTGGCTTGTATCAGGAAAGACAGGGACTGTAGATAAAAAGGGGGAGTCGTAGGATGCTTCGCTGAGTTTGGTGATAGTGTAATTTTATGCAGTTGACCTCGTCAACAGACGTAGTGAGACCCGGATTGACTTTGAATTTTTCTTCATTACAAAGTCAAGCAAGTGATGAACCGCGTTTTCAAAAACAATTTGGGACTTAATTTTTTTTTTTTTTTTTCACTGTGAAACCACATGAAACTTGGAATCAAAATCAATCAAATATTTTACATTTTACAAGTTAAACTCAAACTGTGGGTTCTCTCCTTAAAATAGGCGAAATCATGGTTAGTCAAGTTCTTAACTGAAAAATTTACAATGATTATATAAATTTTTAGGCTTAACAAGAAATAAGTTTTAAACACTACTGGATGGTTAATGAGATACATTCGTATAATGGGGTTGAATAGTTTCAAACCAAATTACTTATAATTATTTGTTTTGTTTCTTTATATGAGGCCTATTTGTCATTCCCAAGATAATAAAACCATTCAAAGGAAAAAAAAAAAAACAAAGGTCCTAGTTGAAGCAGATTGGTGGAACGTTAGGCAGAAGCAGCGTTATGAAACTTTTTTGACGGGTGTACAGGTGAACAGTACACATGTATTGCCGGGGAGCTTCCTTGCAACGTAACGTGATCTTTGTCTAAAAATTCTATTGGTGTGGCTGAGATATGGCCTGCAAATGTGATGGTCCACGACCTTTAGGATAAGTTTGTTTTAAAAAAAAAAAAAAAAAATCTTTTTACTTGTAATGTCAGGGCATTATTGATCGCTCCAGTATGCTTGTCTTCACAAGCTTATTTTCCGGCTATGAGTATCACATTTGCAACAAAACAGTAAAAAAAAGGAGAGAGAGAGAGAGAGAAAAAAAAGGTTTTGTGATTTTCTCACACATGTTTGGATTTATTGAGGAGGTAAGAAAGTCTAAAAAATTATTTTTCTTGTCTGAGAACAAGTAATTTTTTCACAATTTTCTTTCCTTTTATTTTCCTCTAATACAAATAGAGTGTCAAGCTTAGTTCACTTGTGCCCCGCGACAGTTCAAAACAAAAAAAAAAAAAAAAAAAAAAAGTTATGGCATATGGCATCTGAAAATTCGTTCAAAAAATAAAAATTAGTGTTATCTTTATTATATTATCCTTTTCTCCAGACAATATAGTATATGGCCTCGTAACCATCTGGGGGCGACACTTGTCAAGAGGAAACCACGTGATCATTAAGGACTCAAATTGTACGGCCCTGATTCGATCACAAACTCGATATGCGTGGCATGCATCACCTTCCTTTCCAACAACCAACGTCTCACCAGGTTCTGGCTCGGGGGTCCCACTCGGCTACCCTGCAGAAGGAATGGTTCGGCAATCGGAAACGTGTCCTCCAAGGGACCGTTTCTATTTTTTGTTTGGACCATTAATCATGCTTAATTGTGCTAAGTATAGATGGAATTTTTCGCATTAATATATTACTGCCACATGATTGTAAAATGATTACACCAACTTTGCGTTGCATTAGATCATCTTAAAAGTTTTTTTTTTTTTTAATTACTAACATTCCTTTTTTTTTATTTGTTATCTAAAACGGATTAGATAGCCATGGATGAACATGGAGCCCAGCGGCTGGTTTTTAACTTTTGTTTTTTGTTTTTTGTTTTTTTTTTTCATTTTCGTCCTTTTCACTTTCCTTTCTTTCATTCTTTATAGACTTGCCTTTTTTTATTATTTTCCTGGCTTTTGACGTGTTTGACGATTCTTAAGAAAGGATCGGCACAGAAATCAACACGTAGGCCAAAATTCTTAGAAGAACCAAGAAAGCAATTTCATTTCGTTTTACTAAGTCAATAACTTGAATTTTTATTCTTGATATCTCATATTTAATTTCAAAAATAAATTATAAAATTAATGAAAATTTAAGAAAATAGTCTTAAAAAGGAAGAAGAAGTTGCTTTCATAATCAAATGCTCCCCGACGCTTCACCAAACACAAAGTAAAAGTCCGACAATAAGACACCCATTCAATGATTTACAAAAAGGAAAGTTAAAGGCGACACTAACCGTCCTCATAGGTTGTTGGTTTGGCCTTACGCAACGAACCAGGTGTTAATGGATATAAAAGTAACGAGTTTAAGTGGACATAAAAATATTTATATTATATATAAAAATATTTTATATTATAAGTAAAACTTTTTAATCACTAGTTTGTTCACGAAATGGGACTCAATGTTGACATTGGCCGAACCTTTTGGACCAGTTAATATTAAATTTATCTGGGTCCGTTTACGGTCGGAACATGTATATTTTTCTTATGGGATGGTCAAGTTTGGTCTGGCCTAGCACAATCAACTAAACCGGTCAGGCCGAACTTAAGCCCAAATCCACCTTTATACGGGCCTTCAAATCCATGAACACAACACGAGCTAATTCATAGAAAATATTTTATACGTAGAAAAATCTTAAAAAAAAAAAAAAAAAGCCTGCTAAATCCCATCTAAAATCCCATACGGCACCTCTCTTTTTCTGTTTAAGATTGTATTACTCCAATTGCAAATTCTAGTTAAAATTTTTCTTTTGCCAACCCCAAGTTATGACGTTGTCTTTTTGTAAACTTCAATTTTTCGCGAACCATTTTGGCTCAAACCATGTTTGCGGAGCTAGGTTTGAGGTCTTCTTACGTTACGTTCAGCTTGGGTATAATTTCTGAACCTATCCATTTTGTACGTCCCGGTCAAAACTTCACCATCACAAATTCCTTGAACAACTTGTTTAAATTGTAATTATTGAAGCATATCTTTACGTTTGCACAAGTCATCAACAATATATTTTTTTAACATCATAGTAATATAATATAATATATTAATTTTTGGGTAATTTTTAACTATTATTATGAGTGCCAATTATAGTTGATAAGCAAAATAATGAATCAATTTTATTCAAAATTTTCTGTCTTAAACTTAACAAACCCATGTCTCATTAATATTTTTACTCGTGTTTTGATCATAACATCAGTATGGAGGTTTCATTTTTTTTTTTTAATCAATCTAATATTGACCTAATTTAATAAAAACCAGCTTAAAATTAATGAGTTTAGATAAATTTTGCTTTGAATTTAAACTATTTTAATAAAAAAATTTTCAAATATAAAAATTTATGTGATTTTTTAGAGTTTAATTTTATTTAAAAAAATTCATTTAAAATGCAATATAGTATAAATTTAACTGCTTTTAATATATATAATTTTAGTGGTTGATCCCTTTCTAGATATGCCACTAAGGTCAACCCCAGCTCTTGTAATTTCAAAATCCAAGAGCTGATTTTTCTTTGGGCAAAACCACTGGTTTTGATTTTTTTTTTTTCTGATTAATTCTTTTTAACTCATCGTTTTTCTTTGTTACTCTTATTCTTTCGTTCGCCACCCTCTTCTCTTCCCTTGCCATGCTTCTCTGCAAGCAAAGATTTTTTTTTTTTCAAAAAACTTATAGGTGCATTTTAAATTAGTTTTTAAAGATTTGTGTTTTTTTGTTGTTGTTTTATTTTAATAACACGTGGGAATAGGGCCTTTTTCTTCAAATTCTTGATAATTAATAAAACTCATAATTTTTTTTTTATTAATGCACAATGATTATCATAGATTTTGTCATTATTTCTTTTAAGTTCCAGCCCATGCAGCAGGAGCAATAGCTAAAAGAAGAAGTAGTGTTGCTGACGCAACCAATGCATCAGCCACAAATGCAGCTAGTGCTGCCGTATTGCCGTAGCCAGAGTTTCGTTTCATTCGTTGCCCCCAAAACTAGGTTCTTTTAAGGGAATAATGATTTATCGCCTAAGTTTACTCAAAATCCTTTTAGTCTAAGAAATAAAGTTAAATTTTTTTATGAAAAAAATTATTCTAAAATAATGCATATTTACATTTTTTTTTTTAAAATCTTTGTCATAAACTTTAAAATTATTTTGTCTATATATTTTTTTATTGTATTTAAAATGATACTTATAAAAAAGTGAAAAAGTAAGAAAGAGTAGTTAATACAAATAATTAACTTTGAAGCTATTTAGGGATAATTATAAAAAGAATATATAATTATTAGTAATTATATTGAATTTAGTTTGGTACATATTCGGTCCAATCCAAGGAATGGATTGAAGTTTATGAACCTAAAATATGTTGGAAAATGCATATTTTTCTTATGGATACCAAAGTTGGGTGTGATGGAGCATAATCAATTAAATGGATCAAGCCCAACAGAAAGAGCAAAATCCAGCCGAAGTCTGCCTATATAGGGCCCCTTAAATTCATAGAAAATATTTTATTTAATATCTTTTCACAACATTTGTTTTCTTAGTGTGACATGGCTATGTAGTATCAAATCCTAATTTCAGGTATAATACTTTGTATCATTATAGTATGATGAATATTAACAGGTCAATGGACTCATTCAAATGTTTAGGGTGTGTTTGTGGCTGAGTTTTACAAACCTACATTTTTCAGTCAAAGGCAAAATAATAATAATAATAATAATAATAATAAAATTAGTGTTTGAAAATCTCTGCAATTTATGGTTGATGGAATCACACCATAACTCAAAATTACATTTAGAAGTTGCAGTATTATAGTGCAGTATGAAAATTTACTACAGCCACTAATCATTGTTTTTAATAATTAAAAAATTTCGTTGGTATTAAAGATTATGAATTAAAATTATTGTTAAAATGTTCAATAAAATTAAATATACATTTAATTGTTATAAGATATTATTATTTTTTATAATAATTATTAAAAAAATTAATTATATTTATTACCAATAAAACTCTACAAATTCAAGATTGTCATCTCTAATACTAAAACAAAACAGTAATGTCAATTGTCGTTCATAACTTCGAGTTTTTTTTTTTTTTTTTTAGTATGAGGAAATCTTAATTTGATCCTCTCTCTCTGTTTTTTTTTTTTTGTAATGTTAACATTTTTTTTTTCTTGTGGATAAATGAGTCAATGTCATTGAAGTTCATATAGTTAATCCTTAACGAATTAAATTTATCGGTGAAAACAACCTTGTCCCTATTTTCTTATTGAAAAAACCTGTCGTGGATCGGATTTGGATGTCCCTAGTAAAAGGATGATGGGACACCATGTCAGCACACGCTCATGAGGTCGAGTCATGTGATTAACAAAAAGCATTTTTTACCTCCGATTAAAGGTGACAGACAGTGAGGTGGAGTCGGTTTTAGGCTAAAGCATTTTGATTTTCAAATTATTTAAATTTTGCTTTGTTAGATTTTGAATTTATTAAATTTTGAGTGTTTTAAATTTTAAATTTATTCAAAATTTAAGTTAAATATTAAATATTTTTAAATTTTGGTTGAATATTTCGAAATTGAAGGATATTGGTTCAAGTAACTTCTAGTTGTATCCAACGTACCAATATAGAAGCTTTCCTTTGAATCTCGGGGGTTCAAAGAATACGTATTCATCGCAAGCCTGATTCTAATTTGAAGGGAAGAAAAAAAAAAAACAGAGAGAAAGAAAGCCAAAATCAACTATTTTGGAGCACCCAGGGGTGACTTACACAATTGCAACCTTCCTAAACATGTTAAACATTTCAGCATAAAATGGTGTGTGGCCAGTGGGTTCCATGGGGCTCAATTTCACTTTCTCATCAACCCCATGATTCAGAGGGATGGATAAAAGAATTCTTATTCCTCACAAGCGTGAAATTGTAACCCAATACCAAAATTTAATACTTACCCACCTTTTATTTTTATTTTTAAACTTCATCTTTAACTTCAACAGGTTTGGGACAAAAAAAAAAGCTGGGCGTCCTTTAAAAGCAATAGGCTTATTCATGCACTGATGTTGAAAGGGCCGTCCACGGCTTGCCTCATGACCCTTAAAGGTAATTTCCTGCTCTACGCGAATGTGGGAGATGGGTGGATTCATGGTGTTTAGGGACAAGAAGCTTGTTTATAAATCTCCCATGCAGCAGTCTAGATTCAACTGTGCGTATCAACTGGGTTCAGGACAGGGAGAACCAAATTTGACGTTTGAAGGTCATGTCAAAGTTGAGGAAGGAGAGAGCGTGGCTGCAGGGACAAATGGGTTGCTAGACAATGCTTATAACTACGAGATTGAGGAGATAATGAGAGGAATAGAAGGAAAATATCAGCCAGAGCAATTTGCATGGAGACTAGCAGCACGTGCATTTGCCAATGCTATTGATGGAAATTTTCTTTCACCCGGAGGAAAGTACGCTGATATTACAGTTGTTGTTGCAGAGGTTGTCTCGTAATTTTAAAGATACTAGGGTGTATAGTATGTCAACTTTTAGAATTTTGTAATCGGAAAAATGAAATAAGGTGGCAGAGATTCATGATAGCCACAAGTAATTACATTGAGTAATCTCGTTGTTAATACGTGTATGCACAAGGTGTTGGTTCTCTTTTATTAAACTTGAAAGCTGTTAGTAAGACGATTTTGATTTGGTCCGAGAGCACAAGTAAGAGCGGTTCAGCCTTAGCCAGAAAGAACCTCTGTTTCCAGTGGGGCAGGCAAAGGAGCCAATACAAAACTCGATAATGACTCCTTTCCAATTAAGTCCACTAACTATGAAACCTTAAAGCAACAAAATTATAAAACAAAATAATTCAAGATCTGAGTTCCTTTAACAAGATACAAAAATTTAGGGGCAAAATTGACTGCCCCATTTTTTATCCAACTCAGTCAAGAAAAACTAGGTGATGACCGGAACCTCAATTTGAATACACAACAGATGCATCCATTGTGCTCATATACCTCCAGTGATTCTAATGAACGGTACCGATGGCCCTATGCTGAAGAGAATGGTGTTTCTTCGCTGCTAGCCATTACAGAATATTCGTTTTCCAGTTACCCCAATAGAGAATGTAAAAGGTCATCTCCTGGCAAACCTACTTCTTCTAGTTCCCCTTGAAGGTGCTGTACTAGAAGCTTCTCTAACTGCTCTATCCAGGCCTCGCTCCTCTTCCTCGTCATTAGTGTCATCAGACCTCCACCTTGGAGCACGAACCACATTACTGTCATCTACAGCAAAATCATTCTCTCTGCCACTGAGATGTCAGAGAAACATTGTGAGACTGAAAGTAAGGGGACCATCTTAACTATCATTATAGAGTTTGGAAACAATAGAAACTCACAAAGACTTGAAAGTGAGCAAGGGTATTTGGCAAAATAAGAAGATATTATAGTTTACCTCCAGGCACTGCCCATCATATCATCTCCAAAGTTCACATTAAAAGATCTGTCATCTGTGCGTGAATGAACCCTTTTAATCCACATGTTTGACTGTGGGACATGTGCAGAACCATTGGGAAAGCTAGGTTTGCTGCCATCTATCACATTAGTTGTAACCTTGTGGTAATGTGTAGGAGTATTACTTTGATATTGCCTAGTAAAGCCATTTTCTTCCATCTCTGTTGAGATGGGATATAATTGATTTGGATGCAGAAGGACACCAGGCAGAATGTTTGATGAAGTCCTGCCAACATCCTTTGATGGTGTGGCATTTGTGGAACTGACACGATGAATTTGAGGAGTTGAGATGCTATCAAATCTAGCATTCCTGCTGATCTTCATTTGAGGGTTTAGTCCTACTTCTGCATTTGTAAATAACCTTTCCTGGAGAACTGATTGAGAGCTGTAGGTTTTATGTGCAAAGTGAGATTCACCAAAATTTGGAGTCTGAAGAACTGATGCCTTAGATGGAGTCATTTGATTTGCATTTGTGTCACCAGATGGGAGAACTGCTAAGTTGCCCAACATTGGCTCTTGTGCCACAGGTAGAACAGATGTAACTGGCTTTTCAACTTCCTCATTGGAGGTTTTATACAACTGAAGTGATAATTTTCCAGCCTGTATTTCTCGCTGTTGGTCTTTTGGCAGCAGCTCAATGGATTGGCTCTGTTTGAAGCAATAATCATTCAGAAATTTTTTTTTTTTTAACAATAACAGATAAAACATAAAGTTTATGCACGACATATGCCCAATTGTATCAATTTTCAAAAAACTAAAAAATAAAAGCACTGCTAAAAAATTGACAATACAGACAATTCCATGACATAAAACTCATCTGCTCAGGTGCATGCAGTGGTGCATGTAAAAGAGAGTGCATGCTTTTAAACAAAAGCTAGTTGATTACTATCTTCAGATTTTGCAAGCATAAAGATGAGCAAATCTAGTCAACTCCATGAATCTCCACATGTTTTATGCTTGAGATTTTCTTCAAAATGAAATCAATATGCTCAACAAAATTTTCAGGAAAAGACAAGCACATAAATTCCAAAGGTATGACCACTCACAACAAGTCGTCCCCTCCAGTGGCTGGCAGATCTTATTTTAGACAAAACTTCTTCACTTATAGAGTTCGCTGCAATAAAGTTCTGCTCCAAGCTTTGAAGTGTGATATCAACATGGTATGCCTCAGCATAACGGTATCGCTGGAGTATAAAAAAAGATACATTAGACTACAAATTATCAGATAATCAGGGTATGGGGTTCTAACCAAATGACTAGCTCACATCATCAACACAGATTCACCAGTCAGATAAGGGTTAAACTTGAAATGATTCTGTAACCACAACACTGAAACATGCTGCAGCACAATGGAGCACAATATCATCACAACTAAGATAATGTGCAGTAAATGTCTTGCCAACTAATGTTGTTCGGTCATTGAACTGGGGGTTGACAACTTGATATGATTACAGTATGTCATCAAATACATTGTGAAAGTTGGCAGAGAAATGTGTGCTGCATATCTAAGCAATGCTATGAAAAAAACAAAACACAAATTTAAAGCTATGCCCATTTCCTCTGTTCATTTCTTATCTTGCAGCTATTTCTCTCCCTCTTTGTTTCTGTTGCATGGCTTCAAAAAAGCCATCCAATTTGTAAAATTCAAAATCAATCCTCATTCAAAGTAAAGGAAGTCCAGAGCCGTTATTTACCTGAAGATAGTATACAACAAGAAGACTTCCACTACTTGCTGAAGGGTCATGGATAGCATAATCTAAAAGACACTTATGGACAAACTTTTCCTCATCCAAGTTCCATGGCAAATCTATCATTCGATCAGCCAAAGTGCCCTTGATGCAAAGACAACAAATTTCAGTCACTAGTATCTCCACCCATTCCTCCCAAGTCCTGCATTCTCCCTTCAATATGTCAGAAGCATCACCAAGTGGTCCCCCCTTTGACTTCTTTTCCTTTACTTTTGTGCAGACCATTCTCTGATGCATAAAAGCTTCAGTTAAAAGCCCACACTCCACCCTAACACGAACTGCAGTAACAGCCTCATTAAGTGAAACCAGTTGCGATCCATCACGCCCACACCATCTTAAGACCATCAGAGCAGTCTCAGGAACTCCCCCTTCTAAAAGAACTTGGGCGATCTTTGGATGGGTTGATGGGCCTGAGATCTCAGGAAGAAGGTCACAAGCTTCCTACAAAATACACAGTTTTTTAAGAACAATCAACATATGTAAGTGAAATACAGAATATAAGTCACCCTATTTTAGAGGACTAAAACATTTGCACAGCCACTTAAAATAAAAAATTTGAAATTCTTAATAAAACAGTCTGTGCAAGAACAATGAAGCAACATTATGAACAATACGAAAACAGAAATGGTGACAAATCCAATTCTGCATCAGTTGATTTGATTACCTGCAGAGCTTCATCTGTGTGGTCATCCAGAAGATAAAAAACAAGTGATTCCAGTAATGAGTGCCTTGTTATGCCAAAAGTAGCTGCAAAGTCATCTACAATATGTCGCCAAGTTTCATCTCGCATTTTCCAATGTCGATCAAAAAGGTAAAGAAACTGATCCTCTATGAAGGAAACAAAAGAATGGAAACTCTCATGAACTTAAAATATATGCAATAATCAGAAAAATATAATACAGGATACAATTGCTTGCTTTGCAACCACCAAATCAGAACTCCCGTGCAAAAAGAGCAGATCAACAGCAGCATGAAGACTTTTAAATGGATAACATCCTGCTATGCCCTCTATCTTGGACCTGAAATGCAATGTTTCATCCTTCATCAAAGATAGCAATTCTGTTTCATCACCCATTTCACGCAAATCCTCATGCCCTCCCTCAAGATTTGCCAGAGCATCTTCAATAAACAAGGAACCAGCCTCCATACTGGGCTCAGAAGATTGATTTACAGCACCAGGCCAAGAACGCCTTATAGCAGCTGATTTCCTTTCACGGAGAACAGAATTCCATGATAAAAAATCAGGATAACGAGCCTTCACATCCTCCAGAAATTCATGTCTTATACACCATGCCATAATATCCAAGTGCTGAAAATCCAGAATTAGTTGAGGAAGACTATTAATCAAATGCAGATACAAGAAATAAAAGTGGCAATTTTTAGGTTCTAAAAAATTTCAAAAAGTTGAAATAAATTGTTTTAAGTTCAACTAAATACATAATTCAGCTACAGGGCATCACAATCTCTTGAGCGTTCATAAGAAGAAAACAATAACTCTAATTATCTTACGTAACAGATATCAGAAACAGTTAGAAAATAGGTCAAGGAGGTTAGGTAGAGACAAGCACAATTAACTCCAACACAGAAGTGCAAGATACAGTATTGCAAGCAATCACACCTGCTTTGTCTTCAAGATGTGCTCTTCTAGTAACTGCAAGTCGTGAAGCTTTGCTGAAAGACTATTCCTAAAAGAAGATGCCAAAACCTCAAGCACATTTAATACTGCAGTAAGATGACACGAAAGCTTTGGGAGGAAATGCCATCTATTTTTCATTTCTTTAACTTCCAGGTTATCTAAAAAAATGCTAAGAAATAAATTTCAACAATCACCAAAAGAATACAAAGTGTACCCAAATGCAATGCAACATAGGCTTAAAACAAAAAGAATTCAAGGATACATATCCTCTGAAGTTCTAACATGATATTTCTGAATGTCCGCTTACACCAATCCTTTACGACCACTTCATCCAACAAGAAAGCAATCACAGGATCACTAGAGACAGCAGTTTCATCCATGCAAACATCCGTAACATCTGTTAAATCTCTGTTAAGGACAATGCTAGATTTGTTCCAGTGACTTTCAACTCTCAGAAAAATTTCTGTGTTGTAGGAAATTGCACTGGGAAAATTTTCCACAGCAGTAAAATAAAATTAAACCAAAGGCAACCAAAAAAAATAAAAAGAAAAAAGAAATTAAGGATACAGTGGCAGATCAAAGAAACCAAGTTATTTTCCATGGCAACATCAAATAAAGAATAGAGGCGCTCAACATCGGCATTTAATTGATTTTCCCAATCTTTCTCTTGAAATCTTTCATCACATCTTTTGGAAATGAGGCCAGCCTCTATGCATTCATAATAAAGGCGAAGCCGTAGCTTATTTCCATTTTTTGGAAATGGGATTCTACAAATTGGGCAAATATCACTCCTCTGACTGCATTCAGAACACAAAGATGCATGCCCACATGTGTTCAATGCATAATGTACATATCTTCCACAGCTTCTCAAATCTCTCGTCGCCCGGCACCGTTCAACTTTTGCCTCGCTACACAGCTCGATTAAATCAACGGATGCCAAATGCTCGAGCGCTTCCTGGAATGGTACGCATAAAACAGCTTATCCAAAACCCTAAATATGAAAGTTAACCGCCAAAGGGTTTTCGGGTTCATGAAATCAATTGGTTTTGTTTAAATTAAGGAAATCGAGAAGTTGATTGCTAACCTGAACCGCTCGACTGCTGTAGTTGGGTTGCAGCAGCGAAGAACAGGATCCTGCGGTGGTGCCGCCATCGGCAGAGCTTGACGGCGGCGACACCCGACCGTTCATGTGGTTTGCCTCCATTTCTGCCAACGGAAAGAAGGAATGATTCTGAGACTAAAGTGACAAGCAGAATAGTAGAAGCGCATGTGGAAGAGGCTGGGCAGTGATGGCAGTGGTGGCAGTGGCGGTGTGAGAGAACGAAGAAGGAATTCAAATTGATGAAATTTTTGAGCAGGCGAGTTTCGGTTATGATCGCGGGTTCTGAATACGTATTGGGTCGGGTCGGGTCTCGGGTAAATTGGGGATTTACGGGTGAAGCCCAGTCTCGCATTGAAGCGCAAGACTGTGAGTCTGCATTAAATGGTGTAATATTTAAATTAAATAAATTATTGAGAATGTATTTTTTTAAAATACATTATAATATATCAACCATTATTTCTACACATAAATTTCCTCCATACTAAACTTTCCTCATGTTTTTCTTGTCGTAAATTTTCTATATTTAGAAGGGGCCTTGGCAAAGAGATAATGGTTTATGTATTCTCTTTAATTTATGATAAAATGAGAATTAAATTTAAATTTTTTTATTTTTTCTTGAATGAATCCCACAAGCTGTAGATTGAAAACTTAGAATTTTGATTTGTCCTAAGCTCTTGATCCATTAAGTTACCATACGTTTTTCGAACATAAGAACATGTGAAAAATCCAAGACCTTGCATCACAAAAAATATGATAAGGAAAAGGGTCTTGGGAAATCTGATTTTCTAAATGGTTATTGCTATGTAGTTTTGATGAATCATTATGTTGTAGATGCATCATGCCTGTTCAGCTTTAAACTAATAAATGAACAAAGTTTTTGTAGTTGTTGATACTGAATTAAGACATTAACAGAATGTTCAGGGAGTGGCTAAGGAACTTTAAATTGTTGATATTAAAGTAGTCTTTAAATTTGAATTTAAGTTTTAGTCAAAACTAATTAATAAAAAACATTTTATGGACTAAGATTTGTTAATAATACATATCCTTCCAAATTAGAGAGAATGTGAATGAAATTTAATATGTATTAATTTTGAATTAATTATATAAATTTATACACAAAATTATACGTAAATAAGGACAAAGATAAGGTTAAAATATAAAAGAGTAATACAAATATATACAAAAGATAATATACATGATAAGATAAAATTATTTATAAAAAGACAAATAAAAATAAGATATATGATAGAAATAAGATATAAAAGAATTTAAATAATATTTTCTTTTTAACTCAAAATGGTTATGTTGTTAATTTAACTTTGAAAATTAAACAAAGAATAGTCTAAGTAGATGAATTTTTGTAAAAATATTAGTAATTTGATTAGTAAAGGTAATAAAAATCAACTAATGGAAAAGTGAATGGATCAAGGTATTGTTATAAATTGATTGATCATATAGGTAATATAGGTAATGTCTAGTTAAATGACAATGAGATATGTTAGCCTTTCAATTTATTATCAATAAAGAGTAAAATTCTTCAATAGTGTGCCATTGGTGGGATCAAATTTGATATTGCACTCGATAGGAGTGAAGGAAATTTTATTGTCACACATTCTTGTTCAAGTGAACAAATTTAAGACATATTTGACTTAAAACAAATAATATTTTATAATATCATAAGAAATCTTTAGTGTTAGAAAATAATTGAATAGGTTAAGATTTTTCATTTTTGATATTGATAATAAGAAATTAGAGGGAATGGCTGATTAATTCAATAATGAAATGTAGCTAAAGTTTAAATCTCTTTAAATATAATATTTCTCTAAGCAAAAGATCTTTTCACTCTTGATAATGAAAGAACATCATGAAAGATGGTAAATTAAAGAGAATAAGAATGAAATTTATGAATATTTATTTTAAGTCAGTTATATGAATTTATACAAGAAACTATATACAAAATAAAGATAATGATAAGACTGTTTACAAAAGAGGGATAACAAGATCTTTTTACCAATCATGTTATGTTAAGGTCATCTATTTTGCTATATATTATTAATTTCAAATTTTAAAAGTTAACCTTTTATATTACCAATCTAAAAAAAAAAAATCTAGGTGAAATTTATAAAAATAAAATCAAGATTACTTTTCATCTTTGCATTTTGATACTAATTCCTTAAAATACATCTTCTAGTATAATGATATTATTCATAACAGCAACAATTATAAAATTAATAAATAACAACAATAAGAATAAGGTGGATGATAATGAAAGGGTAGGGGTGTATGCTTTTTTTTTTTTTTTGGCAAGATCTTGCAAATTTACAATAAGAGTCATAAAATGTCTGTAATTGTTTTCATTATCCATACTATAATCACCATTTTATCCTCCAAGATTTTTGCACTCTAATTTAGTTTTGATACAGGTGATCCTAACACTAACCCCTTCTCATCTCAACCTCTGTTGTTGCTACTCCCCATATTCAACATACTCCTCGATGATGCTTGTAGTGGGCTTAAGTTAAGGGACCTAAAGTTGGACTCTTAATAATTGTTGTGGGTTAATTTTCTACACAATTAATTTTTTAGACAATAAGACATGTTAGATTTTCATGCTAGAAAAGTTAGCAAAGAATGTAAGCATTTTATTAAGAGATATACATAGAGATAGAAACAGGTTATGACTAGAAATAAAAAGGATGTGTTTATTCATTAGTTACTACATTGATTTTGACTTGAAATAAAGAGTGAAAAGGCTAATGGCAAAGAGACTAAGCTATTGTGCAAGGAAAATCATCTTTAACGAGAATGTTGCTAACTTTATTTTAGTGAATTTTTGGTCTTGAGGCAAGTACACATTGTTGCTCCTTATTTCTAACTATTAATCTAGATATGTATATAAGTAATGGGTTTAAGGTGCATGAGAAAATATGTTACCTATAACAACCTTTTTGTAGACAAAAATTATCAAAAGTCATAACTAATGATACAATAGAAAACTAAACAATTATAAGTAATATTTATAATATATAGTTTTAATTCACGTGGTTATTACATATAGTTTGTAATTATTATAAAAGACAAATGTAATCTTACTTCTTTAATAAACAAAATTCAAATTAAAACTTCAAACTCTTAATGGTTAATATATCAAAGTCATAAAGAAGAAACCTCCAACTTACATTATTAAATTCATAACAAACTACTACTTATAAAAGTGAATGGCAAATTTCACATAGTTCAAAAAAAAAAAGAAAAAAAAATTGGGCTTTAAAATCAAACCTCAAGGAATTTTTAAGATGAGTTTGCTTTTATTCCACTTTTATGCTTCAAAACACAAACTAATACAAAGAAAGACCCAATAAAATTCAATGTAAGAAACATTAAGATAATACCTTTTACAGCCTAAGGCCCTTCTTTTAAATCCATTTGTTTGAGTTAATAAACGTTATAAAGCAATTGACATCTCTTTTTGTTATATTAATGGTTATGTAGGAGTTTAATTTAATTTATTTATTGAGATGTCTTTTCCTTTGCCACTAATATTTTCATTAATGGGTCATAAATTTAAAAAAAAAAAAAAGACGTACTAAAAAAATGCTTTTAATGATATTCATGATGAAAATTTGTACAAAGGACATGTGTATCTTTGGATTTTGGAGCATTTATGATCTTTAGATAAATTTGTTAAGAAAGTTTATAGTTTGGGTTAATGAAATTATATAAATAATTGATGGACAACCTTTTACATTGATAAGTTAAACAAAAGTTCAAATTGACGAATGTATAAAATTTATAATATAAAGTTTTATTTAAACTTAATGTAAATAGATATGATCAAATTTCTATGAAATAGTATAAAATAATAATTTATTATAGCTATTATAAAATTAAATATAAAACAACCTTAATCTTAAATTACTATTAATGGTTTTAATTACAAACAAATAAGATCCAAAAAAATTATTATGAAAATGGCACATCTTTTATTTCCTCTCCACCCATAAAAATGTCAAGAAAGATGATAAGTGTACCACATAAATTAATTTCTTAATGGGCAAAACTATGAAAAAACCATAATTAATGGTATAAGAGAAAATCATATCATAATAAATAATATTTACCGTAAGGAGTTCCAGCTAATATAATTTTTTAAGATGTTTATGTTTAAATAACTTATATAAAATGAAAGAGTTTTAACCCAATTGATATTACAATTACCATATGAAGGAATTGAAATTATAAGATTTGATAGCTTCCATACTATCATTAGGGATAACATGGCCATCTTACCAACCATGTTACGTTAGGGTCATTATTTCTACTTTAGATCATTAAGTTCAATGGTTAGGCTATTTTCATTAGTAATCTCAAAAAATCTTAGTGAAATTTATAAAGGGAAAAAAAAAAAAAGATAAAAGTTACTTTTCTTCTTTGCATTTTAACATAAATTTCTCAAGATACAACTTCTATTATACTTGTAATATTTATAACAACAAAAATTATGAGATTAATGAATAACAACATCAAAAATAAGGAAGAGCATAATGAAGGGGTGGGTTATACATTCTTTTATTTTTTGACAATGACCTACATACATAAGAGTAAAGTCTAAAAGTGTCCATAATTACTCTTATTATCCATAATGTAATCACCATTTTACACTTAAAGATTTCTACAATGTGATTCAATGATACTATAAGTGAAGATGGCATAAGATAACAATAGCTCTAAATAAAAGATCTCTTTAAATAAAAAAATAATCTCTCCAAAAAAAAGATCTTTTTCTCTTACTAATGGAAAAAAAAAACTCAAATACCATGAAAGAAGCTAAATTAGAGGGAATGATAATGAAGTTTTATAATTGGTTACATAAATTTATTTATACAAAAAACTATATACAAAGTAAAGATAAGGATAAGATTAGATATAAAAGAAGGATAATCCAATTTTTTTTTTTTTTTTACCAATTGTGTTATGTTAGGGTCATTTATTCTACTTTAAATCAATAATTTCAAATTTTGAAGGTTATGCTACTTCATTATTAATCTAAGTAAAATTTATCCAAAAAGAAAAGATTTTTTTTTTTTGCATTTTGACATAAGTTCCTCGAGGTGTAACTTGTATTATAGCTATAGTATTTATGGTAATAACAATCATAAAATTAATAAATAACAACATAAAGAATAAGGAAGATAAAAGGAAGAGGGTGTGCTTTCTTTTGTTTGATAATGACTTCAAAAAAATTTAAGAGGTGCTTACAATGCCCATAATTACACTCATTATCTTTACTATAGTTTTTATTTTATCCTTTAACATTTTTGCACTATAATTCAACTATGCTATGGAATGAGAGAATCATTATGAAATTCTATATGTATTGACTTTAAATTAGTTACATGAATTTATACATGAAATTGTATGCAAATAAGGGTAGGGATAAGACTAAATACAAAAAAGTGATAAGGATAAAATGATATATAAAAGACAACAAAATATGAATAAAATAAGTAGATTCTTACAAATATTTATCTTAAAACTCAAGATGATAATACTACCAACTTCACTTTGGAAATTAAATTAGAAAATCATCTAGGTAGATGAGTTTTTATTAAGATATCAACAATTTGATCATTAGAGGTAATAGAAATCAAGTAAAAAGTATTATGTGCAAGATGTTGACAAAGTGACAATTATTTTCAATACATTTGGTTTGTTCATAAAAGACATCATATTGTGGAATTTGGATGGTAATATGATTATATCAATGAATAAGAATGACAAAGGAATATGTAATACTCATGTTCTGTAGGAGCCATTTGAGTTATAACAATTTGGATGCAATGTCTATGATAGCCTAAAATTCAACTTCAATAATAGAACTAGTGGTATTTGTTTGCTTCTTACCATAACAAGAAATAAGGGAGTTTCCTAAAAAGAAATAATTTTGGTTGTAGAACGTTCGTTAATAAGTTCTCTTACCTAATCAATATAAGAATATGCATACAACTCAAAGTGACAAGCAAACAAAGAAATAGAGACTATGGAACATAGTTCTCTTAACATAACAAAGAATACGAAGGATGATAGAAAAGTTAATGGATCGAGGTGTTGTCATAGACTGACTAAACACATATGCAACATATGTAATATCTAGTCAAATAACAATTAGATATATCAAAATCTAAGCTAGTTGTTGATAAAAGTAGGATTCTCTAGCAATGCACCATTAGTGGAAACAAGTTTGACATTATATTCAATAAGACTATAGCAAAATTTTATTTTCATTCATTCTTGCTTAAGTGAGCAAATCTAAGGCATAATTGCCTTAAAACAATTTGTACCTTATATCATTAAAAAAAAAATCTTTAGTCCTAGAAAAAATAATTAAATAGGTGAAAATCTTTCTTCTATAATATTGATAATTAGAAATCAAAGAGAATGGTAGATTGATCCAAAATGAAACTAAAATTTGAATCTCTTAAAATAAAAATTTTTTTTAGATAAAGGATTTTTTCTCTCTTTATAATAAAAGAATAATGTTTTTGATATCATGAAAGATGATAAGTTGAAAAGAATTAGATAAAAAGAATGAAATTTTGTATGTATTTATTTTGAGGCAATGACGTAAATTTATACAAAAAATTGCATATAAAATAGGAATACGAATATGACTATATATAAAAGTGAGATAACGTGACCTTTTTATGAATATCTTTTTATTAAGTTTATTTGTTTTATTTTAAATTAATAATTTTAAATTTTAAAAATTAAATTTTTTTGTTGTCAATTTAAAAAAATTTAAATATTTTTTTAATAAAAATAATTATTATTTTACTTTATATTTTGATAATAATTTTTTAAAATATAATTTTTATTATAATTATAATATTTATAATAACAATAATTATGAAATTAATAAATAATAATGACACAAAGAAAGAGATGATAATTAAAGGACGGGGGATGTGTGTATATATATATATATAACAAGTAATAACACAATAGAAAATTAAATCATTATGTGGGTAAAACTTATAAGAAAATCACAATTGATGACACAATAAAAAATTAGACCATCATGAACAGTATTTACAATAAATAGTTCTAATTGATATAGTTATTACTTAAAGGTTGTAATTATTATACAAGACAAATGCGGTCATTCTCATTTTTGACAAACAAAATTCCCATCTGAGGCTGGCACCCAGAATCCAAATGCCCCTCAGACTTTGCTCAATGGGACTACTTGGACTCTTACGCATTCGGCGGGCCACCGTAGTCTCTTGCAGCCACGTGTCAAAAGCAACGAACAAAGGGAAAGGAAGTCAATGTCGAAACAGTCTCCATACGTTGCGAAAACGACGTCGTTTTTTTTTTAAATCAAAGGAAAATGAATGTACCTCGCTCTCCACCGTCCAGCCAATCTTTTGTGGTTTCTATTTATCAAGCGTATTTTCACTTTGGCCTTGACATAAATGAATTTAATGATTACATTACACAAAATATTCTTCCACCACCGCTTACTTTTGGGCACATTTAAATTAAATCACATGTTTTGTAAGAATTTGAAATAGTTTGGTTTTTAACACACGGGTTCTCCCAATAATTCTGTTCTCGTAACTAAACTAAATCTGCTCGGTTTCTATGAGCATTGTAATGTTTTATAGTATGTGGGGGTATTACGCACATGTATAATCTTCTAAATGGGAGTCAGGAGGTCCATTGCTGTTCTTGCTCCCTGGATTCGCCCCATTTAAAGCTACACTTTATCTCATTTTTCTTAAATATTTTGTTTTTACAATAAGGAATCATAAATCCATTGTGTCTCCTCTAACAAGAGCTTCTTTTCTCTTCTTCTAAGAGTTTTTTAATTGTTTTCATCTTTTCTATTTCTTTTTTATGGGAGTTTATGGTTCAATTTTTCAAATGAATCGTTATTTACAGATTACTACAACACAAAAGATGAATAGGTCTATAAAGAAAGAATATATATAATTAACCGTAAAGATTATTGAAGATGATTCAACCATAAGTTAGAGTAAAATTGGTATTAATTACTGATATGATTAAAAAAAAAAAGTCTATTATATTTTTTAGGTCTAAGAATATTTCAAAATTGTTCTTCTTTGTAGTAGATGCGTATGATTTATATATTAATAGTTTTATTTTTCTTTAGAAAAAGCCTTTTTAATAATCATAATTCACCAAACATATCATCATATTTAGCAAAAGTAAATAATTACGGCCTGGGAGAGAGAAAGTAGAAGCAAAATGTAGCATTAATTGCGTCTGAATCCGTTTCTCCTCCAAGCACATGTTGGGAGGGCCACGGCACACAACTCCCTTCAAAGAAATTCCCAGTGAAGCACCTTTTGAGATAACATCACAATTTATTATTATTATTTTTAAACTACCAGCTTTCAATAAACTGTGGGAGCCAAAGAGGGGAAAAATATAAAGGAGAACCATTCGTTTGATATGTAAAAAGAAATTTCGTGAAATACTATAAATAAACTGTACAAATTCCATCCACCAAGTGCCAAAAAATCTATCTCTTGGTGGCTCTTGCGAATTTCCCTAATTTTCTATTTATATGATAATTTATAAACTATAACTACGTTAGATTTATGAGTAAGCTACCTGTTTTCTTTTTTTTTTTTTTAATTGGATTGGGAGTAAGCTGCTTGTGATCTGTGTGCAAATAAGTTGAAACCAATTTTAGAGACTCCCAGAAAATTATAAGCTTTCAAAATGGGTAATGAACCCAGAAATTGGAAACAGATAAGCCAGCACTATCTTATCACAAGCATTAGCTACTTATATGTACTACCACAAATCTTAGTTACAAGGGGCTCTTTGATAATTTATAATTTTCTCGCATTCATGTAATAAAATTTTAAATTTATTGATTTAAATTAACATAATGGTAAAATAAAATTCCCAAAACATCATAAAACAAGTAAAAATCTTTTGTACCTAATCCACGTCTACCTAAAAACTTGAATCAACCAACAGTGAAATTTATAAATATTATAGCACAATTTAAATTTTTCGTGATAATATCTAAATTAATGTAATATTTTATACTTGTTAACATGGTATGAAAATCCTTATGATTAGGAATCCAATAGGAATATTAGTGAGTAATATTAGACTTTGGTTTTGATTCAAAACGTGATTCGTGTAGACAAAATCGACAGTCACAGGGCATAAACTCATTGAAAGAATGGGAAAAAAAACCATCTACATGTGAATGAAGCGCTTTTACATGTACCGTTGGAAATTAATCGGCCCATCCCCACTGAGCGAAAATAATAATAAACTGCAGTTGGAGTCTCTGTGACTGTGGCGTGCAAGAACATTAAAATGCAATTAAAGCGTAATTATCACAATTATAAAAATGTAAATTTAAAGCAAAAAATCGAAAAAAAAAATTGTATTTTCTAGGGGACTGGATTTTTAGATAATTAGCCGACTATCTATATTTTGAATAACCTATATATATATATATATATATATATATATCAAATTCGGCCTGTATATTTTTAATCGTCCAGCTAAAAGAAAAATAGCAGAATAAAACTTACTTTAAATTTTGTTATAAAAAAAAAAAAAAAAACTAAATATACAACTCAAAGATAGTTCAAGGATTTGCCGTCAATCTACTGCCATAGGATGGATTCCAAAAAGTGGGATCCAGGCGCCACGTCTTCCTCTGCACTGCCAATTCAACCCCGAAGCAGTGGCACGCCCACAGTAAACAATCGAAGTTACCCCATGTCAATTGCGGAATCTGCTGACGGCATCCTTGGACCCCACTCCTTAGGGCAGCAAATGTATATTTTTATCGTTCCTTTTTTTTATTATTATTTTTTAAAGTAAATCAAAATAATAAAAACAAACAGAAATTAATTATTTAACAAATCCTGAAAAGAAATTAATTATTTAACAAATCCTGAAAAAAGGAGTAGGACTCGATTTTTCCTGAAAAAGGTTTAAGTGTCAAGGTCTCCACTAAATTTTGTTATTTTCCCACATCATACCCGCCAATGGTCTAGTATCGTGTACAAGAATATGTGTATTAAATAAAAGAAAATTGACTATGTAATAAGACCGACTGACCTTCGCGTGTAGTTTTAGACCTTTTAAATTTATAAATGTTGTTTTATACAATAAGTTGATATTTCATTATTATTGATTTACCTTGTATTTTTAATAAATTACATATGCATAGAAAAATGTATGCTTAAAGTGTATGTTTTTTCTTTTTTGAATGGTACATTACTCAAGAGTTAGATGAAAATTAAGTTGATGAGATAGCTCGATTTTATAGGTAAAAAAAAATCAAAAAAGGCTCTAAAATAGAAACAAGGATTCAAACTCTTAATCTTAATGTTTTATAAGTTTTAAAAAATATGTCCAAAATAGTGATTAAAATACATAATAACATTTCAAATTTTCGTAGCCACTCCTCTTATTTGGGTTCTTTTGTTGATGATGATGTAAAACTAATATGGGGTGTCATATAAAATGATTTTTTTTTTTTTATTGTTAAAAACATAATCACACTTACTAATAATAGTACACATAACAAAACATAATACTAAAATTTTATTTTAGGCATATTGTATCCATCAAAAGCATCATTCATTTGTGAATTATACAACAAAATATTTTAATTATTGGGCTTGGGTGTCTGGTAGAGTAGTTTAGAAATAGATAGAGGTATACTTTTATAATTTCTCAGGAAATAGATAGAGGTATATTATTTTTTAATAGATACGAAAAAAAGAATAGAGTTTTTATTTTAAACTGAAAAAGAAAAAAAATTAAAATTATTAGTTATTGTTAAAGCAGATCGAAATTAAGATTATTTAATTATATTTTTATTTATTATTAAATAATAATAATTACAAGTAAGTCTTTTTTTTTAAAATAAATCGAACAAGATGTATTAGGTTAGCAAAAAATAATACGAAAAACGATGTATAGTATCAGTGCCTCTTCATTCTTTCTCTCCTATATATTTCACAAGTGATACCTACGCAGAACAGAAACGCAAAGGCTATTCGTCTCTGTCTCTCTCTCTCTCTACGGGTTCTTCTTTCTCTGCAGCATCTCCCTAAAACCAGAAGCTTTTCTTTCTCTGTTTCATCCAAGAAAAAGAAAAAAGAAAAAGGAAAAACAGAATTTTCCAAATCAGCACACCCAAACGCACACAGCCATGTAAACGCATCCATAAAAGGAGTGTCCGTGTTTCTCTTTGTTTTGATATCAGAAGTTAATGATGGCAACAGCACCGGTGAAGCCGCAGCCGCTACACAACTTCCCTCTCAACCTCAAATGGGGCCAAACCACCGCACTCGCGCCCGCTGCCAACCAGCACCACGACCAACACCACCGGAGCAGTAGCAGCCGTTCGACTGTCGCGGAGTTCGAGACCGAATCGGAGAATGAGACGGCGACCCGTCCCCCCGCTCCAACTCCTCCTACTCGGGTCGGATCCCGCTCGGCCAGGCTCCATCGCATGTCTTTTACTTCCTGTTCCACTATTCTTCCTAAAGCGGAGAAAACGTCGCCGGAGAAGCGGGCGGGGGGGACGGTTGCTTTCGAAAACAGCGGGAAGTCGCAGAAACAAGCGGTGGTCTTGGACAGCAATAACTGTGGAGTTCAATCTGAGGGCGAGGAAGAGAAGCGTAGGAAAGACGAGGAAGAAGGAGGGAATCTGCGGCCGTGGAAGCTGAGGCCGAGGAAGGGAATTTCGAAGGAAGCGGCGGCCGCGGTGCCAGGGAATGAGCATAGAGAGAGGGAAAGCAACGGGTACCAGGTTCATCAGCCGAAATCCATGAGGCTGAGAGGATCGGCGGAGAACGGCAGCGGAAATGGTGGAGCCAGAGAAGAATTGGTCGAGAAGAAGGAGAAGAGGAAGTTTTGGATAGCACTATCAAGGGAGGAGATTGAAGAAGACATTTTTATCATGACCGGGTCGAGACCCTCCCGGCGGCCCAAAAAACGACCCAAGAACGTCCAGAGAGTCCTTGATGTAAGAAGATCCTCCTCCGTTTCTTTTATGAGTTTCATTTTCCACCTATGATCTCCATGATGTGTTTGTGTGCTTGTTTTTTGTAGAATGTTTTTCCCGGGATGTGGTTGGTGGGGACTACTGCTGATTATTATAGACTTCCCGATACACCGGCGAAGGTACGGCGGCACCGCCTTCTTCTTCTCTGTACTTGTGCTTTTGTGTGTAGATTTATGTATTAACTCAATTTAACGTTTTTATTTTTCTCTCTTATTTTGGATTTTGCGTATGCAAAATTTTCTGTTAGATATTTTTATGTTGGGTAACTGAGATACTGTTCATGTTCATTGCAGAGATAGGTGCTTTAGAACTGTCCGCTTTGTTCCTTATACAGAGGTCTTTGTCTCACACTCTCGCTTTGTGTCTCTGTCTGTGCTTTTAATTGTTTCTTAACGTTATGGAATTCTTAAACATTATAATGACTTTTGGTGCAGGAGTGGATATGGTTCGTCAAATAATTGAGGTCTTTCTGCAAAGCTTTCAGGGGTTGGAGGTTACCCTGCTATACCTAAACCTCAGCTTGAGGTATAATCTATAGGATTCGTAATAATGGGGAGGTAGTTGTCCAAAACAAAGGAGAGGAAAAGTGAAAATTTAATACCTGGGTTCTTCTTGGTCTCAGTTTTCATTGCTTTCCAGTTGCTGCTGGGGTATAGTGCAGTCACTTTTTCTTCCATTGGTAGTTTTAATTGCAAAACAGGGACAGAATGATATGTTTGAATGGTTATTTCTTTCATTTTTACTGCAAATTCATATGGTGATATGCTTTTTCAAGATGTGATGTGATTGTTTGAGAAGGATCTGGTTTTTAGCTTACATTTGCTATGTTTATTCCGTTTCTCTAACTTCTTTTTGGGGCCAAATTAGCAAGCTGTGTAGTCTGTTTGTAAACATTCATTTGATGCATGATTTCATACTGAGCACTGAATGCTTCCTTCTTCTGGAAGTTCTATTCTTGGTTCAGTTCAGCTTTGTCCAGACACCTGAGGAGGTTGAATATATATCTGGGATCTGTTTTATCTTTATGTTATATTCACTGTTAAGTTTTTGTTGGCCACTTGTGAATTCTTTATCATTGGTTAAAAATAATTTTAATTCAGTCTAAAAATCTTCCTGTTTTGGAATAGGGACGGACAAAGAGAAATTTAGTTCCCATAAGCCTACAGTTTGGACACCTAATTGGGCTAGTCTAATTTTTGATGTCATTTGAGATTTCTCATAAAATGGCATTTCATGTTTTGCTCTCCCCCATTTCAATTTTTATCTCACCACGCAGTTGCAGGGTGCTCAGATAGTAAAGATGTCCAATATGTTAGATGAAGGTGCATGCCAGCATGCTAGGGAGTTTGTTGGTGACTGTACCTGACCTAGAAATGGGTTAACTGGTAGAAGAAAGTTTTAGTTAATAATCAAATTGATAAAACTTCTTTAGAATATTTTTCACCATTGGCTTTCGTCAATATTCCTAGATATTCATTAAGCCAGGGTGAGTGCTAAACTAGCTTATGGCATAGAAACATGAATTCTTTGGGTTCAAATGAGCAGGTGCTAGCTGCTGCTAGGGAAATTTCTTTCAAATTCTCAATGAGGTCCATGTCTTCGTTTAGTTTTACCTCCATGCTAAACACTTTAGTCTCTGAGGGGCTGTAGTTTTCTTATCTCCAATTTTGTAGTGGCAGTGTCCAAGTTATTTAAATTGAATTGGCTGCTTCAGATGGATAAAATTATAGAGCAAATGAACTGATTTGAGATCATGTAAATACTATCGTTCTCTATGATCATGTGAAGAGTGTTGTGTTGTGGTCATATAAAAAGGGTAATAAGACTTAATATCAGTTTGTTATTGTTCTGCCAGACTCGTGATCTTGAAACATCCACGTCTAACACATTTTCCTGGATAAGGGTAGAATGCTGGTTGCTTTGTTAGAAGGGATAGTCCCCCAAATGTTGACTGGTGCAACATTTGAAGCTATATGTGAACTGGACTCATTTTCATGAGTTCAAATTAGATGGGTTTTAGCCATGATTAGGGAATATTTCATTGACATGACTAGGGCAAAATTGAGACTGTTATAAATGGTAGAAAAATTATTTAGTAATTGAACTATTGATTTTCCTGTATTTATCTGTTGTGATTCAGTCAAGCTCAATGCTAGCTTGACTTGTCAGCCCAGGGACTTCCTTTATGAGGTGGTTGACGGCCTTCCGGACTTTCCTTTTGCTCTTGTATATCTTTTTTGATCTCTTTGTGGAAGCCATCTATTTCTAAAAGTTGAATAAACCATTTTTCTTTTGTAGCTATGTACTGAATGGTGGAATGTTACACCACACTTATAATGCAAGAATCTGGATCTGTGAAATTGCATTGCAGAGCGCTTTAAGTGTTCACCATTTCTAATTTCAGAATGGTACTACTGAAGGTCCTTGCAGCCTTGCAAACAACCATTCCTTGTGCTAGCTTTTTGCATGTTTGCTTGCAATCTGTTCTGGATTAAGTGATTATCTTCTGCAGAATAAAAGCATTCTCTGATTGCCACTGACTCCATAAAGCCACTTTGTGACCTTGAAGTTCCAAAATTTCAATGCTAATTGTAGTTTGTATACAACAATTGTTCTGTTACTATTTCTGTGGACATCCAGCGTCCTTGAGGAGACAATGTGAGAATCATGTGTTGATCCGTTCTTAATTCCTGGGGCATCATCAATGCCCCTGCATTTGAGGCTTTGGGCAAGAATCAGGTGCTTATCCGTTCTTAACTTCTGGGACATCTGGCCTCTAGTAGATGGAAGCAAAGCAACTTTTGCTACAAGCTTGAATGGGGGAAGCCCAGAATAGAGCTTTCTTGCCTGCCGAAGTCTATAACATGTTTAGGTCTTGTGTCTACCCATTTACACAATACACTTCAACAAACAAACGGACAACAGAGCGATTGTTTCTGTATCTGTTGTTAAGAGTGAATCTTGCTGGCTTGGGAATAGAATATTCAATCATCCTCCCGTACCGTTTTCAATTGGGAAAACGCGAACTTGTCCGATTTGGCTGCCAGTTTAGGAAGGGAAGTGGACTTTTTCAAGCAAAAATACTGGGAGACTGAAAAAATTGACACAATCAAACTTTCCCTTAGAAAAAGAAATTGACTTTCATCCAAAAAATACGGGAAAAACGTGAGCTTGTCCGATTGAGATCTACGTGTAGGAAAAGGAAGTAGACGTTCAACGAAATTTCCTGAGATGAAGAGTCCAAGTCGACTCCAAAATTTATGTTAAAATTGAGGGCAACAAATGCAATCTCTGTTATCACCGGAGCACTCTTAGGGCAAGCGCGCACTCCGAGTACTGTTATTGGGTCAAGGCTGCATTCTTAGTATATAAATCTTTATTTATTAAAAAAAATGAAAAACACCGAAATGAAAGGACTCAAATTCGAATCATTGTGAAAAGAGGTGTTCTACATTACTAATTAAATTATCACCTTAAGTGATGCAATAAAAAAAAAATTGAACATAAATAATAGTAATTAACATTTTTTTTAAAATACCAAAATCCTTGTAGTGCATCAAATTTTCATGGTGAAGGGGTTTTTTTTTTTTTTTGTCAATTTAATAGGAATTGATTTTAATTTTTTTTTAGAAGCAGGATGTAAGAGAAGTTATGTATTTATATATTTAAGGTGCAGGTAATTAGAATTGGTTGAATGAGGAATTCGACAAACTTATTTGAGCCAGCCACTAGTCACATATGACTATTGTCGCTGGCGGATCGGTCCGTTTCTTCTTCTTTTTTTTTTTAATCATTGTTTTTGTTTGTTATTCAATTTTTTCTTTTTAAACTCAAAATATGTCAAAGCCAATTCCTTTTTTACAAATATGGTAGGGCAATTTTATAAATTATTTAACATTAAATCGTATTCGCTATTTTACCAACTATATCATCTTTATCAATAGATTTGCAGATTTTGAGTAATAAGAATTCCCGCCCATAATTTTAAATAATTATGATTTTTTTTTTAGCTATTTCAAAAAATTTGATGAATTAATGATATTTGAATCTCTTTTATTTTTTAATGCTTATGATAACTTTTTAGAAAATCTTACAATATTATTCATCAAATACAAAATGGATGCAAAATTTGACTTTTTTTTGTTTTTTAACATTGTAATAATCAATAGTTAGCCTGTTGGAAGTTAATAAGAAGAAATGGTGGATCTGAGAACACTGCAGAGCTCTGCACCCCAACCCACATTGTGGGCAACCCACAAATTGTGGACCTTTTTGGGGGATAAGGGGGAAAAGCTTCTTTGGCAGCGCAGCTCGTGAAAATGACTATTATTTGTTATATTTTTTTATACCCATGCGGTAAACAGGTCGAGAAAAGTGATTCTTTAATTTGCATTTATTTAAATCAATTTTGTCATATCCACCCGTATCTATTGTAGAGATTGAAAGGTAGGCTTTTCTCTGTTAAGAGCACCGGAGCCAGTAAAAGAAGTCTAAATAATGTCCCTTTTTGAATAACAAAGAGAGTAACCACTTTTCCTTGGCCGACCAAGTTTCGGTAAATCTCATTTTCAGCGCTAAATGGTCGCTATGGCATATCCAGTCCCAACAGAAAGTATACAATGTCATCCATTGTACAGAAAAAAAAGAAGTTTATAATGTTTCCCAAAACCAATGATTTGGTGGCTTATTTAAAAAAATAAAAATAAAAAAAAAAAACGATGGTTTGGTGGGGGATCTTAGGATTGGTGTGCGCATTCCGTGGATCTTAGATATTTCATGTTTTGTGGTTAATAATATATTAAGTTGAGCCAATTCTCTATTGGTTGATGTACTTAGGGTTACTTGTTGCCTCCCAAAACGCCAATTTTCTTGCCCAAACATGGCACGAGTGAAACAACTTCATCTCATGTTTCAACTGGCCAGAAACAGAACAGTATCCAACCCGACAGGATATTTACTGAACTGTTTAATATAGCAAGAAAAGCTCAAGCTCAAGAGGTGGGAATTGGTTCAAAAAATTAAAAAAAAAAAAAGAAAAAAGGAATAATAACTGGGACTTTAGTAGGTATGAAAAAGGTAGGAAAAAGGTTAAAGTTCGAATTTTACCTTCTCGTTCCCTCTCCTTTTAAATTTAAGTTTTAGATTCTCCAGACAGATAATTAAGAAATAATAATAATAATAACAAAGTGAATCATACGAACTCATGTGTGGGTAATCTGACTGCTCAGGCTGCAAACGGTTTCTTGATGTTGTCTCATGCTGGCCAGGCTCTTGCAATCTTTTGATATGGCCCAAATTGTAACAACTCATTGTACCCAAAAAGGAAAAAAAAAAAAAAAAAAAAACGTGTTACGTCGAATTTTTTTTGCCTGGTAAATAAAAAGGAGGTTTTTGCTCTCTTCCTTTCAAATTCATCCGTCGTTTCTCATTTTGATGGAAAAAAAAATAAATTTCTGTTATTATTATGATATTTATGTAGGGGGGGTCAATTATTCTGTAGGATAGATCTTCCAAAACACAAGCCACTTTATTTTGCTGGCACATTGCTCAGACTCCAAGCAACCCACCATGCCACCTTCCCCTTATTAAAAAATAAAAATATCAAAACAATCCTATTAGAGCCACATCGAGTCGTGGTACTTTTTCTCACACCAGCAATTTGACAATCAAATACATTAATTGCTTTCACCTTAGCTTCAGTTGAGCAAGAAAAATGACGTAACAAAAAATAAATAATTTTTTTTCTCCAACGTTATTATGAAAAGATTACCGTTTCGTTTAGCTATTATAGCTCGTTATTTGTATTAAGTGTTCGAATTATAAAAATATCTTATGAACTAGCACAACCATCTTGTCCCAAATCTCTTTTCCTTCTCTGTTAAATATTGTGTTGTTTACCAATAAGTTTTAACTCAACGGTACTTGAGTCATTTCTTGTACTGAAAGTCTCGAGTTTGAATCAAAGTTGGCACCAATTAAACATTAAAAAAAAAAAAAAAAATTTGTGTTGTTTGATAATATTTTCCCCATAGGTGATCTCCCTCTAATCTGCAAAATACCATTAAAAAAATGGACCTTGTGTCTGCCAACAGGGCTGCAACAATCTTGAACCTTGTGCATTTGGTCCAGATGCGAGACCAGCTGGAATTATTTCACTATAGTCTTGCATAAAAATTCACGGACGAAAAAAGAAAATATGGCACTTTTTGGTTCAATTTGAAGAAAAACAAAAAAAAAAAAAAACAAATTTGAAGCATAGACTCCACTTTTCAGATTCTATAAAATTAGGATATCATTTTTCCTTTTTCTAGAAATGAACATTCCCTCAGAAATTATAAGACATGAAAAAAAATTGTCATTTGTTGTGTGGTCTAAGGTCCAATCAGCTTCCTAAGGACAAAACAAAAAATGCTATGAATCCAATCGCAGCTTACTTTTATAAATTAGCAACTGAGCTCTTGCAATGGTTGTCTGTTTCCCATGTAGACCCACGAATATTTTTATAGGCCCAAATCAATGAGGCCCATGTTTACAGAGTCACGGGCTTGTGACAGAGACCATAACATTAGCCGACCGGCTCAAACCACTCCGACACATCTGGCCGAAAGATCCAAGCTTGACCCAGAAGAATTATTAGGCAGACTCGAACCAAGTTGTCTGCTTTAGTTAGAATGGAGAGATTTAGTTCAGCCATTTGTTCTTGTGTCTTCATCACTTAAGAGTCTACCAGCTAACCGAACATTGAGTGATACCTTGTTAGCATAGATGAGAAGTTTAATCGATTTCGTGTCTATTTGAGATTATAGTTGAGTTTTACTGTCATAGTTGACAAACTAATAATCACCTAACTTTATATTATTAAATATAATTAATTATTTTATACAATAATAAAAATTAATATCTTAAAAAATTATTAAATTGTGATGTATTTTTTTTTATTATATCAATATAATATTTTTTAAAATTATAGATTTAAATTATGATCCATTATTGTTAAATACAAATTTTATATTTCACTAAATACTAACAAAATTATCATATTTAAAATATAAAATTTTAAACTACGATCTCAAATACAGTGAATTGAAAATTACTAAATCCCGTTGAAAATCCTTTTTGGCATTACAAGAAATAGAAGCTACCAGTACATTAGACGATGGATATATGCATACAATAGTGGTTGCAGTTTTTTTCTTTTTTTTTTTTATATCTCTTACCGTCGAGAGATTAATCATTAGACTCTACCCAATAATTACATTATTGTTTTTTGAGGCGGTAAGAATACTGTGTAGTTATGTTTTCAACCTTATGTCTCCATGGCAATGTCTTTTGGAGTTTGAGTAGATCCAAAGCATTTTTTACAGTATTACGGTCAAACTATATGACACATCAATTTTTATAAATTGCAAATTTTTCTTTTTTGAGTTGTAGTATCACTTACATTTCCTTGTCCCAAGCACAGACAAGCTGAATAAAAATGTACAAAATATTATTTGAATTTTAATTTATAGGAAGGAAAGTACATTTTGTTTATCAGCCATGCTAATGTTTGGGTTTTAATCTAAAGCATTGTTGAGC
The DNA here is from genome assembly GCA_037832345.1 of Rhizophora mangle. NCBI lineage: Eukaryota > Viridiplantae > Streptophyta > Magnoliopsida > Malpighiales > Rhizophoraceae > Rhizophora > Rhizophora mangle. Next base: position 3,308,742 of record JBAPLJ010001938.1, on the reverse strand, counting down.
AAAGAGGTTCCTGCCAGCCTCAAAACTGTCTCTTAACTTGTTTATACGCAAGTAGACCACGTTTATGCACAAACGAAGTTCATTGTTACAAGGCATCAGGAGACATACTTATTACAAAACTAGAAAATAATGGGATTTTTTAATCATTATATAAAAGCATGCAATCAAGCAAATGTTTTCTTATGCCCAAATCATCATTGGTTGTCTCTCCATAAAAAAAAATAAAAAAAAATAAAAAATTGTATAATCATATGTTGTTGGGGTTCCTGTAGATTTGCAATCTACAGTATCTTCAAGTGGGCTTATATGTACTTAAAAAAAAAAAAAAAAAAAAAGGTAAAGCATTGATTCTGTGCGAAGGATGTAACTTTCATTATTGAAAAGCAATGGCATGATTAGCTAAGTGTAAGCTAATTATTATTTTACAGAATATTTACAAAGATTTTTTGCCCCACAAAATTGGCAATTTTAAATGGATGAAACTATCATGTGCCATCATGTTGATTGTGAGGGATCCCCCCGGTTCCCTAAACATTGCACATGAGCTAAATAAAAAAAAAAATAAAAATAAAAATTTATCAACCAAACATGCTCCCCAAAAATGAAATCCTCGAAGTCTTACAATATAGTTTCAGATTCCAAAACTAACCTCGTCACCCGCACGTGAATGCATGCTTTTGAATCATCGAGCATGGGTACAAGTGTCTAACAAGTGTTGCTTATCATGAGACTTCTTTCAAAACAACAACACCGTACGAGGAGAGCACGTGAAATCCTCGTAATAGAACTTAATTAATAGCCGCCATCAATTTAAATGATCTGTTTATTAGTCGTTTAATCACATGGTGACCAGCTCAGCTAGTCACATGGGATGTCGTATGAAGCTTAGGTTTTTTAATTCAATATAGATAGATGCAAGTTGTTGGTTATATTATTATGATTATCGTACGTATAATTTGTATCTTTTATTTATAAATATTTATTAAAAAGATTAAAAATACATAATTAATAATTATAATCATTTAATGTGAAATATACTTTTATATCATGTATATATAATATTTAGATTTTCGCTGTCACAATTTCCTTTTATTAGTAAAGTGGCTTTGGAATGCACGTGCGCAGACATAACATGATCAACGGCAGAGCGTTGTTTTATTGATCAACCGGATGTGTCTACTGCATTGACATGTGATCGCTGGACAAAATTTGTTTATTAATAATATAATAAATTAAAATACTTAAATTTTTATAACTTGAACATTAATATTTAGTTTATAATAAATCTAACTTAATTTTAACAGACTAGGTGTACCGGTTAAAAAGGTGAGGAAGAAGGTGTGTCAAACCATCTAATGGGATACACAATAATAATAATAATAATAATAATAAATTTTTATGAATTTTTACAATTTAATTTTAAAATTGTTTATATTTTTATTTAAATTATATATTTCTTAAATTTATTTTAAATAAATTTTTCTAATAAAAATGGTAAAATTAGTTAAAAAAAATTATATATTAATTAAAAAAATTATTGTTAATATTTCAAACTTTTTTTTTTAAAAAAATTAATTTAAAACAAATTTAAGAAATAAAAACTTAAATAAAAATAAAAAAATTGAAGATTTTATTATAAAAATTTATCAAAGTTTTGACTATTTTTTATTATTTTTATTTTTTCATATGCCACCATCTAAACACTGTGCACGAATAAAGTCGAAACGATAATTTATAAAAAAATGAAGAAAATTGGAGGTTTGACCACTGACTGGAGCCAGCAAAGACACCACAACTTTGACCGAGAGTGCTCGTGTGGATTCCGAGGATACACGTGTGCTTTGCTGTCCTAGGGACCGTATAGGTTATAGTGCGCCACGTAGGATTCACGTAGCCAGTAATAATGGAGGCGCACGTCGTTGGTAGGGGCCGAGGGTAGCATCGTGGCTCAATTGCCTTTTTTTTTTTTTTTTTTTTTTGTTTATAATAATCGACTCCGATTGACACGTAAATTCGCGACTTTAAACCTTTTAAAATGACTTCAATACAGTTTGTCAATTGCCATATACTTTTCCTTTTGGTTAAGGACACGAGAAAAACAAAATTGGCTTCCAACATTTTATTTTTCCTTGATAGTGCAATGAAATTGAAATAGAATTAGTTTTTTAAGTTGACCAACAAATGTAGATTAGACTTAGATGGGTCAAGCTTAGTTTTGCGTGTTGAAATAATAAAACATAAAATAATATTTTTTATTTTTTTATTGATTCAATTTTTATATTATTTTCAATGAATATTTTTCTTATAATTATTCCAGACAAACAAAAGACTAAAGTCATTGGGTTATTAGTACAATTAGCGAGTCGATAGTTAGCTCAATTGAGTCAATGCTTAGAATAATTTTTTAGTTTCATATACCATATGTACTTTTTATTTTTTCTGTACAATCATATTGACTCACGTGCTTCTAATTCTTTAAATTTCTAAATTTGGTGCTTCTGAGAGATATTTTCGATTTTAATTTTACATACTAAAAAAATTATTGCTCAACGCCAATTTAAATTATATACGATGACAGAATTCAATTATTATGTTTGTGATATAAAATTCTCTTTGCTCTAAGAATTTGTAAAATACTTCCAAAATGAACTCGTGCTTTACCAACAAAAAGATGAAATTAAAGATAATAATATTTTTAATTAATAAATGTTTAACAAAGAAAGAAATTTTATAAGCACAAATAAAAACTAACAAATTTTATCATGTAATGCCTAATTAATGTAATTAAAATTTTACAATTTAATTCGCTGCAAAGAATTTTTACATAATTTGTTCCTAAGTTTTGGTAGTGTAATTAATAGAAATTAAATATTAGAGCAATGGTTGAATTTTGTTACAACCAATATAACATTGACCCGCGGTGTAATTAACATGTTGTGTGACATCAACTTTGGAAGTCTTGAATTGTGCACAGCAACCGAACCTTGAAGAAGAGCAATATTATCATTGTAAACAGAACCATTTTAATTAAAAATTGGGTCGGTCCATTTTGATTGGGATGATGGGTTATTCGGGTCACAACAACCCAACCAGGTTTTTCAAGTTCATACGTCAAATTGATTTCTTGATCAACTCGACTTATCGGTTTTGACTGGTCGATCAGGATCGGTTTGGTAACACTGAGTGTTGTCTGCAATTAGAAAAAGAAAGAGGTGAGAAAGAAGGCCAAAGATTCTCTACATGATCAAGACACCGCGATGCCCCACCGAGAAGTCTAATCATCAATCGAAAGGTACCGAAATTTTGGAACCCACTCAAACGGGGATTCCGGCCAAGTGAACAACACGGCACAGGAACAAATCATTGACAGAAAAAAAAAATGGAACAAAAATACAAAAAACAATAAACAAAACAAATGATTGAACATGGCCACAGAATGAATGCAATGATAAAGAGGACAACATGGTAATTGTGACTTGGAGAGACAGCTACATCTAGAGGGTCCAAGTTCACGTGAGAATCACATGGATATTGATGTACGAATCCATGGGATTGTCGGGTAACGAGGAGTTCCAATCACCTGAGTCTTTGAGCAATAGTAAATATATTATATAATAAAAATAATTTTTTAAAAAAATCGTAAAAAATTTAATGAAAATAAAAAATAAATTGAATGAATGCATATTCTTTAATAAATTTGATGATACTACAATGAAATTTGTAAATATATATGATTTTTAATTTTTTTATACAATTAGGTGATATATAATTAAGTGATGAGAAAGAGAAGATAACGTAGTAATTTGAGAAAATTGGAAGCAAGGAGCCCAGTGCCAAGTTCACGTGCAAATCACGTGAAGGGTTAGCCTCGTACGGCCACCAAGGAGGCCCATTTGGCAATAAAGGCCAATTGAAAGAGATAGAAATGAGAGAGAAAAAGGCATTTATTATTGGAGATTGTGCGAAGGAAACACGCGGGACAGCTATCATGCGTGGTGGGACCACCCACAATCATCACCCGACGAACATCTTGTCGACGATTATCATCATCATATCATATCATGCTGCATCATACCCTTATGGTAAGATCAAATCTTACTCGCCCGTTTCTATTCTTACAGTACATGAACCGTTGATAATAGCTGTCTAAGGGTACTAAAATGCGTTGTAATGTTAAAATTCCCCAATTTGATTTTTTTGTTAAAATATTTTGTAAAATTATATAAAATTGATTTTTCAATCAAACACAATTCTTTTCAACGGCACTGTCGAATATCATCTTTTTTTTCTTTTGTTTCTCTTTTTTCACTTTTAAGAAAAAGGAACAATGCATCATCCAAGGGCTGCATCACGATAGATTGAGAGATTGTTTTGTGGTGGGGGTGTTTTTGCTTGTGGCTTCCATAATTGGATAGTGGGATACTTTTGGTCATGTTATCTCAATTGAGCCAATTATTGCAACGGAAATTATACAATGGTGGGGGTCTTCTTGATGTGGAGCGTCCATAATTGTAAAATTATTACTGTGGTCGTATGTATATCTGTAATTGCTTAATGTATGATTGCCAATAAGATGGAACCAAAAGTATAATTAGCCATGGAAGATTGTAAAGCTATTTGTTGAAACATAAGCATAAACATAAATAGATTGAATTTTCTTAATTTGGTCATATCTTAAATTTATAAAATTGCATTACATTTCTTAAAAGTCTGGCAATGGTAAAAGATTTTGATTCATGTAACATGAATTTAACACAATTTTAATTGAACCTATAATTATATTGCTGGATTAACTCTATTTAGGAATCTCTATGATCTATGCCATCATAGCATGATTGCCAATACAATATAAAAAATTAAGAAACTTATGCGCAACATGAACATGATTCTAAAATTGTATTAGATTAAAACAATAGCTTAGCGCACATTCCATTATTAATTAAAAGGTTAACAATAATAATAATATTATGTACATCTAATTTTGATCCCGAGCTTTAGGGATTGGACATTTTTTGTCAAACAAGCTACTAGTGCATCAGGCGGATGGTAATTACCACAAATGATGCTATTGATGAGGTCAAAAAGCTACATATTCAAATCCCGTAAGACATGGATAGCTTGCTTTGGCACATAATATTATTAATGTCTACTAATGGCATAGTGATGTAGGTCATATTTGGTCTACTTGTTGCTGATTGCTACAGTTAATTATTGTTATTGTTAATTATTTTTACTAATGAATATAATAAAATGATAATATTTAATTAAATTTATATTATATATATGTTTAAATAAATATTATTATTGAGAATATTTAATTCACATATCATTTATTAGATATTATTACATCCAAAATTCATATAATATTATTTTTCCTATCAAGTCAATTAGCAAACGACAATCTTTAAAAAGTTTTACTAGACATCTAACGCCTTACTTTTTGAAATTGAACAACAGCACCCCTAAAACGCAAAAATAAATACCCTCGTAGGAATATCACTCGCCAAGTATCATACATCAAGCAGGTATATTGCCAATAGTTACCATGCGGTTATTATTTTTATTACTTTTCAAAAAAGGTTGGGAATTTTAAAGCAACACTAGACAACTTCCCAAAGAAGGTGATCGAGTAGGCACTCAAGTCTAGTTTGGATGAAAGTTGGGGGTACCAATAATGCTATAGTCCCTTTGGTCATATGCCTATAATGAAGGTAAAGAAATATCCGTGCGGTTGTCACAGAAAAACAAAGCTCGAATAGTGCACTTGCAAATAGAATTGCCCCCAGATTGTGACGACAATAATTGACTGTTCGTCCTATTCCCACGATGTGCGAGTTGATTTTTCTAAAAGCATATTAAGATGTCAAATAGAATTGATAGCCAATTTTACCACGGAATGCGATAGTGGCCGTTCTTTGCGTGTTTGTAGATTCCATATCTCACGTCTCAGACCCTTCACAGTGCTCCGCAAAAGTCTTCTTTTGAATTATGGTCGAGAAAAATTGTTTGTTATTAGTTTGACATTATCATATTTATAGTTGTTATCATAGGTTTTTTTTTTTTCCTGTATAAAATGAATATAAATATATAATCATAAGTAATAAATTTTAATTATAAAATAAAATAATTTTTGTAGGTCTACATTTATCTCTCATAAAAAAAATCTATGTGTTTGTGATATTTTTAATTAGGCTAATTGGCATGGTTTACAACTTTAGATAAAATCAAGCACTTCAACTATTTTTTTTTTGGGGGCTTTCTTTACAACTTGTTTCATTTAATTTACACGATGTCAAGATAAAAAAAAATAAGCATCATGATCTATGCATGCCAGTCAGAAAATCATTGTCAATGATTCATACCTCATAAAAAAAAAAAAAAAAAAACCTTTTTCTAAATATTTTTCTTTTTGATGAAGAGCTTTTCAGAGATTTTGCCCTTTACGGGTTGTTTCTTCCTTTATAAGTTGATGGTGCATTGGGCCTCATTCATGGTCAATGGAGAACGGTAAAAGAGAGAGAGGGACCCCGTAAATAATTGAATGACATGTTCCTGATCCAATGATTAAGTCACATTTTGCCTCTCAATCATTTTTCAAAGAAAAATAGCTAGGTATTAGGGGGAAAATTATAATAAAACTCCTTCATCAACGATTAAAGCAGGCATTTTGTATACAAGAATTTTCATGAATGCATCATTCTTTCTTAATTTTTAATTAGACAAACATAAAATACAACTAATTAAATCATGTCACACACACACACACACACATATATATATATATTAGCATAAAATAAGATCATATTAATTCATCTTATGTTATCTTAGCGTGCCTTATGCCAAATATTAGAGGTGTTCATTAAACCATTAAATTAAATTAAATTAAAAATTGTTAAAACAATTAAATTTATAATTTAGATAAATTTTATTTAACAATTTAATTATAATTTTGAGAATTTAAAATTCATCCAAATCAAATTAAATTAATTTAAAATATTATAACTTAAAAGTCTATTTTTATGAAGAGATGAATTATATAAAAATTCTGTTACAGTATGTAACTCTTTCATACTAAATACACTAAATATAAAAGTATATTATTTATATATTTTTTATTATATTTTTAATTATTTATTTGTATTTTTAAAAATTATTTTATCATTTTTTATACTTAAAAAATCAATATCAGACACCAACAACTTTATTCATTTATCAAGTCAACAAAAAATGTGAATGATAATTATAGTTTCATTAAGTATAATTTAAATCACAAAATTGATGAAGCGAATATATAATTATTAGTAATAATTTAATTAATTTTATTTTTATTTTAATTTAATTATAATTTTTAAAAATTTTAAATTATCTTTTATAATTTAATTTAAATATAAAATTAAATCGTTAAAAACTTAACTCAGTCTTATCAGACGCACTCCTGGAGCTAAAGTGAGAACATTTCTAAAATTCTTTAATTGCTGACAGAAATATGCAAAACATTACTATTTTTAAGGATCATTGAGATGGTTACACGCGCCTTCAAATGAGTCGATGCGATGAAGGACTTATTCGAGGAAGACTTCAAATGATTGCCAAGAAAGGGTGTGTCGGGGCGTGGAGGGACAAGATGACACGCACGACTGTATTGATCGCTGGCTGGTAGGGGCCTGCAAGGTGGGATGAATAAGCGGGCAAGTGAAGATCACATGGGTAATGAAGGCACGTGTCTCCAGACAAGACATGTTGGTCCACGTTACTTCAAATGAGGGAAGAAGGTTTCTTCTTATTTCTTTTTTGTTTTTGTTTTTGTTTTTTTTCTCCTTATTTCCGGCACCCCTCTCATCCCACGTGAACTCCACCCTCCTCTGTCCCCGCTCTCTTTCCTTGGAGAATTACAGCTACACTGTGGTTTGGTTCTATTAACATCTCCTGTTTTGGCTATGCTTGTCCTGGTCTGCAAAGGCTACATCCACAAATTGCATTCAAATTCCTTGCCAAAATTATTTTTCTTGTGGTAACATATTTTCTTATTAATTGTGATAATAAATTAAAAAAATAAAAATTATACAACAAATAATTTATTATAATAATAATAACCACATAAAATATGTGTGTCTAAAATCCGTCCAATCTATCGAGTCTACGCTGTTTGGTTTCGTTGGCATGATTTGATGCCGGCGCCAATGGGTAGTGGCGATTGGACATTATATCTGCTAACAAAAAAGCCATTAAAAGCGATGAGTCGTAGCAATCCACCGGTTTCAGCTCTTGCCTGTCTAGTCTAATAAGTAAAGATTGTTAGGAACCGCACGGCGTCCCGTATACTGTCAACAACACTTCCCACGTTCAAAACATAGCCAATGAATCAATCCGAGCCAGCAGGTGTGACACACGCGCAGTAAGAAAATAAAAATTGATATTTATTGGCCACTCCATTAATAAAGTGACCGATTTATTATTATTATTATTTAATTAAGTAAGAAATTCGAAAAGTTTAAGAAAGCGATGCTCTTTATCCCCCGGCACCCCTCGTGGTAAATCGCACCAGAGTGAAAAGAAAAAGATAAGGTGAGGGAGGGTCTTGGGGGGCGAGGGGACCCACGTGTGATTGATTCAAAAACAAAAGTTGATCTGTCTGCTTCCAATCATCGCCAAAAGTTGATTTGATGGTTGTCTACAGTTAACTGGCTTTGGTGCCTCATTGTATCATAATTGGCACAGGATTACTGGCCCCACCAGCAAGCTAGGCTTGATCTGGACCTTGATTTTGAAATTGGACTTGATCAGGGTCGTTGGTTGAACCGACGAATGTGATAAGCATGAGGTGTTTTCAGGTGTACGACTGGCCCCACCTTGTTGATGCTATTGATGGATCACGGTGATATCTTCCTATTGGGATTTGCTTGGTTGAGATTCGGAACAAGAATTGAGCAGTATCCATCTCTATATCTAAATTTGTAAGTATATATATTTTACTCAGGATAAAATATTTATATTGTAATATTTATTTAATTTTAAAAATATTTTAATATTTAATTTTTATTTAAATTTTTATAATATTTAATATTAATTTAATTATTAATTTATAATTTTTATTATTTTAATAAAATTAAAATTTTAATATATATATATAATTTGTTTAATATAAATATTTGTAAAAAAAATAATTTTTAAAAATTTTAAAAATTTAAAATTTTTTATTTTAAAAATATTTTTATATTTAAAAATATTCATAATTTTTTAAAATAAAAAATAAATAAAATTTTATTTTTTTTAATAAATATAATAAATTCTCGTATTTTATAAATCTAATATTAATACATACAAGGCAGGGAATTATCAAATGAAACTCCCTTGCACTTGGTGCCTACAACGGTGACTGATCTGATTTGTGTTGTACCCCACAATCTCCTAACACAACCAGACGGACCCCCAACCCAATCCTTCGTTCCCCTTCAAGGCAAACGAAAAAAGGCAAAGAAAAGAAATGCAGAGGAAGAAACAAGACAGTAAGGTCGGGATTGGAACTGTACAAGATAAGTAAAAGATGGATGTCGGGGGAGGCAGCGAGGAGGGTGAGGAAAATACGCGGCGTTGTTAGGGAATGGTGATTATGGGAGATTGGGATCGGAGTGTTTGGATTCCCAGTGAAAGCCTAAGCCTCTCCTTTCTTCAACTTTCCACCACAATCTCTCGTTTCTAGCCTGCTGCAGTGCTCACACCTTTTTTTTTATTTATTTTTTTATCTTATGAATTGAATTTTTGTTACTGGGTTTGACTGAGTTTTTTTGGGGTATTTTATTTTTGCCTCTTTTTTAACCTTTCAAAATGGTTAAAACGGTTGCCATTCTTTGACAGATGCTGGGCGTGTTTATGCTACTGGCTTCAATCATTTTGGACAGCTTGGTGTACCAGACAATATTGCTTATAGATAGTACTTTAAGAAACAGCAAAGCCCACTTTTCATTGTAACTATTTCAATGGCAATTTAAGTTCTAATTTAGTACGGCCTCTTGTTGTGAATTTTGATATAAATTAGTCAGACTGGCCAATGTTTATTCATCAAATACTGGTAAATTTATGCCTCCAAGGGCCCTTTTTTTTTTTTTTTTGTCTGTAAGTTTATATTTTTGAAATTAAAAAAAAATAATTGAATATTATTTATGTAACGATTTTAATTTTTTTTATAATATTTTAAAATTAATTTTAAAAAAAAAACTTTTTTAAAATTAAATTAATTTAATTTAATTTTTAATTTAAATTAATAAATAAATTTTAATTAAACTAAATTTAATTAATTATATTATTTTTTTATTTTAATATTTTTAATTAAATATCTAAATTTTATACTTAAATACAAAATTATTGTAAATTAATATTATTGAAAGTATAATGAAATGTTTATGTATAAATTTTATTTAATTTTTTAAAAATTAAATATTTAATATAAATTATAATATTTTTTATAATATTTAATATTAATTTAATAATTAATATATAATTTTTTTTTTTATACAGTACAATTTACCTCATTCATATTAATATAAATTATAATTAAAATTTTAATATATATTTATAATTTATTTAATTATAATTTAATATATATTATAATTTACTTCATTCATATTAATAATTTATATATATATTTAAAATTTATATAATATAAATACACATAATTATAAAAAATAGTATATAAATAATTTTTAATTTTTTATATATATATATATTTTAAAAATACTTATAATTTATTTTTTTGTACTCTTTTAGTTTTCTTAAGAAAACTTATTCTTAACTTTTTAAAAAAATATTTATAATTTAAATTTTTTAAAATTTTTTACTTAAATAAAACATTAATAAAAAAATTTAATAAATACATAAGTTCTTACGGTGGCTGAATCTAATACTAGTTAAGTAATATTTTACAACATTTCATGCCCTGCTACATCGAGAACTTTCAATGGCTACCTCATTCACATGAATTTATTATTACTATTTCTTTTTTTTTTTTTTTTTTTTTTTTAGAAGGTAAAGTGGGTGTCTCACAATTTAATGTGTTGGTTAGTGACGTGCCATTTTGGTAGATTCAGTTTGTCCATTTAGGCAATTAAGAGACTGTTCATACTCGAAAGAACCGAAAAAAAGGGCTTCCAACATCGGCCAATTATGACATTGTCCACGCTTGCAAAGGATATTCATTCGCGTTGGGTTAGTTTCCTCTTAATTGTCTTTTATTTAAGATTGGCCTTTGAATTCACGCACCGCATTAATGAGAGGCATTGGAAATTAAATGAGGTTGCATGATTCCTGCGAAAAGTTAAAAAAGGAGTTTCTCATTTTGAGCTATAATTAATCGTTTGGATGTAACATGATTAAATAACTTTTGACTAACACCCCTTTATTTACCGTCAATTGACTTTTATCTCGCCTTTTTCAGATTCTCCATCTAATCGGTGAATCTTTTGTCTTTCAATGAATAACCAAAAACTTCAAGCAATCTTAAACTCTTAGTTTTTATGATTGAAATAAAAAAAAGGGAGTAAGGTAAATCCTTGTAACAATGATTTGGCTTTTTTTTTTTTTTCTTTTTTCTTTTTCTCTTCTGTAGAACTTGAAGCTTGAACGTGTGTCCCCCCTCAAAAACCAGTGCATGCTCCGCTTGTCATCGTTTTATGTTTTGTTATGGCATAGTCAACGGTTATAACTGAAGTTAATAGGCCGCTGAGCTTTGCCAATCTGTTCACACAACAAATGTGTATATAGAAAATATTCACATTTATGAAAAAGTTATTAGGTAGATTTGATGTGAAATATTGTTTATTAGGTCAAAATTGTTATATAACGATAAGTTGAAGGTCAAAAGGCCATGCAACACTGAATTGAAAATTCAAATTAAAAATTAACACACTTGACTGTCTCATTCTATTTGATTTTTAAGTTTTGAATATATTTTGACTTTTTGATTTAATTTAATTAAAAATTTAAGTATAGATAAATGATGTGGTTCAAACTCTAGATATTATTCTCGAATTTTATATTTAATTGTGGCTGCATTCTACACACACACACACTTTATTAAGAGAAAAATTAGAACAGGCTAAATATTTATGTATAAATATAAGTTTGCCCTTTGGATAATGTAGAAGGCAGAGTATGCTTATTACTATATTCACATTTACCTCATGATTTAAGTTGTAAATGGAATTTTCTTTTTCGTTTTTTATGGAAAAAAAAAAAGCTCTTAATGATTTTTCTTGGGTGGATTAAAACCGAATTATTTTATATGGAGAGGCAAAAGCAATGGTTGAGATAATTGGCCATCCTGACAGAAAGTCATGGTTGAACTTTCACACACCACTGCTCCCATCTCATTGGCCATTTTTTCCATATAACACCCTCCCAAGGCAGTCCACCCCCAACCCATCCTCATTCAGAAATACCAATTAGCTTTCAGCACCCTTTATTTCTGTCTCTCAGACAAACTCTAACTCTCATTCTCTTTCTGATAAAAAAGATTAAAACCAAGCTCCAAGCAATAAAGAGCAGATCTTTGGGGTTGGTTTCTTGGTTCTAATTGAGGTACACTACATAAATATAGCCAGCGGTTGTTTGGTTTTGTTGACAATCAGGAAAGAACATCTTCATGATGGTTGACAAGGAAGATTTGGGTTTGAGCTTGAGCTTGGGCTTGAGCTATCCCCAAAATCACCAGTCTTTGCAGTTGAATCTCATGCCTACTTTGGTCCCATCTTCTGCTTCTTCTTCTGGGTTGAACCTTAAAAAGCCCTCTTGGAATGAGACCTTCCCTACCTCTGGTATGCTGATATATTTTTTTTTTCTGTTTTTCTTTTCTTTATTGACGCTTTTTGGGATCTTTTCTGCACTCTCTAGATCTGCATATGGCCTCAAAGTCTCAGATTAGTTATTGCTTTTTCAACTGTTTTCTCTCTCTTTCCCTTCACTTTCCCTCAAAACAAACACATATTAAAAGACCCCCTTTTCTCTTTTTCTATACTGTACCTTAAAATAAGAGTTCTTTTTTTCCCCTTGAGCCTTTTCACCATCTAGATCCATTAATTTCTTTGATCAATAAATGAAGACCAATCGGGCTATCACTGTTGTTCATCAATCTCTCCACATGCATGCAGATCCAAACTCTGATTCCTGCCGCGGCGGCACGAGGTCATTCCTGCGAGGAATCGACGTGAACAGGCTGCCATCTACGGCTGACTGTGAAGAGGAAGCCGGCGTTTCGTCACCAAACAGCACAATATCCAGTATAAGTGGAAAGAGGAGCGAGAGAGAAGGAAACGGAGAGGAGAATGAGATGGAAAGAGCATGTTCTCGTGGAATCAGTGACGAGGAAGACGGTGATACCTCGAGGAAGAAGCTCAGGCTCACTAAAGATCAGTCTGCTGTTCTTGAAGAGAGCTTCAAAGAGCACAATACCCTCAACCCAGTAAGTGCCTATTAAACTCTAAGATAGAAAATCAATATTTTTGTTTGGTCGCTGAGAAAATAGGGCCCATGGAAGGGAAAAATTTTTTTTTTTTTTTTTGACTTATGGGTATTTCCCTATTCGACTCTAGTCTGTCAAAAAGAGGGGAAAGTTGACAGATTTCCTGTGTTTTCTCGCTAACCAAACGGTGCAAGTGAATTTCCCTTCTGGGTTGGGTCACGACCCGATAGGGCTATTTTGGTAATCATACTGACAGATATGAGTTTTTGTATTTTTTTTGCCTCGTTTTATTAACTTCAGAAGCAGAAAATGGCATTGGCGAATCAGCTGGGCCTCAGGCCTAGACAAGTGGAGGTGTGGTTTCAGAATAGAAGGGCGAGGTGAGATCATAATAATATCATAATTTGCATTTATTTGTTTTTCGTTTTATATCTTTCCGATTATACCCTCCTCGAGAAACTTTATTTGGGTGTAAGTGTGAAAAGTAGCTGTTGGTCTTGGGATATTCGCAGGACCAAGTTGAAGCAAACTGAGGTTGACTGTGAATTCTTGAAGAGATGCTGTGAGAATCTGAGCGAAGAGAACAGGCGGTTGCAAAAGGAAGTTCAGGAGCTGAGAGCGCTGAAACTTTCCCCACAGTTCTACATGCAAATGACCCCACCCACCACCCTCACCATGTGCCCGTCATGTGAGCGTGTTGCGGTCCCACCATCCGCATCATCAACCACTGATCCGCGACCCCACCCCCAGATGGGTCCTTCCCAGCATAGGCCTATTATGTCCACCAACCCAAGGGCCCCGGCTGCTCCCATGACACATAGACCGTTCGATGCCTTCCGTTCTCGATCATAAATCATGATCAAGACCATTTTGGTCATTCCGAGATAATATATTTATAAGTCTCCGTCCTTGTAAAGGCTGTTGGCATGTGTACAACTTTGGGGCAGCACAAGGAAGAAACTATTATGGCAAACCATTTTCTTGTGCTCAAAGTCCTTTAGGCTTAAAGATATGGTTGTTGCAATTTTGATTTGGTGGGTCTACATGTTTTGTACCATTGACCCATGCAATCACTTGGGCGACTTGACATATTTAGTTTAATCCATTTGAGTAGGAACTTAGCACTAATAGTTCTTCACTTCTCGGAGGGTTTTGAGGAAAGTGAGGAAAAAAGGACTTTGTTGGATGTTAAATTAGTTCAGCTCCTAATTATTTTAGTTTGCCAAATCTAGCAAGGTTGTTCTAAACTCTTTATTGAATATTGATCTATTAATTATGACTGCATTCTGATCTCCCAATTTCTTTTTATTTTATTTTATTTTATTTGCATTTACAAGTGTAGGATTTGGTATGATTTTGTTCAATTACTGCCACCCTTTTTGATCAATTTACTCAATTTTTTTAATGTTGTAAACAATGGTCAGAATATTGGTTTTAGTTTTACAGAAGTGTTTGATCCTCAGGGGTCAAGGATATAGGATGACTTTTAAGGGAAATTCTCTGCTACCCTTAACATTTTGTTGACCAATTAATAAGTCTCTAATTGCGGCAATTTTTGCGTCATGGTTAGGTCATATTTAAATTTGTTGCTTTTTAAAGGTATTAACTTAACACTAATAGCTATTAAATGCATAATCATAATTATAATCATAATAATCGAATAAACTTTTCTCTATTTTCTAACGATAAAATCCTTTTTATGCAAGAGAGTTGTTGGATACATCTTGTCAATTAGACAAGAACCGAAGTTTTATGTTCCTGTCTCCTTGGATGCAGCCATCCTATGCAATCTTATCCCTACGGGGCCTGTTAAAGCCACTAGAATGACACGGATCTTATTATTTCGTCTTCCACTTTTGGGTCAGCAAAGACATTGAAAAAGTTGGAAGACGAGCTCGCATGCCTGCGGAGCACTCGTAATTTAAATTTTTTCTAAGTAAAGGATTGAAAATGGGTGTTCGATTAATATTGGCCGACATTGATGTATATGTTCGCATCATCACTAGTAGTACTGGTGACGTGATACTTTGCCATAAGAAACTTCATGAGAGCCAACATCTAGGTTACGTGTTTTATTCCAAGGAAGAAAAATAACAGAGGAAGAAGAGATAGGCACCCAAAGGTTTTAAAAATAGGTGGGTAAAAGTAATAATTCACCCAATGAGTTAACTAATGAATGTGCTGGGTACCAACCGAAAAAAGAGAGCCCCGAGAATGGTAGTTGACCCATTCGGGGGAACGCTTTGGGGTCGATTTTGGAATATATATTTTTTTTTTTTTTTGAAGTCTATTTTAAAGTTTATGAATTATATAATAAAAATGATTTTATTTATTCTTATAATTTCATATTATTTTTTAATATTAAAATTTGTTATTTTAAAAAATTTAAATTTAAATTTTTAATCACGGATTATTTTTTCTTTTTGAGAAACTTTTAGAACTTCTCTTTGTTGGGTGTGTTTGTAGTCATCATTTGCTCAGCATGGTAATAAGAGATCTGAATCTTTCTTTTCTGTGTGTCTGACGACAGTCCGTAACGGCCTAAACTTTGGTCTACCAATACAAATATCTGGGCTGCTCAAGTACAAAAAATCTGGGCTGACTCCAGAACATCCGGGCTATATGGCTGAAATCGCTGGTGATAAAAGAAACAATTGGGTCAGAGAAACCCAACACTCTGAAGAAACTATTGGGTCACGTAGTCTTCTTTTCAGCCTGTGGCTTTGAAAATGAATGTCCAAGTCCTTTAGATGACTCCTCGAGGAGAAAGGATGGAAAGAGGGTGTGAAATTTATAAAAATTAAGAGAATTACTTTTATTGTATAGTCTCACGGCCATATTGTGTATATGATATTTGCACTGTTTTGTCTAACATGGGAGACAGAATTTGAAAAATTGGAAACAGAACAGCGGTGGAAGAGAAAATGGCAAGGTTGCAAAGATTCGAGTAGAAAAATGTTAAAGGAAAAATCAATAGATATGGACTTGGTTGACAAAAAGGGCCATGATTTTAAGGAGTTGTGCCCATTTTGCTAGCAAAACTTGTGACAATGTCCAATAGCATTTTCTTTCTTTCTTTTGATTTTGTTTTTTTTTTAAAGAAAATTCAATATGTTAATGTCATTGTGAGCTGGTCCCTTTGGTTGATCTTACTCTCTTTATTTTTTTATGTTTTTTCACGACCAAGATTGTAACCCACTGCTTCTTTCTGGAGTTTCTCAACTGTTAATTGAAGTAGCAGAGACTAAGTGGAGATAATCTGATCTATATCATGTGAAACGATTCATGACTTGGTATGATGAATCAGACAATTTTTGCTATTTGTACTCTGCATTGTGCAAAATTCAAGTAGTTCACTTCCATTGACCTGATGTCAACCATGTTGATACACAAACCATTCACCAATATTCTGCAGTGTTCCAATTTATATGGAGGATTTGATGTGTGAATAAGACCGTGTTATTGAATTGCGATAATTCTGAAAGGTATCATAGCTAACCAGATGAAGAACCAAAGAGAAGAAAATTTCCCCAATACAATTGGCCGTTCACTGGATACTAAACAACCGTGCAGATTTCTGTATACCTAAAATTTTTTTCATGCCAAGTGAGCCTAAAAGCACAATGAGTGAAAATGGTTTAAAACACAAACTGTTAAATCTCTGAAAGGACCAGATTAATGACCTTTATGATTGCATTGGAGCCTTCCTGCTAATCTTTGCACTTGATCTCCTGATAGATTCTATTCTCTGAAGCCTGATCTGCTCTCTGAATTTGGCTATGAACTCATCAGCCTTCTTGTCCACATCAGGTCCTCCATCATTTTCAGTACTACAATTAGCTTCTTCATTCTTCGTGCTCGCCACAGTGCTCGAAACAGCTGAAATTTCTTCAATTTCATCCTCCTCCTCGGTCTCTGATTCCTCGTCACAGTCCATGACCAATTTCTCAACTAATTCTCCCTTTTCTTGATTCGGGAACTCCCTGAAAGTTGGCCGGGGCATGCTAGTGACATTTTCAGGGTTGAGCCTGTCAACCTTGTTGAATGAAAATTGATCAAACCCTGGTGCCTTGTTATTGAATCCATCATCGAATCCTTTCTCCATCCATGCACCAGCGAGTGGATCATTGCTTCTGGTAGTCCTAACTGACTTTGGTACAGCTACATTGCCAAATTTATTCAAATCTTTTGGCTCTCTGGTGAAACTTCTGTTGAAGTCTTTCTTATTAAATTCCTCGTCATCAATGGCACTAGACCATGGTTTCATTAAGGATGATGATCTGTGGATCACAGGTAGTGATGGTGGTGGAGGGGGTGGAGGAGGAGGAGACCTATAAATGCTTTTCTTCCTCGCAAAGTCCTCCGACCATTTGCCGTGAGCCTCAAATGAGAAAGAAGGTGAAGGCGAAGGAGAAGTCCTCTTGGGAGAAGATGTTGAAGGTGAGGGAGACAGTTTGGGTGAAGAAGTAGCGTAACTTGGTCGTGTTGATCCAGAGAATTGGGATCTAGATGACCAGTTGAATTCAGGTTCCTCCACTGAAGGAGGCAGAGTAAACAGAGAAGGATTATTAGCTTCTTCTTTCATTTCCATTCTTCCTGACCTTGATCTCCATGGAATTGGCGAAGGAAGCACCATCTTTTCCTCCAACTTATCTTCGAATTGATCGCGATCCAACCTTTCAAAGTCCCCACCTTTACTCGAAAAATCGCTTGAAAATCTTTTAGAACTTGAACTAGAAGTGGACCTGCTAATGGACCTTGAAATACGAGCAGATTCTTTTGTATTTTGATTTGAATCTGCATCAACAATACGCGATTTCAAGCTCCTAATTGGCAGCAAGAGCGGCTTCTCAGAAATTCTTGAACTAGACCCCTTCTGTTCATCATCAGCAAAAGGTTGTCCTTCAGCCACAACAATCACTGGCTTATTCCTAAAGTACTGGTTACTCCATGTTTGGACCTTGTCCTCATCAGCAGCCCGTGGCGGGCTATCAGCCTCGTCGTCAAAAACAGATGAGACCTGAAGGAATCTAGAGAGGTAAGACTGAGCATTATCAAACCTTAAGCTGTTGTTGTTGTTGTTTTCCTTTTCTGTTTCTTCGTTTCGCCGGCTGAAAAGGCCATAGGAGACAGCTATGCCAACAAAGAGAAGGTGGAGAAACTCCCAGCCTCTGGTGTTCAGAGTTTGGTTAATGAACTCGGGAGCTTGTGAAGGGAAAAGTGGGAGTATGACTAAGAAGATTGAGACTATGAGAGCTTTGTAAAGAAAATGAGAATAGATCTTACTTGGATTTGATTGTTTAGTGCAGTAGATTTCCTCTGCCATTGAAGAGGAGAAGAAGAGGAAATGAGATCTCTCTTTGATTGTTTGTTGTTGTTGAAGAGAATAAAGAAGAAAAAGAAAGAGAAGACGAAGAAGAGAAGAAAGCTTAGGGGTTAAGTAAAAGAAGAGAGGAAAGGGGAAAGCTTGGGGGAATTGTGAACAAATTTCTAGCTTTTCCATGAGTTTTCTTTGAATGATTCTAAGCAAATAAATTGAGTCCCTTTTGTTTATTCTGCGTCTTGATCCTTCTCTTTTCCATTCAAATTTCTTTTCTCTAAGGAATTAGGGATAGCATTTTGCTGACTCAGTATGGGTTTGATGCTTTCCCTTTCGCATTTGTATTCTGTGCCTTTCCAGGGGACTTGTTGGGTTGGTGGAATTGGAGAGAAAATGTGAAATGCCTATATTCTGAACCATAAATAGCTTCGCGAAGTGGCAAAAATATTTGAAAGAACTTCCTACTGACGGGTCTAACCTTCTGAAACATGGCTAAATGGATCATTGCAGACAGAACAATCATTTGGGCCCGAAAACTCTGATCAGGGCACTGAACTGTTGAGTAAAAACAAGTTCCATTGTTGGCTGGCTCTATCCGAATATTAGAACATTACTCACCGGAAGCTAGTTGTTCATGATCATTTTTGAGGCTATTTTCATTTGCTTATCAAAGTGATGTTGAATCAAATAATGGCCAAGTGGATGCCAGGGGGATACTTCTTTAGCTAACTAGATAGGCTATCTAGTACGACCATAATGTTCATTGGCGCAGAAGTTAAGCACAAAGGTTTACCATTGATTGCATAAACAGAAATTTACCAAAAAAAAAAAAAAAAAAAAAGAAAAGGCTAATTCCCCTGATGACTAAGACTTGAAAGCCTGTAATTTTTTTTTTTTTAAATTACATTCTGCACTCGTATTAAGATGAGCTCTGTTGCTCTAAAAGTCTTTAATAATCTTTTTATTTTTTAGATTAAATATATTTTTTTTATGTAAATAACCATCAAACATGACTTTGATCTTTCTCAAATCTTTTTCTCTATATTTATTTCCAAATTTGGATAGAAAATTTTGAACTTGAGATTGGAAAATTGAATCCTGAGCCTTTTTTTGGCCTCGAGACTGCGAGCATAATTGAAGAATATAAAAATCATGAGTTAGGTGTATATATATATTTATTTATTTATCCCCACCTATTGTATATATCCATTTTTAACAATAGAGAATGAATAGCAGCAATCTGTGACATAAACTCTCCAAAAAAAAAAAAAAAAAAATGAATGAATCTTCCTTTTCTTTTTCAATTTTATTATCAGTAATTTGTTTTATTGAAAAATAAAAATATTTTTAAGATGAGTGCGGACTTGTTTTTTGGCACATGGAAAAAAAATTATACAAACAATTCTTAAAAAAATTATGGAAACAAAAAAGATTCAGCGGGATTGTAAGACAACAATTAAATTGAAGTGGGGCAAAAACTAAATTAAATAAATTTACACATTAAAAAAAAAAAAAAAACGTACATGGTGAGGGCAAGGGGAGGCAATCATCCGTCCTTACTGGGCAACTATAGCTGAGCTGCACCAAAATGGCAATCAAAAGCCTACATGTTTCACATGACACAATCTTCTTTGCCCTTATATTAATAAACTATACATTTTTTTTTTTTAATTTTTTAGAAAGGTGCAAAGTATTTATGGTCCTTGGAATTATTATATTCAAGTGCCACGTATAATTCCAACTAGTAATTTGATAAAAGAAAGCACATATACCATTTTCAAAGAAAATAAACATTTTAAAAATCGACATGGAAGTGGAAAATTGGACACCCTCAGTCACCTATCGATGTAAAGAGAGAATCTTTGTTGGGGACATCGTGGGGGAATATGGACAACGTAAGGGGCAACTGGGTTGCGTGGATGTGGTTAGGATTCTCCTTTTGGACCGCATACGCTACTATTTTTTTTTTTTGTCAACTAAAAAATTTATTAATCTGAAGTAAACAAACTATTTTTTTTTTTTCAATTTTTATACACTTTATAATTTTTCATGATTAAAACTTAAATTTCAAAAATAAAA
This sequence comes from Rhizophora mangle, assembly GCA_037832345.1. Taxonomy (NCBI): domain Eukaryota; kingdom Viridiplantae; phylum Streptophyta; class Magnoliopsida; order Malpighiales; family Rhizophoraceae; genus Rhizophora; species Rhizophora mangle. Next base: position 3,287,890 of record JBAPLJ010001938.1, on the reverse strand, counting down.
ATATAAACCTTTTTTTGTTTATTGTAAAATTTATTAAATTGTAAGATATACAATAAATATATATATATTTTTTATTTATGTATTAAAATTTTATAAATAAATATTTAAATTTTTAATTATTTTAACTATGAAAGAGCAAGTAGGTAATTCTTTTGGAAGGGAATGCTTTTTCGATCTTCTAGCATCATATTCATGTGTTGACGTCCTGAATTTAATAGATGATGTTGGTGTGCTTGAGGGCCACGCAGTGAACATGAACAATTCCTTTTAATCTTTGTTTTTTTTGGGTAATCAGAACAATTGGATATACTTATGCTTATTGATAACAACTTTTGTATATTTTGCTAATTAAAAAAAAAAAATTGAATGTTGAGCTTGTGCTTATCACCATTTTCAGATTAATTGCTTACAAAGATTTGTTTTTCTTTAATCAGAAATGGATTGTAAAATGAAAGAAATGTCGTTTTTTACAACATAAACTAACTAGCAATTACCCTAAATAAATAAATAAAAAAAAAAACTTCAAAAAGCAAACCCCTTTTGGAGCTGGGGCTTCCAGATAAATCAAGTATTCATTTGATCCACGGTCCGGTCTGGTTGAACCCGAAACACCGGACAGCGGCCAAGATCCGGATACGGTCCTATGGGTATGATTTGGTATCGGATTCGGATCCTTTGCAGTAACTGTCTCTAAGTCATCTCGAGTTTGTGGCCGTATATCATAAATGAATGGTGGAGCTCTGATGTCACATTAAGTAAATTGTAATTAAAAAAAACCGGTTATTTTATGCTTCCAACTTCTTGGGAAATTATAAAATATGATCAAAAATTTAAAAAATATTTGATATAAGAATAATATTTATGAAGTGTGAGTATTAGAAAGATAAAAATTATTTCATTATAATCTCAAAAACTTTTTTTATAAAAATAAAATTTATATTATATATACCTAATTTTTTAATAAATTTTAAGAATTCAAAAATTTTGTATATAAATATATTTTTTTAGATAAAAATAATATTTATAATTTTTTAATTTATTATAAAATTTTTAAAAATAAAAAATTTAATTTTTAAAAATTTATCACTGTATTTTAATAAAAAATATTATAATAAAATAAATTATAATATAAATTTATATCTAATAATTTAAAAATTTTTAACAAAAAAAATAATTTTTAATATTATTATTGACTTATCTTTTTTTCATTAACTTTTAATAAAAATTAATTTTTGTTAGTTCAATGAATATTTATATTGTTTGAACTTATATCTCCGATTAAATCAGAATGTTTGCGGCTTACGAGTTTAAACCTAAAAATGGCTATAAGTTTAAGAATAGTTTGGTTGTAAAATTTTGAATAATTTATATGATTTATCACTTAATTTAAAATTTATTTTTATTTTTATTATTTAATTTTAATTTATTATAATTAAATTATTAAATTTTTATTTTATTTAATTTTAATAATTTATTTATAAAAAATTTTTAAATTTATTTTCTATATATTTATATATTTATATAATTAAATTTATTAAATTTATTTTAATTTAATTAATATTTTTATAAAATAAAATTATTTAGATTATTTTAAATTAAATAAAAAAAAAAAAGATAAAAATAATTTAAATAAAATATTTTTTTTTTTTAAAATTCATAAAATTTAAAAAAATTAAAATTTTTTAAAAGTATATATATATATATATATATATATATTTTTTTTTTTTTTTTTTATTAATTAATTTTTTAAATAATTTAGAATAATTTGTATAATTTAAAATAATTTTAATATTTTTATTATATATAAATATTAATTAAATAAATATAAATATGATAAATTTAATTACATTAAAATATATTTTTTAATATAAATTTTAAAATTTTTTATTTAAATTTGTTAATATAAAATAATAAAATAATTAAAATAAAATAAAATTAAAATAAAATAATTTAAATAAATAAGTTAAATAATAAAAAAATAAAAGATAAAATTAATAAATAATATAATTTATTTTTAAATTTTTATTTTATTTTTTAGATTGATATAAATAAATTTTTTTTTTTTTAATTTTTATAAATTTTATATCTCATTTTTTCTTTTTAATTAGTATTCAAGAGGTTGAAGGTAAAGTTTTCAATTCTTACGGACCAGCAGGACAAAATTTTGGGAGCTTAGGCCAATTGTGGGGCTGATGATACCCATGACAGCCAGCAAACCTCGGTGCTTGTGACCTTATCAGCTGCCATTAGAAGACATCAATTCAATGCGTCTTCGCCGCCCGGAGTGAATCCGCCTGGCTTCTGCTGGCTACCAGATGCTTCTTTTTGTCCCTTTAAACCCTCCTTCCGGCTCCAGGTAACCTTTTCTCATCCAATTAGACCAAGTGTCATAGCCATTTCTCACTCCTCTTGCAATCAAAAAGCTTAACCCATGTTCCTCTCTCCACTAGCTCGCTTTCTCCGGTTCTCAATCCCATCCAAAACCTCAGAGATCTCAGCTTTACACTTCTCCACCAGCTGTTCAGCTGATATATTTTGCACCCACCTGCAAAACAAAGCTGACAACTTGGAGAAATCCCTGAATTCAGTTAACGTTAAATTGGACTCCAATTGTGTACGTGATGTCTTAAACAGATACTCCAAAGCCAACTCTTTATTGGGTCTTAGATTTTTTGTCTGGGCTGGTTTCCAATCCAATTATAGGCACACTTCTTATATGTATGGAGAAGCTTGTCGGCTATTCAAGATTAAGCAACACCCAGAAGTTGTTCTAGATTTGATTGAGGCTTATAGGGTGGAAAAGTGTGTGGTAAATGTCAAGACTTTTAAGGTTGTTTTGAATTTGCTTAGAGAGGCAAGGGTAGCCACTGAGGCTCTGTTGGTGTTGAAAAAAATGCCTGAATTTGATCTACGTCCTGATACCAATGCTTATAATGTTGTTATTAGGTTGTTTAGCGATAAGGGTGATATGGACATGGCTCAAAAATTGATGGAAGAGATGGGTTTGATTGATCTTTATCCAGATATGATCACTTATGTGTCCATGATTAAAGGGTTTTGTGATGTGGGTAGATTGGAAGAAGCTTGTGATTTGTTTAAGGTAATGAGAATGCATGGTTGTGCACCTAATGCAGTAGCATACTCAACACTTCTTGATGGGATTTGTAAGTCTGGGAGTTTTGAAAGATCCCTAGATTTGTTAGAAAAGATGGAAAAGGAAGGTGGAGACTGTAATCCAAATGTTGTTACTTACACGTCTGTGATTCAAGCTTTATGTGAGAAGGGTAGGACAAGGGATGCAATAGGGGTTTTTGATAGAATGGAGGCATATGGTTGTGCTCCAAACCGTGTCACAATGAGCTCTTTGATCAAAGGTCTTTGCATGGATGGCCATATAGATGAGGGTTATAAGTTGATTGATAGAGCTGTTGTGCAAGGTGGTGTTTCATATGGTGATTGCTATAGTTCTCTGGTGGTGTGCTTGATAAGGACAAAAAAAGTCAAGGAGGCAGAGAACATCTTTAGCAGGGTTCTATCTAGTGGACTGAAACTTGATAGTTTGGCATGTAGTCTTATGATTAAGGAACTTTGTTCAGAGAAAAGGGTGTTTGATGGGTATTGCTTATATGTTCAACTTGAGAAGATGGGGTTCTTGTATTCTGTTGACTCTGATATCTATTCTGTCCTTCTAGCGGGGCTTTGTGAACAGAATCATTTAGTGGAAGCTGCAAAGCTTGCACAGTCAATGCTTGGAAAAAGAGTTCCTCTTAAAGCTACCTATGTTGACAAAATAGTTGCACATCTTAGGAAATTTGGAGATGAGCAACTAGTTGTAGAATTAGTGGCATTAGGAGATGATACACTGCTGAAAAGGTCTATGTCAGTGAAACCCAAATTATTAAGCAGTTGTTTGATTCTTTTTACCTTGGAAAGTGAATGTTGGGCAAAGCTGTCAACACTATGTATTAGGAGCAGCATTGAAATTAACCTATGTCCAAAGACTAAGTGCTATAGGCAGCTGCCTTTTTGCAGTTAGCTTCCAGAAGGTACATTCTCATCTCTCCTTTTTTGTTCATGTTTGATGTTCGTATTTGTGGCGACTCTCTGCAATGCTTGTGTGTGTTTTGTTTTCTCTCTCGCTTTCTTCCTTTACCCTTTGATTTATGAATGTAGAGAGATATTTGATCTTATTAAATGGAACAATGGATCATTGTTCTTATTTTATGCTTCACTGCACTAGGTATTACTCTAGATTTATGCATTGTATTGCTGGCTCTTGGAGTTCCACTCTTCACTAACCTGCTAAAATGTGGATAATCATTCCAAACTCATTTAATCTCTCAAAGTAACTTGATCACTCTAGTCTTTGACCCTCAATGGGTGTCTTAATCAAACAGTTCATTAATAACATGTTTGGTTCCTGCTAAACACTTAGTACAAATGACTAATAAAACTTCTAAGCGCAATTTCTTAAGACTTTTATGTTAATAATTATTGGTGTCACATTCACCTTTATGTTGATGTAATCAATGTACTTTTGTGTTTTTGGCATGTACTGGCCTCTATTATGTATAGCACCAAACTTAAGGTTTTCCATTAGTTGAGACCAACATGAATTCACGCAATCTCATTTTATTGTTTTGGTTCTCAGCAACCTCTTTATCCTTCCCCATCACACTGGGCAGTATGTACAGCAACAACAACTACTAAGGCTTAATTACAAATTTAATTGGGGTTGGCCACGTGAATCTTTTCTTGCCAGTCCATTCTATTGTGCACTGGACAGTATTTGCAACAAACCTGCTTAAATTATCTTCGAAGGGCCATCAAGGAGGAAAATGACAATAGAACTGCCTAGTAGCCTCTCCTCAAGGAATACCTGGATAGGACCTAAACATTGGATTGCAGCTACCGCTCACTCCTTTTTCAAACGCAAAAATTTGCTTGATTTTGGCAATTCCTAATGGGTCTAAGCAGGGGCATTTGTGCATGATTTTTATAATAATCCCAGCAACTTTTGTTCATTATCTATTATTTTAGTGTCTTGGCAGATGCTTTTGTAACAGTTTTCTGCAGTGTTCATTAACAATTCATTTCTTTATCAAGTTGGGATTGTCATATTATAATTCACACTTATTTTCTTTAAGCTTTCTTTTTTAAGAGATTAAAAACTTACATTAAGTTTGGATTTGTATTTATCCTGACCATAGAAGCCATAGAGTTGATGATGTGATGTGGTCATGTGGAAATCTGACCAAAAGCCTTAATAATGCTTTTATAATTCCTTAAAGATCTTGTTGGGTTAGGTATCATTGTTGCTGTAAGTTATTATGTTTCATGAAAATCCATGGGGGATATGGAAGATGATCATGTATATCTGCTATGATTAGACTTTGAATGAGTGTGTCATTTTTCATAGAAATGCTTGTTTTTCTGAAATTGCAATGCTATGAGATCCTCCATTGTTGCCTTTTCATTTTTCCAATGGATCATTTCGATTCCTCATAAAAGCTGCTGGAACTTGGAACCTGACTACAACTTCTCATTGTCTTTGTGTTTCTTTCGGGGTGGTCTCCGTCCTTTTATTCTTGTCAGCATGTGTTGGTTGAGTTCTGTCTATCTTCCTGATTGGTTTTTTACTTTAAGGATACTTCAATAAGATCCCACAATGCAATTGCCATTTGTTAATCACATTGGACCGTACATTTGCAGCCTGATCAGTCGTAAATCAACAAATGCATAATGATTTCTGCAATGAAAAGAAATAATGAAAAGCTTACTTGTGGTGGGAGTGTCTTATCTTGCACCTTAATATATTTGTTGGGATTTGCTTGGCTTTTTCTAATCATGTTCTGTAGAAATGGATGAGTTCCTCGGTTTTGTTCTTACATTTTTGTTTCATGGTGCAGTGTGTTCGACTTAATGTCTATCTACCATTGCCTGTGGAAAATTGAGATAGATGCTGGTAAACCTGCAGTTTTTTGGCATGAAATCTTTGTAACAATTTTCCTTGGTGGATGAGAGAAACTGAGTGACATTCACAGGGATGTACAGAACAAAGAGATCTAATCATTTTACTTCTGCTTGCAGCAAAACCATCTGTATACTGTGATTTAAATTATCTCCATACGGCACTGCAGCTTACATATTTGAATATGTAAAGTTTCGTTCCAATTATTTTTTTGTAATTTTAACTTGATTTGGTAGTTGTTGCAAATTTAACTAGTTTTTTTTTCCAATCTATTAAGAGATCGGATAAACTATAAACAACATGATATAATTCTTTTCATTTTTATGAATCTTATCTACGAAAAGATTTAAGTTTTAAACTATTAAAATGTATTGGTGCCAACTTCTTATGCATTTGGATTTTCTTGGTCTAGGCTACTAAGGTCTATGCTTCTGAATAAGACATCCTCGTTGCATGAGCATAGGCGTTTGTTGATTTGTTGAGTGATGCACAGGTAAAATCCACGAGGATATGACAGCATGATAGCAAACCCAAGAATTATGCAGCAGAGGCTACAGAAGAATCTTCAACCGCCCCAGTTTCTTTTACCACCGCCACAATCTCTGGTCCTGAAGCATTGGACGGTTGTAACGTTCGGTGCAGATTGTTCCTCTGTGGCAACTTTGCTTACTATTCCAAAGTTAAAAATTGGTTTGTGTAATCATAACTATATTGATTATACCCAGGCAAATTTTAAAAAAAATGTAATTAAATTAAAGTAAGAAAATATGAAATGAATTTAAGAATAACATTTATACAATTAAAAATTGTAATAATACATATAATTAAATAACAAGGATATGATATTATCAAACATTAATTATTTGTTTTGTATTTTTTTGTGAAATGATTAATCGTTTATATATAAAATAACACATTACACGAATGTCGGTGTTAATTTGATTTGGGTTGATTACTGAATTGAACAACAATTTTTTGTAAATAACCCTCTGCATTTAATCAAAATTTTTAATTTTTATTTGAATTGAGTTGATTTAGTCTCCTAATCATTATCCTAAATTAAAAAAAAAAAAGCAGAAAAAAGAAAAAGAGACAAAGAATAATCCACAAGGATCATTATTAAAAGGAAAAATCCAAATACCGACAGGCTCTATAACGTGGACCCACCCAGCCAACTAAACTCCAAAAGTCTCAAATTCCACATCTAATCCTTCCACGTGTTCTTACATTATTACCTGCCTTTCAACCCTACCCGTCACTGTATCTTCTCCAAAATCACAATCTTTCTCTCTCCCGTTTGTTGAGGAAAGTTGAAGCCTTTGAATTTTTTCGATCCAAGCAAACCCCAAAATTCTACGGTGAGGGCATACCCCAGAACTTAGATCGAAATCAACGGATCGCCTCTCCTTTTCTGTTTCCGATCGTACAGTAACTGTCTCCGCCGCGTTCTCGCCGTCCGATTGAGCCTAGTCCGCCTGCGTACGATGGTAATTTCTCTTGGAAATCATCACAATCCAATTACGTCGGAATCGATCCCTTGTATTACCCTCTTTTCTTGTACTTCCTGTAAAAGATCAAAGCTTTCTCCATCCATTCCTTGAAAAATTTATTATTATTATTTTTATAAATCTTTATGTATTCTTTGTATAGATTGGTATTAAATATTTTTTTAATGATAATTTGTGTTTAGTGGCTGTAATTTAGGTTGATTTGGAATTGGAGTTATTATGATAATTGAGGAATTGAATGCGGGGGGCGAGGTGGAGAAAGGGGAAGAGAAGAAGTCGTGTGTAGTTGTTGGTGGTGATAAAAAGAGGGATAGTGAAGCGATTGTGGCGTGGTATGCGAAGAGGGTTTTGATTGGAGTGGGAGCTCGGGCTTTGTTTTACCCGACTTTGCTTTATAACGTTGTCAGGAACAAGTTTCAGGCCGAATTCCGCTGGTGGGATTGGGTTGATAAGGTATGATTCCTTTGTTTCAAGCTCCTTTGTTGTAAATATTGTGATTCTTTTTTGTTTGGTATGTTATACTTGTGGAGATGTGACAGTTGTGGATGATATGTGAATTGTTAATTCAAATTTGCTATTGTTATTTGCTCTGATGTTTAGTGTGTTCAGCTTGATTTCAGTGATAATATTGCCAAACTGTGTGAATGGGTGGATCAATCAGTCTGGGTGTCTGCTTTATTTGCTAGTGTCATATGGCTTGTTTTGTGAGTTTTGCATTAGTGTAACCTATAAATAAGAGGATGGAAGGGTTTGCTGCGTGGTTTTATTTCTCATTCTCTATGTTTCTGTTTGTGTTTTCTTGTTAGGCATTTTGATCTCTATCTTGAAATTATTCATTTTTTTTTTTTTTTTGAAACATTTTTATTGGACAACAGTGATCCTGATTCCTAAATTTAGCATGAATGATAGGTGCTGCAATTAATCTTGTGTCTTTCATTACAGGTTGGATGGATTATGGCATTGGTTGAATTTTTTATTGGTTTTGCTTGCCAGAGCTATTCACAATTTTTTTTTTTTAGTTCTTCCCGTTTTTAGTATTGTGGAAACATGTTTAATGAGCTGGTTTTCATGAATTTTAGAGGATGATGGTAGCTGTAGATCTCATTGTCTATTTGCAAGATTACTGTTGATAATTTCACATATTAAATTCTTCTCTTGGCTTTAACTTCTATATTCATCTGAGTTTTCTGCTGTACCTTGGCCTTCAATCTAGTACAGCTTTACATTGTTGGCATTTTTATTGTGGGAATACCTCTTAATACATTCTCCTGCAGTTTTTATTGTTAGGTGCTGTTCCTTTCCCTAGTGATGTTCCATGCTTAAAAGATCTGGGTGTTGGTGGAGTAATCACACTGAATGAGCCATATGAGACTTTGGTTCCAACATCTCTCTATCATGTGAGTGCTTTTGATTGTATCTTTGTCTTTCTTGTTGGAATGGGTGTTGGAATGGATTGAATCTTCATGTGTCTGGATCTTAGGCTTGTCAGATTATTTATGCATCTTGTGAAAGGTTACTATGTTGAATGTTGGTCCTTCACATAATTGGTTTTGCACACAGCAATGCATGCCCTGTTCTGCTAGTTGAACATTTATGGTTTCCTTTGCATCAAAGTTTACACATGCTCAACTTATCTTTCAATATTGTTAGGCTCATGGTATCAACCATTTGGTGATTCCTACGAGAGACTATTGCTTTGCCCCATCCTTGCATGATATATGCCAAGCAGTAGAGTTTATTCATGGTAAGTTTTTTGCTTGTTCTGTTATCCTGTGTAACTATTGTATGTTTTATTCTTATATGGATTTAACCAATTATGTTTCTTGGTGATTCTAATGTTCCTTCATGATCTTTGCAAAGCCAATGCATTGTCCAGGAGAACTACCTATGTTCATTGTAAAGCTGGTCGGGGACGGAGCACCACTATTGTCCTTTGTTACCTGGTAATTTATGCAATGAACTTAGAATGTAGTTTTTTATTTCCAATCTACATCTTTTCTGAGGCTTTACTTTTTGGATGTAGGTGCGACATAAGCAGATGACACCTGATGCTGCATATGGTTATGTGAGATCAATCCGACCTAGAGTGCTTCTCGCGTCTGCTCAGTGGCAGGTAGTCATTCAGCAAGGTTCTTGATCTCATTGAGATTCACATTCAATGCAAGTGGATTCATGGTTTCAACAATTCCTTTAGCAAAGCTGGTTTAGAATGAAATCCTCGCTCTTCTAATTTCATATAGAATGGGGGTTAAAAAATGCTTGATGATATTTGTGGTTTCCAAAGTTTCTTTGCTTGATTGTTTTTCATTTTTTTAATTGAAGATAATTACCTTCTAGTTCTTCCTTGTGAAGTTTTGACAAAGTCATTGCTTATTTATTAGTAGAATATGTTGGTTGTAATTACAGGCTGTTCAAGAATTCTATGATCTTAAGGTGCAAAAGAGTGGTAACCGTATGAGTCCAACTGAAACGGTATTGAGAACACTGAGGCCATCACCTCCACAGGATCTTCTGGCCTTTGATGATGGCTCTGTAGTGGTCATAACAGAAGCAGATCTTGATGGCTATGATCCAAGTCTTAGGTCAGGAGCTGTTGGTAAGGAGATATGGGCAGACCTGAGTGTTGTCTGCCGTGTTCGAGTTGCTGGTGAAGCAGCTATGGCGAGAATTTCCTGTCTGTGGTTGCGCTGCCGGACTCATCAAAAGATTTTGAACAAGCAAGTAATAAGCAGGCAAGGCAGCTGCTCCATCAGGGCTGATCACTTGGGAGGTATCAGTGTGGACATCCATGTCTATTAAGCCTCAAATTGCATAGAAGTTGAAGCTTTTTTCTTTTTCCTTATTTTCTTCTCCTGTATACAAGAGCAGAAATATGTTTTCACTTAAAAGTTGGATTTTACCCTTGTAAATTGAGTTGTTCTGTTGGCCCAAGAAGGTGGCATATGGGACAACGATGGTATCAAAATCTTAAACCAAATCCTAAGGCATTTCTTTCAGATTTATGCTTCTGTTGGTTTGATTCAAAGGTCTCGTTTAGAACAAAACTGAAAGTGTTGGGTTTCTGAAATTCTTATGCATCTAAAATAATAATTATGACAGCCTATTTAAGACTCGTGGACATCATAGCTTTTACCGGGCAATCCTCAGAAGATAGGATGTGGAACAACAAACAATATCCAACAATGGTAACTGAGTAAAATCATTAACCATCTTGTCTGCTTTAGTTGGCTTCACTGTTTAATGGTCTTCTCGCGTGCGGTGGATAATAGTAAGTTGACAGACATCAGGTGGCACAGCCAGGCCATACCATGGAGGATATTTGATTGCCTTGCCATAATATGATGTGACTAAATCATTCAGCAAGTACCATTGCGGTTATCTTAAGCATTAATCTGAATCGTTCTCTTCAAAACCAATCAGCTCCCTGAAAAACCCTTTTACCGAAGAGGGCCACTCATAAGATGACAATCCGTCTAGTATCTCTTCACCCGAAGTCTGGTCGTCGAGCTCAGCTAGGGCCTGGCTTCTCTGGCCGTTTTGTGCAATCTTACGGGGAAGGCTGCACATGCTATTGTCATGATCACTCTCAGTTGATGGTTGATCTGTTAAATACGGTATGACATGCTTTTTCACATCACTTGTTGAGATTCCAAGATGACCCCCAGGCACGCTAACGAAATGAACTCTTCCAGCCTCGTCTAAGGTCTTGAGACCAATCCAGTCCTCAATGTACAGTTTTGTCTGGCAACAATGTGAAATAAGTTTAGAATTATAGTCCTCCTGCTAAACATTGTTCTTGTTTCTGTTGAAGAGAAGGCAACTTGTGATTTGCAGAAGGAACTAGTATATTGGGATGAAAAATTGCATTAAAAGAAAGATTGACTCATGTTACAAATTGCAGTTATGTAAACTCAGGCAAGATGATGGAGGTAGAAGATGTGTAATATTGTAAACAGCTAGAAAGCTCCTTGTGAGCAAGAACATAAGTGGTTTAACAATTCTTTAATGTACCTTTTGCGCGGGCAAAACTGGCTTGAAAGCACCATCTGGATAATAGCCAAACCAAGATGTTTCCTTGGGTATCAGAACATTGTCATTCTTGAACTGTTGAAAGATAAAATGCACGTAGTTTTAAATACTCAACACCTATAGTATGCCAAGAGGAATAAGGAAAATGGACATGCATCTTCCTCACCATGATAAGCACCAAGTTCTGCAAGCTGATGAATCTTTCCTTGTAAGTTGCATTTCTCTCGTCAGGAAGTTCATTGTTAAGCTTTGGGAGAAACTTGCATTTTTCCAAGTAGTGAGGAATATCCTGGCAGTCAGGAAATGATTATAATATCAGGTGCAAAGCTATTGCTACCTAACCATTATACTAGAACATTATCTGTACAAGCCTATATCTAGAGGCAGTAACAGGCACCTATAAGGGTTGAAACATTATATTGAGGACCGTGTATCTTTAATGTTCCAGACATTAGTAAGTTGATTTCAATGAAATCCAGATAATCTCTTCATAAAATTGACATTTTAAATAATAAATTGGTTAAAAGTTGGATATGAATTGGTGACATTTGTTGGTTTGGGCTTGATTGCGTTCTTTCCTGGTTGTAAGGCATATTGAACAAACTGGTAACAGCAGATCATGCATTTTCACAAAATCCCCATATCACATCTCTCCTTGTATGGGGTATGCAACTCACATAAGGTAATTTGAGATAGCCACTGGGAGCCAAAGTGTTCCTGCAATTCCGCATATCAAAGTTCCTTTGTAAGAATAGTACTGACTAGTAACAGATGCAAAATACTTTTTACTTGTTCAGCCATCACTATCAGATAGTCACAAGGCACACTCATTTTCAAAATCACACATACACACAAAATGCCTATTCAGGCTGATATGATGATGAAGCCTTAGAGAAAGAAGCATATACCTGGATATAATCACTGTAGATCTCTGACTTTATCAACTTGTCTGCAATTATGCATAAAATACCAGACTGCAAAATCCAAGTTGCTTTGAAAACATCAATTGGAGCTCAAAAGAACATTGTGAATGACAATGTGGCATCTTATGCAAACCTAGGGATCAATATATATTTATAGTACTCATCTAAAATACAGCAGAATTAAGAAGAAGGTGCAGCAGTACTTACGCCACAAAGAGGAACTGAGGCAGTACCGGCATGTGGCCCAGCCAAGGAAATGAAATTCTTAATCTGTTGCAGTAATTGAAAACAGAAGTAATGAAACAGATTGTATTTGATATACAAATGTAGCGATACAGGCTATGTCCTGAATCACATGAACAGTAAAGGTTAAAAGCTTATGATGATGAACACTAATGCATCTGAGGGCCAATGAAATTGATGCAACCAAGGATTGGGGAAACAACAAAAGGAATTCCTCTATAATAAGGTAACGATATCATAAATATGCATAATGGAGAGCCAAAAATTGGTCCAAATAGAGCTGCAACTTACAGCAGGTCCAGCCTCACAAAATTCCAATATACCCCGAGCAATCAAGCTTCCCTGTTAAAACAAAAAAAAAAAAAAAAAAAAAAACGAAAAGAAAAGAATCAAAACTGTAATCAATTTTTTTTGCATGTGTTGAAACATTGATCTAATGATCAACACATTGCTTAACTGACCAATACATCCGTTAACTAACAAAGACAAACAAAGACAGGAAGCTTTGTTCTAAGACAATGCAGAAATGTAATAAATCACTGATAACCTGGGACAAGCCAACCATGTTATAGCCCTCCTTTAGTTCCTCCATTTCCTTGACCTGTAATCATGATGCAGAAGGTATTATTCCTTCAACTAACAATAACACCGTAAACGATGAGCATACCAAGACAGCTTTTCCACCTTTTCACAAACAACTCTTGTCTGCCAAAAAAACAAAAAAAAACAGGAAGAAGAAGAAAAGAATACAATTCCAAGTTAGAAGGGATTACTATGAATATTAACTTGAAACAACTAAGTATAACTAGATAGATGATATTTTTACCTGTTCCTCGAGAGGCATAAACCAGGAATCCCACGATCCATCCCCCACTTCTCTGCACAAAGTAAAAGAATAGAAGCAATGGCACCATTACTTCTCTCTTGGTGATTAATTACATGGGGGAAAAAAATTCAAATGCTCAACATTTTCTTAGAAGGACTGGAAAATCACATCGTCTCAAACTTACAGTTAAGAAAACAAACTAGTTTGCAGTTTATGGTTGATAGTCCATGTTAGATGTCTTGCTTTAGTAGGCATCAAGTCAGGCATATAATAGTCTGGTAAAGTCTCACATAATTTAATTATTGCAATTAAATATAAATTATCAACACATACAAGCATAATACAAACACTAGGATGCTTTGCATAACATTACAAGCTAAAGTTAACATACAAGCAATATCCTGGAGAGCCAGAAAGGACCATAAGCTGCTTAGTGAAATGTTTGACTCCTCGATTCTTGCATTGATCACTGATACCTGATACAGCAAAGAAAAAGTAATTTGAAAAATATAGATAAATATATCGAGAAATTCTGAGTCATCAATATAATTAGTGCACTTGAAAGTGAATCACCAATTCCAATTCCCTAGATTTTTATGCGGGCCTTGGATTGAACAACTGAGGCCACTGTTAAAAAGACGGCAAATAGCTTCATTTATATACTTTGTCAGCCCACAAACAGTAAGCAATAAATAACCAACACACCCACAAGGGGCAAAACAACAAGATGGAAGAACAATTCATTAGGCAAAGGACAAAATGTTCAAATCACAAGCCAACAAGAAACAAAGGGATAGAAGAGAAAATTAATTACCATGGAGAACTATAAAGGGTATGGAATGTGAAACTGGGAAAATCAAAAGGGTCATAAAAACGAAGATAGAGGCAACGGATGGAGGCTGGAAAGCCATGAAATTATGTTTATGTCGGACAGTTCAGTATCTGAAAGCCTTTTTCCAGTGGGAAAGTAAAATCTTGTGTTAGATTTGGTTGGTTTCCAGGAACTTTTAGGAGAGAGTGGATACATCAATCAGATAACCTGAAGAAAGTCATCTAAATGGAGGGTGTTGATTGGCGAAGAAAAAGCTAAAAACAAAGGAAGATGATGATCCAACGAGAACGAAAACAACAGTGTTCTTCTGTGTCGCACTTCTAGATGGTGCTGTGTTCGAAGCTGTCCGGCTTTTCTAGTTAAGATTTCATTATTGTTGTCAGGACTTGCGTTTTGAAGTCGCCCACAAGAAGTTGCTTCCACACTTCGAAGTTTGGACTTTCGGTTACTTACAATAATTGCAACGATATTCCAGAAAAATAATATACAATTTTTTTCTAATGAAACTATGGGTTTTTTTTTTTTAAAATAGAAATTATGGGCTTATTTGATCATAATTTATGAGGTTATAAATACAATGAAAGCTATAACGAACAAAATGAGTTTTGTGGGATAGTTACATAATGAAAAAAAAAAAAAAAAAAAAAAATATATATATATATATATATATATAATATTTTTTTATATAATTATGTATAAAATTTTAACTAAATTTTAAGAATTAAAATTATTTAAAATTTTTTTTATTTGTATAATAAAAAATAATTTAAAATTAATATATATATATTTTATATTGTGTTAGTATTTATAATATTAAAATATTATAATTTATAATTTAATATTTAAAAATTATTTATTATTATATTAAAAATTATAAATTTAATTTTTATTAAAAATATTTAATAAAATTAAAATTAAATATTTCATGAATATTTTTTTTTTAAATGGGTGTAATTTTTAATGACTAATGACAAGACCGTGGGACAAAACCTTTGTCTTTTTTTTTTGACCCTAAAAATTAAAAAGTTAATAGAAATGAAATTTATCTAAATAAAACTTGATTGTTGAGACTAGAGGCCGATCAGACCGACCAAGAACTTAGTAACCGCTGAAGTGTTACTAAAAATTTCACTATGTCGCATTTTGGTACAAATGAATATAATTATTTTTTTTTGTTCTATGAGCATAGTAATATACTAGGTTTATCTAAGTAATTTTTGTCAATATAAAATAATTTTGGAATCTATGACTATAATAATAGACTAAGTTGATCTAAATAAATTTTTAATATAAAAAATATTTTATAAGTATATTAATTATTATATATGGAAAAAAATTATTATTTTAATATTAATGAATTAAAATAAATTTTAATATTAATAAATTTAAAATTAATATTATGTATTCGATATAAATTTTTAATTTATATTTTGAAGTATACAAGACAGCAAAATCAAGGCATGAAATACTTTGTAGCAGGGCAACGAAAAATTGAGAAAATAAGATGGTGGACTTGAAAGAAAGCGAACATCTACTAATTTATTGCAAATACCGTAACTGAAAAATGCTGTTTGAATGAGGATGAATTCTCGAGGACGATGGCCTCACATGTTGTGTGCTAATCCTCCATCATCTTCCTTGTGATTTTTCTCCGAGGAAGTCCATGAAAAGTAGTGTTGCTATCCCTTTAGATGAGGCACAATGTATGTAATCACAACAGACAGAGTGACTTCAACATGAAAATCTGCCACCGTAGCCATGTGAATCTTTCCACCATGTTCTATGGTCTCTGAGTCCAGATAAAGCTTGGATATATAGATTTGTTCTCCAAAAGCGATTAAGAAAATAGTGAAAAAATCACACAAGGAAGAAGCTTGCATCTTATTCAGCCTAGGAAACACCCTTGGATCCTACTTGGTTGGTAAGGGAAATAAGATACAGGCGAAAACAATCTCACCTTTCTTTCTAAAATATAACAAGGGACACTTCAAATATTACATTCTCTTGGTTTTGATTTCTTTCTTTTTTTTTTCTTGGGGTTTCTTTGCATCAAAGAAATCTGGAGCAAATCCAAAATGAAGAAAATGGCAAGATGATATACCCCGTTTTGACCATCTATATATACATGAAATTTAGCCAAGTGTGTCTTTAATGATATTTAACAGATTTAATTACTTGTTATTGAGAAGTTCGCATTCCTTTTTCTGGATAGAGAGGCAACTGTTTTGGGATTTTTAAGCTATATTCCTACCTGATTAGTTACTTGAAATTGGTAACTTGATTCATTTCTTGGATAATGAACTAGATCTCTTCAACCTAAAGGAAAACAAAATTAAATCCAGAAAATGGGTTGGAGTGGTGACCCCCCAAAAGAAAAGAGAACTTGTCAACTTGAAAATTGATGCTACTGATTGATTCCTTGCCATTTGTAGCTGTTAACTTATGGTAAGGAACCGAAAAGAGTGAATTATAACGATTTTGACATTGTTTGTCCATTATTTCTCAGGAATAGGCTTACATCACGAATGTAAACAAATAATGCATTGTTTTTCTTATTTTGCTGCTTTTGGTTTTTGTTGGATGTAAACTAAGGCTTACTAAAAAAGAAATCATCATTATTATATCAAAGACACATCTAAACGCTACCCCAAAAAAGTCAATGAAAACTTTGTGCAATCAAATGAAGGTTGTTATGATTAGGAGCATCCTAGCAAATTACAATTACGGGTTGATCATTACAACTTAGCACCTTTTCGTTTGTATTTTGTATTTAGTATTAGAGTGTAGACGCCTAAAATCTTAACCATTAAATAGTACCTTTACAACCTAATGAAATTACAGGGAAATATTTTAGCTTTTTCACGAGGCTATTTGCCAGGGCCACATCAGTTTCTTGTTTCAAGATGCCATTGTTTCCTGACGAGTTCAGTGCGTTTTAGCCGGAGTCCCCACCACGTTGCTCCTAGTTCTTTCACCTTTTCTTCAAGTTTTTTCTGTTCTTCTGTTGCCGACTCCATTTCTGCACGAAGCATCTCCATTTCCTCATCTATCTTGGCCAGGGTTGGGTCTACTGTTGGAACATTTGTCCAACCTGCGGCACTCTCGTGCTCTACAGGCAGCGGAGGCAATATCTGGTTGGGGTCAACAGTCAGATGTCAGATTTAATTTGCCAATACTTAACAGGGATATATTGCTTCTCAAACCAAATAACTATCGATTAAAATGATTATGAATTGTGTTTCAGAGGCTTTGTATTGTACATAATATGAGAAGATAAAATAAGTAATATCTTTTAATATAATACTCAAAGATAAATTCTCAATTTCTATCTTCTTTTTTGCCAAAACCCCTTTCCTTGTTTTTATTTGAACTCAAACGTCATAGCCAGTGTCCCTGGAAGAATTCCAGGAACAATTCAATGGGGTAAGAAAATTGCTGCTGTTGTGTTGAGCTTGAAATAGATGGAAATTAGATCAGTTACACATACCTCAGAGATGACGCACAATAATACTAAGGATCCTGTGGGTTTCTTTCTGTTTCACAAGCATGGCAGTAGAATTCTGTCCACTTATCTAGTTCTTGTTGGCTAACAGAATGGAAAAACGAGGGAGGATGAATGTCACATTCATGTTTGGTGGTGTCATCAGACGCAGCAATGAGGAGCTTGAGAGGAATCATTAAAACAATTTAAGTATCATTAAATTAAAATTTATTGGTATCTTAAAATTTTTTATGAGTTTTTTGGACTCTAATTATATATTGAAGATATAAATACATTTTTTTAATTTTATAAATTTATATTTTTTTAAAAAATTAAAATTAAAAGTTTTTATAATAAAACTTTAAATACTTAAATATTGAACTGAAAGATTGACATGTATTTTTTATTTAAGTACTTGACCAATTACAGCTAGCACCGGCACAGCTCACATTTTTTTATCCAATTTATTTGATTTTAATTGGGCTTCAAAAGTCAAGCCCTAAATTTTAGGCCGAGTTAACTTTAGCTCGATTTTAAATAAAAAGGTTCAGCTAAAAGGCCACGCAGGCCAAGCCCAGCACAGCACTAATATTAGCGACAGTTAAAAATGCCCAAAGAAACCATGTTTTATACTTTCTTTTTTTGTTAATAAAAAAAATAAATAATAAAATTTAGAAAGTAAAAAATTATAAATTATTTTCATCTAAGTGTATTTTATAAGTAACTGAAATTGAATATAAAAAAAATATTGTACTATTTTTCTATTGTTCTTAATATATTATTACACAATAGTTAAGTAGTGATTTTTTTTTTTATATAATTCTTCTTTATTTTTTTATTCACTTACCATTCCTTATAATTTATCTCTATCTCATCAAGACTGTTGCGGAATAACCTGCAAAACTCCAACTTAACACTTAAGATTGATCTCACAGATTGCCCCTTGTTCCAAGTTGATGTGTTTGTTAGTTTATTAATGAAGATTTGATTCTGACAATTAAGTTACATGAACCTAGTTTAGGTTGATGATCTAGACTTTGAGATTAAGCCAATCAACAGGAAAAAAAAAAAAAAAAAAAAAAAGGAAAATTTATATGTGTATATACAACTCTTTGGTGTAGTGTAAACTAAATTGCACCATGCCAATCGTGTCATGATACCATCCGACAGCAAACTAAAAATGAAAGACAAAAAATAATGTAGGCATCAAAATTAAAAATATATTTATGGAATTATTATTTTCATTATAATATCGACAGATCCAAAATAAAGGGGCAAATTCATGAGTAGGAAGATTCCATTTATGATAAAACTCAATTTATGACATTATTTGATGAAAGGTCAACGGCCATTTAGTCAAATAGGAATTATGAACTAGGCATCGACTTTTTAAGCCTATTATTCCAAGGCCACCACGTGGTCAATGTCTTGGGCCCACTTGCTTGCAGTCTTTAGCCTGATCGTCAAACTCGTTCGCTCGAGGTTTCTACATCACCGGTAACTTGGATTCGAAAACAGGTGAGTCATCGTAACTCTTTTTTTTTTTTTTTTGGGTCAAAATGAAATTTCAAAATTGCTCTCTTTGCCGGATTTAGCATGGTGGTGGACTAACAAAGTCAACTTCAAACACCTTCAGAATTCGGGCAGAATAAAACCAGTTAAAACAAGTTTATATGTGCTAGTAAAATTACCATAACGGAAATAGTGGCAAATTCAAAAGAATTTATATAGAATTAGCAACATAGCATTGACTTATCTAAAGGGATAAATAATCTTAAAACAATAAAATTGGTAAATTAATTCAAGTTTATGTAAAATTAGTTTACATTTTGTATGTTCTTGCATCACAGCGTAAATATATCGCCTTCAAATGCCAAATTGCAATGCAAGATGAACTCGTTCCAAAACATCAATTAACGTTCATATGGAAATTTCTAATTTTACTAAAAAATAAATTAAGTTTAACTCAATATTATATTAAAAAATATAAAAATTTTAAATATAATTTAATTAAAATTTTTAAAAAATGTGTGATTAAAGATAATAAATTTATTATATTTAAAAAAAAAATTATAAATAAGTATAACAAACAACTTATTCATACATTTAAAGCTATTATTCTCCGGCCAGCAGTACAGTACCAAATGGCTATGTTCAATTATCCTTTTCCTCTTTTCTAGAAGTGTAAACTATCAAGTAGATCATTTAATGATCTTTGTCGCATTGGTTAAGGACTTGACTATTTGTTTGTGAGGATTGCTATGGGCAGTCGCTCATGCCTTCGCTTTCTTCTATCTTCATCACATCAAGTGGCCAGGCAACTTGCAGCTAAACATTATTGGCTCGTTGGTAGTTTAGGTGCCTTATTAAATCATGCATGTTCACATTGTTTTCCATTTTTCTTCTTGTTAATTGGCTCAATACTTAAACTTAAAATCTGCAGTTATGGAGACAATTACAGTTTGATTGAGTTAAAGTTAATTCATAGTTCTTATTGTCATCCTCTGTGCACACAAGGTTTCTTCTGTCTTAACCCAGAGCCACAAAATTAAAACAAACAAATCCAGATAAGATTTCTAAAAATTATTTTCCGGCTGCATATCCACACATATCAGGTAGAATTATTGCTTAATATTTTTTGTGATTCAATCCACTGTTCTTCAAAGACTATACTTTTATCTTAAACCGATTGAATTATTTAACCCAATTCATGTGAGAAACAGAATGTAGATTCGCATATGCTTAAATTTGTTTGAAAAATCATCTTCAATTTTGATCATGTGCAAGGGGAAAAAAGAAAAAAAACGTTCTCACTCATGGGTTAAGGCTCAAATAGGACGGAACGAAAGGACTAAAGAAACCAAAACAGCAAGAAAAATAAACAATTGTTATAAAATAAAAGGAAATTAGTAACGAACACAAGAAATCATGAAAATGTTCATGATGGACGCAATAATAATAATAATAATGATAATAATAATAATAATAATAATAATAAATAATTACATAAAATTAGCTTAATACACGTGCATCTACAATTTTATTAACTTTGTCATTAGTGGTTGAGCCGCATAACTCGTAGTCTCAATAATCAAGGTTTCGATGCTAACCAAAAACATCACTGATTTTTGGTATGGCGTTGACTTTGAGCTGCTAATTTTGCATTTGTCCCCGAATATACAAACAGCCTCAATGTCGATATAGGTTGCAGTTGAATTAATTACCAAACGATTTAATTCAAAAACATTTAAACCAAGATAATGTGGTTAATTTACAAGCAAATCTAAATCATGACATCAAAAAGCATTCAACTTCTTGAATTGAGACCCATTTAATGCAAAATTTCCACATAAAATATATTAATTCATTTACCTACATATATGACAGTGACAAATATAACAATTAAACATTTATGAAAATTATTTGATGCAAGAGGCAACAAAACGATGTCAAATTTTTTACTTGGGTAGAAGTTTTTTTTTTAAAGTGTTGCAAGCAGTATCGTAAACCATCTTTTGCATATAGGATGAGTATACAAATAAAGGACGTGGATGTAAGAAATATGTATAGGTACCGCCATCAATATGACCTATACAAAAACTGGTTAAGTTTTTTCTGGTAAATCAAAAATTAAGAAAAGGATTGGGTTTTGCTGGCAATGGCCCATACAAGAAAGAGATGGGTTTCTCCAGCTGATTCCACAAATAAGAATATAACGACAATGGTTAAGCAACTTGGTCAATGTTGTCCCGTCGTGCCCACATTAATTTCAGTAAAACATAATGTTAATTTTCCTTGGCTCTAGGTCTAATCTGCTATAGAATTATTTGTTCAACGTCCAGAGAGAAAAATAAATGCTTTCAACTTAGCCAACGAACGCATCGAAAGTTCTTTATGTTATTCCACTGGGAAATAATGCCAATTCTTGGCCCACACTTGGTGATAGTTTGTATACAACTTTATAAATAAAATTTTTACTTTGTGGTGCAAGTTCTTTATTTTTATAGCATGTATTTTTCGTTTTTTCTTTTCATTCATTGTTGCTGGTGTTTCTTTCTTTCGAACACTATGAAATTCAAACAATAACGGGGAAATTTTGTAGTTTTCTTTCTCTTTTTGGTTTGTTTTTTTTTTTTTTTCCATTCATTTATGTTTTTTCTTTTTCCTTTTCTGTTTTGCTTCCAAACAAAGGCATTAATGACACATGTTCTGTCAAAATTGATGGCTGGTCAACCAAAATGTGGCTGAGAAAAAAATTTCAGCAGTTGAATTCATAAAAAATTAAAAAAAAAAAAAAATGACAAGTAGAAGTCAAAATTTGAAATGGAAATTCAAGACTTACCCTTGTGCTACCCCACAACATTAATCACGGTTGTCTTCTGCTGCAACATTCATTGTATTGTTTCTTGTCATTTACAGTAACAAAGCGAATGAGATAAAAGAAGAAAAGAGAGAGAGAGGAGAGAGGCGATAGGAAGAAGGTCCATTTCAGCGAAGACCCATTTTCATTTTTGTCTTTTATGATTGCAGGATTTTATTTTTATTATTTTTTGTCAAGTCGATTCCAAGACTTTGACCATACGCAAAATTTCAATTGCAAGTGTGCTTCAATTTTGGATTTGTCTATTGGCCGTTGGAAGTTGGAACAGTACTAATAAAATAGTGTCAACGGTGGCCTTCAATGCTAATAGAATGTGGGCCCAACGACAGTGATGTAACCAATGTTACTGTACGTTAACACCTGTAATGCGGTATTCCAAATAATTGTCAAAGATACTATTCATTTACACCGTTCAAAATAAATAAATAAAAATAAATACATAAATAATTTCAGTGTGGTGGGAGAAAAAACCATTATGTACTGATGACATACGAACAGTGTTGTTAGTTGTATCACATGTTATTTGAGCATATCACATTTCGGTAACACCTTTTAGTTTTTTTTTTTTTTTTCTAAATCACCTGGTTGAGATAATTATGGTTTATTTGTTTGTTGGAAAATAATTTATTCGTAAAAGACATTTTCTACGAAAATAGAATATTTGTTGATGTTTGAGTGTAACTATCAAAATATTTTTCTGTGTTTGATGCACACACCTTGTTAAAATATTTTCTTAGGTTTATATTCATTTCATTGACTAACAAAAATAATAAACCCATAGATCGTAACTTAAGGTTCAACTTCAAGACGTAACGAAATAACCAAACCCCATAACCTCTTGTTGAAGCAACTTTTGGATTTTCTCTCCTAATTTTGGTGCAGGCGAAGAGTAGAATATCTTGACCTCTGACCTAATTGGGCTCCCCAGCTGTCTTGAGAGGAAAGCTTCTAACTGAATGATAGTTATCCAAGTTTACATCATGCACAAGGTTAATTAATTGTAATTTTGAAGACAAAAATATTAATAATATTGATAATAATGACACGATGATGGTGAAAACTTTAACGTCAGTTAATTTGGAATTCAACAGATTAAAATTCCTACATGAAATAGCCTGCATCTCTCGCACGGATGCTCAAATGTCATGGATAAAGCTCACACGTCTTTATTTATTTATTTATTTTTTTTAATGGAAAGGAATATTTCAATCTCGATCGTTCTAAGTTCTTAATATACATCACATGTCATGAATGAAGCTCACACATCTTTATTTACTTACTTATTATTTTTTTTTGGGGGTGTTTGCGTGACCTTATAGTGACGTGAAATTCTCGCACAACTGTATATCCATATCCGGATTTGATGACCAAATCAAAAGAAAAGAAAAGAAAATAAATAAATAAATAGAGAGGGAGAGTTCTATAAGTTTTGTCGTGATATTAACTCTTAAGGGTTGGACTTTCAATCGATTCCCTCTTGCATGTGAAACTCGGTCATGCTTCGAAACTTGAGGTACACTTGGCGCAAGTTGCCCTTCTACTCTTACTTTACATAGATTTCAGCATGCTCTATTGTCAGGAAAATTACGTTCAAAGCAATGGCTATCTCCATGAACTTTGCCAAGTTATGGTGAATTGGGAAATTTCCAGTGCCATCACTTCAATAAATACCCATTTAATGGAATGACCAAATAGACTTTAAGAAGCTTACATGGTCTAAATAATACAACGATTAGGCTTGCCTGCAGAAGAAAGAGTCACGCGTGCAGTAGATTCATCAACTATAATAGCAAGAATCATTTGGTGTATTCTTGTTTTTATTGTTTTTTTTTTTTTTTTTAATAGAGTGTCATTTCGTATATTTATTAACTAATATCTTTTCCATTTATCTCTCTCTTTCTCTTTCTTTATGTTCTTAATTTCTCTTTAACAAAACCAGTCTTCCCGTGAAGGAGCAAGACCCACCAAATCTCGATAAAAAAAAAACTCAAGTATGTGTGGTGGACGCAACTCACAAACCTCAAATTGTACCTTGGACGAAACAAACAATTTGGTATTCGCATTGCTATTAGCTGAACTATGACTAATTCCCTAGAACACCAACCAAATAAAATAATAAAAAAAATGGCTCCATTTACAAAAGAGAAAAAAAAAAAAAATTGAAAAAAAGGCAAAATTGCCCACACTTGCATGCATATACACGCTCAAGAAATACACGCTTTCTAGCTACATAACCAAAAGTTGAGAAAATCCCAACGGGATTCTAACGGCGACGACAGCGGCGCATTGAAAATGTCTCCGTTAACATCCTGGCAGTCCCAAACAGCCGTGCAATCTGACGGCGTCAACGGAATATTCTTCTCAGATTCCCCTACCTTCGCCATTTTCGCTTCTCTGTTCTCTATCTCTTCCTCTGTTCTTCGTTTCCTCCCACTTGCCTCATGGGCGCGTGCGCGTGCGCGTGCCTGTGCACTGTACTTCCCAGCTTCCAGCGGGAAGTTGAGTATGGCTTTGGAGCCGCGCAGCGTGTACGCGGCTCGGTCGTAGGCGTTGGCTGCTTCAACAGCCGTGTCAAAGGTTCCGAGCCAAACACGAGTACCTTTCCGGTTAGGGTCACGGATCTCCGCCGCGTACTTGCCCCAAGGCCGCCGTCGGACTCCTCTGTAATGCCTATTCACTCCACGTTGTTGTACGGACGTTTCATGCAGCTGCTGTTGCTGTTGCTGGTGCCCGCCGTTGGGTTCAGAAAAATGGACCCACTGAGTTTTATGCGGCAACGAGATCTTTAGTGACGGTCTTTCCGGAGAAGTTACCGGTTGCCTCGTTTTGGACCGGAAATCAATAATCTCACTGCTCGGCTGTGTGCTGATTCGAGGTTTGGATTCGAATCCGTTTTCAGGTAACTCTCTCGGCGTCACGAGATCGATAACCTCAGGCTTCGTTTTGAACTCGAAAGCATCGATATGGTTCTGCTGCACGACAGGGTTCGGAACATAAGGGACATTAAAAACACAAGAATTGTGGCTAGTGTCGAAATAATCAGCAATAGAAATGTCGGAGTTGAAGTCAAAGTCCATTCTGGTGTTGAACTCAGAGTTACTATTAGTGGTAGTGGCAGTAGTAGTAACTGGCGATAGAAGGTCGCCGAGCAAGTGCTGCTCTATGAACTTCAAGGATTGATCCTCCGCAGCCATCAGGAGTTTTTCCGAACAGAAACTAGAGAGAGAAATCAACTCTTTATTTATTTATTTATTGTTTTGTTTTGGAAAGTTGGTGGTTCTGACTGCTATTTGCTGAACTATTTAAGATGTGGGTCTGGACGAGATGCTTGGACTTTGGAGGGAAGAGAGAAGAGGATTGGATAGTGTAAAATGGAAGTTGGAGGAGGGCTGATACATAGACATATATATAGACACAGAGCGAGCATGGAGGATGAGCTGAGATTGACTTTTCTACGCAGCTGACTTGGACTCTCCCCGCGTGAGGGGACAACCTCTTCTTCTCTTCTTTCTAATCTCTCTTGCTTTGAAAAATTGCCATTTCGCCTTTGACCTCCTCCTCTTAATTGTAATTTTTCTTGATGAATTAGACTCCACAAATTTGGTTCTGTTTTACTTTAAATAATATTTTGAATGAGATCTCAACCTTCAATTGTAAATATTAAAAAATCAGAATATTACAATCATCAGATTTAATTTTTATCTGGTTTAATAATATCTTGTCCACTTAACATTTTTGAGATGAAAATACTTCTGCTCCGTCGGGTTACTACTAGTGTTTTTGTTTTGGAAATTATCTCAGTCAATTCTTGCTTGGTTCTTTAATCTCTGAGCATTCTCACTGACCAAATCATAAATTTTCACTCGTAGTTTTTACGAATAGTTCATACCCAAGTTCTTATCCTGATACGATTTCCACTTAATTAGTTGTTTTCTACAGGCCAAGAATATTATAAGGGAATTCCACTTGCAACAGGAACATGATGAACTTTTAAGAGGTGCAGCCAGCCTTTTAAGTTATTTGTTTTAGAGTCAAAGCCCCGTTCATCTCCCATCATCATTGATTGTTTTGGACATTTTCCAGTTTTGAATTTGCACGTCAAGTTTAATTTCTTTAATGTTTTGAAGCAGCGTGGTCAATTGATGTAATTAAAATATTGAAGCAGTCAATTGTGATCCAACTACTCTCATTTTCTTCTGCAAATGGAGAGAAAATGTCTTAGATTATGCATTTTCCCTCTAGAAGATAGGAACAACAGCGACCCTATGGGGTTGGATCACTTTGCTAAGATACGAGTTCAAAGATACAGATCTTAATCCGGTAAGAAGAATGCAATGAATTTAATATTTGAGTTATTTGTCTAATTTTAATTTGAATTTCAAGGTTAGCGAACTTCTAATCCTTATTAATATGGAAATTTCAAGTATAACTATTAAAATTTATATTAAAAATATCACTTTAGAAAGTAAATAAATATTATATAAGAAAAAAATTTGTAAATTTAATATTTTAAAATCATATATTCAATTTACAAATTTATTATTTATTTAAATTTTACTCAAATTTTTACTGAACCCTCGGCTCCTCTAGATCTCAACTGATACTCATGTCTAACAAGAGATCTACAAGTTGTAATTCCTCGCTTTTTGCACGAGATTCAAATGATGTATAGTTAGTAATTAAGCTTCTCATGTTATGGAGTTCAATGACTAAAACTGCCGCATCAGGGCATAGGTAGACCTCAACTACCAAAATCTACCACAAACATTAGAACTTGTCCATGTTCTAATTAAAAGTTAAATTCAAGCTGCTCTCTTTCTATAGGCTAAATCCGGATGTATCTTCCAGTTGACAATAAATGTCGATGACCCTTACTCTTAATCTTGACAATGTTTTAAACGACGTTAACCACTTATTCAGGAGACACAGCAACGGACTCTTAGTTATAGCAAATTGTATTCAAACACTAGCAAGGGCAAAAAAAAAAAAAAAAGGAAAAACAAATCATGTTAAATCCAAGCCAACTAAAGCATTTTTGTTCTCTGACTAAAACGAGTTCACAAATCATCGTCTCCTCAACTCTTTAACTTGTGGAGTTTAGGTTTAGACGCACGGATGGCTGTACACGATCAATCCATTTCAAGCGTTTTAATGGTTCTGTTGCCAAAGCTTACGATTTACGAACAGAATATAAGGAAGATGCAGATGATTTGCATCTTTATTTTCCGTCAAACTACTTCACACAATGAAGTTTTTCATTCGCCTTTATCCTATAGAATGACTTGCATCAGTCCAGCTTAATTAGTTTCACAATCCTTGTTAGCTCTCTTGCTATTGATCTAGAAGCTCTGTTGAGAGTCTCATTGTGCTATGCAGTGACCTGGGTGCTACAGTCAGTCACAAAAAGAGTTTTTTTTTTTTTTTTCTTCCGTGAAAAACAGGTAAATTGTGTATATTTGACTTTTTCTTAGACTTCATAAAGTGAGAGTCTTGTGTACTGAAACAGTCAAATGACGAACAGGATGAGAAACTGTATTGTATGAACGATCCTATGAAACCACATACGGCACAACTTGGAAAACGTTATTAAATATTATCGTCAATCTTTTTCAGCAGTCGTGTGGGACAAGCGAAGAGGAAAGAAGAAAATGGACCATGCTTTAATGGGGGCAAACGAAATACAGTTGAGATTGTAATAATGGGGCTACCAGCGATTGAATTTTGTTCCGGCTCCCTTACTTTCAGCATAAAGGCCTGGCGGCTAGTTGTTCAGCGGTGGACAGAGCTCGGGGCATCAACACGCTTTAAGGATCATAAATGCCTTGTGTCTCAGGGTGGTGGTGGTGGTGGTGAGTCTTACTCCATGGAAGAGTTGCCATACTTCTAGGGAAAAGGGGTTTGATTCCATATCCTGTATATTGCTGCAGATGATTGCTTTGCGGGTAGATCAAAAGTGAAGTGCTTGATAGTGGAATTTAGGAGCTTCGTCCATATTACATTACTCACAAGCATGAGATAAAAAAAAAAAAAAACCAAAACAAAAAACATAACATGGAATTATAAGGTTAATTATTATGGGGAAAACAGCTTCCTCTTACATCTGCATGTTCAAATGGGTGAAACAATTGAGCTTTAAAAATTGTAGAATAAGCTGATAATCCTCAAAAAGTTAGCGACTTCCTTGTAATTCAATTTCAAGTCAAATAAAGCGTTCTTCCAGTGCTTACATCCAATCCAAAGGAAGTTTGCGAGAATTGCTCATCTATAATGCCTGCAATATGTCTTTTGGTACCCTTTTCTTATTCAATGAGTCAATTCTTAGATTATGGTATTGGTTTATTTTTTTCATTGCGGAGGTTGAATCAGAGGTAAATTGCCAAACATAGAAGTAGAACATGCATCCCATTTTCCAAAAGTGAAACACTACACAGCCAGTGGATCAGGCATGATCTAGACCAAGCCTAGATATGAAATAAGTGTAGTCCAACTCAGCCTGACCTTGGGCCCCCATGTTGTGAACAAGACAGAGCAGGCCCAAATGTAAAATAATGTAGGAGCATTGCCATGCCAACAAAGTCTGCTCGCAACCATTAATTGGGCCCGTGAGGAGCTCTGTTTGTTTAATTTTTAACTTATCGTTGATTGAGCTAACGATCAAGTCCAGATTTCACATCGCGTGTACGTGTGTTTATCGTCATATAGTAAGACTCCCTAAGTAGCTAGTCCATGCAACTGTTCCAAATTTTGTGTAAGATAGCTAGGGCCTAGGATGACCCATGGGTAGGCTTTTTTTTTTTTTTTCTTTTATTAATATTATTTTGTAACTGGGCTGTGCTCTCCACCATGACCCAACAAGGACAGCAAACTTTGTCCTTGGAATTACAGCCAGTCGAAAACAAAGTAACTTGCAAATCAACATTAAGAGTTACCCTTTGTTGTTTTCATTCGATGTCTTCCTTACAATGAACTAGATTATGTTTGTCGCACTGGTCAATAGAGGGGTAGCTATAGTCGATCGGCGTAACTGGTGTCCTGTTGAGAACATTATTTTCCAATCAACTTAGCGGAGAAGAACATAACAAAATGGACTGGCTTTAAAATTTTCTTAAGTTTCTTCTCACATCTTCCTACATCCTACCACGCATATCTATCAATTTTAACACCACAATTATTAAAGATGGATGCTCAAGTAGGAACCCTACACAAGCAAACATGACCAGACGCATTTCAAAGGAAAACCTAAAACAGCTCCAGCGGATTAGATTCTCAAGTAAAATGAATACATGCCTAATAGGAAATTCAGCAGTGGTAGTTTGTAAAAGATGTTTAAAGCATCCCAAGTGGCGATAATAAGCATTGATTTTCGGTGTCAGAATAAAATAAAAATAAATAGTCTCTTCTCTTCTATTCAGGATGTAACACCTATTCAATGGTTTCTTCAGAGACCTGCAAAGCCAGGTAGGTAAATCCGAAAAAGAATGATCGGTTAAAACCTCCACCAATTGATCTAATGGAAATGACTAAACGACGAAATGAAGATGCAACAGGTCCACATCTAATTAGCGATTGCCTTGGACTCAGAAATGAGAAAATTCAAAGGCCAACCCGGCAATTCAAATAAAAATGCTGAGAATGGTTTCTAGCGTAAAGCACAATTCAAAAAATTAATTGCTTACTATTGAGGCAAGAGGATTCAGGATGAAGCTTCTTTTGTGAAAAAGATAAATTCTAGACAAAACACCCTCGATGGAGCAAACAATGAACTGAAACAGAACAAAATCAAACACTATTTATTGGCCATTGATAGACAATCAAAAAGCGCAGACAAAGTTCAGGACACGAAATCTACTTGGCATGTACACTTCTACAAGGTCTGACTCAGGCGGCATTATTTATGTCTCTCCTCTTTTATTTATTGATTTATTTTCTTTTTCGGTGGTGCCGGTGACCTTTCGCTTTCCATTTTCTAACCTAGCAGCCATGCAAGTCAACTTCCCTATGGCTAGCTCCAGGCCCCCACATGGTATTTACAGCGCATCCAACGCCAACCTGAGGTATCATCGGCCGGATAGCCCTTACAGAACAGCACGCCAACCGAAGAGACACGTATCACATCTTTGAATCCACCCACGTCCCGACACCACGCTTCAGAACAGCAGAGATTTGAAGCAATACATGCAAGTCAAAGATGTAACAACCTTTTCTTTTACGACAAAAAACATATACCAACCATCATCTTTGTAGAAGATCAATAAAATGTAATTAGAAGACGGACTGTATCTATCCAACAACCTCTCAATTGCATAAAATTCACATTGTTGTATGAATCTTGTTCTTAATCTTCCGTTAAGTTCCTAATGACACTGACTTCACGGTTTAAAAAATGGAACAACTTGATTTTAAAAAATTCCTAATCAATGAATAATTTGACCAGAATGCCAATTCCATTCAACAAGACTATAATTTAAATTTTTAAATGTGTATTACGAAAAATCACGTGGCATTCAGGGCACATGCTTCAGATTCCTTAGCTGTATTATCATGTCTACTTGACTAGTATCTTAGAATCCTCTTAAAAGACAAGAGCTAAGAAACATCCATGGAGGTTCCTAAATGAACACGTTTGGATTAGGGAGTTGAATATTATTTTCCAAGGCAAAGAATTCAAATTTTCTTCAGACCAAGAGGAAAGAATAAAAAAATTCAAAATTTTCTAAGACAGACAAAACTGCAACTTTAATAAACATTGCCGTGCCCCGCACGTTTGGAGGTTTGGCACATGGTGACTTTGTTGGTCGAATGGCTTCTAATAATTGCAAGTTGAAACAACAATTTTGTCAAACTTGACCCAGAACTGGTTTGCGCACACCTAGGGGATTACAAGATCGAAATAGAGAGAAATATAATAATAATGAAAAATAATATAATAATTTTTTTATTTAATTTTATTTATTTGTATCATCAAATAAAATATAATTAATTTATATTTTTTTAAACTATTTTATTAATTCTTAAATATTATTACTTAATTTTTTTATTAATTAAATAAAATTTTTAATTTAACTCACTTAAAAATAAATCAAAATAATTTAATTTTTAGACTTATAAATATATCTTTAATTAAAATTATTTAATTAATTAAAAAATTTTTAATTTAAATTAAAAAATATTTAATGACTAACAAAAAAAATATTTTAATTAAATAAAAAATACCTAAAAACTGAAAAAAAAAAAAACCAAAATTGAAAAGTGGTGCTCTGTTAGTGGCTTCCAATTAGATCTAAATCATTTTAGATTCTCCAAAATATTTCGACTTAATCCCTTCTCAAGAAATGCATTACAGAGGGACATGCCACCATGCACTCTCCTTCCTCGAAGGTGACTCAATAGCGGGCGTCCAATCAGATGATCTGATGGGTCAGGTCACATCCTCGTGTGTTATCGTCCTACTGAGCCATTGACTTTTGTGCCAGGCTTATCGCGAAGAAAAATCCAACTATATGACCAGAAACAATGCAGCATTCATTCTGCAAACACAGAGGATTTCATTTTCATGCCTTTTACCCGCCGGGCAACTGCCCCATTAATTGCAGCTTGTTTTGATCCTGTTTTTCAAACTCTTCCTACTATAATTTGACATATAACAAATCTGTTGAATTTGAATTTCTTCTGCCCTAGTGATTAAATTGGAAGATACCTTGTGGCTTGCTTGAGACTAGCCCGCGAATGTTTAACCGAATATTTTATGCCATTTTCAGGTAATAAACACAGAAAAGCCTAGGAGGATTTAAAGAAAAAAAAAAAAAACACCTCAAGGACATGCTTCTCATTTTGTCATGATCACTTATTCAATTGGCATTTGAACACAAAAAAAAAAAAAAGTGGGAATATTTATTCTATTTTTTTTAAGTATAACTGATTTATAGTATTTCAATACACATTAAGTAAATTTTATTTTAAAAAAATAATAAACTAAATTTATATAATATAAAATTATAAATAAATTATATTAATAAAAAAAATAAGTAAAATATAAATTATTCTCAAAATACTTAATAAGAGTTTCCTTAAGACAAAAATTTACTATTACGATCTTTGTATCGAAACCTTAATCGTGAAAACAGGTAATGCGTAAAAGAAGTACAAGAGTGACACAAGAAAGCTAACACAACTCTTGTATGTTTATGTTTAAGCCACAAGCGGAATATGACTAAAACATGACTCTTGAGCGAAAGCCACACTAAAACCCAAATGAATCCAAACCTTCAATAACCCGCAAGCCATTTTGGTGCGCTATGTTGTCGAGACCCAAAATAAATACCTTTTAACGCAGTGTCATCCAATCCGACCAGACCCAATTGCCATCTCTAGAGAATTGGAGAACCAAAATTGCAAAAACTCAGGGATAAGGTCGGCCGTCGGCAAACCACAAATTGCTGCCCTAAGACCCTCCACGTCATCCCTGTCTCCATCAATCTAGACGGTCCCTTCACAATGCTTTTTTTAACATGTGACTTAAAACCACCCCCATTGAGAACCTTCCGAGCAGCTCAGAAAAGATTTTCAAAAGGCCACTCGTCATTTAAATAACCATTTAAACTTGCAAAAATAAAATTGTCCACTTCTCTGGTGCATGCACCTATTTCCCTATATAAACCCCCCAAAGCATACATTAACTAGAAATATTCACACAATCTCCTAAGAAATCCTTTGCTTTCTCTGTTATCTTATCCAATACCACTCAGAAAAAAAAAAGGGTAGAAACTTTGCACAAAAAGGGGAACGGACATAGCATGGATGAGTCCGATTTTGCGCTTCTTGAATCGATACGCCTCCACTTGCTCGGCGAGACGCCGAGTTATAACAACGCTGGTGTTACTGCTACTGCTAATGGTATTAATAACTGTAGCCATCCGGCGAATTGCCGGAGTTCAAACTTTGGGAGCTTGTACCCTTGTTTAACGGAGAACTGGGGCGAATTGCCACTAAAAGTAAATGACTCCGAGGACATGCTACTTTACGGCGTTCTCCGCCACGCCGTCACTCTTGGGTGGGTCCCCTCTGATCTCAAGGCTGAGGCCCAGGTGGCCGCAGAGGATTTTCCCGCGATAAAGGCAGAGCCTTTGGAGACTTCGGCGGCGACTATGTCGGAGGCTCCGGTGGCACCGCCTCCGAGGGAGAGGATTGCAGAGGCGGCGGCGCCAGCGAAGGGGAAGAAGCATTACAGAGGAGTTAGGCAGCGGCCGTGGGGAAAATTCGCTGCAGAGATTAGAGACCCGGCGAAGAATGGGGCTCGAGTTTGGTTAGGGACTTTTGAGACGGCGGAGGATGCGGCCTTGGCTTATGATCGCGCGGCCTACAGAATGCGCGGCTCCAGGGCGTTGTTGAATTTCCCGTTGAAAGTGAACTCCGGGGAGCCGGACCCAGTGAGAATCACTTCGAAAAGGACGTCGCTGGAGCCTTCGTCATCCTCCGAAAGTGGATCACCTAAAAGGAGGAAGAAGGTTGTTGGGTCGGCGGCGACGACGGCCAATGCCACGGTGGTAAACCACGGTGGGTTGGATTTGGAATTGGCAAATACAGTGGGCCAAATAGGATGTCAAGTGGCAGCTGGTACGCATGGCGCACAGCTATTGGTTAATTAAGGTTGGGTTGGACAGGTGTGGTAGCCTGTTTGCATTGTGAATAGAATAATCCTAAATATAATAAAAAAAAAATCTTCTCAATTTACTATAAAACACTATTTTTTTAAGATCAAAAATTTTTCACTAGATAAAATCATAAATTAAAATAATAAAAAAATTACTCATTTCAACAGAAATAATATTTTGTGATAAGTTGAGAAGATTTGTTTTGAAATATTTAGTATTATTCTTGTGAATATAAAAAGATTGTAAAAACTTTCTCCTAATTGAATCATTTTTATATTTTCTAGATACATTGTATAGAATTATTGGTCTCTGGAGTTTTTCTCGAGTGCATTGCGTTTCACATGCCAAAGTTTCACTATTCCATTGCTTCTCACGGTTCACATTTGCAAATTGGTTAACCAAAAAAAAAACAAAAAAAATACAGAGAGAGAGAGAGAAGAGAAACGAGAAAAGTGGGGTCTGATTTCAATTAACAAGGTTACATGGCTGGCTGGCACTGAAACCTTAAAAAATGATTTTAGTACTATTAAATAAAAATGAATTGTTGGTTTATTAAAATTATTGCATCACAAGAAACATGAGGTGCTAATTGTTAGAGAACTAAAAATAATGTTATTTGGAGCTATTACTTTTTTTTTTTTTTATCACAATATTGTTAACTTCATCGGCAATTAATTTTAGAGGCCTGTCATTGTCAGGTTGTGTATTTGTGCTCTTTTTCTCCTGATCCATCTTCGTCTATTCCACCCCTTTTGTCTTGTCACCACGTTTTTAATAAAAAATAGTGGCTAGGAGGTTTGTGCACATTTGTCGATGATTAACAATTAAATACAATCGTTGTTAATCAATTGTTAATTTTTAGGATTAAGCTTTAATTTGTAAGTTTTTATAAATTTAAAAATGATCAACTATTAATTATTTTTTATATCCATTCTCTTGTTTTAGTTTGAAGAGAAAGAATTCTATAGTGAAAAGTGCCACAAAGGTACAATTGCACTGTTTACCAATTTTTCATGCATATTTCGTTTGCTTCATACACATTTTATTGGTTCTCTATCTTCTTTGTTTGAAGGCTTTCTTAGCAGAAAGGCGGTCCTCCAATGTATTGGGTCCTGAAGCACCAAATAATTTTTTTTTTTTTTTTTTTGGCTACGATTAGTTAGCACTTTTGATGAACAAATTACAGAATTATTTACACTTTAAGGTTCTTTTTTGGGTACAAATTTTTCATGAAATCTTCAGTTTCTACTTTAACATGTTGGTACCTCACTTTTCAGGCACATCTCTAATACTACTACAATGCATAACTGTTAAAAGAAAGAAAACAAAATCTGAAAGGATTTGCGGTCTGACAGATGTAATGAGTAGGACAGGAATAAAATTCTATGATGTGAGGCTGTACCGTGCAAATCCTTATGCAGATTCCCTTACTGAATAGGACAAATATGTCGCCGAGATGAGGTTACGCCTTTCGACGTTGGATTTGTCCAACATCATTTTCACTTCCGGCGAAGCCCCTGCTGCAGTGCGTCATTACTTCTCTCGCAATGTCACTTTCCTCGCCGAAATTGGGGCCACTGTTAGGCAGAGCAGATCCAACAATATTGGCGCTCCCACTTTCTTGAAGGCAACCTTATCTCTTCTTGATTAAATATCATATAGATATATTTTAAACAACGAAAAATCCAACTTCATAGCATTTTTTTTCTCGTGGACTTTTACAGATTGATCCTACAACTTTTTTTCCTTTCTCAAACATAATTCTATTGGTCATTTTTAGTCTCTCTGCTTTTTCTTTCTCAAACATCTAATATGAAAAGGGGGAGGAGATTGCAAATGTAGAAGGTGATCTGAAATTTGGAGTCAATAAGACACCTAACAACTAGGGCTGGAACGAAGAAGGTTTAATCAATAGCGTGCTAATGTTAATTCCATAAATGGTGATATCCTCTTCAATCCTGCCAATGGTGAGGTAAAAGATAAGAAAGGGAGAGAAGTTCAAAAAAATCAGGAAATGGAAAAAGAGTGCTCGATCTCCATTTGCTGCTCTAGTCGTTAAAATGAACCCTGGAAATGAAGAAACCCTGTGGCACCTCTCTTGATCCTGCAACTTGTCTACCCTTTCTCAGAGGAAGCTCCCCTGATTTTTGGTCTCTCGTTTTTTTGAACCTAGCTTTACTTGTGGTACGCCTATGGCAATCGAAACAAGATTAACTTTATTTCCTGTCATTATTACAAGTCACCCAATCATTCTCTCATCCTCTCTCTGTTTTTTCTTTTTTTTTTTTGGCGGATTTTCGACTACTCTTTATCTTCCTGACTACACATTATGAAATTGGTGGCTCGTGTTCTGCACCTTAGCGAACATGGGGTTTATATAGAACATAACATAAGAAATTGGCTGCTCTAGTTTATTTTTGTTCCTTACTTTTCAAGGATATTTTTCAAGTGGAAATTTACCATGTGAATTATTTAAATTAATATTCATTCACTGGACGGATTCAAATTATCTATTGAGCCACGCACCACTTGTAATCTTTTCATAAATAATTTGTTTAACTTTATGATATGAATCGAAATAAAAAATAATTTTAATGTTAATAAAACTAACTAATTAATAAATAAAAATGTTGAAATAAGTCACTGAAAGTGTTAAATTTTTATAACTTTTTAAAGTAGTCCTTTTCCCCTTTAGATTCTGTTTCAAATTGGTACATATTGGATTGCAAATGGTCAAATCATTAAATACAATATTTGACCAAAGGGAATATAAATTAAAAAAAAAAAAGATGAACTTAAAAAAGGAATATTCATGAATATCTCAAGCCAAAAAATTCCAAACCCAACAAATCAAGCTGTCTTGATTTTTGGGGGGTTAGGTGTAGTTTAATCACTAGACGCTTTTCTCCTAGCAGCAAAGCAAAGGCGATGTTTAGGGTCGAAGCTAGATGTGGTGGAGGTTAATGCACGGTCTCCGCTTTCCCACTGGCATGTGCCCGATGGATGAGTGAGGATGACAGAGCGGCGGTGAGAGATGAGAGACAAAGCTTGATTTGTTCGGTTTGGTTATTATTATTATTATTATTATTATTTGGCTCGTATTCCTTCGTTTTTTTTTTAACATTTGTATTCCGTTAGGTTAAATATCATAATTAACACTTTTACCATTTGTCGTCAGAAGAATAAAAAAGAAAGTATCAATTTAGAACAAAACCTAAAAATATAGGAATATTTTGAAAAATTAAGTATTTAAGATAATATCAAAAAATTTACAAAAATTTAGAACTTTCAAATAACTTATCTCTAAAAATATTTAGTTTTAACTATATAGTTTTAAATATGTAACATATAATTTGCAAATGAGTCAATTAAGAATACTCTAATATGCTAAACTAGTTTTATGAAGAAATTATAAATGAGTTTTAAATTATGAATCTAAACGAAGTGTATACATATATACCCTTATGTAAGTTGGTAAGTTGAATTTATAAGCGAATTTTGAAATTAAATTTAAGTGACACTCAGAAAAAAATAAATTACAGTGTGATGAATACATTTATTATTTTGAATGTTTGATGAAAAGATAAACCACTTAACTTGAGGATAAATTACAAATAACATATTCATATTTGTTTTTAGTGCAACAAATTGTATATTCATATGAATAAAAAAGAGATAAAAAAATTGAGTTTACAACATTATTGTACATAATACTTTTTTGGCCTAATTAAAAGATTCTCTTGGTGTTCAATTTGTAAATTTAGCAGTGAAATTTTTTTTTTAATAGGGGCAAAAGATAATTTGTAGTGGAAGTAAAAAAGAAAAAAGAAAAAATTTAATGGAATAACTAAAAATATTGACAATTTCAAATTGTTTGCGAATCATAGTGGGGACACTTGCCCGACTGAATTGCACGTGGCTCCGCCACTGCACACGTGCACAAGCAAACAAAAGGGTCCAACTACCTTACCCTGTTAAGCTTTGCCTTTCAATTTTGACTTTGACCATGCTTTAATAGACATTTCAAAGGGAGGCACATGACTGGAAGGGCTCGTCCAAATCATTTATTGTCTGTCTTGTTTGTCCTCTTATCAACAATTCAATGGACAGTTGAATAACTTGGTTTCACACAGGACAATGGATCACAGAAATCATGTTATTGTTCCGGACAGAGTTTTCTATTTTATGTCATTTTTAAGAGTAAAATTTTATTAGTCATCTCCACGTTAGGAATTTCTATGGAAGAAATTTAAAAATAATAAGTTTAAATAAATATAATTAATTTTTATATTATATAAAAATATTTATATTATATATAAAATATTAATTTAATGTAAAATATTATATCTATATTATTTTAAAATATACTTAATTTTTTTAATATTCACTTAAAATCTGAAATTTAATTATAAAAAAATAATATATTATCTAATTAATTAATATCAATATTATTTATTTATTTTTTTAATAATTTCATCAATCTTTAATGTTATTTTTTATCACTATAATATAAACTTATAATTACAAAGTTTATATTTTATATTTTTTCTATCATTATAATCAAAAAATATATTTGTTAGGTTTTTGCTCTTATTGCTTCAAAATAAGAAAAAATAAAAAATATAAAATTAGTACTTCACAATTTTACTAAGAGAATTGTGTGTTTATACTACAAATCAACTCATACTACTAAATTTATATAAAAATAAATTTTATTAAAACTTTATTAAAAATAGTATACTTATAAGTTTGACATCATATTTTAATTCAAAATTTTAAAATATTGAGTTTACATATTTCTTACTCCTTAAATTATTGAAGTATAAGGAGTATAGTTCAAGTAAGTAAATGATATTACATCTCAACCTAAAACTTTAAGATATTGGGTTTATATTTTTTTCCCATATATATATTACTTATTTTTTCCTTTCTTTTCTAATGTGAGATTCCTAAACTATACAATTCACACATTCACACTTGAGATCCCAACAATCTTTCCCTCAAGTGTGGATCTTTTCCACATTAAGTCTCTGCTCTTTGAACTCATTAAAAGCTTATGACCACTTCACTAAACCCATTATTAAGTTTTATTTGTCTAATCTTACCCATTATTAAGCTAACTTTTATTTATTTGATCTTAGAGTGTGTGTTTACCAATTCTTTAAGAGTCATGTTAAGAGCATATGTGTTACCACTCTACATGAGTCTTACTCCTAATGAGTGTAATTAGCATCTTACTTTCTTATAAGGGCATCAACTATAGGAAAGATGCATTATTTATATTTGTCTTTTGTTGAATCATTGACACGATACCACTTTTTAGGGAAATATAAGAGTCTAAAATTAGAGAAAAATCCAAGTAGGCTTCAAATAAGTAGTATACTTACAAGTTTGATACCATATTTCAATTTAAAATCTTAAGACATTGAGTTTATGAGTTTTTTTTCCACTTAATGCTATTTACTTTTCCCTCTTATTTTCGATGTAAAATTTCTAACACATACTTACACATTTACATTTGAAATCCCAACAAATCTTTCCTTCAAGTGTGAATCTCTTTTACATTGAGCCTACTTTATTTGAATGTGTTATGTGCCCATTACCACTCCACCAAACTTATTTGTGAGCTAATCTTGTTTTACTTGATTTAGAGTGTGCATTTACTAATACTTTAGGAGTCACATTGGGAGTACATTTGTTACCATTCTTCTCCAAAGCCACACCTTATCACTTTATATGGTACTTATTTGGGTGAGTGTAATTATGTTCAATAGTTTCCTACAATGAAATTTAGAAACAAATTGAAAAAAAGATAAAGATAATTGAAAAGACATTGAATTTTGGAATTTAAGTTAGTATGTTTTATATGTTTGTGATGTAAAAACATAAATGCATGAAGAGTGCAACCCACTTAATGCATGTCCTTACAGGTTGTAATGCTTATTTAGCCATTTTAGTTGGTATCAAAAAATCAACTTAGGAAAACATGCAGGCTTTAATTTTTGTAGCTAGGATTATATGCTCTCATTCATATAAAATAACCATAAATGAAAAGTAAATATATAGTTATCATGACGTCTTAACTTGCAATTGTCTTTTAAGTTATTTTATATCTATAATCCATTGATGTCTAATGTTATGGACTAACTTCATAAGAATAATTGAACCAAGCGTTTAACATTACCTCCTAACATTGATATGATCATAATCATCTTATAGTCATGTATCTATTAATTATTACTCTAATTTTGGTGTGACTTTTACCAAGGAAAACAAATA
This sequence comes from Rhizophora mangle, assembly GCA_037832345.1. Taxonomy (NCBI): domain Eukaryota; kingdom Viridiplantae; phylum Streptophyta; class Magnoliopsida; order Malpighiales; family Rhizophoraceae; genus Rhizophora; species Rhizophora mangle. The sequence goes on along the minus strand of JBAPLJ010001938.1, from coordinate 3,247,766 downwards.
ATGACACTTATAATTTTCTTTGTAATAATTGAATTTATAAATGAATTCATAACACTTACTAAGAGTTTAGTAGATTCACTTGATAAAAACCTAGTTGAATTTAATTATTAATATAAATCAATAATTCCTAAACTTATTTTTTAAAGATCATGTAATAAAAGAGCCGAACTTTATAAAAAAGTAGCTTTTTTTGTTTTATAATTGTGAAATATATTGTATAAGATTTCATTAAATATAAACTCATTTAAAACTTAAAATAAGTTCAATTTAAAGATTAATTTAAGGTTTATGTTGAAAATAAACTAGATTAAGCCTAATATTAAGTTGAGTTTGGCATTAAAGTGAAATTGAGTTTAATTTTGAAATTAAAATAAGTAAAAATAAGTTTAAGGCCAAGTAGTGCTTGAGTTTAATATTTTCATATCAAGTTAAGCTTAAACTCAAAGACTAACGTTAAAATCTCATTCAATCAAAACCTTAATGAATTAAGCTTGAACATGAAAAGACTTGGCTTAACTTACATCTCAAATTATAACAAATTGTATGAACATATAATGATAATGTTACTTGAGAGAAAGCTAGAAAAGGTAAGAAACAATGTAAAAAGAATGTATAAATAAAGTTTCAAGAAGAAAAAGGAGTAAATTTCAAATAATAGAGGAAGAAAAAGTCAATAACTCGAAATTCAAAACACTCATTCAAATAATTTAAACTTAAAATAATTTATGATCTAATTAATTTTAAGATCAAATTTATTACAAATCTTAAGACATTGAGTTTATGAATTCTTTCCACTTAATGCTACTTACTTTTTCCTCTTATTTTTGATGTAAAATTTCTAACACATACTTACACATTTATATTTGAAATCCTAACAAATCTTTTCTTTAAGTGTGAATCTCTTTTACATTAAGCCTACTTTATTTCAATGGGTTAAGTGCCCATTACCATTCCACCAAACATATTTGTGAGCCAATCTTATTTTACCTGATTTAGAGTGTGCATTTACTAATACTTTAGGAGTCACATTGGGAGTACATTTGTTACCATTCTTCTTCTAAAACCACGCCTTATCACTTCATATGGTATTTACTTGGGTAAGTGTAATTATGTTCAATAGTTTCCTACAATGAAATTTGGAAACAAGTTGGAAAAAGGATAAAGATAGTTGAAAAGACATTGAATTTTGGAATTTAAGTCAGTATGTTTTATATGTTTGTGATGCAAAAATATAAATGCATGAAGAGTGCAACCCACTTAATACATGCCCTTATAAGTTGTAATGCATATTTAGCCATTTTAATTGTTATAAAAAAATCAACTTAGGAAAACATGCGGGCTTTAATTTTTGTGGCTAAGATTCTATACTCTCATTCACATAAAATAACCATGAATGAAAAGTAATTATATAGTTATCATCATATCTTAACTTGCAATTGTGTTTTTGGTTATTTCATATCTATGATCCATTGATGTCTAATGTTGTGGACCAACTTCATAAGAATAACTAAAACAAGCGTTTAACATTAACTCCTAATATTGATATGATCCTAATCATTTCATAGTCATGTATCTATTAATTATTACTCCAATTTTGGTGTGACTTTTACCAAGGAAAAAAAATAGTGACACTTATAATTTTCTTTATAATAATTGAATATATAAATGAATTCATAACACTAACTAAGAGTTTGGTAGATTCACTTGATAAAAACCTAGTTGAACTTAATTATTAGTATAAATCAGTAATTCGCAAACTTATTTTTTAAAAATCATGTAATATAAGAGTTGAGTTTCATAAAAAAGTAGCTCTTTTTGTTTTATAATTGTGAAATATATTGTATAAGATTTCACTAAATATAAAGTCATTTAAAACTTAAAATAAGTTCAATTTAAAGACTGATTTAAGGTTTATATCGAAAATAAACTAGGTTAAGCCTAATATTAAGTTGAGTTTGGCATTAAAGTGAAATTAAGTTTAATTTTGAAATTAAAATAAGTAAAAATAAGTTTAAAGCCAAGTAGTGCTTGAGTTTAATATTTTCATATCAAGTTAAACTCAAACTCAAAGACTAATGTTAAAATCTCATTCAATCAAAACCTTAATGAATTAAGCTTGAACATGAAAAGACTTGGCTCAACTTACTTACATCTCAAATTATAACAAACTGTATGAACATATAATGACAATGTTACTTGAGAAAAAGCTAGAAAAGGTAAGAAACAATGTAGAAAGAATGTATAAATAAAGTTTCAAGAAGAAAAAGGAGTAAATTTCAAATAATAGAGAAAGAAAAAGTCAATAACTTGAAATTTAAAACACTTATTCAAATAATTTAAACTTAAAATGATTTATGATCCAATTGATTTTGAGATCAAATTTATTACAAAAATTAAATAATTTGAATTTGAAAAAATTGAAACCTCAATAACTCAAAGCAAAACACAAAAAACCAAGAACTTAAAACTTAATGAACCTAGAGTCTCTTATATTCAACATTCGAAATAAATGAAATCAATGCATCTAAAACTATATAAATTCTTAACCTAATAACTTCAAAACTTAATATACTTAAAACCTAAATGACTTGAGACTTGAAATAATTTAAATTGAATATAATCTTATTTGTCACTTACTAGTAAAAATTATGATATTTAATATAAATAAATCTAATTAATAGTAAAAACACTTTATAAACATATTAATATATCATAATTTTTAATGAATTCTCATCTTGTTACAAGCTATTTTTATAAAAAAACTATTCACCTTATTGATATTAAATATTTGTCTCTGGAAGATATCAAGAATAGGTCTAATAAAAAGTAGAGAATTGTCAGCCATTTGAGAGTAGACCAATTCATTGCATTTAGGGTTCTTCCTTAATAAAATTTTTTTACTTATAGGGATCCCTCATCAAAATTTTTCACTTTAGATATGATGGTTGAATATTGTGGTGCTTGAAAAATTTTTTAAAACTATAAACATTGAGATTATAGATAAAACGTATATATAAAGTTAAATGAATAAAACTAATAACACTATTTAGGCTAAAGTAAAAACTTAAATAGTACAAAATAAAGGAAACAAACCAAATGACGTGGAAACAAATCCACTTTCTAGGCTTAGTTCTACAAATTTAATTGATTTTTACTTACTCAACTATTTGGTTTCATTTTAACTCTTTAAAAGTGTAGATTCAGTATCATTAAATCTAATATAATTTGAGCATACAACATAAATTCTTATTTGCCATGTATAATATATAAAAGCTTTGGACAAAATATAAGGTTAGATTATGAATATCATAATTTCACTTAGTTAACAACCTTCATGTCACTAATACACCAATGATTCTCTTAGTGAAATGTGGTGTTGAAGGGCATAAGGAGTAAACAGGCTTTAACTTTTAATTCTTTCCATTGCTAACTCTACCCAAAAATAGCAATGTCATGGTGTGGTTTAGTCCCATAGTCTATTATGAAATGCCACTCTTGTAGAATTAGATTTGAAAACCTCTAACATTAGTGGCGACTACAATTGGTTGCTTCATAATAGCTTTTAGCAGCTTTACTACATTATTAGTTGATACATCTTTATATCTAGTTATTTTGGTAGCATGATTGGCTTTTTTGTTGGTGTTTTATGCATGATTAGCTCCATTGTAAAGATATTTCATCTCAATTGTTAATCCACCACTATTTAAAATAAATTTGAAGGTACCATCCATTAGACCACCTTAACAATCTTCATTATCTCCTTTAGTATCACAATCCACTAGTTCTTGCTTGGAAAGGGAGATTTAGATTGACTTATAAAAATGCATGTTAATTTAATTGATTTTAAATATTTATATATATTAAAAAGTCAAAATTTTTTTACTTTATAATATCATTTAAGACAAAATAAATTTACCTTGATACTAAAAAAAGAATACTTATTGTTTTTATATAAATTGATTTCCTCAATCTATGGTTAAATAAATTTTATGAAATGATAGTAATAGGGAATTGAAACTCAACATTAACATAACTAAAGAGAGTTTTAAGTTGGCAATTTAAGGAAGGAGGGTGAGTAAAAGGACTAAACAATAGTGAAAACAATTGGTGATATGAGTTTTTCATATTTATATTTTTTTTCTTTGTGATTAAATGATAAATAAACCAAAAATAGGTAAAATTAGTTTGTTAAAAGAAAGAAATAACAAAAAAAAACTTCTTGTGAGATAATATGCATCATTTTTAGGGATTATAATCTAAAAATCTAATTCCAAAATATTAAAAATATAAGGCTATAAAACTAAATTAAAATAAAATGCTATTAATAGCAAAATTCTAGTGAAATACCATATTAGAAGAAAAATAATCTTATAAAATATGCTGTAAAATTACAATTATGAATCACATTAGAATTGTAAAATTATATGCAATATGGTATTAATGTGACACACTCACAAGACACACTAATAACATTTAATAAGTAATTATATTAAAAAATTAAAGTTATTATGCTTTAACAATTTCTTATAATTTGAAAACAAGTGGATGAAAAGGGAAAAGAAGTTATAAAGACATTGAAATTGCAAATTTAAGCCAATATGTTTCATATTTTTGTGATGGAAAAACATTATTATATGAATAGTATAATTAACTTGACATATGCCTATGCAAGTTACAATGTCTATTTGACTATTTGAATTGGTATGAAAAATCAATTTAAGATAACTTAGGGGCACTTATTCATCCAAAACAATCATGTATAAAAAGTAGATATATAGTTATCATGCCATTGTAACTTGCAATTGCCTTTTTGGTTATGTCAACTTGTATCAATAAACTAGCCAAGAAGGAATATAATGGGCCAAATTGTTAGCATTTATTATTATTATTATTACTAATTTTTCAATTTATATTTCTCATCCATAAATTTCTAATGTTGTGGACTAAATTCACAAGTGTAACTGAAATAAGCTTTTAACTATATAGCTTTGATTTTGTTGTAACTTATGCCAAGGAAAACAAATATTGACACTTATAATTTTTCCTTTTATAACTAGGCATGTAAATGAGCACATAACACTTACTAAGAGTTTCATAGATTCACCTAATAAAAACTCATTTAAACTCAATTAATAGCATAACTTGATGATTCTTAATCTTATGTTTATAATGATCTTATAATAAAGGAGTTGAACTTCAATAAAGAGCTCAACTTGTTTTATATTTATGAAATTTTTGTTTAAAATTTGACTTAATATGCATTTATTTAAGACTAAATGTAAGTTTATTTTAAAGATTGATTTAAGACTCATATTGAAAGTTTAAAATACTTACAGATAATGAAGGAAGAAAAAGTAAATAATTTAAAATTCAAAACACTTGAAATCAAAATAACTCAAACTCAAAATGATATAAAATCCAGTTAATTTCTTGATCAAATTCACTAAAATAAAAAAATCAATTAACTTCAATTTGAAAAAGTTGAAACTTCAATAACCCAAAGTAAAACATATATTCAAAATTCCACATAACTGAAATTAATGCACCTAAAATTGAATAAATTATGAATCTTATAAGTTTAAAACCTAATATGCTTAAAACCTGAATGACTTGAGACTTGAAAAGATTTAAATTGAATCCAACTTTATTTAACACCTACCACAAAAGCTATGATATGTGATCAAAATAACTCCAATTAATAATACAAAATTTTACAAACGCATTAGTATATCATAATTTCCAATGAATTATCATCTTGTTGCAAACCATTTTTTGTCAAAAACCATACACATCACCAATCTTAAATGCTTTTGTCTCTATAAGATTTTAAGGATAAGTCAAGTTAAAAATAGAGAATCATTAGCCATTTGAGAGCAAATGAATTCATTACATTTAAGGATTCTTCTTAATAAAATTGTTCACTTTTAGGGATCTCTTATCAAAATTCTTCACTTCAGGTATAAAGATTGAATAGGATGACACTTGAAAAATTTTTTGAATCCATAAACACTAAGGTCATGGTTGAATGGCAAAAATATAGTCATAATAACAAAACTAACAACACTATCCTAACTAAAGCGAATAGTGCATTATAAAGGAAACAAACCAAATGACATGGAAAAAAAAATCTAATTTTTAGGATTACTATCACAAGTTTAATTATTATCAACTTACATAATTGCTTGACATCTTCTTCACTAGTACCATCAAATCTAATACAATTCAAGCATATATCATAAATTTTTATCTATGACTTATAATGTGTAAGAGTTTTTGCCAATAAATGAGGTATGATGATGAATATCATGATTTTACTCAATTAATAGCCTTTATATCCACTAATTAACTAATGATTCTCTTAATCAAATATGATGTGGAAGGAAGGACACTATAGAGTAAATGAGCTTTAAGCTTTAATAGAACTCCATAGAGTTATCATTACATAAAATGAAAAAAATAGTGTCTTGTGATGTTTGGATCAACAATCGTTCAAAAAGACAAGCATCAATAAGTTCTTAGCTTTTGACGTTAAGGAGATACATAACACATCAATTAAGTTTGGTAAAGCTAGCTAGCAATACCAAATGCTTAAGTGACATATGAAGAGTATGAGGTAAAAAGCCAAACACCAAAAAATCATAATTAATGTTAGATTAAGGATGCCTTCAAAAAATTAATTCTATGGAAAGAGGATGTGAAGAGTTGGGATGAGAAGTTAACACTTGAGGAATATTGGAAAAAAAGTGTTTTAGTGAGTATATGGTTTTAAATATATAGGTATGACATGTAACTAAAAATAACATGAGTAATAACAAAAACATGAAATTAAAAACACACCAAATTTACATGAAAAACCCCAAATTAGGGAAAAACTATGGGTAGAGAGGAAAAAAGCCACTAACTTAAAGAAGAAGTATAAAAAGATTGTTTTAAGTAGCTTATATTATACTAACAAAATACATTTATAATTATATAGATGTATAGAAAACCTCAAGTGTAAATATAATTGATACATAAATATATTTTGTTACATTACAAGCTCTTTAAACTAGACTACACAAAATCTGGGTCATCAAATTCCAATAATCCCACCTTGACATGAATTCTAATACAAGGAACAAACTTTAATCTATGACAAAAAAAACTTTTCTTCTCTTCAAAAAGCTATAATCAGCACAACTTAACAAGAAGCACCAACCAAGTCCAAACAATGCCTAACTTTAATAACTTGAAGATTCTTGGTTAACATATTAGTAGGATTATCATGGATATTAACTTTACTCATAACAATATCACCATGAGCAATGACATTTCACACAAAATAATATTGAACATCAATGTGCTTTGTTCTCTCATGAAATATCTAATCTTTAATGAGAAAAATAACATTCTCACTATCACAATAAACAATAGTAGTATACAAATCTTTACTAAGTTCAATAAATAGTACCTTCAACCAAATAACTTCCTTAAGAGCCTTAACAATGGCCATATACTAAGCCTTGGTAGTAGACAATGTAGCGTACTTTACAAGGTAGCTTTCCAAGTTATATCACAATAACCAATTGTAAAAATATGCTTAATAAGTGATCTTCTCTATTAAGGTCTCTAGTAAAATTAGAATAACATATCCAATGAACCTATCTTTGGTTCTTCCAAATTACAAACAAACATTAATAGTGTCATACAAATATCTAAAAATCCATTAAATTGCTTTCTAATACTTCTTATTAGGATTTGCTTTGTATCTATTGATTGCATTGACAGAATATGATAAATCTAGATGTGTACAAATCATAACATACATGAAAGATCTCACTACACTAGAGTATGGTACTTGTGACATCAAATCAACTGCATCATCTAGTTGTGGAGATAAAGCAAATAAAAGTATGAAATGTGTAGCTAATGAAGTACTAACAACTTTAGCATTCTACATGTTGAACTTGTAAAGAACTTTCTTATTGTATCCTTTTGAGCTTAGTTATAGTTTCATGGCCTTTCTTTTTCCCAAAATCTCCATGCCAAGTATCTTCCTAATTGCCTTTTTGTCTCTCAAATTCCAACATGATATGCAAAACTTTAGACAGCGCATCATTTGCAACAGGAATAAGCTTTCCAATGTGATAGAGGTCCCATGCTTTTCTAAAGGTGATTGATAAGTAAAAGATGACTATTAAGACTAAACAAAGCTACTTATAGAAGTAAATAATTCACCGATTATCTTTTCAAAAACCCCTTATTCAAGACTTACCATCACTTTAATGGACATCTCACCATCAATTGATGTACACAAGGTAAAATGAAACCTTTATTGCTTAGGTGTACACATAATACACCTGCTTCTAAAAGTATAAATCAAAACATGAAAGAGATATACGAGGACTTTCCTCGACGAGCTAAAAATATTCCGGGACAAAAGACAAGAATGCAAGACAGTCAATAACTCTAAAATGTTATGACTCTACCCTTGGGCCAGCATTGTAATGCAATAACATTCCAATATGTGCGTAACATGCATAACTTTAATACGGATGTTGCAGTTGCGAAAAAAAAAAAAATGCAATTCATGCAGAACACGATGACTGTAGGTCAAAATTCCATTGCAAGAAGCAAGAAAGTGAAAGAAGATATTCTCATCCAAAAACTCACCCCCGAGGGGTAATTCTTCATGATGCAGAAGCAAGCAGCAACAATGACAAATAACAATTTGTGCAGGACAAACATGAAAAATAAAGCTCATTTTCTTCCAAGTTGCACGTAATCAAGTAATCATTTTATCTAAAAATGCTTCTCGCCCCTGCATTTTAATACAACCATTAACGAAGTTGACAACCTCTAACATTTGCCTAGATGTACTCATCTTTTGTGCGATTCAATCCACTTCTTCAATAATTTAACCATACAAAAGGACATGGGAAACAAATCCAGAAGCTTAAAGAGAGAAATTTGTGCACTTATTTCAAGGAAAAAAATGATTTGGCAGAGTGTCCCCTGTCATTAAGACATATATCACCTGGCCAAAATGCAATTCATTCTAATAATGAAGCAGTACACAACAATTTGTTCAACTGGAACTAACGTCAACTACATTGGTGATCCCGTTAGCCTTTTTTTGTGGAGGGTGGGGGGTGACAAGATGAAGTTATGTAACAAAATCCAAAATGCCTCCAACCAAAACTACTTGTAGATTCAAACGAAATCAATTAAGAACACAAACAAACCTTAAAATCAAAAGCCTAACAAGCTAGACGATTGAAGAAAAAGGAAAGACAGAGTGGCACCAAAAGAATGAAAAAATAAAGGTTCTAAAAGTTACTGTGTTTGTGAAGAAATGGGAAAGAAACTGTGGGTAAAATAGGTTTGGGACAGCTTTTTCGTAAGCCCATTCCACTGCCTGCCTACTAATTACAAACATGGATTGGATTTATTCTTTTTCATGCTAAATATTTCGGCTGCTCATTTCTATTCTTATGGTCAGATCCATTAAGAGCCCATCAAAGGGTGATTTTAATTATTTTGCATGTGAAATTTTATAAGTCACAATGTTAATTAAATGCATAATCTATAGTCAAAAATATGTGAGTCAAGTGGGTTGCATTACTCATCGATGCAACTCTTTCTAAATTAATTGCCATGCTTTCTATGGATGTAAATACAAGATTGAGAACAATTAGTATAAAAAAAGCTATTACAACGAGGTTCGCAATCCAAAATCAGTCCAGTAGCTGTAAAACATTTGGATTTTCTTGAAGAGGTGTTACAAGATCTTGTATGGCCTACTCTGTAGCTTGGTCAGCGTAAAAATGAAAGTTGAATAACATGTCCACATGGATTCAAACAATGGTAAACTTTATATACATGCTTCTATTATATACATGAACAACGAAAATGGAAATGATAGGAGCAAGCACACCTTAATAGTAGAGAAACACAGTTGTGCACATGCAAATGCATGCATAGACGCATATGTTTCTATATGAATACACACATACGGCTGCAAGGATCAAGCAGCGACCAATTGGGCACATTGAATCACGAAATTCATGCAGTATGGTAAGAAGCTTGCATGGCAATTCCGCAGGGTCCTTCATTTGCATCAATGTCTTTTTGCACCCTTATGTAGCCTTTTTCGCCCCACTGTGTGCCCCAAAAATTCTTTACTACCCAATAATTCATTCCATTACTTTCTCTGTACCTAACAAAAGCAACACCATGGTTTAGTTCAGTCCCACAGTCTCCCATGAAATGTCACTCCTCTAAAATTGTAATTTAAAACCTCCAGGGTCAATGGCGACTGGTTGCTTTGCAACAGCTTTCAATAGCGCTGCTACATCATTGGCTAGCACATCTTCATGTCCAATTATTTCGGCAGCGTGATTGGCTTCTTTGTTAGTGTTACATGTGCCATTAACTCCGTTGTAAAGATGGTTCTAGCTCGAAAAGGGAGGTCAATTTGCCAGTTGTTAGCTGAGTAATTCCCTCAACGGATGCCACTGTTGAAAATGCCTAGCAAGAACCTATATTTCGATTCATCATCCAAAAAAGTTAATGAGATTAAGTTATGTATTTAAATATATAAGAATATAGTGTTAGTTAAGGTCAGAAGATAAAATAATAGAAACGCTTGTACTAACCACGTTGCCCTTGGTTCTTGATCGGTGTCACAGCTCCTTTTTCTCTCTAATCCATTGATTCTAGCACTGCCGTAACATTTTCATATCTGAATGGATGTACCTTAGCAGAACACATGTGACCCTTGAATCTATTTCTCGAATCCTTGAATTCGTCGTACGTCAAGTCTGCAAATTGATTTGTGATAAGTTCATAAGGCTTGTTTCCTGTAGCATGAAAAGATTCTAGGCATACTATCTTCCCCCTGAAGACCTTGTAGTGCATATCCTTCTCGTTGATATCCTTATACAGATGTCCATAATGGGCCATCCACTCCTCATGATTTTGACCCATTACTGCCTCTTCAAGAGTCGAGCTGTAGATTTCTGTAATGCCAAGGCTAGCATAATGAATATGAAGGTGAAATGAATGCCTTGGTTTTGGGTTGTAAAGCCCATTATTATTGCACTTGTTATAACTAATGAGCTTTGCTATGACGTTGAATAGATAGTTTAAAAATTGGATGGAAGAGGAACCATAAAAAATTTAAAAGAAAATTTTAAAAATTTTAATTTTTAAATATAATTTTATTATTTAAATATTATATAAAATTATTTAAAAATTATGTTAATTATTTTAAAATATTTATTTTTTGTTTTTAAATATTTATTATTTAATTAGATATTTTTCTAATTTTTAAAGAAGCTTCTCTATAAATGTTCACTAGATTACAATTTGAGACATTCCATTTATGTTTGCCTAGAGCAAAAATTCATTTGATGGAATGCTCAATGGGCCCTTAGTAATTGAGCTCCTTATATTATTTTTTTATAATTTATGGTGTTTTGGGTGTAGAATTTCGTGCTTGGTTTGGAACTATTACTTTTTCTTAGTTCATCACGTTAAGCATTTGAATTCTAATACTTAGGTAACGTGCATAGACATGTATTTTGTCGGATATCCCTTGTATTTAGGGACGCTATGAATTGATTTGTTAAAAGTGTTGGAAAAAAAAAAAAAATTGTGCAAAAACACGTTTTACGACTAGGTTAATCTTCCGTGCATTCGAAGCCAAGTGCATTCACATTTGGAAAATAAAATCGAAATCTTGCAATCGCCATGTCGTACGGTTTGTTATAGATGGATCCTCTCTTAGCGAAAGGATTAAGAATTTGTCGCCGCATTAAACACGTAGCCACTTTGACTTAGTAGTTAAAACAAAAATTTGTCCTAGTAATTAAGATTAAGGTTTTGGACCAAAAGTTCTCAAATTTAAATTATATTTTCACCTACAAAATTATTGGTATATATCATATGAAGATATATAAACACTTTAGTACTTAAAACTCTTAACCCCAAGTAAAATCCTAACTCAATTGATGCAACCTAATATTCATTATCGGAGTTTGAGAAGAAGTCAAAAGGGAAATTAAATCTGACACATAGAGCTTAATTGGCATATGATTATACTATTATAATTTAAGCTAGCTATGGTAACCTCAATTTTAGAAAAAAGATAGCTATGGTAACTCTAAATTAAGAAATAAGGTAGTTGTGTTTGAATGAAATTAATATTGTTTTTAAGATTATGAAAATTTTATACCAAATGAAGGTCTATATTTTTCTTGTTTTGTGAAATTTTTTTGTGTTCTTTGCAAACATCTTTTTTCAAAAGGATTTAACAATGCGCAAATGACTAAAAGGGTTTATAGAACCAGGAGAACTATTCTATGTTATGTAGCACATGAGTCATTAAGATTTCTAATAAACAAAAGAGGCTATGATTTTTTTTTTTGTTTTTTTTGATTCATCAGAAAGAAATAATTTTTTTGATTATCCAATTTAGGGGTTAAAAAATTAAGGTGACTCAAATAGAAAAAAAGTGAATGATCACTCTTGCATATCCCTTTTGATCAAAATCTATTTCATTACTTTCTCTAGCACAGTTTTGTTTTTAATTAATTGGTTCCAACTGGGCTCAAACTATTTGCCTTATCGTCTAGAAGACCAAAGCACTAAAAGAACTTGGAAGAAAATGAGTGTGATTAAAATGGCTCTATCTCGGATTAACAAACTAAAAGAACAATAATTTTTTTTAGCAACAAGCCACATAGTCCTAAAGGACTTTATCAAAAACTCAACTTTCCCTATAAATACTCAAATTTTCAAAAATCTTCCTCTAGAACTAAATTTCAAATTTCATGTTATAATTAAATGTCTAATAGCTTTAAAGTCAAAATTTTATTACTAAACCTCCCATTTCACTTACTCTGCCATAAATAGCAGATGAAAAGATAATAAAACGAAATCAAAAGTTGTAAATACTAAGAACCTGTTCAGTTTCTTTGTTATATTTTTGTTGTTGATTTCTACCATATGATATTTTAATTTTGCTTTTTATTGTTTGTTTTATGATATTTGCTATTCACTTTTATTTTTTTTTTTTTGTTGGAATAAGAATTTTTTTTAAAAAATTAATATCAATAAATAATTTGTTAATAATAAGTCAATGAAGTACGATCTATTTCAATCTTGAATAAAAATTAGAAAATTATACATTGACATACAACGTTCATAGTTTTTACAATAATAAATTAAACATTAAAATTAATACATTAATTATTATATTGTTATCATAAATTTCGTGCATTATTATCTTGTATATTAATCATATGAAGTATTCTACTTTGATTAGCACTAGCCATCTCAAGAAAGAGAGAGAGAGAGAGAGCAAGAATAGAGCGAGAGAGAAATAGTGATAAGGTGCATAGAGAGAGACTAGAAAGACAGATGACATCAAAAGTTAGAAATTAAAGTTAGAAATCCTTATTTTGTGGTTTTTCAAAGATTATTTTTTTTCTTGAGAAATGATTTCGGAATTTGAAAAGAAACAAAATGAGAAATCAATTATCAAATATGATTTCTTTTCTTTATCAAAAATTAAATCAAAAATAAAAAAATTTACAGTAATATTAAAATGATCTTGAATTAGTTTATATTTTGTAAGATTATCTCTTTTAGGTTAAATCCTACAATCTAATGGCTATATAATAAGAAATAAATTGATAACAAGGAGGGAAACATTCTTACTTACTATCTCTCTTTGACGTTAAACACTTTATGATTTTTTTAAAAAATTTTTTTACTTTCCATTTTTCATTTTGATGTCTATTTTATTCCATTAAAATTAAAGTAAATGTAATAAGCATCACATAAAATTTGTTGTGCGTATAATATGCAAAAAATTTCAATTTTATCAACTTAAAATCAACATTCTATTTTGAAAGTAATTAATGTGCTAGATTTTATTTCCTTTTAAAGTTTAATTTTGCATAAAGATTCAAAAAACATACATTGTCCATCATGCTTTGTCCTATATAAGTAGTGTATCTTTTAACTCATATTGGGCACAAGGAGCTCTCATAGATAAGTAGGACTAGAGTTCACACAAAGTATTGGAATTGATTTCTAGTCAGTCGGTGATTTATCAAAAAATTATTTGGAGATAAATTATCACTCTTAGTTTTTTTTGGTAAATCACCGATTTGATTAGAACTTGATTCCATAACATCAAATAGTCAAGTTAAATCTGAAGATCATTTTGGTTGGTTAGCAAATAACGAAAAAATGATTAAGGAGATAAGGTCTCTTTTGGTTTTTTGGTTAATTGCAGATCCAATTTGAATTCACTTTCATATGGAGATTTTGTTATATCATGTGCATTTTCTTCTTGTTAATTTCTTGACATTTATGTTTCTAAAATTCTCATTTGCTATGCATTTATCTTGTTTTGCATTTTAACTTTTTAAGCATTATTGGTTCTTTGTAGATGAATAAACACTATTATTGATTTTTATAATTCATATTTAACATTTATAGTTAATGTGTTATTAAATTTTTGTTCGATAGGATTGTTTAAAGACTATTTTAGTTGTAATTTGGTAATTTCTTTTCATTCATTTCCATCAAAAAGAAAGATTAAAGTGTGTGCCAAAGCATGTACTCCTATCATCATCTTCAAAATGGAAAATTGTGTCCTATTTGGAGCATTAACAAGTCTCATGAATATTACTTTAATCCTAACCATGAGATGCTCTAGGCTTTATAAAGTATGAATCCCATGATAAAATCTAAGAAAAACTAATAAGAAAAATCCCGCTAAAGGGTGAATAAAATTGGAAAATAATACCAAATGCTTCATCGTCCACTTATAGGCATTCATTATATATGTCAAAAAATCAAAATTTCTTACTTTATGGCATCATATAAGACAAAAGAAATCCACTTTATTACACATAAAAAGAATACTTATTATTTAATGTAATTTCCAAAATCTACAATTAAATAAGTTTTACGGAATTAAAAGAAGCACATTTTGCCTAACCTCTAACCTTTTATTCCTAATTTGGCAATTGTATATTATGGTGTAAAATCAAGGAAAAGAGCCAAATGGTGTGAAGAAAAACATAAATATTCAATTTTTAGGCCTAATTCCGAAAGTTTAATTAATTTCTACTTACATAGCTACATGGCTTCATATTCACCATAGATGTGTAGATTCAATAACATTAATCTAATACAATTTGAGCATACAACATGAATTTTTATCTACCACTTATCATGTGTGAGAGCTCTTGGTGACTAATGACATTTGATGATGAATATCATACTTTCACTTAATTAATAGCCCACATACCAACTAATTAGCCAATAATTCTCTCCATGAAAGATGTTGTGGAAAGAAACTATGAAGTAAACAAATTTTAATGTTTAATAAAATTACATACAGTTATCATTACACAAAATAGAAAAATAAAAATCTCTAACTTATAGGTAAAAACATTCACTGTGTACCTCATGACATTTGGATCAATAACCCTTCTTTGTTTAACTGCCTACACCAGAAAAGACATGCTTCAAAAAGTTCTCAGCTTTTGACTTTAAGGAGATACCTAACATGTCATTTAAGTTTGGCAAAGCTAATTAGCAACACTAAGTGCTTAAGTGACATCCAAAAAGTACAAGGCACAATGCCAAACACCTAAAAATCATAACTAACGTCAGCTTAAGGATGCCTTCAGAAAAATGGCTCCAAGGGAAGAGGATGAGAAAAGTTGGCTTGAGAAGTTAACACTTCAGGAATATTGGAAAATAAGCGTCTTAGGTATGACATGCAAAACTTTGGACAACATATCATCCACAACAAGATGAAGCTTCCTAATATGATAGAGGTCCTATATTTTTCAGAAGGTGATTGGTAAGAAAGAGATGACTAATTAGATGAAATAGAGCTCCTCATATAAGTAATTAATTCACCAAAATCCTCTTAAGAACACCATATTGAAGACTTATTGTCACATCAATGGACATCGATTAAAGGAATTTGGTATTATTGACATGTCTTTCATTACTACAACTTTAATTTTTAGTTTCAAGCTTTCCACTAAGATTCAAAAGTTAGTCAAGTTGGTTAACATTTTTTAAATTGATTGGCTTTACTAATAGTAATTATGGAGGCACTTAAAATGAAATGAAAAGTATTGCAAGGTATGTCTTCACCTTGGAATTAAGTGCTTTTAGTTAGTGTTTAATGAAGTAATTAATTGTTCCACAATCAATAGTTAAAGCTGAATATTTAGTTGTTACTGCAACTATAAAACAAGTCATATGGTCGAAGAATACACTGGCTAATTTACAACAAGCACCAACTAAACCTACCTTGATTTATTGTGACAATTAAGCTACAGTTACAATCTCTAAAAATCCTATGCAACATGGAAAAACCAAACACTTTCTATTAAATATTTATTTTGTTAAAGAAACCCAAAAGAACAATAAAGCCAAGTTAACATTTATTCTTTAATGGAGTAATTAGTTGACATCTTAACTAAACAACTTCATAAAGGAAGATTTTTGGAATTGGAAAACAAATTTTGAATGCAAATCAATATCCCTAAGGAAGTGTGTTAAAGTAAGTTGGCACTACTAACATGTCTTTTGTTGTTGTAATTTTAGTTTTTGGTTTAAAGCTTCCCATCAAGATACAAAAGTTAGTTGAGATAATTAACATGGTTGCTAGAGCATAACCAACTTATCTTATCATAATTCCAACTTATGTTAGCGTAGTTCACAAAATTTTTGATTGTATTTGAATTATACTTTTATATTAGTTGTTGAAAACTTATAAATTTCAATTTGAAATATATGATGTAATCAAATAGCATATAAAAATATGAATGGTGATCAATAGGACATAGATTGCTTCTCTTTTAAGCCTAACAAACTCTCCTTGTTCTCTCTCTTCTCCTTTTTGATCTCACTATTTTGCAACTTTTGAAAAATTAAAACACACACTAACAAAAATTGATTCAAGTCATGACTTGTTTTTGTAAGTATAAAACAAGTCATGAAAGGGATATATGAGGACTTTCCATGACAAACAAAAAATTGCTTAGGTCTACAATTTTAGACATTCCATTCATGTTTGTGTGGAGCAAAAATTCTTTTGATTAAACCCTTAATGGGATTCCTTAGTGATTAAGCTCCTTATACTATTATTTATGATTTATGGTGTTTTTGTTGTGTAGAATTTTTGTGATTAACTTCCCTTTTCACTTAATTTGCCTAAAATAAAAACCAAAAAAAACAATAAAAAAATAAAAGCTATAAATATAAAAGGCCCTTTTGACTATGTTATTTAATTTTAATTGTTTTTATTTATATTTAATATTTCAATTTTGTTGTATGTTGTGTATCTTATGATATTTGTTGCTCACTTTTGTTTTTTTTTTTTTGTCAAAATAATTTTTTTTTATAAAAATTAATATTAATATATAATTTATTAACATTAAATCAATGAAACATGATTATGTTTCAATATCGAATAGAAATAAGAAAATTATCCATTGGTGCAAAAAGTTTATAACTTATACAACAAAGACATATAATAAAAAATTTAAGATTAAAATTAGTACATTAATTATTTTATTATTATTATACGTTTCATGCAATATTATCTTGAATACAAATTACTTGAAATAGTCAACTCTAATTAGTAATGACCATTTCAAAATAAGAGAAAATATATAGAGAGAGAAAATGGAAAGGATTAATAAAGAAAGATGAAGTATAGCAAAAAAAAAAAAAAGAGAGAGAGAGAGACAAAAAGATAAAGTAGAAAGAGAAAACCAAAATATAGAGAAAAAGAATAGTATGAGAGATATAGAGATGTGTGGTAGAGAAAGGAACAAAAAAGATAAATGATGTTAAGAATCCTCATTTTTTAATTTTTCAAATGTGATTTTTTCTTAAGAAATGATTTCAAAATTTAAAAAGGCAATAAAATCAAGAATCATTTATTAAACATGATTTTTGTTATTTTTTTAAAAGTAAATCATAAACAAAAAAATTTACAGTAATGTCAAACAGATCTTGAATTAGTTTATGTTTTGTAAGATTGTATTTTTAAGTTGAATTCTACAATCTAAAAGCTACATAATAAGAAATGTTTTGATAGTGTAGGGGGAAACATTCTTATTTACTAAATTTTCCCTCCTTGATATTATCGTTTAAATCATACATAACAATACGGAATTATTTTTAGGTTACTCAATAAGAAATCTGGTTGATAATAAAGAAAAAAACACTTTTATTTATTAATTATTCACTCGATCATGTTATCCTTTAAATTGTGCAAAGCTTTCAATTGTATTAGATGCCGCTGATTTCTTCATGTCTATCTTGTGCTATTGCTTATTATTTGTACTATCATGTTTAAGACTATTGCAAACAAAATTTTTATACACTCTCATTGGATTATACTCATGAATAATTTAAAAATGAGAAATATTATACTTTACTTTTAATAGGCAATATTTTTTTAAGAACAATATTCTATGTTTTTCTTTTCTAGAATTTTTCTTTCCATTTCTCATTTTTTTTATGTCTATTTCATGCCATTAAAATTAAAGTAAATGTTAAAAGTAACGTAAGAAAAAATTTGTCATGAATAAAATACGTAAAAAATTTTGGTTTTATCAACTTAAAGTGAACCTTTATTTTAAAGGTAATCAATGTGGTTGCCTTTTTAGCTAGATTTTGTTTCCTTTTAAAATTTAATTCCATATAAAGATTCAAAGAACATACATTGTATACTTTGTCCTATATAAGTAGCACACATATTAACTCATATTTGACACAAGGAGCTCTCTTAGATAAGTAGGACTAGTGTTCACATATAGCATTGGAAGTGATTTCTAGTCAGTTAGTGATTTATCAAAAAATTAATTGAGGATAAAATATCGCTCTTAGTTTTCTGGTAAATCACCGATCTGATTAGAGCTTGATTCCATTTGAAATCAAATAGTCAAGTTATATCTGGAGATCAATTCTAGTTAGTCAATAATTAATGGAAAAATGAATGAGGAGACAATGTTTCTTTTTGCTTTTTTTTTTTTCATTGATTGCAAATGCAATTAGAATTCATTTTCATATGAAAATTCTCTTATATCATCAGTTCAACGGTTTGTTTTTTCTTTTTAATTTCTTGAGATTTCAAATTTTAAAGACGTTATTTGTTATGCATTTAGCTTCTTCTTTCATATTTTAACTTTTTAGGCATTATTGGTTCTTTGTATGTACCTAACCACTATTGTTAATATCCATAGTTCATCTTTGAAATTTTCCTTAAAGACATTGATTGTTCAATATCAATGTTTTGTTAGCATTATCCTTTTTATCTATTGTATATGCTTATTTTTATCTATTTATAATGGCAAATTGCTTCTCATTTGGAGCATTAACAAGTCTCATGAATGTTAGTCTAATCTTAACCATGAGATTCTATGGGATACATAAAGTATGAATCCCATGATAAATGTAAAAGAAGCCAATAAGAAAATTTTGGTAAAAGGATGAATGGAATTGGATAATAATAACAAACACCTCATCATCTAGCAAAAATCTAGCATCGATGGAAAAAAATAAATGGTTAGTGATCCATTTACAAGCGTTCATAATGATGCTTAATTTAACTTATGATTGTAAGGTTTGGAGAAATTATAAAGCTATTCTTAAGATCTTAACAATAAAATAATATTGTATAATGACAAAAGTTATATTTGGTATTTTATTTTGTTAGCTAATTACATTTTTGGAGAGTATTACTTTGTTTTAGAATATGATAGATTTAATGTGCCTTTAACATTAATTAGATTGTCTCAAATGAAATGCATGTTAATTTTATTAATTTAAATGTTTGTATATATGAAAAAAAATAAAAATTTTTTTACTATATGACGTCATCTAAGACAAAATAAATTTACTTTGTTACATAAAAAAGAATACTTATTGTTTTAAGTAATTTGATTTGCAAATCCACAATTAAATAAATTTTATGGAATAAGAAGAATCACATTTTGCCTAACTTTTTATTTCTAATATGATATATATATATATATATATATATATATAAGGATCATAGGGTGTCACACACATATTACTTGACATGTCACACTAATTAACAAGCCACATATTAATTGAGAAGTTACGATAATTAACGAGCCACACTCATAAGCCATAATAATAACATTTAATAAGCAACCACATTCATAAATTAGACTTTTTTGTATTTTAAAAGTCTCTTGCAATTAAAAAACAAGTGAGAAAGGAAAAAAAAAAAAAAGAGTTAGAAAGACATTGAAATTGGGAAATTAAGCTAGTGTGTTTCAAAAACATTATTGTATGAAGAATACAATCCATTAAACAAATGCCTTTGCAAGTTTTAATGCCTATTTAGCCATTTCAATTGGTATGAAAAATTAACTTACTAAATTTTGGAGCTTTCTTTTTTGTGGCTAGGATTCCATGTTCTCATTGATGCAAAATAATCATGTATGGAAAGTAGATATATAGTTATCATGCCACCACAACTAGCAATTGCCTTTTTAGTTATGTCAACTTATATCAAGAAACTAGTTGAGGAAAAATAAAGGGACCAAATTGCTAGCATTTGTTATTTATTAATTTTTTTCAATAGATATTTCATATCCATGATTCATCAATATCCAATGTTATGGGCTAGCTTCATAAGAGTAAATAAAGCAAGCTTATAACATTTTCACCATAACATGATGTGAATGCCAAGAGTTTTATAAAGCTCAATAACAAATTATTTAAGATGGTCTAAAATAGTAAAACTCACCTTGACATCTAATAATATGACTTACCATTTCATTTAATATTAACAACTAAAAATGAACTTAAGAATCATATTACAATGTAGGATAAAAATTTGGTATAATGGATTTCTTCTCAACATTGATACAATCATAATCATTATCCAATACTTTAATAAACCATAGTCATGTGCCCACCAATTATAGCTCTGATTTTGGTCTAACTTTTGCCAAGGAAAACAAATATTGGCACTTATAATTTTCCTTATAATAACTAGGCATGTAAATGAACTCATACTCCCATTAAGAGTTTGGTAACTTCACTTAATTAAAATTCATTTGAACTCAATTAATAACATAAATTGATGATTCCTAAGCATATTTTTTAAAGCTCATGTAATAAAGGAGCTAAACTTAACAAAATGTTGTTCGAATTGCTTTATATTTGTGTAGCAACTCATTTAAGATTCAACTCAATATATGGTCATTTAAGACATAATATAAGTTCATTTTAAAGACTCATTTAAGGCTTATGTTGAAAACTCTATTTACTATAACTACATTTAGACTTGAAAGGGGAATAAAAGCACAAAATCTTTGGATATCTATCATTAACAAGCTAGGCCAAACTGATGTTGGTGATGAGCGAAGCCTAATATGAGGTTGAGTTTAACATCAAAGTGAAATCAAATTTAATTTTAGAATTGAAAAAAAATATAAATGAGTTTAAAGTTAAGACACACTTAAGCTTAGCATTTTCTTATTGAGCTAAGCTTAAACTTGACGACTAAATTTGGAATTTAGTTGAATCAAAATCTTAACAAGTCAAGCTTGAACATTAAAAGGCTCAAGTTGGTTCAACTCAACTCAATTACACCTTGAGTCCTAACAAAATGTATGAATATATAATAATAAGGTTACTTTAGAAAAAGCAGAAAAAGTAAGAAACAATGTAGAAAGCATGCACAAATAGAGCTTCAAGAAGAATCGAGAGCTAACTTGTAGATAATTGAGGAAGAAAAGTTAGTAAATTAAAATTCAAAACACTTTAAATCAAAATTTTTGAACTCAAAGTGATCTATAATCCAATTGACTTTGAGATCTAATTTACTAAAAAATAAATAACTTGAATTTGAAAAACTTGAAACCTCAATAACCTAAAGTAAAACATAAATAACTAAAGACCTAAATGTCAAAGAACTTAGAATGCTATATATTTAAAATTTGATATAGATGAAATTAATGTTCTTAAAATCAAATAAGTTCTAAACCTAATAAATTTGAAACCTAATGTACTCAAAACTTGAATGATGTGAGACTTGAAATAACCTGAATTGAATCAACCTTATTTGCCACCTTTAACAAAAGCTATGATATTTGATACAAACAAATCTAATTCATAATTCATAATTCATAAATTCATAATTTAATAAAGTTGTCAACCAAATCTAAAGATTTTAAGGATAAGTTTAGTCAAAAGTAAAAAGTTGTCAACCATTTTAGAGCAAACCAATTCACATTTGGGGGTTCTTCCTTAATAAAAGTTTTTACTTTAGATCTAACAATTGAATATTATGATGCAAAATAAAGGAAACAAGCTAAATGGCATGGAAGAAAAATTCAATTTCTAGGCCTAATTCTAAAAGTTGAATTAATGTCTACTTACATGGGTACTTGGATTCATTTTCACTATAAAAGTCTAGATTAATGCATTTTGGAAGGACACTTTGGAGTAAACAAGCTTTAACATTTAATAAAACTCCATATAATTATCATTGCACAATATAGAAAATAAAGATCTCTAACTCATAAGTAAAAATATTCACTAAGTACCTTGTGACATTTGGATCAACAACCCTTCCTTATTCAATTGCCTACACCAAAAATGAAAAGCTTCAATAAGTTCTTAACTCTTGACATTAAGGAGATACCTAACACATCATTTAAGTTTGGCAAAGCTAATTAGCAATACCAAATGCTTAAGTTAGTCCGAAGAGTACAAGGCATAATGCTAAACACCAAATCATAACGTTAAATTAAAGATGCCTTCAGAAAAAATGACTCCAAGGAAAAGAGATGGGAAGAGTTGGCTTAAGAAGTCAACACTTGAGGAATATAGGAAAATAAGTGTCTTAACCTACTATACGATTTTAAATATACAGGTATGATGTGCAAAACTTTGGAGATCACATCATCTGTAGCAGGATGATGCTTCCTAATGTGATAAAAGTCATATGTTATTCTGAAGGTGATTGGCAAGAGAGAGAAATCAATTCACAAAAAATTCTTTAAAGAACTCCCCATTCAAGACTTACCATCAGTTTAATGGACATCTGCTGAAGGAAGTTGGTAATGCTAACATGTCTTTCATTGCTACAACATCAATTTTTGGTTTCAAGCTTCCCACCAAGATTTAAATTTTAGTTAAGTTGGTTCTAATGGTTGAGTTGATTTATTTCATTAATAGTAATTAGGGAGGCACTAAAGATGAAATGAAAAGCATCAAGGCCTATCGTTACCTTAGGATTATGAGCATTTAGTTGGTGTTCAAAGATATAATCAATTGTTACACAATTAATAGTTGAAGCCAAATATTTAATTGTTACAACAATTGTAAAACAAGCTATATGCTTGAGGAATATCCTAGCTGATATATAACAAGCACGAATTAAACATACCTTGATCTATTATGACAATCAAGTTGCAATCGCAATCTCTAAAAATCCTATGTAGCATGGAAAAACCAAGCACTTTCTTTGAAAGAATTATTTTGTTAAAGAAACATAAGAGAAAAATGAAGTTAAGTTAACATTTGTTCTTCAATGGCATAATTGGCAAACATCTTGACTAAATCATTTCATAAAGAAAGATTTTTGGAATTCAGAAACGAATTCAAAATGTAAATTAATAGTCCTAAGGAAGAGTGTCAAGGAAGTTGGTGTTGCCGATATGTCTTTTTTAGCTATAACTTCAATTTTTGGTTTAAAATTTCCCATCAACATTCAAAAGTTAGTCAAGTTAGTTAATGTGGTTGTTGGAGCAGAACCAGCTGATGTTAACATAATTCCAACTTATGTTAGCTTACTTCATCAAATTTTTAATTATATTTGAATCTAAGATAATTTATAATTGTAATTCTAATTTATATTTGAATTTAAATTGTACTTTTGAATTGGTTATTAAAAACTTTTAAAGTTTAATTTGAAATATATGATGTAATCAAGTAATATATAAAATATGAATGTTGATTAATGAGAAATAGGTTATTATTCTTTCAAGCCTAATAAGCTCTCTTTGCTTTCTCATTCTCTCTCTCCTATCCTTTCTAATCTTACTATTATGCAACTTCCAAAAAATTGAAACACACATTAAAAACACATCTCACCCTAAATTGATATACATAGTAAATATTTAACCTTTATTACTTAGGTGTACACATGTAGCACCTACTTTTGTAAGAATAAAACATATCATGAACGAGACATAAGAGGACTTTTCACAGAAAACTAAAAATTATTTAGGTGTACAATTTTATACATTTCATTCATGTTTACGTGTAGTAAAATTCTTTTGATTAAACCTTTAATAAGGTCCCTTAGTGATTAAGCTCCTTATATTGTTCTTTATAACTTAAGGTGTTTTGTTGTGTAGAATTTTTGTGATTAACCTACCTTTTCACTTAATTTGCCTAAAATAGAAGATAATAAGATAATTAAAAAAGAAAACAAAAGATGTAAAAACTAAGGGCCCCTTTGACTATGTTGTTAGATTTTTATTGTTATCTAATATTTTAAGTTTGTTGTATGTTATCTATCTTATAATGTTTGTTGTTCACTTTTGTTTTCTATTAAAATAAGAGTTTTTAAGAATTAATTTTAATATGTAATTTATTAACAATAAATCAATGAAATATATATTTCGACATTGAATAGAAATTAGTAAAGTATGCATTGACGAAGAAAGTTTAAAACTTGTTCAATAAAGACACAAAAAAAATAAATTTAATATTAAAATTATTACATTACTTATTATATCATTATCATAAGTCTCATGTCATATTATGTTGAATACGAATTACTTGAAGTAGTTAACTCTAACTAGAAATGACCATCCGAAAACAAGAAAAAAATATATAGAAAGGGAGAAAGATAAAGGTCAATAGAGAAAGATGAAGTAGAAAAAATAAAATAAAAAAAGAGATAGAAAGAAAAGGTAGAAAGAGAAAAAGAAAATATAGAAAAAAAGAATATAACAAGAGAGATATAGAGATAAGTGGTGGAAAGAGGGATAAAAAAGATATATGACATTGAGTATCAAACATCAAGGTTAGAAATCCTCATTTTGTAATTTTTCAAAAGTGATTTTTTCTTAAAAAATGATTTCAAAATTTGCAAAGGGAATGAAATCAAGAATCATTTATCAAAGATTATTTCTTTTACCTATCTAAAAATAAATCATAAATAAAAAAATTACAATAATACCAAACAAACCTCTAATTAGTTTATGTTTTGTAAGATCATCTTCTTAAATTGAATCCTACAATCTGAAGGTTACATAACAAGAAATCTTTCGATGATAAAGTGGGAAACATTCTCATTTACTAATTATTCCCTCCTGGGTGTTATCCTTTAAATTATGCATGGTAATACTGAATTATTTTAAGGCTACTTAATAAGAAGTCTAATTGATAATAAAGAGGAAAACATTCTCATTTACTAATTATTCACTCGTTTATGATATCCTTTAAATTGTGCAAAGCTTTTGATTGTATTGGATGCCACTGATTTCTTCTTGTCTATCTTGTGTTATTGCTTATTATTTGTATTGCCATGATAAAGATGCTTATAAATGAAATTTTAGTACCCTTTCATTGGATTATACTTGTGAATAATTCAAAAATGAGTAACATTATACTCTACTTTTAATAGATAATGTTTCTTTAAGGGAAACACTTTATGCTTTTTGTTTTTATTCTTTTGCTTTCCATTTCTCATTTTTTCTATCTATTTCATTCCACTAAAATTAAAGTAAATGTAATGAGTAACACAAAAAATTTAATGTGAATAATATGTGATCAATTTAGGTTTTATCGACTTAAAGATCCTTTTACTTTGAGGGTAACCGATGTAATTTCCTTTTTAGCTAGATTTTATTTCCTTTTAAAGTTTAATTTCATATAAAGATTCAAAAAATATACATTCTTTATCATACTTTGTCCCATATAAATATTGCACCTATTAACTCATATTTGGCATTAGGTGCTCTTTTAGATAAGTATGACTAGTGTTCACACATAACATTGGAAATGACTTATAGCTAGTCAATGGTTTATCAAAAAATTAATTAAGGACTAAATATCGCTCTTAGCTCTTTTTGGTAAATCACTAATTTGATTAGAGCTTGATTCTATTTGAAATCAACTAATCGAGTTATATCTAAAGATCAATACTAATTGGTCAACAATTAATTAAAAAATGAATAAGGAGATAATGTTTCCTTTTATTTTTGTTTTTATTTTTTTTGTTTATTGTAAATACAAGTAGAATTCATTTTCTTATGGAAATTCTATTATATCATATACAATTGCATGACATTGAAAAAATCCAACCATTTGTATTTTTCTTGTTGATTTCTTGAGATATATGTTTTTAAAACGTTTATTTGTTATATATTTATTTTCTTATTTTACGTTCTAACTTTTTAAACACTATTAGTTCTTTGTAGGTACTTGACTATTATTATTATTATTAATATTTATAGTTCATCTTTGACATTTTTCTCAAAAATATTGATTGTTTAATATCAATATTTTGTTAATATTATCCTTTTTATCTGTTATATATGCTTATTTTGAGACAATTTAAGCTTTTATCTAATAAAATTGTCTAAGATAATTTTCTTTGCAATTTGGTAATTCCTTTTCTTTCATTTTCATTAAAAAAGAAGAAAGATGAAAGTGTATGCCTAAACGTGTACTCCTATCATTGCCTTCAAAATGGTAAATTGCTTCCCGTTTGGAGTATTAAGAAGTCTCGTGAATGTCAATTTAATTTTAACCATGAGATGCCCTAGGTTACACAAAGTATGGATCGCATGATAAAATGTGAAAAAAAAGATCGAAAAATCTAGCAAAAGGATAATAGAATTGGATATCTACCAAAAATCTAGCACCAATGAAAAAAAAAAAAAAATAGTTAGTGACCCACTGACAAGCATTCATAGTGGTACTTGATTTAGCTTATGATTGCAAGGTTCCGAAGAATTGTAAAGCTACTCTTAACATTTTAACAATAAAATAATATTATATAATGCTACAAGTTGTATATGTTATCTTATTTTGTTAGCTAATTATATATCTTTGGGGTTTGTAGTATTACTATACATTTACCCTAATTTGTAGAGTGGAGTAAACACTGAAACTGAAATAAAAAATGCTTTCAACAATTTCACTTCTTCGTAGGCCTATTTTTTAAAAAATTTAATATTCAAATTAGAATTCAAAGTGATTGGCATTTATATTTTCTTATGTGATGATTCATGTAGGACAAAATGACAATGTCAGCTAATTTTTCTAAGAATTAACGTATATAATCCAATCAGAGGGTATGAACATTTCACTTGTAAACATCTCGAACATGGCAGCACGAATAAGCAATAGCACTCGATGAACAAGAAAAAAATCAGTGGCACCCAATACAACTAGATTTGAAGCCATGCACATTTAAAGGATCAATATTGCATAAATCCCGAGGATTGACCAATTAGTAAATTAACAGTTTTTGCGATTTATTATCAACTAGATTTCTCATTAAGCAGCCTTCAAATATTTTAGTATTAACAAGAACATAAACTATCAACTTCAATTCAACCTTTTTTTTTTTTTTTTCTGAAAAGAAATCTTCTGCCTCAACTCATAATTCGGGAAACATTTATTTTGACAGCTTGATTGAGATAAGGAATCTGTTTAATGAGTCAGAGGATAATTGCAACTTAAATGTCAGCAAATCTACAGCTTAATGAGTCATAGATTGCATAAAATAGGACAATTCTCTCATTTCTATAAACCCTTTCACTCATTCGTGTATAGGCAAAACTTAAACAAAATCTATGTAAAAAAATGCAAGGAGTCTTTCACCAAAAAAAAAAAAAAAAGTTCTTCAATTGATTAAATTGTTCTAAAATGAAAGAAATTGGCTGAAAGACGAGTCATGCTAAATCGAAAACTTTGGTGACAATTTTAATTTTTTTATTATAAAATAATTATATTTTATAATATTTATATTCACATAAGAAATATGAAACTTTATTATATTTATTTATAAAGTAATATTTATTTTATACTTTAATTTTTTTTTTTAAAGAAAAGAAAACATCTGTACTAAATATGAAAAGTGAATTTAGGAATGGAAAATCAAAATTACAGTTCTGAATGACCCAAACATTCCAACCGTGCGACAGTCGACAAGTGTAGTGCAAACCAATTTTCTCAACTATCGGGGAACATGGCATGAATTATCCATGTAAAACCAATTGGGACAAACGTGACTGTGATAAGCCCAATGGCAATCGAATTAGTTTAATAAAATAGTTTTTGTTTTTTTTTTTTTTTTGTAACAAAGTGAATTTATTTTGTCTTAAATGATGTCTATGGTACAAAATTATTATTATTATTATTTTAACATATAAAAACATCCAGAATTAAGAAGGAATTAACATGTGCAGATAAGTTTTATACTCAAATTTCGAATATTACTCATAATTAAATCCAATTTTTCATTCAATTAAACAAATATGTTAGAGAAAAAAAAAAACAATGAGTCACAATAAATCTACTATATTCCACCAAAGTTACATTAGAAACTACAAAAATTATATAGGCATGCAATCGTTTCTAAAGCTTACATGCATGTACGACTTTCCCCTTCAAGAAACAAAATGTAAACTCCCAGATGCAACTGGGGTCATTTTTCAATATTATTTCACTGTTGAGATCTTAGGGGTAGCTGCTTTATTAATTCATCTGGACCAGCTATATCAAGCACCACTGTGAACACTGCATTTTTCTTTTTTATGAAAATAAAAAAGAAAAAGTAATTCTGAAATTGCAAATAAAATAATTTTTAGACAATGCAATGGGGAAACAATTGAAATTGATCGAAAATACCAATATACAACAGATAAAAAGATAATGTTATGGAAAAAAAAAAATAAAATAAAATTGAACCATCAACGTTGTCGAGAAGAATGAAATTATAGATATTAAAAATAGTGTCCAGGCACCCACAAGGAACCAATAGTGCTCAGGAAAAAATCAATCAGAAAGTAAGAACATAATTATATAATAAGTAGCATTTCAAACACGTAAATGTAAAGAACTTAATAAGAAACAAAAATTTTTGTACCTGTACACATTCAGTAGAACAACTGTACGTGATATGAATCTCCTGGAGAAAGTGAATTCTAATCGGATCAGCTATTTACCATAAAACAAAAAATCTCTGCAATCGTTTTTTGGTAAATAGCTGACCGATTAGAATTCATCTTCATAGTTAATTTGGCTATTTGATTTCAAATGGAATTAAATTTTAATTAGATCGATGTTTGACCAAAAAATTAAAACAGATATTTTATCTCTTCAATTAATTTTTTTTTTTTTTTTGGATAAATTACTAGCTAACTAGAAATCGCTTTTCAATTTTATGTATGAACTTTAATCCTATTTATCTAATAAAGCTCTTTGTGCCAAATATGAATTAACAAGTGCACTATTTATATAGGACTCTGTATTATGGATAATGTATGTTTTTTGAATTTTTCTTAGAATAAAACATCGAAAGGAAATAAAATCTGTCTAAAAAGGCAAATACATTGATTGCTCTTAAAATACAACAAATTTTATGCAATTCTTGCTACACTTTCCTTACTTTTTGTAGAGGGGAGTAGACACTGAAACTAAAATTAGAAAATGTTTTCAAAATTTTCAATTTTTCTAACATTTTTATATTCCAATTAGAATGCGAGTTGTTTGCATTTATGTTCTCTTATGTAATGATTCATGTAGGAAAACATGACGATGTCAGCTAATTTTCTAAGAATTAGCGTATATTTTCCAATCAGAGTGTATGAAAATTTCACTTGTAAAATGAATAAGCAACAGCACGAGATGAACAAGAAGGAATCAGTAGTATTCAATACAATTGGTTTGGAAGCCATACACAATATAAACCATAAGATTGCATAACAACCGAGGATTGACTATTTAGTGGGTTAGGTTTTTTTTTTTTTTTTTTGTCGCTTTATTATCAACTAGATCTCTAATCAAGCAGCCTTCAAATATTTCAGAATTAACAACTAACAACATCAAATTAACTTAGAAAAAATAAAAGAAATCTTATATCTTCAACTAGTAATTTGAAAAGAATTTATGGTTAAATCAAAAATTGTTCCTTACATTATAATACTTTTTAATTGAGAAACTTTTTTTTTATTTTTCGAAATTACTCTTTTATATAATAATTTACCCGTAGTTACAAATTAAAAAGAAATGTTAGGCGTTTTAAGGGAGAGCTGTGATGTTTATAGCTTAGATGAGACGAGGAACAATTGGGAATAGATTCCAGCCGGAAATGACATGCAAGAACAGCTATTTGCTTTCTTCTATTTATAAGAAATAGAAGAAATATGTGGTAGATTTAACTTGTTAAAAAAAGAAAAAAAAAACTGAAAAAACAAGAAGAAGAAGAAGAAGAATGCTCGTATGGGGTTCAAAGTTCACAGAAAATATGACTGCAATTAATTTCATATTTGAGTCATCTACTCAAGTTTTTGAATCACAAATTGAGTAATCTTTTGAGTCATTAGATTTTGGATTCCAATTCCATTCACAAAATATGGAGCCTCCCAGTTTAAAAGTAAAAATAATGATAATAATCTTTTTTTTTCGTTTATTATAATCCTTAATGAGTCATAGTTTACATAGCATTGGATAATTCTCTCATTTCCATAGACCCTTTCATTCATTCGGGTACAGGCAGAACTTAAATCAAATCTCTCCAAGGAATGCAAAAGAGACTTCCATGAAAAAGGAGAATCTTTCTATTGATTAAATTGTTCTGAAAATGATAAAATTGGCTGAAGGATGATTCCCACAAAAGGAAAAACATAAAAATAAAAAAAAAGGAAGAACTTCATATTTGAGCCACCTCTCTGGCTTTGGGTCATAAGTTAAATTGTCTAGGTAATAGAGATTTCAAGAATTACTCAGATTGACTTACCAAAAATGCGGTCGCTGTCATAAAAGGGATTTATTGGCAGTAGATTTTCAATAATCAGAACTAATAGTCTTAATTTCACTTCAACACTACCTACCTTATTTCCTAATTAGCGTTACCGTGACTACATTGTCCAGCTGGAGTTGCAGAGGCTGAATGATGCATTAAATTTTAGATTTTCTTTCCTTAAAATAATATGTATCTTTTTCTTTTGAATATTGGGCTCTATCTGAGTTTCAAAGCCTCAGTGACAATTTTTGTTTTTTTTTTTTTTTTTTAGTTTTAAAATTTAAAAGCATTTATGCTAAATATTAAAAAAGAATTAGGAATGGATAATTAAAATTACAACTTTTGGTGGACCGAACATTCCCATATGATAGCTGACAAATGTTTGCAAGCCAATTTGTTGAACCATTAGAAACATGGCATTTATTATCCGTGTAAAAGAAATTAGGCCAGAAGTATGGATTTTTTTTTTTTTTTTTTGGGAACAGTCCAATGGAAAGCGAATTACGCAATAACAATAGGTTTTTTTTTTTTTTTTTTTTTTTTAACAAAATGAATTTATTTTGCCATAGATATCATGAGGAAAATCGATTTGTCGAAAGAAGAAGAAAAACTTCGTGAAAATGATGCCTATCATTTTCATGGATTGCCATCGAAAAATTTGATTGCAAAATATTAAAAGTATAAGGCTGTAAAACTAAATTAAAACGCTATTAGAGGCAAATTTGCAGTCAAATAACATATTGGAAGAAAAATAATCTCATTAATTCTATCGTAGGATTACAATTGTTTTCACATTATAATCACATTTTGCCTAACTTTTTATTATTAATCTCACACATACATATATATATAAATGTAAAGAGAATCATATACAATATGATATTAATATCACACACTCATACATCACATTAATAACATTTAATAAATAATTATATTTACAAATTAAAACTAATTGTATTTTAACAGTCTCTTATAATTTGAAAACAACTAAATAAAAAGGAAAAAAAGAGCCGAAAAGAGATTGAAATTGAAAATTCAAGCCAACATGTTTCATATTTTTGTGATGTAAAAACATTATTGGATGAAAAATATAGTCCACTTAACACATGCCCTTATAAGTTGTAATGCCTATTTGGCAATTCCAACTAGTATTTAAAAGTAGCTTAGGATGACTTTGGGGCTTGCATTCATAAAAAATAATCATGTATGAAAAGTGGATATATAGTTATAATATCGTTATGTCAACTAGTATTGACAAACTAGTTGAGGTGAAAAATAAGATAGACTACTAGTATTTATTATTTATTTATTTATTAATAGATATTTCACATTCATGATCCATCAATGTCCAATGTTGTGGATTTGCCTTCACAAGAGCAACTAAAACAAGCTTTTAACATTTCCACCACATCATGATGTGAATGCCAAGAGTTTTATAAAACTTAATAACAAATTATTTCAGATGGTCTAAAACAATAAAACTCATCTTGGTATGTAATAATAATATGACTCATCCTTCGTTTAACAATAACAACTAAAAATGAATTCAAAAATTATATTAACGTGTAGAATAAAAAATTTTGGTATAATGGATTATCTTTTAACATTAATATGATCATAATTATTATCCACAACTCTAACAAAACCACAGTCATATTTCCAATAATTGTATGTCTAATTATGGTGTGACTTTTGTCAAGCATAACCAATGTTGACATTTATAGTTTTTCTATAATAATGAAACATATAAATGAACTTATAACATTTATTAAGAATTTGTAAATTTACTTTATAAAAACTTGTTTAAACTCAATCAATAGTATAAATTGACAATTCTTGAGCTTACTTTTTAAAACTAATGTAATAAAAGAGTCAATCTTCAACATAAAATGGTTCAACTTGTTTTATATTTGTAAAACAACTTGTTTAAGATTCAACTCAATATACATTAATTTAAGACTTAATATAACTTTATTTTAAAGATACATTTAAGTTTCATGTTGAAAACTCAATTTACTATGACTTGATTTAAACTTGAAATGGAGAATAAGAGCCCAAAATTTTTGGGTTTCTACTTTGAACAAGTAGGGGCAAGCTAACATTGGTTACGCACCAATCCTAATTTTGGGTTAAGTTCAACATCAAAGTCAAGTTTAATTTTAAATTATAAATATATATATATATATATATATATATATATAAGTTTAAGGCCAAGTTGCGCTCAATTGTAGTATTTTCTTATTGAACTAAGCTTAAACTGGAAGATTGAAATTTGAATCTAGTTTGATCAAAACCTCAATGATTTAAGCTTGAACATGAAAAGCTTTGACTTGGCTGGCTTATTCCTCAAGTTTGTCTGAGCAAATAATATCTGCTAAAAACTATGATATTTGATACAAATGGAGAACGATTCCACCATTAATTAATTATGGTTAACTAATGTGAAACAACCATTGAATATCAACATTATCTGCATTAGTATTATCATATGCTTTTAAGAGATCTTGCTAAGTAAGACTTAAGTGCATGTCATGTTAACATATATGTAATCATGCAAAGTCTTAACAAAATTGTCAAAGATTTAGAAAAAGTTCTGGACCTTAAAGTGCCCTCTCCCCCAAATTCAATCAACATTGTTCTTAATGTTGCAAGTAAAGATAAAATAAAGGTAAGGAAAATGAAACTTCCTAAGATAAGATGGTAAGTAGAGGAAGCAAAGCCTAATTTTCATGTAAGCTACCACTATTTGCATGTCACAATATGTAAACAATGTACTAGGGAAAAGAAGAAACTTGAATGAGTGATGGAGTAATTGGTCATTGCAAAATAATGATCATGCCTTGTGCCTCCTTATAAACTTTAGAAAAACATAAAACAAATGAAAAGTAAATTACATGAGAAGAAAAATTTTAGAAAAAAAAAAAAAAACTTGGGTTACCTACCAAGAAGTGCTTGATTTAACATCTCTAACTTGATGTTGTCTCCTAAGATCAATTAAGTAACATGATGGAGTGAATAACTTCCACCTCAGCCCATTCAAAGTAGTGTTTCATTCTTTGCCCATTAATAGTGAAAGTCTTTAATCATCTCCATTTACTTCAATGGCCTCCATGGATAAACCTTAGTCACAACAAAGGGACCAGATCATTTGAATTTGATATTGCTTAAAAAATTTCAAAGGCAAGAAAAAAAGAGTAACACCTTTTGACCTTCCTTAAACTCTCTCCTTTGGATATGCTTATTGTACCATACCTTGATCCTTTCCTTATAAATGTAAGCATTCTCATAAAAGTCCCTTTGAATCACCTCAAGCTCATTAAGTTGAAGACATCTCATCTCACCAGCTGACTTTAAGTCATAATTTAATGCTTTGATTTCCTAATAAGCTTGTTGTTCTAACTCCATCAGTAAGTGACAAGCTTTACAAAAGATTGAGTGGTAAAGAGACATGCCAAAAGACATCTAGAATGTTATTTTATAGGCCTATAATACATCATCAAGCTTAACTACCTAATCCCTCCTAGAAGAGTGAACTATTTTTTTCTAGAATCAAGTTGATTTCCTTGTTTGAAATTTTCACTTGTCCACTCATCCATGGATGATAAGGAGTGCTTGTCTTGAAGTAACACCCATACTAACTCAAGAGAGCTACTAATTCCTTATTCTTGAATTGAACATTGTTGTCACTAATTATGCCCCCTTGGTACCCCAAAGCATGAACAGATATTTTTCTTTACAAACTTGGTCACAACTTTAGTAGTGTTAGTAGGTAATACTATAGATTCAACCCATTTAAAGACATCATCCACTACTATTAAAATGTAAAGATTTTAATGGGAGGATGGAAATGGTCCCATAAAGTCCAAAACCTAAACATCAAATAATTCTACTTTAAGAATACCAAATATAGACATCTCTTGATGCCTTTCAATGTTACCTATCCTTTGGCATCTATCACATGCCAAAACAAAACATTATGTATCTTAAAAGAGTGTTGACCAAAAAATTCTAATTAAAGCACCTTAGCAACACTTTTCTTAGCCCCAAGGAAACCTTTACATGGTAAGGAATGACAATGTGTGAGAATGTTCACCATTTCTTTATCGAGAACACATCTTTTAACAATTCGATCAGCATAATTCTTAAATAATAATGAGTCCTTCCATATAATGCTTGACTTCCAAAAGGAATTTCTTCTTTTGATGGTAAAAGAACTCTAACAAAATGATGTTGCTCACCAAATAATTCACATAGTTTGTATACCAAAGGGCTAGCTGTTGACTAACCAACAAGTATTCATTTGGAAATTGATCATTGATAGCACTTTCCATTCATTACTTTTCTTGCTCCAACCTAAAAAGGTGATCAGCCATTATGTTTTTAAGCCTTTCTTGTCTTTAATCTCTAAATCAAACTCTTGCAGAAGTAAAATCCATCGGATTGGCATCCTTTTTTATTACCAAATACTTGATAGCCAAGTGATACATAGAGACAACAACCTTGGTTCCCACTAGATAAGAACAGAATTTATTAAAAGTATAAACAATAGCCAAGAGTTCAATTTCCATGGTTGCATAATTCATTTGAATATCGTTCAACAATCCGCTAGCATAATAAATCACATGTAATCATTTCTCTCTCTTTTGCCCCAATATAGCTCCCATAACATAATCACTAGCATCACACATTAATTTAAAAGGTAAACTTCAATTTAGGGATGTAATATTCAGTGTAGAAATCAACTCCTTCTTTACCCTATTAAAAGCTTCCATGCACTCATCATCAAATAGGAAATATACATCTTAAACTAATAGAGCACACAATGGTTTGGTAATTTTTGAAAAATCTCGTATGAATCTCCTATAAAAATTTATATGTCTAAGAAAACTACTGACAACCCTAACCAAACTAAAAGGGGTTAACTTTTCAATGACCTTAACTTTAGCTTAATCTGCCTCTATATTCTTAAAAGAAATTTTATCCCCCCAGACAACTTCATTTTGAACCATGAAATGACATTTTTCTCAATTCAACATCAAGTTAGTCTCTACACACCTTTAAAGAACCAACACCAAATTACCTAAGCATGTATCAAAAGAGGCTCCAAAGACAGAGAAGTCATCCATAAATACCTCAATGATGTTTTCAACCATGTTAGATAAAATGGCCATCATACACTATTGGAAAGTGGCAAGTGCATTACAAAGTCCAAAAGGCATCCTCCTATGCATATATGTCCCATGAAGACAACTGAATGTTGTCTTCTCCTAATCCTCTAGCATAATGGGAATTTGATTATAGCTTAAGTACCCATCAAAGAAATAGTAATATTCATGGCTAGCCAATTACTCTAACATTTGATCAATGAATAGCAAGGGAAAATGATCCTTCCAAGTAATCGCATTCAGCTTCCTATAATCAATATACACAGTCCATTTGGTGACTGTCTGTGTAGGAATCAACTTATTCTTGTCATTGGGCACAACTGTCATGCCTCCTTTCTTGGGGACCACCTAAACCAAACTAACCCAGGAATTGTCAAAGATAGGATAAATGATGTTAGTATCCAAAGACTTAAGTACCTTAACTCTAACAACCTCTTTCATGTTAGGATTGAGATATCATTGATGCTCCGCATGATTTATGGTGTTCCTTCATAAGAATCCTATGCATGTAAAGAAAAAGGACTAATGCCTTTGATGTTGGCATTAGTCCAAGCCAAAGCCTTATTGTATTGCATCAAAACCCACAATAACATTTCTTCTTCAAACTTACTTAAGGTTACTGACACCATGACAAGAAATGTATAAGATTCACCAAAGTAAGCAAACTACAAATGATTTGGAAGCTACTTAAGTTCAAGCTATAAGGGTATCTTAAGAGAAGGTGATGGCTTGGGCTTGTTAGACCTAAGATCTTAAAACATAGGTTGTCCTCTTTAAGCTTAATACCTAACTCCATTGAGCCTCATCACATACTCTAAAAGTGTTGGATCCTTACCTTTATAATACTATGAGTGATGCAAGTTGTAAGTGGCTCTATAAGGACCTCTTCTTTCAAAGTCACCTCCATGACAAGATTTATAGTCTATACCGTAAAGCAAGAATCACCAATGATTGAGTACTTCGTAGCCTTAAACATATTGAATTCTTGTTCATCATTGCTTGCTTAAAGTGTAAGAATCCCTTGTTGTACATTAATGAGAGCACCTTTAATAGCTAGAAAATGCCTCCCAAAAAATTATAAGAATCTCCACATCTTCTCCCATCTAAAGAACAAGAAAATCAATAGGGAAATAAGACTTCCTAACCTTTACTAACACATCTTCAATCATACCATGTAGGTACTTGATGGATCAATCAGCTAATTGCAAAGACATAATGGTTGGCTTTAAGTCTCTCATTCCAAGTCTCCTGAAAAGAAATAAAGGCATCATATTAATAGTAATGCCAAGATCATACAAGTATTTATCATTACCAACTTTTCCATTAATACAAGTAATAATGAAACTTCCTGAATCCTTCAACTTAGGGGATAGCTTATTTTGAAGAATTGCACTACATTCCTTTATCAAGGCTATTATGGTGTGCTATTTAAGCTTCCTCATGTTGGAAATAATTTCCTTAAAAAACTTAACATATGATGGCATTTGAGTTATGACCTCTACAAAAGATATGTTAATATGAAGCTTTTTAAATATCTTTAAGAACTTTGAGAAATTCTTATCATCATTATACTTTTTCAACCTTTGAGGAAATAGGATGGGTGAGACATAGGGCTTCACCTCACAAGGTAGGGTGTAAAAATTATTCGTATCCTTATGGCTAAGCACCTTCTCATCCTTCGCTTGGACTAGAGCTAGCTTGTCACATTCCCCTTTATGATTTGTGACATCACCATATCAACTTTGCTTAACAATACAAGGATTTTTAACAAGTTTTCCACTCCTTTAAGCAATAGACAAGGCTTCCTTATTGGGATTAACCTTAGCAGTTCTAAGTAATTTTTCTTAAGCTCTATTAGACACCACATTTGTTAATTGCCCCATTTAAACCTTTAAGTTATGAATTAAAGCTTGTTGAGTTAAGGCAATATGATCAACCTTTGCATTTAGCTTCTTCAACTTAATATCTTGGCTAGTTATCCTCTCTTTCATTTTGGATATGTATTACATAAAAATGTTTTCCAATTATGGCTTCTTTTTTAGAGGTTAAGTCAACTAACCTTGGAAGGATACTTTTGGTTGGAATCTAATTAGCACATTCTATCTATCACTT
Source organism: Rhizophora mangle (assembly GCA_037832345.1). Classification (NCBI taxonomy): domain Eukaryota; kingdom Viridiplantae; phylum Streptophyta; class Magnoliopsida; order Malpighiales; family Rhizophoraceae; genus Rhizophora; species Rhizophora mangle. The sequence goes on along the minus strand of JBAPLJ010001938.1, from coordinate 3,209,420 downwards.
TATTCCTTCCAAGCAAAATTTGAGTGGTTACACCATCTCAGTTTATAAGTGATCGAATATGGATCATTCCTTGGTTGCTTTCCTGCATATGCCCCTATATGGTTAACATCATCCATATTAGAACCAAAGAAATCTCCATGATACAAGTGCCCATGTTATTGCCATGCATCCCATAATATGAATGTTGTTCTTTATGTATGGTCGACCAATTCACCAAAATCTTTACTTGACTTGTTAAATCAACAACTTGAAGTGCCATATCATTATAAGTTGACAACTTATAGGCATTTGCTCTTCTTCCTTTCATAACCTTTTGTTGGAAATTAGCACCTAACATGTCATAGATGTCATAAACCCTATAAGTGGTCTTATCACCTATATAGCCACTTATGGTATCAAACAAGGTTTTTGAAGTTTCATCCAATCTATTGTAGAAAAATGACATTTAAACTATTTTAAAAAATTGATGATGGGGACATTATACTAAGAGCATCTTAAATCTATCCCACGCCTTATAAAAATGCTCTCTATTGAGTTGAGATAATATGAAAATCTTGCTTCTAAGGTCTACAATCTTCTAAGGCAAGTAGTACTTTGTCATGAACTTTTCATAAACTTGGTCCCAAGTATTAAGTGACCTTTCAGGTAAATTAATCGATGATGTTTTTGCCTTATCCTTGAGAGTATAAGAGAAACACATCTGCAACTCATCATTTAAACAACCTTACAAAGGGAAGGTTTGAACGATACCATAGAATTCACAAATGAAGATGAGAGGATCTTCACTTAATAATCCCTAAAAGGCTAGCAGTATATTGAAGCAAATTGTGTTTAATTCAAAATTGCATGTTACTATACTAAGCTTAATGCAAGAAGGAAAGACACTAATCATAAGTTGCTAAATGTCTTTCATATTAAGTCAAACCTTTATATGTGCTCCTTAACCAATGATGTTGCCTCAATGAACAACTTGCTTATTACTCCCTCCTTGATTTTCTGCCATCTCTACTTTTCTTTGTGCTTGTTTACAATGACAAGCCCTTTTAATTTCAAGATCCAAAGGAAGTAATTCAACACTCCTAGACTTCCTTAAAAGCATACACTACCTACAAATAAATATAACAATAAAAAGTAAAAGCTAAGCTAATTACATAAAATTGAACAAAGGTGATGAAAAGTGACTTACAAACACAATCAACAAGGTATGGAAATAGCTAAAATAAAATCTCACAAAAGAAAACAAAACAACTTATGTCAAAGCAAACAAATGAAAGCAATAATAAACATAAATCATAATTAATGTCACCGTTCCCCAACAAAGGTGCCAAAAACTTGGTCAAATCTACATACAAGTGCACAAGGTCAATTGTAACAGTAAAAGCTAGTGAATATTTTAGCTATTGTACCCATAAAGAATTAGAATTTAATTGTGATTTATAATACTATAAAATTAAACAAGATTGCCAAAAGAAACTTGATTAAAAGAATAATAATAAAACCTAATTAACCAATAAACTAACATGCAAAAGTATTTGAGATTTCTTTGGTTAAATTGAATATTCACCCAAAGGGGTTAAATCACATTGAGCCTATATAGGTTCATGATTTGAATGTCAATTTCCTCTCTAATAGCAATTATTCTTTGTCAAAGCAATACCTACCATCCCTAATCTATATGTGATCCTTTGTTGAGCTCAAGCAAAAATAAATTAAAACCATTAAGTACAAGGAACTATGCAATATCACGCAAACTCATTCATATGTTTATCTCAAAGTTTGTATGTTCATCTATATAATGCATGGTTATGTCTCATCTGTCAAATTCAATACAACCCAAAAGCATAAAAGTATCAATAAAACTCAAAATAGACAAATAAAATTATAACTTTCATTAAATAACTTAATCAATTCCTAACAATATAAATAACCCATAAAAACCCAAGCTAATAAATCTCTAAAATAGGCTACATCCTTTCACTCTAGTTTAAGATTCTAGCTATTCATACTAAAAATTACAAATAAACTAGTATTCAACATCTCTAAAACCATAATAAAAGGAAGGGAAGAGGTAAAGAAAATTTTTTTGGAAGCTGACTTCTTCAATTATGGTATTAGAGTCACCACCTAAATCTTTTTTTTTTTTCTTTCTTTCCCAAAAATTCCTCTTCTTTTTCCTTCTTATTAGGTCATTTGTCATTATGGTATTTATAGATCCTCCTTAAGATGACCAAACTACCCTAAAGTGTCCAATAAAATGTTGCATGGTGTTTTAGAAGTCGCAGCAAATCGGTACTAGTTAGGTCAGTTCCATAAAGTCGCGGCTCCAAAATTTAACTAGTTCACTAACCAACCCATGGACCGACACCAATCAACATTCCAATAGCAAACCAGTTTTACAACCAATCCATGCCTTCTCCTTTGTATTTTAGACTTTGCATTAAGTCTAATTCACTAATTTCAATACATCATTACTTTGATTCTTCACCTATAAAACAAAAAGAATTGCAATCAAAATAAAACCTACCAAAGCTAATCATGATCGCACAAATTGACCTTACATTAAGCTTGAAATTCAATATGAAATTTGTGCAATTATCAAACCTATCAACTAGAGAAACAACACTGATGTAGTAACCCAACAATCTTTTTGTGTTGCATCTAGGCAACAAAAATGATACTAATCTAGTAACCTAGTATCTTTTTATATTACACCTAGTTTAACATCTCAAAAAAATAAATATTAAAAATGAAAATAGGTTTAATATCTTATAAAGATAAATTTCAATGATAAATTTAATGTCTTATAAAGATGAATGTTAAGAATGAAGACTTTGAGAGGTCTCAAGAAGTAATTCTCTTATGTATGAACTTTTCTTGTGTTATTTATAATTTTTAAGATATAAAATAAATATTATAATATAAATAAAAATAACAATATCTCTCATTTTGACAAGAAACAATACTATCTGCTGCTTCTATCCATAGTATGTCTGACCAACTTAATATCAAGAGTTGAAGTAACAAGATAAACTCAAATTCACAGTTGCATACTAGATATGTATTTTTTATTAATTTCAAATTTTTTCCCATTGCATTGTCTAAAGACTATTTTATTTGCAATCTGAGAATTCCTTTTCTTTCGTTTTCATAAAAAAGAAAAATAGAAGGTCTAATCATTTTACTCCTATCATCGTCATCCAAATGGCAAATTGCTTTTTCACTGGAGCACTGACAAGTCTCACGAATTTCTGTTTAATCTTAACCATGAGCTGCTTTAGTCTCCACAAAGCATAAATCCCACAATAAAATGTAACAAAAACTGAAAAGAACAATTCCATGTTAACTAGCTAATGGAATTAAGAAATAAGGTAGGTAGTGTTAAAGTGAAATTAAGACTGTTAATTTTGATTATGGAAATTCTACAGCTAATGAAGACTTTTGTTTTCCTTTTTATGACCGAGAGGCCACATTTTTGGTAAGTAAATCAAACTCATAGAAACTCTATTACCTCATACAATTCAACTCATGACCCAAAGGCCAAAACTTAAGAACTCTAATAAACAAAAAGAAAATTAGAAGGTGGCCTACTCATTTAACTAAGTCTCCCTTTTTGGCGAATGGATTTGGAATCCGAAATCTATTGGCTCATAGATTTACACAATTCGTAGGTCAAAAACTTAAATTTCATATTTGAGTAGGGAGTAATATCAAGGCTAGTCGATAATTTTCCAATGGAAAGCTTCCCACATTATGAGTTGAAGCACAAGATATCCTTTTTTTTTTTATTTTTTTTCGACTCAAGATTTTATTGTAAAATCTTGTAGAAACCTACAATTTTATAGTTCCAAATGATAGGATCATCTTTTTAAGTTCAATTTAAGTTGTGAGTTTATGTTAAAAGATTTTATTCAAGCTAACCCTCAAAGTGAAATCTTTACAGCATCAAAACTCTCTCTGGCCTAACAGGTCATTCCTCTATAAACATATCAAAACTGTCTATTTTCTATAGTTTTCCCCATCAAATACGTGTGTTACAACTCAAAAGAAGAGTACCTAGATTACACCCAATCCAAAGGATTGTCTAGCCTACAAATGCCTGTCTTTGCTGAGGCATCAACAAAGCCATCAGACTCGCCAGACTTGAAAACTAGCTCTACACCTCTCTCCCCCTCAAGCCATCCATCTTGTTAGTCAAAGACAGCAACTACCGAGGTCTCTTCCTAGATTGTTTGAGCCGCTCAATAGCACACTTCGAGTCACTTTCAATAATTAATTTAGAGTGCCTGGCCCTGATGGCCTGAGTTCCAGATATCCAATGCTTCACAGATAGCAATTGGTCATGTTATGTTGCTACTGAAATATTTGAAGGCTATTTTACAATGAAGAAACCTTCTTGTTTACTCCATGTTAGAGATTTTTAGAAGAGAAATTACCCTCTAGTAGGATTATACAAGTGAATAATTCAAAAATTAGCTAACATGTCCATTCTTCCTATATCAATCACATTAGAGAACGTAAATGCCAATCAATTCATACTCTAATTTGAACATATATACATATCAAGAAAAAGGGCTTGTAGAGCATTGAAAAGCAAGACTTTACAATTGCGTAAAGTGATGATTTGTAGAAGTACACCACTTTTAGCTGAGAATGACAGAATGTTTATCCAAGCGAAAAATGCCTTTCGTTTTTTTTTTTTTTTTTTTTTTTTCGCTGTTAAGTAACGTATTGCTCAAAAAATAAAATGATTAAAATGCTCTAAGTTTGATTAAAACACCTTGAAAACTGAATTATTACTCCAAAAAACACTTTTTTTTGTTTTCTGTTTTTCATTTTTTTTTTTTTTTTACTATTAAGTAGTGCATTACTCAAAATCCGACATTGAGTAACATACCTTCAAATTGAGTAAAATGGCTTCAAATTGAATAAAAAAAAATCATTATTGTGCAGTTTCTCTGTTTTGAATCTTTTAGTAACATGTTTAAAAAAAATGTTTTTTTAATGGTAATGTCTAATTACTAAATTTTGAGTCGTTTCACTTAACTTTTCAATATTTTCTCAAAATCTAAGGATTTTTATTCAATTTTGTGATTCTGAACGACATGTTTTTTGATTTTATTCAAAATTTCCGGTGTCTTGTTTCACTTCACTAAAAGTTGAGTAAATGTGACTAATGTCCAGTAAAATTTTTAGGGCATAAAATAGATCTTGCAAGCGAAACTCTAAATTGTGATGAAACTATTAATTATGATTGACCGGTTCTATTATGGATTCCAGTGGGTTCCACGAGCGAGTCTGACCAGTTCTACTCGCGGTTGTTGCACCGAGTCCCACCGCAAAAAAGAAAAAAAAAATCTCCGTTTATCAACTAAAACTTTCAATTGTAAAAATAATCAATGTAGTTGATTTTTTAGCTAGATTTATTTCCTTATAAAGTTTTATTCTATATAAAGATTAAAAGATCGTACATTGTACATCTTACATTGCCCCTGTATAAGTAGTGCACCATTGTCTCATGTTTGGCACAAGAAGTCTTCTTAGATAATTAGGACTCTAAACTTCCACACATAGAATTGGGAGTAATTTCTAGTCAGTTGGTGGTTTATCAAAAAATTAATTGAAGAGATATAATATCTCTCTTAGTTTTCTGGTAAATCACCGATCTGATTAGAATTTAATTTCATTTGAAGTCAAATAATCATGTTAATTTTGAAAATTAATTTTAATAAATCAAAGAGGTATCTTCTCTTTTTGTTTTTTGTTTTATGGTAAGTTGTGATTTGATTAGAATTTTAGAGATTCTGTTATATCATATGCAATTTGTGCTGGTAAATGTGCACAAATACAACATTTTTCATTTGTTATTAAGTTGTCTTTATTCTACAACTATGTTCTTATTTTCTAATTTATTCTTTTCTAAGAACTGTTGGTTCCTTACAAGTGTATAAGCACTATTTCTAATATGTATAATTCATTTTTCACATAAATTTTGATTGTTTAATTTTAATATTTTAATTATATTATCTTTTTATTTGTTATATAACTATATTTTGATCAATTTTAATTGTATTAAGTTTGTTTTGTTAAAAAAAATAATAATCTTGATATTATTATTAAAAATTTATATAAATTTTATAATTTTATTAAACTGATAAAATTTTTATATATAATAATTTAAAAATATTTATATAATAATATCAAAATAATTAAATTTAATTAAATTTATTTTTATTATAATAAATTTTTGATAATTTTTTTAATAATTTAAAAATTTCTTTCCTTTCATTTCATTTCATAAAAGGAAAAATAAATGGAATTGCGAGCCGCTTTACCCCTATCTTGATCATCAAATGGCAAAATTGGTTTCTCTCTCTTTTTTTTATTATTAAAAAAATTTAAAAATTAAAAGTGATACTTTACCGTCCATAGAAAAAAATTGCGCCTTCTCCCATCAGACAATAGGCTGCCCACGAACTGAACTTATCGGGCAGCTTTAGTGTTAAAAGTAATGAGTGCTATCGCTCCCACAACTATACATATCCAAACTTACTTTTCAGCCCCAACCATATGTCCCGACAAAAAATCAAACTTGAGTCTTCGTCGGACTAACTGGTTTCTCTTCGGAGCATAGACAAGTCTCATGAATGCTTGTCCCATCTTAACCAAGAGTTGCACTATTCTCTACAAAGTATAAATCCCATAATTAAATGTAGCAAAAACTTTACAAAAAAAAAAAAAAAAAATCCACGCTGACAGATGGATAGAATTGGTTAATGATAGCCACCGGCCTTGGAAATCTGGAACCGTCGAACCCAACAAAAAAAAAAAAAAAATGAAATCGTTAGAGATCCGCTCACAATGTTTCATAGTGTTGTTAGAATTAGCTTATTTTTGAATGTTTGTACGTACCAAAAAGATCAAATCTTTGCACTATATGGCATCATCTAAGACAAAATAAATTTAATTTGCTGCCCAAAAAAAAAAAAAAAATGCCTATTGTCTGTCTGTATGTATTTCGATTTCTATTGGACCCATCACATTGCTTTTACACGGATAATACACGTTATGTTTCCCATATTTGATGTCAGATAATTGGAAACGTTTGGCCCAAATGTGAAAAATATTAGGTGAATAAATTTACAAAATATTAACATAATTTTTTGAATTATATATTTATAATTTTGTTAGTGTGCAATTAATGATTTTGTACGTGATTGTGTTTCATTCCGCTTCAAAAATTTTCCAAAATGTGAGAGATATTTGTTTGACGCTGACCCACAAAAATGTAATCTTTTTAAAATTTTCTTTTCATAATTAGTATAAATTTTTAAAATTGAGATAAAATGAAATAAAATTGACGCCAAAGCTTTGAACCTCGGATAAAGCCAATTATTCAAAAGAAAAAAAAAACAAAAGGATACTTGTTTGAAAAAATAAAATAAAATAAAATAAAATTTTATGCATCATTCGCAGCAGCCTCTTTCAACTCCACCTGGACAATGTAGATATATATGGTAAGGCTAATTAAGAAATAAAGCAGGTAGTTTTGAAATGAATTTAAGACTGGTTATTATTATTATGGAAATTCTACAGCTAATACAGGGTTTTTGTTTTTCTTTTAATGAGACACGCTTTTGGTAAGTAAATCTAACTTTTAAATCTTTTTTTTTTTTTAGAGATTTTTCAATTCTCTATCATCTCCCACAGATAATTTAACTTATGACCCAAAACTCAGAGAAGCGGCTTAAATATCAAGTTATTTGCACTGATATCTTTTATCTCTTTATCTCCTACAGACAATTCAACAACCCATTTGGTCCTTGTCTAGATTTAGCAACAGAAAACAAATATCAAATAACCTATTGAAACATACAGCACTCTTGTCTATCCATTCCAAGAATAGTACTCCCACTCTGACTAAAGTAGAAAGTAGATATTTATTTTTACATAAAAAAAAAAAAAAAAAAAAAAAAAGTAATTGATAGGAAACAACATAGTAACAAATAAAATTTTTGAATTAATTATATCTCACTCAGTCTCACAAATAAATAAAATTGAATATAAAATGAATTATTTTACTTTCTATTTATATTTATTGTATTGCTCAATAAGCGTTACTGTATATAGTAATTTTACTTTTACACAGAGGCTATTTTGGTGTTTGGCTTGTATCTAGACGAATCACTGGTCATCACCAACAACAGATACAGAGAAAATGTAGCAAATTTGCACCACGAAACAGCAGAGAAGTTGACTCTCTGCTGCTTCTCTGCATGGTATTTCTGATCAACTTAATTCCACGAGTTGAAGTAAGGAGAAAAACTCGAATTCACAGCAGCATACCTGATGGTATTAATTTACATAGAACTGAAGAGGAACTTAACAAGATTATGAAATGGTTATTCAAACAATGGGGAAGAGAAACACCAACAACATACGATACTGGAAAACTGATTTGAATGATTAAAGCAACTCAAAAAGGGGGCCGTTGTGATCTTCTTTCACCAATTTGGACCCCGAAAAGTTTGACTCCGTTGTTCGCCTTCCCGTCTTCTATCTTATCAGCACCAACACCAATGTTCACTTGCTGTCTCATATCTGCACTGTTATAATGGATGTCTATCATGTAAAATGCTTTTCCCTGTTCCCCTTGACATGCACATTTATAGAAAAGGAGAATATCTCTTGGACTCATGTAATTCATCTTCAGAAAGTGTCTCCATCCTTTTGTAAACACAAACGTCCGTGTGCTTTTCCGGTATGAATACCGGAAGGTCCATGGCCGGAGATGTTTGTCATGGAAAGTTAGGTCTGTGGACTTGCTCCCGTTTTCTTCTCCTCCTGATTTTGCACTGGAAAGTGGGGGAAAGTACACATTTGCATCCTTGGGGATGTGAAAGACCTTGACATGATGAGCAACATCAGTCTGAGTTAGCTCTTTGTGAAAGAGAATTTGACACGAGATCCCCTCCTGTTCTGCTAGCAAAAGTGCCTCACAGTCCCTTACCAATGATTGACTCTTAAGGTAGTACACAAAATTGGGCAAGTAAGTTTTGTTTTTGAGCATAATCAGGATATCCTCACTGGTGAATAGACTCTGGAATTTGGTCTCTCGGATGGTGTAGAAGGACATAGGAAAGTTGAGAGGGAAATCACTTCTTTGCAGTTTGATGGCTGCTCTATCATAAGCCATTGCAGCCTCCTCTTCCACGTTGTGTGTTCCAAGCCAGTAAGGCTTGTACTTAAAGGAGATTCGCGTGCCCCACTTACCACTTTTAAGACGAAGAACTCCTCTGAATTTTGACGTGAACCCTCTATCGGCACTGCTGGGATGCTGATTCGTGCTGATGAACTCATCTGAACCTTGCAGATTCGTACCTACTTCCATGGACTCTTTTGACAAGATTATCAGGAAAACAATACAATTGACAAACAAAGAAGAAATGATGCTGCATAAAATGCGCTTAGAAGTTGTGAATTTATAGCAAATGTACCATGACCATCAAATTGGTACAACATGCCAAAGGTTTGGTATGGCAACTGTAAAGATAAGACTGGAAAGTTTGAGCCACGCAAGCATTGGATTGTTACAGTTGTGAATCACAAAGATAGAGTTAAACATGACAGTGGTTCAAACTTAGCAGGATTCCTATTGTGAACCACAAAGAAAGAGTTAAACATTACAGGAAGATATAATAACAACCCACAGTTGCAGAAGAGTTGGGTACTCCTGGGCTGTGACTGAAACACTGGCTAACATTAGAAGGACTACTTCTAAAATAACTCATTATACTTATTAAAGTTTATGATTTGTTTCTCAAGTAAAAGACATCAGAATTATGAGAACAATATCCATAAAAGAATTCAACAATCCAAGGACCTGTCCTTTTTTTTTTTTTTTTTTTTTTTACACTTATCTACCATGATTTATTCACTGTCAGGTAAATGGTAACTACCCTTTTATCATGCTGGCTTGCTGCAAGATGTCATTGCTTGTTGCTTTTATTAACAAGACTGCTAAATCTAGGAGAATGACAGTGTTGCATAACTTATGAAACTCGGTGATACCTTAATTGAAAGGGATAGAGAACTCGGAGTTCCAAACCAGTGACTATATTTGGTCCTCTACATGCTTTAATTCATGCTAAATGAAGAGTTTCATCAATCATTCACTCTTTCCCCCCCCCCAGTTTGATTAAGGAAAATGTAACTGATTAATTACTGTTTACAGTTAAGTTTGCATTACAAATCTTAGATATTGATTTCTAAAATAATTTATTTCTGATAATACATAAATCATTGTAAAATGCATAACTAATACTGCACGTCAAGGCCATTCTGAAATTCAAATGCATGAAGCTTTTGATATTGAAGGCTAAAGATAGTATTTAGAATTCCCCACACTCTTTGGTTCTTCCCCAGCCCGATGCACCTATGTCCCTATCCAGTATAAAGCACTACATCAAGCTCCAACTTTTTGCTCATGGATCCACGGTGGTTACTAATTATATTCTCATTTTACAGAATTAAATTTATTTACATATATTTTAGGTAATTATTTAAATTAATTTTTTTAATTTAAATATAATTTATTTAAATAATTTATTACTTAATTTATATAAATTATATAAAAAATTTAAAATTTAAATAATAATATAATTTATTTAAATAATTACTCAATTTAAAATTTTTTTATTTTAATATAATATTTTTTTATTCTTAAATTTCGAATAATTCTTTATTTAAATTATAAAAATTATATATAAATTTTAAATTTAAATAATATTATGATATATTTAAATAATTATTTAAATAAAATATTTTAATATTCAAATCTCATCTTTTTTTTTTCATTTTATTGGATTTTATATAACTTTTTATTTTAATTTTACGTAAAAAAATTCTCAAATTTTAAATAATAATATAATTTTATTTAAATAGTTATTTAACTCAAATATTTTTTTTTCAAATATAATATTTTTTATTTATTCTTAAATTTTAAAAAATAATTTACTTAAATTATAAAAAATATAAAAATTATATATATAAATTTAAATAATATTATAATTCATTTAAATAGTAAGTTAAATAAAAATAATTTTTTTAATTAAAAATTTAATCTATTTTTACTCTTTTTTAAAAAAATTTTTAATAACTTATTATTTAAATTATATAAAAATTTTAAATTTAAATGATAATATAATGTATTTAAATAATATTTTTTAATTCAAATATGATATTTTTTATTTTTAACTTAAATATAATTTTTTTTTTATTTATTTTTAAAATTTAAACAACTTATTATTCAAATTATAAAAATTATATAAAAATAATTTTAAATTTAAATGATATTTAAATATTTTTATTTAAATTATGTTACTAATAAAATTATTTAAATTAAATATTTTTTATTTAATTTTAATTTATTATATTTTAAATAATCTTATTTCTTAAATATTAATTTAAAAAGAAGATCTACTCTGCTTCCCTAAAAGAAAGTCAAATTAAATTTTTTCTCCATATTTTCACGCTGCCAGATGATTGGTAAATATATCAAAGGCATCTATTTTATCTTTCTGATTACTAAAACCTTATAAACAGGGATATCCTGCTTGCCAAAGAAAGGGATTCTGTATCAACAACAGTAAATGGAACAGTAATGGATGCTCATTTTTTAATTTTATCAAAAATGGTTTATAACAGTAAAAACAGAATGATTGTAAATGATGAGTAATTACAGTGGTGACACTCTCCGCTTTAAGCAAAAACACATTACGACAATTGAAACCACAGAGAAAATTTTGTTATGACCAAAAAAAAAAAAACAAAAATTCCTGATATTCCACAGGAATAATAATACAAATGAACAAATCAGTGACACTGGTCAAATCACGAAGGCATTTCTCATACTCTTTTGCAAGAAGTCAACATCTGAGGTAATCAGAAAACATGACATAGTCTAAAAACAGCTCATGCGAACCCATGCATCATGCAGTACAGTTCTAACTTAGCCAAAGCAAGACCGAATTTCCATTTAACAGTAATGCAGAGATCAATTGTTCCAACTAAATGATCTGACATAATTGCTCTTAAGAATATCAGTTGACAGTTATTTTTAGTCGTTCTTGTTTTGAAAAGACACATCAAATGAGATTAATCCCACGAAGACAAGTACCGAGCATGACCGAAACAAGATAGAAGGTTTTTTTCTACGCTTTTTATCGCAAATTTCAGAGTCTGGAAACCTTTCTCAAGTCCTTGTCCAATTCGTCCGTACAACATACTGCAGCTGAAGTATCTTTCCACAAGACAGCTATTTCGTTTCCTGTTTTTTTGTCTTCTCCTGGGTCATGCAAGTCGTCTAACAGCCAAACTATGAGTTAAATCTCGCGGTATTCCGCCTCTCCTTCTCTTCAACCAAACAGTTTCCAACTCCCTTACAATATATATACACGGCATCTATGGACGGTGTCAAGAACCCCGTGACACAATATGCTCTGAAAAGGATCAGTTAGGTGCTTGCGCGGGGTTGAAGCCTTTTCAGTTCAATTGAAAGAAGATGCTGACTAGTTGCAATCTAGTGGTTTTTTTTGTTTTTTTTTTTTCCCCTTTGCCTGGATAAACTTAGGTTCTGCAGACTTTTTGCGGGGGTCAGAAATTAGAACATTATCGAAATCTGAGGTCCGTACCCTTCTTCAGTTTATCATAGGAGTTCTGAAATTATTAGAAATCTGCCACTTCTGTGTTCAGTTAAATATAATGTAGCATAATAGAACATAATTGAAAAGAGTTTATCTTTGTGAAGAAAATTCAAGCAATTACATTCTACCATGTTTCATCCCACTTCATTGAATATATCCTGAAATCATAAGAAGCCTAGGAAACTGCACATGGCAGACCTTCATTTTGACTGGGATCATAACTTCTAAATGATGTCAGAGATATGATGTCCTTTCGTGGATGCTGGTTAAGGATAGAAACCAAAGTTTGTCATCCAATTAATAGAAAGCTAGCTAGGAGGGGAAAAGATGTCATGTTGGAATTTTGCAAATTGTTAGCTGCAAGTTAAGATCTTTTGAACTAGACATACACCAAAAGAACTTTGGAGCACTATCAAATTAATTATAAGGCACAGGATGAATGAGGGTGCTCAAAATATACAAGTTAGATTATTTCAAGCCCCACAGAAAGATGCCGCCCCAAAATATTATTAAGAAGGAAAGAAGCTAAGACCAAGAAGAAACAAGCCTTTTCATTAGTTGTAGGTATCATTTTTGTTCTCATTATTCTCCAGTATACCTTGGTTTCCGTTTTTCTGCAAATGCTGCCAGGCCTTCCAAGCGATCTTTTGTATTCAAAATTTGTTCATAACACTCTTCTTCCAATTCTAAAGCTGAAGACAAATCTATCTCAAATCCCTCATTGATAGCCTTCTTTGCCATCCTAATTGCTACTGGGCCCTGCAAACAGCATAGGTTAACTTGAATGAGCAAAAACTTGGAGATGTAAAAATCAATGCTCTTTCTTTCACACGCAAATGGATACTATGTATCACATTTAGTTTGCCACGTACAGTCATGAAGTATTGCCAGTGAAATGTATCTATTGTGGTCAGCAGTAAAAGTTGTTTCAATCTGGTGGATTTACAATCGAACTTTATGAATCAAACCTAAACTTCATCAAAAGAATTCATCGTTGCAATACTTGTTAAACCAGCAACATTAAATTTCTTGTCCCACAGGAGAAGGTATATACAGAACCAAGGTCAGTGAGGCTAGTTGTCTTACACATCAATTAAGGTTCAAAAAACTGTACAAAGCTGGCAACAAATGGGAAGAAGTTAGCCCTTTATCTTCCTTGTCAGAGGAGCAGCAGAAGGGACTGTTTTATTATCTTGGATAATTTGTTTATACACAGCTCTAGTTACTAAACATTCAGGCAACAAACTAAATCATGCAGCCTAAGGACCCAGATTTTTATTAACAATTCAATGCCGAGAAAATGTTTCCGCATATGTGTAATATTATTTCCTTCTAGGATTTCCTGTGAAACCAAATCTTAAAGATACCCAATTTGTACCTTCTGATTAATTTCCTGAGCAATTTCAAGCGCCTTTGAATGAGCTTCACCAGCAGGGACACAATAATTGACAAGGCCTGCAGCATAGACAGTGTGATTTGTGTGTAATCAGAAACCAAATTTACATTAGTTTACTTTAGATTGTTTCATCCACACAATAATATGTCAAGCTCATTATGATTTGATACAGTAAATTGAAGCAAGTATAGAACACAGAAATTCCCAACATACCTGTGGACACAGCCTCTCTGCCACCAATCTTCCGACCAGTGAATATAAGTTCCTTTGCAACAGATGTTCCTACTAATCTAGGAAGTCTTTGTGTTCCACCTGCCCTGTTAATAGCACAGGTTTCATAAGGTAATTCCTCACAAAAAACAAATAACTTCCCAGAAAATAAGAGGACAGTGATCACAAATAAGTTTGTTCAGAAGCCTTATGGACACTGAGAATGGCATCCTAGGTATCCGCAAATATCTATCTTCATTAGGATGTAAAATGTGTAGTATGTACAAACATGTGTGCCTAGTTAGGGGGAGAGAGAAGAGAGAGAGAGAGAGAGATCTAGTTCACTTCAACATACATACCCAGGAATTATAGCGAGTCCTGTTTCGGGCAAGCAAAACAGTGCATCCTCTCCTGAATTATCAGTCATAGCACAATTAAGAAACAAGTTACATCTCAAATAACAATATTCTTGATGAACACAACATTTATAATTGTGAATTATTGAACTACCACATATGCGAAGGTCACACGATAAAGCCATCTCAAGTCCACCACCCAGAGCTGCTCCTTCAATAATGGCAATAGTAGGAACATGAAGTGCCTGCATTGACAGAAGAAAATAACTCAATAACTCATTTAAATGGACAACTGCAAAGCAATTGTCAAAACAAATGCACCAAAAATAACACCATAAAAATAATCAGAGGATATTGGCCCCAAGTAGGAACAATGTGCGACAAACACAAACAAAAAGTAGTAAACATCACCCTGGGCAGATGGTTCATGTAGAATGGGCTATGAGGATTGGACAAGTCCAAATATATAATCTCACAACCTCAAAAGCAATGAAAATTCTTTTGAAAGGGCTTCAAATTTGCACACCACCATAGAGGCACAGTACCTTAGCATGCTATCCTTTACCCATACATACACAGTTCGCCTACAAGAAGGTGCCCATTTTCTGAATTCAAAAAAAGAGCCCATGTGTGCTTCCTGGTTACTGGACAAGGTCTCCCAGACATGCACAAAGCATCCCTTTTCAGGATTAATTTAAAATGATAGCAATATAAAGAACTACTAAATAGGTCTCCACACATAATGATGGCCTACCTCAATAAATGCAAATGTGGAACGCAATGAGTTGACAAAGAATTGAACTTCAGGTGGAGTCATCATCTTGCGCTCCTGTCAATCCATTAAAATGCAGCGCGGTCATGCATTTGTATCAGCCATTGGGCAAAAGTAGCAAAGAGATGGGTATTAATAATATATCATGACCAAAAAGCAAACAAATACTACAGATTGCAGAAAGTAGAAATTCAAGAAATTAATAGAATACCTAAAAAGGCCTAATAACTTCTTCGATATCAATAAGTAAGCCCTAAGTAAAAATGAATCTAAAAAATCAATGAAGTGCTTAAAAAAGATAATCCCCTTTTTCTCCCGTGTGATAAATGCAGCTTGGAGCTTCAACAATGAAGAAGCTTAGCAACCACTATTAGCCCATTTGGATAGACCATGCATAATATGGCCTAGATAACATTTTCCCATGTGAGGAAATCACTATTTGAGTACATTATACTGTAACTGAAAGATAAGTTGAAACCCAGTTAGGAGGAGGCCTGGGCACCAGAGTATCATAGTTTAGGATCACCGCTGACAATTGTGGAACATTGCAGATCTGTTAAAGACCTGTCCAAGTTACCTACTAAAACAAAAGAACCATTTTGAACTGAAAAGTCAACTGAACCAGAGAATACCCTGACTAACATAATATAACCAATCCTATTGCCTCATAAACTGTCATTGACAAAAGCAAATACCTTACCTTCAAATCAGCACCTGCGCAGAACACCTTGGGAACCAAACTGGAGATTAAGGCCACCTTAGCAGAGGCATCTTCATTGATCATTTCAAAGGTATGCCGCAACCCTCTTAGCATTTCCTTCCCAATGGCGTTTTTTGCTCCAGGCCTATCCAAACTAACCTCCACAATTCCTGTCAGTGAAAACCCAACTTGGGTTTTTCTCAGTTCATGCAAACTCAAAAATAAATACTACCCACAACCCTCCTTGCGAGCAACTATAAACCAAAACCACTCAAAGATTATTCAAACACATAACTAAATTACAGAACAAAGAAAAAGTTTGTTTCTTTTTATATAAGAATAATTACCAGAATCAGAATCAGAATGCCTTTGAAGCCTGACTGATTCAGAGGAGATGGAATCCAAAATGAGGGTTCTACGAGTTAGGTACTGGAGAGGATTGGTATAAAGACAAGAACCGGACTTGTCTGAAACAAGCAGCTTTCCCACGTCCAACTGAGGCAAGCTAAAGTGGGATTTCAATCTTTTCATGTAGTTGTGTTCCAAAGATCTCCCAATCGCCCTCAAAGTGCCCATTTTGGAAGACGAAAGAATTAAGAAAGATTTTTGCTATTTGATGGTCTGCGTAAAACACAAAGTTGTCTTTTGCTACTTTGATTGAGAGAGAGGGAGCTGTAATAGATCTAGCTGCCACAAGAGGTCGATGACTGTACTTATTCAGATAAGAGCAATTTTATATTTATTAATTGGAATTTTACCTAAAGTTTAAGTTTTTTCTATTCTAACAGAAATAGAATTTGATAAAAATTATTGCAGTCCCAATTTTCCAACTTGTTTTACAAATTATAATCTCAATGCGATTGGACCCATTTAAGATTCCGACCATCACTGGTCACTACTGTTACGGGGGCATCATCGCTGGCGTGACGTTTAATCATATGCTGGAGCAGTAAATAATGCAGAGTCTTGGATATTGTTTTGTTTTTTCTTTTTTTATTCGAAGAGTGCAGTCTTGGATATTGTTAGACCGCTCAAGGAAAGTATGTGTGCCCCGTACACATGGGAAAGCAAACAGTGTAGTTAATCTTCTGGCTAAAGCATCCATATCCACCTATTATTTGATCCGAATGAATACCCTTCCCCCTTGTGTCAAATACTTCTTGGAGGCGGACTTGGTGTGGATTGGACCGACTGAGCAGCCTAAGAAGTTTGAGAAATTTTATGGGTTGCCAATGCAACCCAACAAGTTGAATGCAAGAGCATCAACTTCAACCTGCCAATGCAGGATAAACATAAACACTAGCGTTAAACTATAGGGATGACACCCTAAACCCAAAAAAATAAAAGAACAATAGTGGTTACACCCGATGAAACCATTGTTCAAGTCTGAGCTGTTTCGCAGGAGGTCTAATATTTGGCTTACTCTTCTGGGGGCAATGCCATTTGCCCGTGTTTTCCATTGCAGTAGCAGTAGGATCAAAATTGACTCTTTCTGACAGCACTCTTCTTTTTAATACAACACCCCTCTCATCATCAGGTGAAGTCATTCCTTTGTTTCTTGAACACCCTAGCATAACCAATTGTGTCCTGTTAAAATTCTGGCCATTGGATCTCAGAATCCTGCTTTTTCTCGTTGTCACGAAGCCATTGCCAGGGACTTCATTTCCTTGATTTTCTTTGTCATCAGCTCCATTAGTTAACTTTCTCATCAATTTTATAGGTGATTGAAGATCATCTTCAGTTTCAGGCTTAGTGTTCAAGTTCTCTGTGAAATCAATTTTGTCAACTAGAGTTCTTGAAGATTTCCCATCAGTAATTCTTGTTTTCATATTGTTCTTGAACAAAAAGAGCCCAGTTTCCCCAGGACAACTCTGTTCATTCTTCCTTTTGCATATATGGCCATCATTATTCAAGCTTGCCTTCTCAGCATCCTTGACCAGACAAACTGAAAGAACTTTATCTTTCAGGATTTGCTCCTTCTCACAATGCAAATCTTCAACAGTAGCCAAATATTCTTTCCTCACGAATTTTTTGGTCTGCAATTTGAGGATGTGCTTGTAAGGAGCTAACTTGAAAGGAAACATTTTGGAAAGTAAATTTCCTCTGGTGAAAAACATCTCAAATAGAAAAAGCCGAAAGAGCACCTCATTGTGAAGTTTGTTTTCCTCATCTCCTGCAGGCCTGTCAAATTTTGAAAATTGATTGGAGCGAGCTTTGTCATGAAAGATTGTATCTATAATTCTGGTTTGTCCAAACTTCTCGACATTTATTGCTTTCTCTGTGTTGCCACCTTCATCATGAAAACCATCTTCGTTTCTTGCAGTTTCTTCAAGAAATCCATTGATTTCACATGACAGGGGAGATTGATATACAAAACTTGAAAACCAGTTTCTAATATCAGGTGGCTCTGAAGGAACAAGAAAAATAAAAATTTAATCAATTTTATCTAGAATGAATTTTTCAAAGTTAATTGCTTGATGCACCCAAGCAAAAAAAATTAATTGCTCAAAAATTGCAGAGGAAACAAACAGCAGCAAGTTTTCAGGTTCACTCCTTTCAAAGACTTTCTCATTACACAGAAATATTTTGCAGAATTTGTGAAAAATTTTCAAAGAGGCCACTAACCAGAAGGTAATGAGGAGAATTGTGGGATATCTGGAACCTACAAAACATTGAGAAGTAATAATTTATTAGATTCATGTATTCTTGTTGAAGAAACCTATGGAACAAGCAAAAGAAACTGATTGCAACATTGTGTTTGTATAAAACGGCCAAGAATCTACTTATTGTGTAGAATGGAACAAAGTGTGGATCAAGCAAAAGCACCTGATTTAAGGAGTCATCCTCACTACAATCCCTAGATGTATTCTCACATTTAACAGATTCACACAAGTGCAGGTTTTCACCAGCTACTTCATTGCAGTTTCCAGAACCATTAGACTCCTCAAAATTCTTTTCTTTCACTTTGGGACTCCCATCAGAATCACTAGCACTTCCATCTTTTTCAGATTCACTCTCTTCAGAAGCAGGACTTCTAAAATAATCAATTGTATCCAAGGAAGGAGATTTGTAAACATAGCTTGAAAACCAATTCCTTATAGGAGGAGGCTCTGACATAAGAAAAGCAAGAACAGAAGTTACTCCTAGCACACTAGAATTTTTAATGCCTTATCTAAAGTCATAGTATCAACTAAGAAGTTCCTATCATTTCCTTAAATGAGATAGCATTTGGCAAAGAATTGGTACTGACCAGAAAGGAGTGATGGTGATTCCCTCGAGTCTGGCATCTTGACAAGGAAAGAGCTTGTGTTAGTAGAAACGAGAAATTCTTTGAACTAAGTTACGATACTGTATGCTGAAAAGTAGCGGACGCTTGCAATGTTGAGAATAGAACAGCATAGAACTAGAACAGATGAAAATTTGGGGTCATTAGGATTCGATTCTTTCTTCAAATACATCAAATTAAAGTCTTAGATTATTGCTTGAGGAAAACATAGGCTGCCATGTCCTAGCTGACCTAAGAGAAAAATGTGCAAAAGAACTAAGAAATTAAACAAATATTTCATTGTATAGCTGGTAAATTCAACATAGTTAAAAGCCTTACTGAAACCCAAAATGCAACAATCATCTTTGTCCAAAGAACTCTGCAAGAGCAGCACTTAACACCCACTTGAGGAAACAACAAATAGATATATATACATATATATAAAGAGGGAGATAGAGAGTACCTTGCTTGGAAACCCATTTTCAAGACTATAATTATTCTCTACATTCCTTCTAGATTCAGCCAAATTTGCTTCTTTTCCTTTCCCTTTCTCTCCAAAAATAACACGGCCATGTCCCTCTGAATCATGTTCTTGAAAGACAGAACCTCCAAAATCATCGTACGTGTCCAATACAACAGACTCACACTTGTAACTAGAAAACCAGTTTCTTATGTCAGGAGGCTCTGCAATAAACCATTAAATCACAAAATCATCACCCCCTTGGATCTAACCGCAGTACACCCCTTTCAGATTGTTAAAATTTTATTGATATCTGTTGAAATCGGGGGCCATTTTCTTCATTATAAAAGAATTGATACGCACCAGATGGAAGCGAAAGGCAGCCGACAGATCTAGTAATCTGGAATTCAAAAATTGGGTTAAAATTTTGGTATCCTTGGGATTTCAATACTTGAGCAAAGAAACCAACTTGCCCATTTTCTTTCTTTCTTTCTTTCATTTTCCAAAGAAACAAACTGAAAAAATGAAAAGGGAAATTCTGGGTTTACAGAAAGGAAAGATCTTTACCTGAGAATCGGAGGTGTTTGCCATTACAAAGAAATATTTTTTTTCTTTCGTCTGTTCTATTTTGAAATATTTTGATTTCTGACATTCACCGGATCTACTTGGCGCCTTATTCTCGCGGCCGCTAGGTTACTTAAAATTCAAAGTTCGACAATTATTCAGAACGGTCTATACGAATGCATTATTTATTTTGTTATGCGTTTTAAAATGAAATCATGAAAAAAAAAAACAATTACGTGCAATCTCTAGATAAAGGGTTAACTAAAGTGATACGTGCTTTGGGTGTATTTGATGTTTGTGAGTTGCCAGTTATCCTAGCTATAGATCTAGCTCACCAAAGCACCTCCTATTGTAAATAGCCAAAAAAGAAAAGGTGCAGAATGATATAAGGAGACATTAAGATTTACTTGCAGAAGGGCCATACGCCATCCTCTATTTTCACACTTTTTATTAGCCGATGATGCATATTTTGCGATCATTATATGCAATTTTAAAAATTTACTTGCAAATTTAGTAAATCAAAATCATTGGTTCATTTCATTTTTACTTTTTTTGTGATTGCTAAAACATTCTTGGTCATAGAGTGCCATTATTTGGACCAAAAAAAAAAAAAAATCAAACTATAAATCTCATTTCTTATAAAAGCCTTTTTTTTATTAAAATTTTAAGTTTTATATCTAAAACACTCAATAGATAACGGAGACAGTAAAATATACAATAGACATAACAAAATATGCAACAAGCATGAAATTCATGTTTTAATGCACTTGTTGCATATCATGCACTTGTTCCACAATGTCACATGATCTGTGGCCTCTCTCTATACAGTTTTCTTGGTTCACCAATGTTTTTCCTAGGCGATAGTTGGTAAAATGGGATTAGCTATAACTCTTCCCTGAAGTACAGTCATACCTGTATGCCTCGGGTGTAAGTTACGCCATGTAACGCTCCAAATTACTTACGAACACTCAACTGAAAATGCTCAAGATGGGAAAACAATGGTAATTGGGGAATTGAACGGTGCAACAAACCCAGTGGAACCAATATTTATAACAGAAAGATATGCCAATTGTTTGTCTTTTTACAGATACAAAAGTATTCGTGCCCAATGATGTGAACATAGCGATGGTGGCAATGCTTATTTCATTGAGAGTATCATTAGCCTTTTGGGTTTAATGTCACATATTTTATATTTCATATTTCCTAACTATCTAATTTAAGAAGTTACTAAACGAGGAATCTTTGTCGATAAGTATTCTGGACATCCCCCTCTCTGTTGGTGGGATTGACGGGTTGCAATGAAAATCATTCCTGCCAATTCATTTCCATGGATTCTGTAAAATTGTGGCCCTACGTGTACTTCTGCCCACATTGAAAATAGTCACCGAGCTTTTAAATCTCCTCCCAAGACTTTTTATTTGTCTGCATCACCGGTTTGGTAGTGGCGGCCATAGGTTTTAGCAGTCGTTACCTCAACTATTCCCAGAGTAGCCAGTGTCTTGTTTCCCTTGTTTTTCTTGCTCGAACATTGAACTGTCACCTCTTGCAACAAGGCCAATTCGACAATCTGCTCCATCAAGCTCAACTTAAGCATTTTCATGACCCGTTTTATTTCTTCATCGACTCCACTTAGGAAGCTAAGCACAAAGAAGGAGTCACTGAGTGTTGGGTTGTTGGCCAACATCAATGATGGCAACTCCTTAAACTGTTCTTGGTAGTCTTGCACGACGCCAATTCGCCACAACTTATGAAACTCTTCCACTATATCTGGCATGGATGAATCACCAAACCAACGGCACACGTCAAGCTCAAACTAAACCAACGTCACTGTTGGTTTCACCATTATCCACTACACGTCAGCTTTTTCATCGAGGTACATAGACATCATTTCCATCTTCGATTCCTCATCGATCTCGTACATTTGGGAATATCAATTGTATTTGTGTAAACAACATCGTGGGTTCTCGTCATCAAACACTCAAAGCTTGATCTTCTGTGGTTTTGGTTCTAGTTTGTTACAAATTGTGGACTATTGGTCCTTAGAGCTACTTCCTCCAGAATCCAAAAGGTTGGATTCTTAGAGATGGCAGGATTCCACGAGGCAAAGCCATAAACGGTGCCTCTAGCGTGGCTCATTTATCTTTCAACTAAGGAGGTTCACGAGGTCGCATGACCTCTATCAACTGCTTGAAAGAAGCTCGGGTTTCAGTTCTAAAGTTGTCGAGCACCCACATCTGAGTTGGAATTGCTTCTAGCGATAGCATCTTCCTCCAGAATCAAGCATTTTAGACAAGTATAGTCGGCCATAGTTGTTTCGCATTTCTTTGCCAGCACATTGAGTACCAAGAATCGGTGCTTTGATGCCAGATGACATGGGCCAAACTAAGATTTAGAGAGAAGAGGAGTAAAAACAGAGGAGTTGTAAAAGAAGAAGAAGAATAGTGCAGAGTAAAGTAGAGCTGGGAAACAAGTGAAAGAAGAATTTTACTAATGCAAAATCAAAAATTACAATTTCCATAACTGCTCTTCTCGCACTCACAGCTATTTAACGCCAACTGATTCTTCCATAATCCAAGGCTAGGCTCCAGAATTACATGCAAATCAAAAAAACAAAGTCTCAAAACAACCAACTATATTAACTACCAGAGGTATCCAGTGTAACTGTCAATTAGCTATACACTTATTTGTGAACTCTTATTCTTACTAGATCCAGTGTTTGGGCCTCATCAAGCTGAGGTCTTGACACCCAGTTGATGTCGTTAGTTGACTCGAGACAATATTGCAGGAGGTTGCGGCACTTCTGGAGGTGGTTGACGCCTTCGATGCAGCAACAGCACTAGCTCTTGAAGATATATCATAAATTTCGAGTCAAGAGAGACCAAAACCCCAGGTCCACAAACTGAAACATTGTCATCAAACTGGAGGCCGAATTTTCTAAGGTTTGATTGGAGGGAAGTGCAACGTGATTCTGCATGCAAAGGATCTTGCTCTCTTCTTCATTGTTGTCACCATTGTCATGGTCGTTTCGCTTAAGTCTGAGATCAACTGGACGACAAAGAGGAGGTAGTGGCATAAGAGAAACAGCAAATAAAGAAAAAGAAAAAGGTCGCAAGAGATCTATGGAAATCTCCAAATTCATCTTTGTCTTCCATTGCAAACTAAGAGAAAAAGACACTGATGAGAGAAATACAGAAATCGTTGGGGGAAATTCTAGCCTTCAAGATAATAATAAAAATAAATAAAATAAATAAAAATAAGAGATATTAAATTTTATGTGATTTAGTGGATATAATTTATGTCTATAAGTTATAAGTTAAAGGATAAATATTATTAAAATAAAAAATATAAAAAAAATTTTAAAAACTAGTTAACAAAACTCAACTACTGAAACTATAGTTTCATAATTTTTTTAATTTTTTTTTATTTTTTAATATAACTTATTATATGAGTTTTATTTATAAGAAATAAAAGTAATTAATTATATTTTAATTGTTGATGTAAAATTTTAGCTTTTATCCTCAAAATTTTAAAAAAAAAAAAAAAAAAAAAAAAAAAAATGTGAAATTCAATTTTTAGGAATGATAAGAGAAATATTTTTATAATTTCATATTATTTATATATATATTTTTTTAAATTATATTTAAAAAAAAATTTTAAAAAATTATATTTTTTACCTATATTTATATTTGTATACAATATTTTAGAAATTTTTATTATATTGAATATGTAGATAATAGTTATTAATTATTATATATAAATATAAATAAATTTTAAAATTATATTATAAAAAATAAATAATTACTATTTATATTTATATTTATATATAAAAACTTTAAAATCACAATTTATATATAAAATATATAGGTAACGGTTATTAATCAATTGTTATATATATAATTATTAATATAATAAATGAAAAAAAATTTTATCACTATTATAAAGAAAAAAAAAATCATAAACCATTATCTTTTTATATTCATATGTAATGTTGTAAAATCACCATTTATATCATATATATATATATATATATATATATATATATATATATATATATATATATATATAGTAGTTAATAAATATCTATATAAATTATTGTATAAAATTATTTATTATAATATTATATATTAAATTATTTAAAATGATAATTTATATCGTTTATATTAGACTTTCAAGATCATGATTTAAAATTTTCATTAGTATAACTCCATTTTGCCGTAATGTAATTTTGAGTTGAAGTTGAGGTTCAAGTGGAGAACGGAGGAAGAAAAAGGGAAGAGGAGAGGGCTGAGGTTGAAGACTTAAAACTGTTCAATTTTATTTTGGATCTTGGAGGTGTTTACAGGCATATAATTTTTTGGACTTCTCTTATTATTATTATTATTATTTTTGATTTTTGGCATTAGAGAGAGGGTTGTGACCCCACATATTTAGAAATGTAACTACAAAAATTTTGTCCATGTGGCGAGCTCCGGAGGCACTACTTATCACGAGTTCTAAGTTTGTTGTTTTTTTGTAAGAAACAAGGAGTTTGCTACATAGGTAACAAAGAAAAAAAAAATTTAGAAAAGAAAAAGTGCCTAGAACTCGTTTTCAAAAGGTACAAGCTGGAATTTTCATTTCAAAAAATATACCCCTCTCTATTTTAGGATTTTGCTTTTAAAATCGCATTATTTATGAGAGGCCATAATTTTGTAAATAGAAAAATTTGAGACATGAGAAAATTAGAGATGAGTTGACAAGTGAATTTTATAAAATAAAAAATTACTATTTTTTTTAAAAGATGTATATATTTTTGGAAAAAAAAATTCAAAAATTAAAAATTATTTTTTCTCAAAAATATGTATTTTTTAATAAAAGATTTTTTTTAAAAAAATTATATATATATATATATATATATTTTAATGCGGGAAGCACACTCATATACCACCAGCGAACGAATTAATTTCTGTCTTGTGATAGGTTAGTTATGCTGACAGCGCAGCAACAATTTAATGACTGCTGTTACAGTCAAAGGCAGTAAATACGATAATATCCAAACAAGAGCATTGCTGTAAGGGAAGAAAACTACAAACCGTGCAAGTCTTCTGTCAACTTGTTTCCATGTGTATATATCACCATGGCATAGGCATCTTAAATAAATGTAATTCAAAATTCTCATTCAGATGAACTGAGTGAAGCTTTCGTTGCTCTGTATATCACTGTTTTAGTTGCACATTTGAGCTCGTCAGGTAAATATTAATCTTTCTTAATCTCTTAAATAAGTTAAATCTCAGAAAGATTGGCCTATTCCCCCCCCCCACCCCTTTTTTTTTTTTTTTTTTAATTTTGTTGGTGAATTCCAAGATCTGGAGTGAGAACATCAACTTTCAATGGGCACATCAATCACAGAGGTGGCCTTTGATAAATAATAGGTGAAATTCCTTCCATTTATATTTAAAGTTCAGGTAAAGTGATCTTGATTAGGGAAAAAATAAATGTTAATTTTATCTTCTTAGATCTATGCAAGTTTTCATTTTTAAAACTTGCCTTGACTTGACTAGCTAGCTAAAAACATAATAATAACTTTTTCAAATTGATTGGCTGAAAAAAAAAATTAGTTGTTAATTATGTTTCCAGTGCAATTTTCTCATTCTTCATCTAGTTATTATAGTTAGAAATATTACCAAATTAAGGACATAATATAGTTAGAAGCAATGGAATTAATAGGATTATTTTTATTTTTATTTTTTCCTTTTTTTCGTTCTTATCGGTTGCTTTAATTAAATTATTTAAATTATTTGCAATTATCATAAAATGATTTTTTTGGTTTTTATTTTTTTTATTGAATTTTCTGAATCGATCCTTCTATTTTCTTTTAAACAAAAGGTCTTAGTCTTGATCTTTTATATAAAATATAATAATTAATTAATTAATTAATTAATTACTTTAGTGCAATCTTTGAATTTTGGATAAATTATGCCTTCATTTGAAGTAATAATTTTTATACACTCGAGGAAAATATTGTCAAAGTGGTATCGTTTGCTTTTAAAAAATATTTTTAGTTTTTTTCATATATTCCTATTTTTATTTCTATTTTCTATTTCAAAGAAGAAAAGTCAAAATAATAATAATAATAATAATAAGCATTACTTTTGAATCTTTGAGAGAAATCAGACAACCAGAAAAGGGTTTCATAAAAACATTTTTAGTTTTAACAAACATGTTTGCAATCATTTCCATTTTACACAAAATTTACAGAAAGTTTTCTTAAAGTAAACACATCTGTTGCGAGAACAAAATCCCCTCGATTTTTTCCTTTTATTCTTATATAAAGAAATTTAATAACTATTGAAAAATCAATTGTGTCAATTTGTTCTGTTTCAGATAAATTTTTCCATGCAAAAGCAAGTTCTCAAACCAAAACCATTAAAGGGTTTTGAAATCTAGAAATTATGGGAAATGGTTTAGAATTGAACCATTCGAGTAAGAGTAGTTCTTATGCATCTTCAGGCCTGGATTTCGAGATGCCAAGGCCACAAAGCAATAACAACAAGAACAAGAACAATAATGATGGTCTTTCCAACCCAATGCAGGAAGCAGCCAGGACTACCACTTTGGCCGGCACAAGTACAAACAGGGTTGCAGAATCAACTAGGAGCCTCCATCGGAGGACGACGAGCATTCATCATCCGTACGGCGAGGCAAGCAGTAGCCGAATGGCAAGGAGAAACCTAACAAGCGGTGCCGGTGGCAATGCTAATGTATCCAATGCAGGAGTACAGTCAACAATATTGTCATGGTTGATAGACCTCGGAATAGTCATCGAAAATGAGACACTCATATGTGTTGTCGGCAATGCAGTTTCGACGAGGACGGGGAGAGCAAGAAGAAACGGTGTATCTTGCTTATGTTGCAATCAGATCATGACTGTAAGTGAATTTGCAGCTCATGCTGGCAGTAACCGGCCGAATAATCCTTATGAAGATGTTCGCGTAGCTCGGACGGATGAATCCATTCTGCGATGCAACATGGCAGCATTGGAAACATTATTGTGATGTTTCCAGAACTAAGTGAATTTACATTAGTGTAAGCTCCGATGGTTTTTTCGATTCTTAATATTATTCCCTCTCCTCTTTTCCTGCTCGCACTCCCCGTCTACACCGACTTTTGAAAGTTGCAAACTCAGGAGGCTACCCGGCCACCCTCCCCCAACCCCGATACATTCAACCATTCCGGAAATACGTTCTCATCCTGGAAAAATCAAAAATAATAAATGGTGGCATCCATATGTGTTAGAGCATCTTGTTGACATAAATCAAGAGAAAAACTGAAATGATATGAACTTTGAGTTTTCCATTGATACTCTTTTGTTACATTTGTCAAATAGACAATAGGCAGGTATTTTATGACTTTCTATCGCTCACTTGCGTGGAAGAAGACATTTGATACGTGTAAATTTCCGTGTCATTTCCGTGCGATCAGCAATTAAAAATAAAACCAAAAGGGTTGTCGATCAGGGACGCGTAAAAATGCCTAACCATCGCTTCTCACCATTGACCACGGTCGATCATCCTGCCAGTCGTCCTTATTAAGTTGTGCATCCTTACAATTATTCACTGAAGCTTTCTTCGCTTCGTCTATTGAAATTGATTCTCTTTTGCCGTATCTCTTCCTGAATTCACGAAAACGGGTTAACGACCATGGATGACGTCAACGACCAAAAAGGGAAGACTCAGGATCTTCAATTCCTGGCATCCCGGCGTCACGTTGCATCTTCGGCAGGGAACGAAGCCGGAGTTGAGCGTCCGCCATGGCAAGATCCAGAGGTACATCCGTTTACTTAGTATTAGCATTATTTTTTATTTTTTTTTATTTATTAAAAAAAATATATTAAATTATGAATTACAAAATAAAACTAAATTTATCTATTTATTTATAAATTTTATATTTTTATAATTATAATCATAATTTTTAATATAAAAATATAAATTTTTATTAATAATTTTTTTTTATTTCTTATCTATTTATTTATTAGAATTATTTTTTATTTTTTTATCTATTAAAAAGTTTATTAAATTATCAATTACAAAGTAAAATTATCCTACCAGTCGTCCTTATTAAGTTGTGCATCCTTACAATAAATTATTCACTGAAGTTTTCTTCGCTTCGTCTATTGAAATTGATTCTCTTTTGCCGTATCTCTTCCTGAATTCACGAAAACAAGTCAAAGATCATGGGTGTCCGTTGTCGTATGGCATCTCAGGAAGGAAACGGAGAGCCAGTGATTAGTCCGCCAGAGCAAGATCCAGAGGTACATCCGTTTCCTTACTATTAGTATTATTTTCTATTTATTAAAAAATATATATTAAATTATGAATTACAAAATAAAACTAAATTTATTTATTTATTTTTATAAATTTTATATTTTTTATAATTATAATCATAATTTTTAATATAAAAACATAAATTCTTATTAAAAAAAATTTTTATTTCTTATCTATTTATTTATTAGTATTATTTTTTATTTTTTTATCTATTAAAAAATTTATTAAATTATCAATTACAAAGTAAAATTAATTTTTTGTGACGTAAGAGTTGAGGTTCTCTTGTCTTTGTTTTTTAATGTATAACTTGATTTGACAGAGTCAAACTCATAAAAGAAACCAATTATTGAAGATGTGGTCCAAGTTCAAAAAATCAGTATACAGTCTGCTTGGGGCAATAGGCAAACCGAGATGCAAGAAAAGTTTGGTGCACAAATAGAAGAGATGCGAAAGAATACAGAACATCAAACTGCTACAACATATTGTAGTAGTCGTAGGGCGGGTCTTCTAATGAATCATGGGTCTGGCTGGAGACCCATTAATGACCCACAAGAATTATTTTTATTTCTTTGACTTTAATTTCCAGGCATTTAGGCGCTCCCTTAAGGGTCAACGTTAGCTTTCAATGCTAAGAAGCGTGAGACATTATATAGCCAATTACACAAAGAAAAAGGGAAAAAAAAAATCAAAAAGATTAGCCAATTTCTACAAAAGGAAAATTATATTAATTTTTTGAATGTAAATTTCTTCAATATTGCAAGATATTCTCTTACATATGAGAGACGTTAGCTAGACAAGGTTAGCAAGTGCAAAAGAAATGTTTTCTATCACTTCAATTTTACTAGAAGCCAAGGGCAATGTTTTTTATTGTCCAGGCAAATCCCTTTATATATAAAATTTATGCTTTAAAATATTAAATTAGTGTTAGTCCATTCTTATGCTTCCATTTGTCTCTCCATTGACAAAAAGGTATATTAATTGAAAACAACATAATATAGTCCCTAAAGTAGTTATTGTTAATCCAATTACATCCAAATCTTCGTCAATGTCTTCATGGAACCTTTTTTTTATTATTATTTTTTTAGTTACAGATATTCCCATTGTCATTCATCCTTTATTATCACAACAGATTTCAATTATTTCAAGTAAACCGAGAAAAATATTTTAATAAAATAAAATATCCTATGTCAAACGAAAGGTGCATATATTTGATATGAACCCAATAATTCCAGAGAAAACCTTAAGCTGTAAATATGACACGAACATTCAACGAAATATATATATCTATATATATATATATATATAGAAAAGGCTACTTAATTTAATTTTAACAAGCCACCGAATATAAAATAAACAGTCATAATTTTTTTTTTGTTTTTTCATTTTTCTTGAAGTAAACCAATAGAATTGTCGAAAAATCTATAATTTCACTTGTATTTCCCCAACTTACACTCACCTAGTAGTGCTCTTCTTCTAATATGTCAGAAAATAGAACATTTAATGCATCTTTAAAGGTGCATGCCAAGATATGCTCGATAAGCTGCTCCTGCAAAGAATACTATTTTCCTAAGTTACGAATAATTTTGCCTTATTTATTACCAAGAAAAGGACTATTTATTGATCATCTGCGACACAACTTAAGGGAACTGGAAGGTATAAAATTGAGAAAGAGAAGAAAGCTCTCTTGTATACAGAAAGAATAACTCGACTCAAATTATCGCTCAGTGACTCTAGACGCCAGTGGGAAAACGTAAAGAATGGGTTAGGAGCAATAGAAAGTTGATGTCATATCCAGTCTTCTCAATTTTCCGCTGGATTTGTCAGTGGTCATCGCCTCCTGTCGTCAGGCATTAGACCCCTCCTCTCGGCATCTTTCAAGGATCAAATTGCAATTGTTCATTGTGGTGGCGTCGAGTAGACCATGGTTCCACAGTTTGATCATCAACAGCCTCCAACACCTGCGAAAAAAATATTAGGATTACTTCAGATTCAAGAAATGTAATAGTGAGAAGCCAACCAAAGAGGGAAATCAATCGACAATACAAAAATCCAAAGTCCCGATTTGAACTTCATTCTAAGTACCAGATATACCTTGAAAATTTTAGCTATCAATATGCTACAATTACTCCCTGCAACATTATAGATTCCATAATTTAACATTTCTTAAAACTTCCTTCTTGTCAATGGTAATTGAGGGGTGGCTGTATGCAAACGAGGAAAGGGCTATACTTGTTCCCTAGCTGAAGACATAGTAAGCCTTTGCAAGAGGGAATATGATATGCAGAACAGTACCAAAAAAGTGCAGGCGAAGCATCGAGCTTCTGCCCATGAAGTTTTGAAAATGCCTCACACGCCCAGGGAACATGACCATCTGCTAGCACCCTGTAAGATCCAAAAGTGAAGCCTCTTCATAATGAAATCAAACTATGTATGCCAGCTTTTAAGTAGCCCACATCAGATTTAATTCCATTTGACAGCTTAGCGTGCCAATAATAAAAAGGTAATAGTAACACAAAAGAGAAAAGCTGAGAAACTAAACGAAGTAGAATAAGTTCAAGAAAGAACACAGATAGAGAGAGAGAGAGAGATGGTGACCAGCACCTACCTTTGCTTTCTCACAAATGAGTTCCAAAGATGCATAAGCTGCTTCTCATCTTCACTAACATCCACAAAGTCATCAAGCATCTGCAACATATCAGCTAAAGATTATCTTCCCGCGCTGCTTCCAGTTAAGGCATCTGAGATTCATGTTTTGTCGAGCCTATGGTTCAGGTAAATTGGGCTTGATGGCCAACAACAAAGGATAAATGATCATAATTCAAGTAGAAGATAGGTTCCACCCACTTCCACATAAGAGCAAATTCAGAATCACTGAAGTCTACGTATGTAGGTTCCTTACGTATAGACCATGTTATGACATCACAAGCTAATGTGCAGGTCAGTAGATGGCAGTTTTGAGAGTTACTAGATGCAGGGCCACAGAGAGAATCTCATTAACAAACTGAGACTCATCATGTTGAAGGTCTCTTATACAATATGCTATATTTTTGGTGAATGAAAATACTTTAAAAAAGAAAAAAACAGAGAGAGAGAGAGAGAGAAATAAATAACACATATGATAGAATCAAAGTCTCTAACATTTCCTGATTATGAGATGTCATTATAACATTGGAATTCAAGGACTTAATGACCATGTTCTCATTGGCAATTAGTGAGTTTATTACCAGTCATTCAAAGCTTTTTGGACCATGACATCATCGCCTCAACCATAGCACATTAATTTCCTATTTACCCCAAACTTTGCTTAAGATTAAAATGTAAATAGGAGACAAAAAGTAATGGTCATTGAACTTTTTTTAATTTCACAAAGTCATTCGTCCAGTCCATACTCTCTCTCACTCGACCCAAGAACCCAAAAAGCCAATAAGAATTGCAGTTCAGGAGTTAAATATAAGATTCAAACCATGATTAAGAGATGGGTGTTGCAAATATGTCACAACGTTGGAAAGTACTTTATGTCTCAATAAATAACTGAAACCTGTGGGTGGGTCCCTCCCCCCAACCTAAAACCCAGCAGTGGTAGTGAAATTTCTGCCATAAACCAAGTTCTTATCTAGAAAAGCACAGGTGACAATTATCTGCATTGCATCCCAAACCAAACAAGCATGAATGCAAGATTACTAAAGCCCCCCAATTGCAACAACAATCAGAAAACAGGAGAAGGGGAAAAAAGAAAAGCAAGGCCAACTATGGCATAAATATGATCATACCCTTCTATCTTCAAGGTCTGCGATTTCATTGTCAACTTCATCTTCACTATCTCGGTCTGACATTACTTGTTCTATTCCCATAGGCTTCAAGCAAAGAATTGTGATACCAATGAAAAAACAGTCGATAAGGAGAGAAAGTAATGCAATTTGTAAAATGGTAAAACCTACTGCCATCCACAACAAGTCAATTAGGTGTTATGGAACTTTTTGGGAAAACTTAAATTAAATTCATGCAATGATGACTATTTCACTTGGAGAGGTCTAGGATATAGATTATATATTATACTCCAACATGTCCTCTCATGCACAAATCAAGCTCACTTGGGCTGGAAGTATCTAGAAGCTAAGCTTACTGAGGACTAAAGCATGAATAACCAAAAATTTATAACTAATTCACAATTAAATATAAAGACAACAAAGTTTAAATTGTTAAGTCAGGTCCAAGATATGTATCATAGATTATACTTCAACACATGTCAAGAAATCATTTCACCCAAAAAAAACATGATTCAGACTTATGATAACTTGATAATAAATCTGATATCATGTTAATAAGTCATTTCACTTAAAAATTTAAATTATGAGGTGAAATTCAGAATATAAATCATATAGTATACCCAACAAAAAGAAGGCTCCTTTTTCACATTATGCCATTGATGACAAACAAAGACAGGCCAAATAAATAGAAGAACAAATAGAAAGAGGGAAAGGCAAAAATAAATGTCAAACAGCAATTTATCACCTGAACTCTGTGAGAATGATAAAATTGACGTTTCAGCAGAAGTGCACGGCTGGAAAAGAAAATTTTGATAACACATTAGCATCAAAGTGGATATACACATAGAAAGAAATAAACAAAAGGGTGTCTAGGGAATGGGATTCCACATTGTAAGGCCTAGTAAAGGGTTAGATGTATACATCTTTACCCTTGTTTCAACAAAGAGGTTATTTATGCGACTCAAATCTGTGACTTTAGGTCATAATAGATTAACCTTACCATTACACAAAAATAAACAAAATAAAAATTTAATTCATATGGACCAAAAACAACTTTAACCAACATAAAAGCCTAACAGCTAAAGCAGAACGAAGCAATCTGAGCTTCCTATGAGAGGCAAATGACCAAAGTCCATGAAAGCATCCAGAGGGAAACAAATTAAGGAATTGAAGCACTTCAAAATTTAGTCTAGAAAAGCCAAACTTTGCTATCACACCTTTTAGTTTCTGATCGCTCTACAGTTAACCTCCTTGCTTTTGCTACATGGAGCACAGCAGGAAGTGAAGTATCGCTTCCAGATTGCAGCTTAACACATTCAGGATCTACAGAAGATTGGGCCTTGGCAATTGGAACACCTGCATCATTAAAACTGGATGCAACACGCTCTATCAACTCTCTCGCACTTGGACAATCAGGGTCATGATTTTCCACCTCAAGCCTTAAACTGTGCAAATCTTTCTCAGAAGAAGATGAATCAGAAGTATTTTCACCTGTGCAAGATAGAATATTGTAAACAGCAGCCCCAATAATGAGGACAACAACCAAGAAGTGTATTTGCTTGCCTAGCATTTGTAGTAAAAATGCCATACATTTCAGCCATTATCCCATCTACTTTCCCTTTATTCAATCAACTGTTCTACCAAATAGGTTTAGAATACTAAAAAAAAGTCTATGTTATGGATACATTAGCATTAGATAACATCAAAAGATTTCAATCATCTCATTCAATATAATGGTAATGATTAACAAGGACAATCAGAAGCAATTGTATTTCATTCTCAGAGATGAAATTCTAAATTTATGAAAGATGAACTGCAAAAACATTTGGCAAGGATGTATTTATTAGTTAAGAAAGAAAGTTGGGAGCTCAAAGAAGATCAAATATCATCCTAATCTTAACCATTACTTTTAGCACTCCGCTGGCACTTTATGAAAAATCAAAATCTTTATGAGGGAATATGGTTGGAAGGCTGAAACTTGAATTGACAGAAGGGTAATGGAGACCGTGGCTTAATTTGACTCAACATAGGGAAACCAGGTCCAAACATAATAACAATTGATAGTTTGATAGCTATTTCTTGATTCTATAGGTGGTGATGCATAACCATTCTTAGTTGATGAAGCAAGTAAGGTTTCCACAAGAAACAATATAAATAATTAGAGAAATAATTCAATATTTAATTTGAATCTTAGAAGCAACCGTCAAAATTGAATCTTACAATGTAAAAGATACTCTTACAATTGTTGAATAATGCAATCTTATAATCAAGCTCACCACTCTTACAGTTGGAAATTAGTATATGATATAAGATACTCATAAATAATTATATTGGCATCAAAAGTAAATATTACCATCATCCTTCCCTAAAAGTCCATTGTCTGTGCCATCAATGGCTAGTTTTGGTGAATCCAACTCCAAGAACTGTATGCAAACTTGCTTTTTATTTATGTCATGGTTTCCTGACTCACGCCTTCGCAACCTTTTGCTGCACAGTCAATTATTTTACTTTTCAAATTCTCAATTACTATACCCACAGGAAAATAAGATTGTAACCAGAAAGTGGAAACTGAATTAAAGATATTAGCTCTACCAGAAGAAGAATGACTGTTGTCTCAGTGCCGCTTCATCTCCAATGGTCTGTACGTTTGCCAATACACAAGTAGTTTAGTGGAATGTATTCATGCTTCAACATTGAGAGCATGGCCAAAGCTTGAAGGCCCAAAGATAATTCTCAAAAAATGTAAGCACTAGCAAAATGAACTCTATGGTGAAAGGCAAGGCATCAACAAACAAAAAACAGACAATTTCAGATTGCTAACACTTTTTGCAGAAAAAAAGGTTCAATGTAGCACCTATTATGGAAATATTTTCATGGGATGGGGCAGAAAAACCTTTATATATTGCTTCTGCAAAGATATGAAACTTCTAATTGGAACAACAACATATGAAGTCCTTGGGGAAAAAGGAAATTTTACAGTCCTAATAATGAAATTAGGTACTAGCTGCCTGGTCAAATTTAAGTAGCTTTCATGTGCAATATGCAAGACACCTATGCACTTCAAAGAGAAAAACAAATGCTGCTTAACACATCCAAGAGGAATGTTCCAACCTCAGTTCGGTATCTGTCAATTTTCACAGATACATTGACCGCTCGATACTCTTCTATTACCTACAAGATAAATATTTCTTGATTAGTGCTTCTGTAGAGGCTTAATGCACATAAGGTGAGTGGACCCTAATTACCAACCCAGAACTCGAAGTTGAATAGATCATGTGAAGAGCACAAGTGATGTCGCAGACCCTGCAGACACAAGTGTGACCTTTTATTTTCAAAGTAACTAAGTAAATAAAGCTCACAAAATAATATAAATTGACAAGCAATGCTTTCACAGATAGATGTTACCCAAACAGGGTAAGCAAAGGTAAGGTTCAGGAAAATTACATTGCAGAAAATTTTTTGAAGCTTTTTAGCAAAAATCAATCAGTTAAAAGATGAAACTTTTCTCATGAAAGGAACAATGATTGTGGATTTTCCACCAAAGTCAAAATAACTAGCCTCCAATTAAATTTGAATATAAGTCTCTGTTAAACCTTTGACCTTATTATTAGAAAGGGGAAAATAAAAAACAGAAGCTTCAAAACATTTAAGTTGGGCATGTCTCAAATGAAAAATTCACCTTAAAATTTACACATTGCATCAAGCAAAATGGACAGGAAAAGTCTTCAGTTACTGCAAATTAAGAAAGTGTCAATAACTGTTAGCAATTCAACTGAAAACAATCTTTATGAAAAAAGCTCTGACAAGGATGATGCACTTGCGGTGAATGGCTAACTAAAATATGAAAAGAGGTCCAAGATCATTTGTTGGAACTGATATTACAGAGAGACTGACTAAAGCCAAGCTCAAAGAGAAATCTTCAAATTGAAGTGCAGAAAAAAGTTTTACATATTTCGAAAAGGGCCAATGTTTTAATCTTCACACATAAGCCAACCATTTCAGAAATTGACCACCAGGATCATTGCCAACATAATCCTAGTTTCCTTTTTCCTTTTCTGCACAGAGAAAATAATGCCAAAAACAAAATTCTAGGTCCTCTCTGAGATAAATGATATGGTATCTCATTCAGTACAATCACTCTTGCTATAGAGAGGACTACTTGAGGTACTCATTAACAATTTATGATGGGGAGTAGCATAATGTAGAAAAGCATGTAACTCCAACTTTTAGCAAGGCACCACTCCCTAAGCCATACCAGCATTTCAGGAACCTATATCAAAATAAGTAAACAAAGATGTAGGCAAAAAAATTATAGTTTGAAAAACACATTTAGTTCACATTTTTGCTACATTTTTTTTTTTTTAATTTTTTGAATTTGCTAGTCAGTCAAAATATCTGAGAGAAAAAACTGCAAGTGTAGCAAAGTCAGTATATCTAACTAAACTGGAAAAACCAACAATACCTTCAGTCTTTCTTAGCATGTTGTTGTAGTCCCTATAGTTGAAAACAACAATTCCAGAACCAAACCTACACAACATCATGAAGCCAAAATTGTTATGCATTGTATCCCTTTCATTTTGCTAGTCCAGTGAAATAAAAACTTTTGAGAAGTGTAATTAAAGTGACCAACAAAACAACAAGTAGACAATGCCCTGAAAAAATTTGGAAAAAAAAAAAATGCTCAACAGTTTTGTGTCATGAGGGTTTGACAAGTTTTACACCGTCTACCAACCTACAGCAACCCTCCTCTTTTATCCAGACCTGGGAGCAGCAACCACCAACAAAATATCTAAATAAAATAACAATTGAATCATCCTTATGCTTCATGCTAATTCTTTTCTCTTTTTTCTTTTTTTCCTTTTTTGTCCATCCATGCCAGCATTCGAACCCTAGTTGCTAGAACTAAGAGTTCAGCTGCTGGTGGCATTCTTCATGCTAATTCTTCACTTAACAATTGCTGCACACAGACGCTAATCTAATAATGCAGAAGTCAACTGAATACCTCTTCCTTTTGTGCCCCGAACTCATGTTGTAACGCAAGCATCTTCGGAGAAACGACGGCTACATCAGGGTAAAAAGGCTGATTGATTACAAACCTAATACAGAAACGAACAAATCCAGTCTAATAAGACGAAAAAAGAAAAAGTGTGTACGTATTATACATTGTGAAGAGCGCGGCGGTGAAGAATGTTGTATAGCTCAACAGGCTTGCAGTATATCAGGAGACTCTCATCGGCGGCCACCGCCTCTTCTACCGACGGCTGCACGCAACAATTCTGATGGCACATGGCTGCCGGCCTGGCGGCAAAAAGTATCGAAGTTTCAAATGCAATCACAGCTCCACCGAATTACAACCGCTGCTCCCTTGAAACCATAACCTAGCTTCAGCCAAAAAAAAAAAAAAAAAAAAAAAAAAAAAAAAAACAAAAACAAAAATTTAAAAAATAAAAATAAAGAAAAAATTAAAAAGCAGTAATTGAAGAAAGTTACAAACCGTTCAGAAAGGAAGGGTAATTTGGTAAATAAACAACCGGAGAATTTTGACCGGAAAGTCGCCGAAGAAAGCGATGGCGAGGACAGGGAAGGAGGGAGCCGCCCGACGTTAATATTACCTGACGGAAAACGAAACAGGTTGCTTTGGATTTGGTCAGAGGGCTGCTGTTTTCCACTTTCACATTTTCAAGATTGTTTTGGTTGGCCTTTCAGCTTAGTTTGTTTTTTTTTATTTTTATTTTTTATTTTAAATCAATTCTTTAATTATTTATAAAGAAAAAGCGGAAAAAAAAAATTGAAACTGATCAATAATCAACGGCTCTCCAATCAAACCTTGCTTTCGCTACCCACCCCCCGGGCAGTTAGTATGACCGTTATTTTAATTTCTCTTGTGGTTTTATTATTATCATTATTATTATTATTGTTATTATTCATCATATGAACTAAGAAAGATAACGTTTTTTCCTCCGCTTCAAAAGTTTTAATTTATTAGGCACATATTTAAAGCAATTTAACGTATGTAATTCTATAAACGTTATGAGTTTCTATTTATGAAAAAATTATATCAATAGCAATTCACTCGTCTAATCACCTTACTTGTTTTTTTTTTTTTTTGGTTCATCTCATTATTTTAACTACTTTAGTTAGAATTCTCAGAATTCGTTATGCTACTTTGACGATATGTTAAGTTTAATACCAAAAGATTAATTCATTATTTTTTAAAAGTAATACTATATTTGTTTTAAATTATGAAATTGAACTTTGTTCTTGGGCTATTTTTATTTTGAAACAGTGATGGGCTGAAAATTTGGGCTCATTTCTTCAAAAAAAAAAAAAAAAACAAAATTATATTGATGAGTATTAATTTAAATGGTTGTTGCCCTATTGTGCTCCTCTATTTAAAATAACTTAAGAAAGTAACATGATGCAATGGGGGTCGAGGAGGACCCTAACTCCGGAAACATTTGCAAGGTCTAAGACGGTCAATTGCAATATCATGAACTTTTGTATTCGTTTTTACTTTTTGAGCTGCAAAATGCTGAGTGTTGGCATGTACATATTGATTCCATGAATAGAACTAATGTATGTGTAATTATGAATTATTATAATATAGAAATATTAATTCATAATAATATATTAATATTTATCATTCCAAATTGACCTTGGTTCAAATTCTCGCACTCCCATAATATTGTGGTGGCTGATTAAGTATTCTCCTTTGACTTTATTAATAATTTAAGTGGCAGATCCACCCGAGTTATGAAAATGATTAAATAATAACATCTAATGGGTACTTAGTCTTAATTTACAAGTGTGACAACTAATATTTCTACAATTTTTTATTAAAAAATTGTTAATATTTTTATATTATTATATTAGTATTATATTAAAAATACAAGAATTATATTTTATATTAGTTTTCCTTTTTGGGTATGGCCAGCCCACCCCCCAGATAAAGGAAACTTGAAGGAGACAATACTGGGCTGAACCTTATTAACGAGATTTGTTTTTACTTTTAGGCCCAAAACGACGCACCCTTGTGTCTTCGGTATTCGGCCCCTTTCTTTTATCTTAAAACTGTTCTTATTGATATTTTATATTTTCTTTCTAAAGGAAATAATTTATTGTAAATATCATATGACTTTCAGTAAATGAAACCTTTTATTTTTCAAGAAAAAAAATTATGTTTGGTAATTAAAGAGTAAAGGCCATAAATGATTGAGCAAGACTTCTCGATTAGTCTTATTATGTTATGGAAACAAGGGCGTGCCATTTTGTTGATATAACTCTATTAGTTCATTTTTTAAAGTTTATGACGGTATATCAACATAATATTTTTTTTACTAGGTTATTTATAATCTGGCTAATTTTTTCCTTTAGAGGAAAAATCAGACAAAAAAGAAACAAAGTAACCCCTAAGCATTTCGATCTTAAATCCACTATTGGACAACATAGTAATTTTAATTTGTTTATTAAGAAACTCAATGAATCATAAAATATATACTAAAAATAATTATTTTCAAAAATTCTATAATGTCTTCTCAAGATTAGATATAGGAAAATCAAAAATAAAAATTTAAATTTACAACTGCTGCAATGTGCCGTAAGGGTCGTAAGGGACACGCGTTAATTTATATGCAATTTTAGTTAGGATTAATGTTTCGGTCTACACGAAGATGTGGCCTGCCCAACTCACAGACAGAGACATGAATCCAAGTACGCAGGTGACTTTTTCACTCCGGGTGATTTTCAGAAAGAGACCCTTCGTCTAAACACAAAACAATAATAATAATAATAATAATTTAAATTAATAAAATTGAGGTTGCGTCAACATCGCGCAAGCAAACGAATCTGGCACTGCCATCCTACAGCCGCCCTTGGCCATTGTTTTAATGTAAGTCTTGGACATCTTTGGGCTGCCCCGGGCCATCGTTTTAATCTTCAAATATATTATTATAATTAACAATCTCGAATATAAATATATATTTAGTTATTATAAAAAAAATAATATAGATTTGTGTTTAGAATTCTTTATCCATATATTAAAGCTTTAACTGGATAACGCTTGTTTGGACCAAAAATAAAAAAAAAGCTCTAAATGAATAAGACCTTTCAAGTGTATGGCTATATGATGAGTCGACAAATAATTAACAAAAAAATAAATAAATAAAATTATGTGGGTTGACTCGTGATACACGAAACAGGTATTTTTTTTTTCTTTGCACCAATCAAAGGGTTGAGAGTAATTGCATGTCAATAGAATAAGCAAGCCTAACAACTTACAATCTGTCCTTTATTGATTATTGTCCATTCTTTTACGTTTAATAGCGTGTGGGATGAAAGTCAAACAATGAAATTTTGCTCATTTTTCGTAGATTTCTTCTTCAATTCTAGAATGATGTATGATAATCAAATGAAATTTGGCGCAGCTATTTATTAAGCTTTTTTTCTTTTTTTCAATGTTATTTTTGGGCTCGATTGGAGTAGGTAATAGATTGTTCATAGTGATGCATACATAACCCGTACCCGCAAACAACGCTTGTTGAAGATATATATCGTGTTTCAAGCTTATGAAAAATGTCAAACCCTGCGCCTGAAATGTAGGAATTGACAAAACAAAAGGACGTGTGAAAATTGGAGCGAATAGAATAATCTTATTGTCACGTCGGTATTAGTCTTAAAAAAAAAATTGAAATTTATCTTGACCCAGTCTGTATACCTTGATATATTCTCCGCACTTGTTGAATGTAAATTAACCCTCTTGAGATGCATAAAATTTTACTCGGTAGACTGCAAAACACGTACTGTAGCATTCCTTTTTCTCCATTTTGTTAGTTATTGATTTAGCCGTTTACCTTTAGAAACACAACTTTTTAACCGAACTCTTTTTGACTATTTCTTGCGTAGGCATAAAATCTGTACGAAAATGCGGAGAACAATATGCGGAAAACAAATACAGTCCCATCAAAAGCCAGTGATTCGCATAATTTCAGCTTACATTACGAGTTGCGTTTTGTCCTAAAGATTAGAAGTATTGTGAAATTTGTAATTCAAATCCTCCATAGCTTATTTGCAATAATTATCGAGATTGTTTTCTATCTTTTGTTGTATACTTATAGCATCAAACTTACGAATGATAGTTTAAAGGGAAGTCGAGCCTAAAGGTTTAAGGATTTACCCTAAAATCCTTATCAGCCACTTTTTAGAGCATGGTAATATCTCAATAATGGTACGTTGAAGAATTTAATAAAGTTCATTCCTAACACAGTAAAAAGTTGATGGCACGTGGGGGTTGGTGAGTTCAGGTAGCTAAATGTCTGAAGAACACAACCGCATTCCCACTTCCAACAAATTGGCTACTAAAGGCAACCACGTGATAAAAGTGGCAATAAATTATGATAATATTTTGAAAAAACCATAAAAAAAAAATAAAAAAGGTTACCCATGAGCATCACAGTGCGCTTTTATCCTCGTGTGAAACGCGAAAAAAGCATTGAGGCTGTTTGTTGGCTAAATAGGCCATTATACTTGGTTGGGACTAAGACTAATTCCTCACATGTTCTTTGAAAAAGTTAAAAAAAAATAAAATTATAATTCTACCAATTTATCAAAGTTGTGATGCGATGATAAGAACTTAATCCTGAAATTGGGCGATTAGATAAATTATATAACTGATAGTTTGCAAGATATAGTACAATGAAGACAATCTGTGTTAGGAGACAATGTCACAAGACTAATGTCGCGGATTATTAAATAATAAATTAACAATCTTTTTTATTAAATAAATTTCTTATCATTTTATTAATGGAATTCACTTCTAAGGGTTTCAATATTCAGGTTTAGATTTTCACCATTAGAATATTACCTTGTCCGCAATGACAGGCCTGACATTATTATAAAGTGGAGATGGGTCCATCAGCTTTACCACGATAACTTGCCACTACTAATTGATGTAGCAATAACGCATGGGGATCATAATTGGAATGCAAAAATTGAGGGATAAGAATCAATAAGTGGATATTACGCGAACAAAAGATTGTGGCTTAAGGAGTGGACTCAAATCCTGAATTGTAGCTTTTTCGGAGTGCTTCTGAAGTCAACGAAGCACTGAATAGATGGTGAAAGGACCACTGCACCCGAATTCGGAGAGCTAAAGTTCCCTTTTTAACTTTTACTTTTTGACGTGTAATGCTCCATTTAAACCATATTGAATGCGTGCATTATTCAAGACAATGCAACGTCGCTTTTGCAAACGATTATTGCAACTTGACCAAAGAAAATTAAGGAAAAGCAATGCTGAACGTTCTTTGTACTTTACAATGATTCAATCAAATGCCCCAAATAAAAAAAGAATTTGCTACTTTGCGAGTTTGGAAAAAAAAAAAAATATTGAGAGATTCTGTCCAGAGAATCAAAGTTGGCTCCTGTTAGATGTCTTCTCATTCCTTCGGTCAAAAAAAAAAAAAATGAAAAGATGCTGCTTTTTAGGTAATTTCCCAGTTACGTGATTCACGTCGATTCAAGCGATCACAATCTACACCTAGCGAAAAGGAAATAAAAAGAAGAAATGGCACTCTAGCGAAAAGAGTATGAGCTGCCTGTAGAAAATTAATGATTCAGATTTTTTTTTATTTGATCATTAATTAAAAAAATCTTAATTTAATACATCTTATATGCAAATTTACATAGTTTCATAGATTATACATTTTAAATTTTTCAATACATTATATATACATATATAATTAATAATAAAAATTATAACCATATATTTGACAATAGTGAAATGAAAATTTATATTTAAAATACATTAAATTAATTATATTAGTATAATCAATCTCAATTAATTAAAAAAAAAAAGAGAATATTACTTATCAAAACCACAACGATTTGACTTGAATCATTCCTCTCATACTGCTTGCTTCATTGAAGAGTCTATTCAAATGTTCACACCTTGTTTTTAAGAGTCATTAAGTTCGGTGTTTTGGTATATCCGCCCTCAATTAGCAAAGAATTGTCTCGGTCTAATCTTTAATTATAATATTGAATTGAATTCAATGGCATAACTGGCTTAGCTTTTTGACATATATTTTATGTGTACAATAAAAGGGACATAGCGGGATGACAAATTTTATGACGTCATAGGAGTCACGTGCATCAAAATTAAGTCTAAAATACGAAAACATTAATATTTTTAAGTTACATATTTCAAGTCCCAAACACTACGATAAAATGTGAGCTAAAAAAAAATTGCGACAAAACGAGGAAAGGGAAAAGAGAATTCAGAGCCATTGCATGCTTAGATTTTGTGGAAATGGAGGATAAGCTCTTAAAAAATCCTAAATGTTTGAAAGATTTTACAATTAAATTTCAAATTTTATTAAGTTTTCAAATTAGTTCTAAATTTTTAACTTTTAATCCATATAATTTTTTTTAAAACATGAATTAGTTAAACTATTATATATGAAATTTTTAATTTAATAAATATCTATTAAAAAGGCACTTAAAAATTATATTCACATACTTATTTCATTAAATTTCTTCTTCTTTTTTTTTTTTTCTCTACGTATAGAGGACAAAAATTATAAATTTTTTTCTCATAAATTTGAAAAAAATGGAGAAAAAATTAGAATCTTTATCTTTTATATGTGGGGAGCAAAAAAAAATTAACAAGCATATAAATATATTTTTAGTACACACTTTAAATATTTTTTATATAATTTTTATTAACAAGAATTATATATCCAATAGTTTTACTAATAAAGAGCTCATTTATTATAATATTCTTTAAGCTTCTCCTTAATTCTAAATCCTTAATAAATATCCTTACTCATGTTTAAAAACTTAAAAAAAATAAAATAAAAAAAAAACTCCAACAATCCCATAAAAAATTCTTCTGTAAATGATAAGCTCACAACATACATTAATTTTAGGTTTAGAAACATAGAAATGTTCTTTTACATTCCATATCCCTGTTTATATTTATTATGGGGCCATTAAGTCCACATGCAATGCAATCCTCTGGGTCTATACATTTTTTCTTTCAATGTTTATCATAGCTGTACAAGGAGAATATTGGGAGCATTTCCAAATTAGATATGGAAGAATGCGTTCTATACACATTAAAATCAGGAGAAGAGAGTGATTCATGGTGTTCAATCTACACTAATTCATTAGTTCTTTTGTTATTAATCTTTTTTTTCTTCTTTATAAGTGAATCAATATATACTATTTTATTAAAAATTCTTTAAAGTATATATTTAAAATTTTTTAAAGAATAAATATCAAGTATAGACTATATTGCATATAAAATTTTTTCTTCTAAAATTATAATTCATATTTCTTAGTAAT
This sequence comes from Rhizophora mangle, assembly GCA_037832345.1. Classification (NCBI taxonomy): domain Eukaryota; kingdom Viridiplantae; phylum Streptophyta; class Magnoliopsida; order Malpighiales; family Rhizophoraceae; genus Rhizophora; species Rhizophora mangle. The sequence continues at coordinate 3,164,584 of JBAPLJ010001938.1, read as the reverse complement.
AATTAAAGTTTATATTAATTTGTATCTAACTAAATTTATTTTATCACTAATTAACAGGATTTAAAATACGTCCAATGTACAGACCAAAATTTAGTATGTAATAAAAATTAAAAATATAAGATTAATTTAAAATTTTAAAAAATATTAAAATTTAATTACTAAAAATTTAAGACTTACTAAGAGGCTTTTCCGTGAAATGGTAAGAAAGAAAAAAGATGAAAAAAAATTAAAAAAAAAGGAATATAAAAGATAATTTTATCGTGTTTGGGCTTATTGTTTTGCTCCCTTCGATTTGGTTATATCATCCTTGACCTTCTAGCCATTTTTGTTATGGGAATCCAACAAAACCAGTAAGCTAGATGAAAAGATGACATCTTCTAATTATACATTAATTTATACATAAAAGGTATACCTATCATTTTCATAAACATTTAAAAAAAAAAGTATTACTAGATCACACATATATTTTATACATAGGCATAAGTGTCATTTTCGCAAACTTCAAAATTTGTTCTCTACTTTCTCACAATATTCAAATAAAAAATTATAACTTTTATTTATTTTCTTTCTTACTCAATCCTAATTTATCCAAACAACAAATAAAAATATTATTTTTTCTCACAACTTTTTTTTCATATAATTTTCTTTTTCATTACTTTCCCTTACATCTCACTTTAAATCCAACAAAGATTAAAGGAATCGACGAAAATGTACTTTCACATGCATTATCATTGAGCCAGTCGCCGCACTTGTAAGGAATTTGAATTGGCGAAGAGGAAAGCTAAAGCTGCATGCACTCCATAGACACCACGCTTAATTTAGTAATGTCCTTCGAGAGATATTATAATAATTAAGAATTTAAATTTTTAATTATGAGATATCAAATTATAATATAAGAAGAAATTATAAAATTTATGAAAATAAAAAAATAATTTAATTATACAGTTCACGACCAGCTTCCAAATGAAAAAAAAAAAAAAAACCATTGAGGCAATGACCATTTAGAAATTGAATTTCCCCGAGCCTGCCAGGGGATGGGGGAGAGAGTGAGAGAGTGAGAGAGGGGAATAGGAATTTTAGACCAATGTCTTTACTTCAAACAAAAGCTACCATATGATTCTAACAACCACAATAACAAGGAAGAATCCTAAAGTTGCAGCCATTTGTAATACAGTCCCACCCTTTATTTTTTTCAACCGGAAAATTGAGAATTATTGTCTAAATTATCTCTAAATGTTGTTTAATTAGCAAAATGAATATAAGCACTATTTTTACAAGCAATGTGTTTGATTTTCAGGATTGCAACGCAAGAAAATAATTTGTTATAATTTTCTTGGTTCGGGCATTACCAATATTAAATAACATATATCTTGTTGTAAGCTATTTCCTAACAAAAAAAGGTTTATAGTAATATGATTTGACCATAAATCAACCAAAAAGTGAGTCCCATTTAATAAAAAGAAAAAAAAAATAGAACTTTGAATCTGAAATTTTGGTATTGTTGTGAACTAGAACAATAAATGTACAACTAAAAATAAAAAATATGCAACTAAATTTCAATTTATATTTTTAAAATTTGTTGTACATTTTGTTTAATATATTAAACAATTTGTTAATTTAGTTATGTATGGCAAAATATTCAATCAAAAGCTGACCATCCTTTGCCCATCTCTGAGTCAAATTTTATGACCATATAACCGCGTCCTGTCTTAAGTGGACACTTTGATTTGAGTTGATTATGCATATAATAAAAAAATCTTTGATTTTTCTTCTGCCCACCCATTTGTTTTTTTCAACAAGAGAACTTTCATCCAATAAGAGCTTAAACGCACATGCTCTTGATACCACAGACAAAGATCAGAAACTCGCGAGTAATTACAAGAGGAAAGACCATATAAAGTCTATTCAAATAATAGGGACTATCACGACTAAGCCAAACATTGAATTTGCATTAAATCAAGTTGTCCTTATCTTTGGAATTTAATTATAAATTCTCCGCAAAAGGAATACATGTACTTTCTCGACGCTTTCAGTGTAGTTTATTTGTGTCCGGAAAAAAGATGTGTTAAAGTTTGATTATGAATACATCAAATTATTGCAAAGAGACAAAAAAAAAAAAAAAAAAAAAAGGCAATTATGCCGTCCGTGGGGTTAGATTATTTGGATTTGTTTTTGCATGTCAACTTGAAGCTGCCATTTTCAAACCTGTTTCGCCACTCCAACAAAGGGAAAAGTCATCTTTTAAAAATGATGTCGAATTGCGAGGACAGAGATATTAAAAAAAAAAAAAAAAAGAAAGACAGAAAAATCAACATTACAAGATGAAATCTTTTACTTTTATATTAATCCGTCTCCCACCCTCTGAAATCAGTCTCTCTCTCTCTCTCTCTTTTATTATTATTATTTTTAGATTTCGAAGAAAAGAAAATTCAATTCAATTACCAGCTTGCATCCCAGAGTGGGATTTTGAAGCTTGAAACCACCGACAATCTTAAAATAAATATACCATAATTTGGGTCTCTTCAAAACTTGCGTATGCAGCACGATTGAATTTCCACTCTTTTCCAATCAACCTAATAAATTTTCAATTGTATGCTTGAATTACCTAATTAACTCAATGTGACCTAATATTAATTTAGGATTATGTTAAAGTTGCATTGTAAGAAAAAGCTTTGTGAACTTTCATCTTCTTCGTGGTTAGATAAAGTCCGATTACATGTTGTAATGTCCACTTTCTTTTGAATTTCCGTGAGTAACTTGTGTTTTTAAGATTTACCGCTTAGTTAATTACTTGAAAGTGGTTTTAGATTAAAAATGAAAGAAAATTGAAATTGAAACATTTAACCAAAAAAAATTATATGACTTAGTCAATTTCGTTATTTCTCTCAATAAAATTTTAGTAGAACCTCAGTCAATATAATAAATCAAAAATATCATAAAAATATGCAACTGTAGCAAAGTCAACATGTACAATTAATGAGAAAAGTTCCTAATAATTCTTTTCCAGGGCATCTGCAGAGGATCATATAGAAAATACAAAGAAGCCGATGGCGACATGGCTTGGTGGTCGTCGCAGACTTTCTTGGAAGCCTCAAGCACAACGTAAGCCAGATCTTGACCCTTCTTGCCTTATTTTTTTTTTGTGGAAAAAAAAAAAGGTTCATGGCCATAAAAAATAACGTTAGGATATTCCAATTGCAGACACTATTTAATAAAAAAAAATAATATTTTGAATTCTCTTGTTTTTAACATTTTATTTTTTTTAATTACTAATTATGTAATTAAGACAACAAAATGTATTTTTATAACAAAAAAAAATGTATAAACGGGCGGTAGTAAACATTTTTATAGCTTGTTACATATTCTTATCTTTGTTACACATTTAATAATTTTAAACAAAAAAGCAAAGTTAAAATAAAAACAATTAAAAATATCATTTTTTTATTAAATAGGATTCACAATGGAAATGCCTTCGTGTTGTTTTTTCAGGTATCGTAATAAGAGACAATTTTTATTTCTTCTCTTTTAATTTACAAAAAAAAAAAAAAAAAAAAAAGGTAGCTAGGTCTAACTACCTCTGATTCACAAAAAAATAATAAAAAATAAAAAAATTAAGACAAGAACCCCGACCCTTTAATCTTATATTTCCCTTCCTTTCTTTTAATTAATTTAACACAAAAGAAGACAACACGGTGGCTACACGGTCATGGAGGAAACGGTCGCTGTACCCATAATATTCCATTTATACCCTTCCAACTTATATTCCCAACAAACAAGTAACATTACTTCTGTAGTGCAATTGACGACAAATTACAAGGGCATTTCGGAAACATGTCCTCTATATTAGCCCCAACACGTCCAGCATTCCACAAATTTTTTTTCTTATTGTAGCCCAGACCTCTTGTACAAAATCGATGCAGATCATCAGCCCAACACTTCCGGCACAGAGCCTCAACCTGTTTCAGGCCAAACAAGCCAGCTACAAACGCCAAACATCCCGACTAAACCCCTCAGCAACAAGATCATGTTTAGCAACAGCTCCTTCTGTGAAAAGGGTTGCTTCTGTTTCTATTGAAGCAACGAGGCAGCACCTGGCCAATCTCGAAAGACTCCTCCAAAAACATCCCAATAACCAACCAGCTGAGCCGGAACCGGTTCGCAAGGTTGCTACCAATAATGGGTCGTTGGCAACTAAGGGTAAAGGGTTGCTGGAAGCTCTCAGTTTGGCCAGAGTATGGCCTGAAAGGAAAGCTGCCGAAGAAATGTCACCCACGCATTTGAAACGGCTCCAACGACTGTTATCCAAGACGCCGGAGTATTCTCCGAGGAGCAATCTTGGCTCCCGGTGGCTGGAGTACCACGGTTGTAATGATTGGACCCGGCTTCTCGACCCGCTCGATGAGAATCTCCGGCGAGAAGTGGTCAGATACGGCGAGTTTGTTCAAGCCGCGTACCATTGTTTTCATTCTAATCCCGCCACGTCAGCAGATGAGGCCCCGTTGCCTCGACACGTGGCGTTACCAGATCGGTCTTACCGACTGACTAAAAGTCTCTATGCGACATCTTCCGTTGGATTGCCTGAGTGGGTGGATAATATGGCGCCGGATCTCGGCTGGATGACCCAAAGGTCAAGTTGGATCGGGTACGTGGCAGTTTGTGATGACAAGAGGGAGATCCAAAGGATGGGAAGGAGGGATATCGTTATCGCGTTAAGGGGGACAGCCACGTGTCTTGAGTGGGCCGAGAACATGAGGGCCCAACTAACGCAACTGCCCGAAGACAAAGACGAAGAGACCAACCCGGCCCACATCCAGTCCAAGGTGGGATGTGGGTTCCGGAGTCTTTACAAGACTCCCGGAGCACAAGTGCCTAGCCTAGCGGAGTCCGTGGTTGAAGAAGTGAAAAGGCTAATTGAACTATACAGGGGTGAGGCTTTAAGCATTACGGTAACTGGCCACAGCCTTGGAGCAGCCTTGGCACTACTAGTAGCCGATGAATTGAGCACTTGTGCGCCATGTGTGCCTCCAATCGCAGTCTTTTCCTTCGGTGGACCTCGTGTTGGCAACAGAGGATTTGCAAACAAAATCAAAGAAAATAACGTTAAGGTGTTGCGCATTGTAAACAACCAAGATGTCATCACCAGAGTTCCGGGGTTGCCAATGGTAGAAAGGCTGGATGGTAACATGCCACTGGCCTACACACACGTAGGGACCGAGCTATGTATAGATACCAAGATGTCGCCCTACCTTAAACCGAACGTTGACGTGGCCTGCTGCCATGACTTAGAGGCTTACTTGCACTTGGTAGATGGGTTCTTGGCATCCAATTGTCCGTTTAGAGCAAATGCCAAGAGGAGTTTGGTGAAGTTGCTGAATGACCAGAGGTCTAATGTGAAGCAGTTGTATACGAGCAAGGCAAAGATCCTGAGTCTTGGTTTGAAGCACGAAAGGCATGGACTGGCCGCTTCTTCATGCTTGCCCAGTCCTACAGCACAATGACAGCTAAAGAATCGACTTTTGTCATGTATAATTTTTTGATATGACCAACAACAAGTAGACAACAAAATTATCACTTTTCTCCTCTTCACACTGCTCCCTAACCAGCTCATCATCTGAGTGATTATCTATATAACAATTAGCATTCTAAATTTCTACATAGCTTTGGCGATAGAAATGATTAACAAATCTTGGGTTCTCACATTGGGCAATAAATTGTGTAATTATAACATTTACGAGTATACATCTTAAAATTAAGAAACTGAACATGACATCTTCCCAATGTCAAAAGTAATTAAAAAAAAAACAGAAATCCTAGGTAGATCTGGGGCAGTGAGCGCGGTCTGGATACAGTACCTTCTTTTTATGAAAAGAAAAAAAAAAAAGGAAAACCAAAATGTATTAAATTTAGAAGAAAATGTGTTGACTTTCCTGCAAAAGAAAAAGAAATTATACCGCACGCTTCATTATTGAAAAAAAAATATAATGCATTCCCTTTAAAAATTATACATTACGCTTCATTATTTAAAAGAAATTATACAGCGCGTATGTTTTTTTTTTGCCACAGTATCTATGGTTAACTTGCACCAATATATATATTCTACTAAAATTTAAATCTAAAATTTTCTGTCTACTTCAATAATACTTTCACCAGTATCATACGGCCCTTTATTTATACCTCAAACTTTCTTGTTTATCACATTAAATCGTTCTTTTCTTTTTAGTACCCTATTTTTTTTTTTTTTTGTGAATCATCTTGTTTTATGGTTTACATGCTTTTTTTTTTTTCGTTTTAACTAAAAAAAATACAAGTATATTAATTATTATATAAATTAAAATTAAATTCACTCATTAACAATTTCGTTTAATTTTTTCTATTAGTATAACTTATCATCCAAATATTATTTAGGTGTAAGTAGATGTTTTCGTACTTAAATTTAATATTAATAAATTTAAAATATAATATTATATTTTATTATAAATTTTAAATTTTTCACCAAATTGATATAATTGTAAAAAAAAAAAAAACTTTAAATTATCAACCATTCATTATTATTTTCCGTGCCAACTTCTGCATAGTACTGGAGTCAGTCTTTTTTTTTTGGTCAACATCATGATTATGTATCATGTCGTAACACTGAAAAGTGTAATCATTCATGATCACGTAAAATATTTAAACAATTTTGTTGCTCTCTTTAAATATTTTATTGTTTTATAGTTGCCTTAAAAATATAAAAATATGTCAACTTACGTATCTTAATCATCCAATGTGAGCATCCTCAACCCTTACAACAAACAAACATACTTAGGGCAAGTTGAAGTTCGTGCCTTTCTTTTTTTTTTTTTTTTCTTCTCTCTTCTTGTAAATGTGAAAACACATTATTAATTAAATTTTCTTTTTGTTCACATATAGTAGCTAGACCAAATAGGGAGATTGGCTAGATGATGCATGTCATCAGAGCATTGTCATATGCTTGAAGCAATGGCTGCTGCAGAACTGTTTTTCCTCAATGAAATACTCGAGTCTTGACAAACTATTCTTTATGTGGTAAAATAGATTTGTCTTTTTGCTGGCTGGGGCACTTCGTGTTTGAGCCAGATGGGTCATGAATTTTTGAAGCATCCATTAATTGGGCTGTCATCTTGCATCGGCCTACAAGCCTATCCATGGAAAAAAAAAAAGCCCCATAAGAGGTCTCCCAAGGCCACAAACTTTGAATCTTGAGAAAGACTGCAAAAGATGACAGATCCCAATAAAGCTTGCCAAGATTTCTTTGGGTGTAAGAGTTGGGTTGCACACGTTATCGGGTCATCAGCTCTGGCCCCAAGTCTAAACCTGTCAGAGGCCTTTGCCATAGCCTGTAAGCTTTGATACCCAAAATGCGTCTTAAGCCTTAGTTTTTGGTCTATTCAAAGCCCAGCAGGACAGGACTCAGCTTTAGAAGACCTATATTTAAGTGTCAATGTATCCTTTTTGTTTAAAAATTAAAACTGAAGTCAATGATTAAATTAATGAAGGCATAAGATTTATATTTGACCAAGTAATTTCTGTCAATCCCTGTCACTCAATAAAAAAAAAAAATTATCAGATAACTGTAGTACTAAAAGATAAAATAGATATTCAAATTCTGTATTTTTTATTTTTTTATATACTATATAATCTCTTCTCTAAAATAAAAAATATAACATACACTCCTGCAATCTCCCATGGCTCGAATTAATTTTTCTACCATAATTAATACCCAATATATATATATCTTTAACAATGCACCTTTTTTTTTTCTTGCTTAACTTATTATTATTTTTTCTTGTTCTTGCTTAAACCTTTGGGGATGATTGTGAACTGCGGACTGAGAGAAATACAGAATTTTTGTAATGTTATTTTAGCAAGAGAGGAACTCCACTACTAGGATGACCAAATATCATCTCATTATATTAGTTGTGAGCCTTTTTTTTTTTTTTTCCTCATATGTATGTGTAAGCTTGTTCTTGAAATATGTTAAATTGAATACGTTCACAAAATTTTACTCTTTTTTTTTTTTAAAATATGAATGACTTTCTCTATGTGTTTTTATAATTATTTTAAAAATCTAATAATGCAATCAGCTACTGCTAAATTAGTCTGCAATATTGCTTCATTTTGTGGGTGATAGGTTGTTAGAATTTTCATTTTTTTTTTCCTAAATTGGAATACACCAATGTTTCGTAAGGATTTTCAACTAATACTTATCCTCAAAAAAAAAAAAAGAAAAAAAAAAACAATGCTGACTGAAAAAAGAACATTGGCTAGAAACAAAGGCGGGTACATTATTATTATTATTTTGGTCATATTGATCCCCGTAAAAAAAAAAAAAAAATTCATAAAAAAACGAAAAGGCAAAAAGAGAATTTCTCTGACAACCATCCAAAGACCTCTAGCATCACTCTTTACATCACTCGGTTTGGAACCACATTTCATTTATGTACATCGGTCCGTACCTGAACATTTCCTCTAGGGCTTTTAAGATCAGGTTTGAGCCATTCTCTCACTTGTCTGCTGGCCGCATTGTCTAGGGTTTTCTACTCCCTGGTATCTTTCTCTTTCACACACACAGTCTCACGCTTATTTTCTCGACGCTTTCTCCACTCTCTCGCCTACCAAACACATCTTAAACCCCAAATTTTGATCAAATTAGTAGTTTTTTTCATAGATCGGTCTATTATTCATGGCTTTAGAAAGGTTTTAAACTTAATACTAAGTTAAAGAAAGGGTCTTCTCTGCGTGTTTATTGAATAATCGAAGGAAAAATGGCAACCATGAACCCTTTCGATCTCCTCGGCGACGACGATAATGAGGACCCTTCTCTCGTCATCGCTGCGGCTGCGGCGGCGCAGCAGAAGGTGGAGAAGCCTAAGAAGCAACCGAGTGCTGTTGCTCAGCCGCCAGCTCAGCCCACTAAGCCGGCTAAGCTCCCCACTAAGCCTCTCCCTCCGGCCCAAGCTGGTGAGTTTCATTTCCATATTTAAGGATGTTTGTTTATTAACTCTCGAGAGGAGTTGGTAAGATGTTTGCTTTTTGATTTTTGTTGTGTTTTTTATTTTTTTTAATTCTGAGTTTCTTATTATTGAGTTGAATTTTCTTTTGAAAGGTGTGTTATTCAATTCAAGTGACCTCAGTTTTGTTCTTCCGTGTTTGGCAGCTGAGAATGAGGGGAAATGAAGGGGAAACTTTGGGTTTGTAGTGGTCACTTTCTTTTCTATTTTCATGGTGATTTATTAAGTGTAACAAATTGTTCTTGCCAGTTATGTCATTTGGAGGTACAATTAGCAATTGCTTAGTGTTTTTTTTTTTTAAATCAAAGTTGTTAAAACTTGGCCAGGGTTTTGTCATCTTATACCTTCTTATGTATTAATCAATGATTATATTGGGAAAAAGTTGCTGCACTAACAAGTACATAGTATAGCTGAAGAAATAAAAGATTCGAGTAAGTTTGGACAAAACATGGAAGTTGAGGAACTTTTGTGAAACTAAACCTGGAATTTTTATTAAGTAATGTAGCTTTTTAGTTTTCACTAATGCTGTGCCAGCTTTTGTTAAAACATTTTCAATTGGTTTTGAATGGCTTTGCTAACTATGATATGACTACTGGATTTGCTCGCTGCTCACCTGATGTGTTTCCTTGCAATTGGATTGACTACGTGAGTAGTGAGAGAAGTGAAGACTGAAGGTGGACGAGGAGAAGGAGGCCGTGGAGGGGGTCGTGGTGGTGGACGTAGCTTTGGCCGTGGAGGTGGCCGTGGTGGTGGATTGAACAGAGATTCAAATAACAGTGAAGGTACCTTTGGGAGCAGCAATGGCTACAAACCATCTGAAGATGGAGACTCTGGTAGGCCATCTGAGAGGCGCAGCTATGGTGCTCCACGTGGTGGTTTCCGTGGTGGTCGTCGTGGTGGCTTTAGCAATGGAGAAGCTGTAGAAGGTGAACGGCCCAGGAGGACGTATGAACGCCGCAGTGGTACTGGTCGTGGGTTAGTATTTTGTTGTTGAAATTTTCATTTCTAGTTAGACTTATCATCTGTACCTTCTTTTTTGGCCCATATGATGGCACATAAAATCAGTTATGGAAACTTCTGTATTCTGACAGGAATGAGTTTAAACGTGATGGGGCTGGCCGTGGGAATTGGGGAACTCCTACTGATGATATTGCTCCGTGAGTATCTGTACTTTCAACCTCATGAAGTGGTTTTGGGTACTAAGATTGCTACATGTCTTTAATGAAAATTAATGGTATTTACATGTATGTATATTTTGTCTTGCAAAATTAAGGGAGACTGAGGATCCTGTTGTTGAAAATGAGAAGACTGCAACTGTGGAGAAGCCTTCAGGAGATGAGGAACCTGCAGATGCCAATAAGGAAAATCCTGCAACTGAGCGAGAAGAAAAGGAGCCAGAGGATAAGGTTGATGTAGTTGTTGAACCAATTCTTAATTGATTTCCTGCATGTTTAAGACTTGGTCCACAAAAAGATGAAATCATTCAAGAATAGGTTTTTTTTTTTTGGGTAGGGTCCATAGTATTGAGCAGAAGATTACTTATATTGGATTTGCCAACTAAGAATTTGTTTGAAAAAACTAGAGATTAATGAAGGCTAAAATAATGCCTATAATTGATCACTTAAGTAGTAATTTTTGAGTAAGACTTTAATATTTGATCAAATTGACAAGTTATATTATATTTCATGATTGTTTGTCTTTCTAGTTGCCTAAGAATGTAAATGAGATTGCATTCTAGGTGGTTGCATTCTAGCATAAGTGCTTTACAAATAGCTATGGGGGTCACCGTTAGGAATGTTTATTGGATGAAAAGGCTTGAAATGTTAAGTTAGCTGCTGTTGGTTTTGATATTTTCTTTTGCTTAATTTTTGATCCAATATACATGTTTCAGTCATGACATATGCATACCACTGGATTGAACATGCACAAGCCTTACCTTGTTGGGCAATATTTCACAATATATATATATTTAACATGTAAATGAATGGTACTGGGTACAATTGAACAGAGGGAAAACTAACGGTGGAGAATGGTGAGTAATTGATTACCTTGATATTTAACTTGTCACTAAATGCTCAAATTACATCAGTATTTTGACATATTCTATCAGAGGCAGGAGGTTTTGTTTATTTTCAGAATCGTGTTCTGATTATTTGTGTCTTAGTGGAGTTCCATTGTGATATTATTTTGAATCTATGTTTGAAAGTTTTATAAAGTCCATTTGAGGTTGGTATAAAATCTTTGATCGTCTTTGGAAAAATCTTCGATAAAGGTATTCTTTATGTTTATCTTTGATGTTAAAGTATCGTCTTATGCCATGCTAACATGCCCAATCTATCTCTTTCTTTTGCGGCATTAACAGGAGATGACACTAGAAGAGTATGAGAAGGTTCGCGAAGAGAAAAGGAAAATTTTATTTGCTCTAAAGCCAGAGGCGAGGAAGGTTAATGTGGACAAAGCCTTTGAGTCCATGCAGCAGCTCTCAAATAAGAAGGAAATTGATGAAATATTTATCAAACTGGTAAGCAGCTTGATTACAGTACTTTCTTTGTTTAAGCTTGAACAATTAATTGAAATAAAGCATTCTTTATTTTCAGGGTTCTGAGAAGGACAAACGAAAGGATGCTGCTGACAAAGAAGATAGAGCCAAAAAGGTTTGCATTTTTCTTGTGTAAATAACTTATACCAACAAATTCTTTTGGTTCATTTACAGTCTTTTAATAACATTGTATTGTTTGTCGACAATAACATTGAGCATTGGAACATTTTGTTGGCATCAAGTTGAGCTGCTGCATTGTCAGAAAATTTTTTTAAGGGTGGTTATCCTTGCCGACAGTTAAAATCTTGCAATAAGTGAATTTGCTCCATTCTATACTGATGCTATGCATCATGTATCATCTGTGGGGAGCATGGTCTGTTACAATTTAATTTCTTGAAACTTCTTTGCTATGGGATTCTTGCTGGAACTGTGTGACAAATGTTCTGGGGAATTGGATTCCATGTGCCTTTGTACTGAGTTGTAATTTTGGTTTTTTGGATTGGTGGTAAACTTGGACTATTTGGTCATGGTTTTCTAATTTATTCTTCTCCACATGTTTTCTTTTTACTCTCCCATCTTTTTGGTCAAAATGTTGCAAATTTATGCAGTTTTAATTCATTTGTTTGTTTCCTGCAAAACTTTCACTTGAAACTTGCTACCATTTTGTGCTTGTTTCTTAATAATAATGGAAGCTTTGATGTAGATTTCCATATTGTAGAATCCTATATTGTTCAATCTCAATCATTGCCAGCATCCTAATTCACTGTTGTGTGACTGCAGTCTGTCAGCATAAATGAATTCCTGAAGCCTGCTGATGGGGAGAGCTACTATGGCTCTGGTAGTCGTGGCCGAGGCCGGGGCCGTGGGCCAAGAGGTGGATCTGGAAGAGGCAATGCACGTGATGCAGCAGCCCCCTCAATTGAAGATCCAGGGCAGTTCCCCTCCTTGGGTGGCAAATGAGGCTGTCTGTGCTATTGTAGTCACATCGGTTTTCCCCAGCACTGGAATCCTTTGTGATCTAATCATGACTTTTGGGTCGAGGCTCTATCAAAAGGCCTTGAATTTCCATAAAACCATGTCTTAAATTCTGTATTTTGGGTGTAAATTTTGGATAATTCCCCGTGCTCTTTGATTGTTGAATTTTAACATGCATGCATACCGATTTCTTTTCTTTGTTCAATTTAGAGAACAAGGGTAATTGCCATCTGGTGGACTTCATAGCAGCTTGAGTTCCGGTTTTCTTTATAGGTCATTGTACTCTTTAGTTTAATATTCTTCCCGTTTCTTATGGATGCTTTGAGAGGAATGTAGCAGTTTTGTTGTTGCTTCATTGGGTCTGCTTCGGCCTGCATTTGGGTGCTAAGGTTTGGTCTTCTTTGGTCTATTATTTACTTATTCTGAGACTTGAAATTTGTTGAAATTCGAAGGTTTCTCCGTGATTTGCCGTTTTATTTTTAGATTTTACTACAAACCTCTTTGTACTCAAATAAATAAAACAAAAAAATAAATAATTCAGGAGTGTAATTGTATTTTTGAAATTGCTATTGGAAAATGGGAGGTAGTTAGACTGTTTACAGGACTTTACATTGGAAAGATGGTGCTATGTTAAGAGGTTATCGTTACGGTATTATCTCTGTGAAAGAAGTGTCTTTTTCATTTGGTTTTGTCTTAGAATGAAGCTACTGGATAAAGCAGATGATGTTATTGTGGTTCCAACCCTCTTCAATAAGCTTTATTATTTTTAAAGAAACATCCTTCACAGAGAGACCAATATGTGGGTGCAACTTGATAAATTAATTTGATAATATTTGTTTTATTACGATAATGTTAATAGTGAGTTTAGAATAGGGTGAAGTAACAATTTGGGAGGTTCTTGGGTTCATGTTATCGGTTTCTTTTTATAAGTAAATTGAGGGTGCCAAGGTTGGAGAGTCAGGGTATGGAGACGTGCTGTGTTGTTAGGAGTATTTTTGTAAGAAAAGTAATATAGATTGTATTAGAGTTATAAGTAAAACATAATTTACCATTTTTTTTCAAAAATATGTTATATTTCTTTAGTTTAAAAAAAAAAAAAGAAGCAATGTTATTGTAGTTAACTTCCTCTGCTCCATCTCCATTCTTGCGGCTGCTTGCTTTTAAATGTCATCAGAGCTAAAAATATCTTATTATACTGTCAATTGAAAAGGATCTTATAAGAACATCAAAATTTTCTTGAAAGATAACGTCTTTTTCACATAATGAGAAAAATGACACAAAGACATCTCCTTTTGATGTAACGTTTGTTTAGCAAAATGTAAAATGTTCATAAAAAGAGCAAATTGTTAATCATTTTAAATTTAGGTTATTTGGGGTCAAATTGATTACGAGTTGAGTTCAAATTACTTAAATGCACGTCAGTTCAAATTATTTCGCAAGTCGAAAAGTTGTTACTTAAAGGACTAAAATTGTGTATTTTTACTAATTTTTCATTTTATTATATTATTATTATTTATTTATTATTGTAATTAATATATATATATATATATATATATAGAGTTGGTTTTTACAACATTTCATTACAAGAAATTAGATTTCGTGCAAATGAAAGTCACCCAATGAAACCCAAGAGTTGCTTCCCCATGTCTGTTTTTCCAACTAATCTCCCCAACCAGAAGAAATGGAAATTGTTCCCAACAAAACAAGATACCAACTTGCGGCTCGTTGTCTCCAAGCTCTAGCAACGAGAAAATACCAAAGATTTCTTCTTTCTACCTCTACACTGCAATACCCAGATGCCAATCCGAGCGAAAATTCAGATTCACCCACAATCTCTTATCTTCAACCTTCATCAAAATGTGATGTCATTTCATCAAACAAGTTAATTGTTAGTTATATCAGATCCGATGACTTGGATTCTGCTCTACGCGTGTTCAATAACATGAGAGTGAAAACTATGGTTTCGTGGAATTCAATCTTGGCGGGCTATGCGAAAAAAGGCGGGAAGACGAGTGAAGCGCAACAACTGTTTGATAAAATACCCGAACCGGACTCAGTTTCGTATAACACGATGTTAACCTGTTACATACAGAATTCTGGAGTGGAAAAGGCTCGAGCTTTCTTTGAACATATACCCATTAAAGACACGGCTTCATGGAATACAATGATCTCGGGTTTTGCCCGAAATGGGCAAATGGATAAAGCTTTTGAGTTGTTCTTGATGATGCCAGAAAAGAATGTAGTTACATGGAATGCTATGATTTCAGGGTATGTAGATTGTGGGGATATGGATTCAGCTGCAAAATTGTTTAATGCAGCACGTGTTAAGGACGTTGTGGCTTGGACGGCAATGATTTCTGGGTACATGAAGCTGGGGAGGATTAAATTAGCTGAGAGGATGTTTGAAGAGATGCCCACAAAGAATTTGGTCACGTGGAATGCTATGATTGCTGGTTATGTTGAGAATTGTAGAGCTGAGGATGGTCTAAAGCTTTTCAAAAGAATGGTGCAGCTTGGCATCAGGCCAAATTCATCAAGCTTGAGCAGTGTACTGTTAGGATGTAGTGAGCTATCTGCTTTGCAGTTTGGCAAGCAAGTTCATCAGCTAGTTTCTAAGTTCCCATTATTTAATGCCGTAACTGCTGGCACTTCGTTGACTAGCATGTATTGCAAGTGTGGAGACTTGGAGAATGCTTGGAAATTGTTTCTGGAGATTCCAAAGAAGGATGTTGTTGCTTGGAATGCGATGATTTCTGGTTATGCACAGCATGGAGCAGGTGAGAAAGCTTTGAGCTTGTATGACAGGATGAAGGAGCAAGGAATGAAGCCAGACTGGATTACTTCCATTGCAGTATTGAAGGCTTGTAACCATGCGGGATTTGTGGATCTTGGATTTAATTATTTTCACTCGATGGTGAGAGATTATGGAGTTGAATTGAAGCCAGATCATTATGCATGTATGGTTGATCTTCTTGGTCGAGCTGGCAGGCTAGCTGATGCTGTGGAATTAATCAAGAAGATGCCTTTCAAACCCCATGCTGCTTTGTTTGGAACCCTTTTGGGTGCTTGTAGGATGCACAAGAACATAGATATAGCCGAGTTTGCTGCCAATAGCTTACTTGAGCTTGATCCCACATGTGCAATGGCCTATGTTCAACTTGCTAATGTTTATGCAGCAATGAACAAGTGGGACCATGTTGCAAGGGTTCGGCAAGCAATGAAAACTAGCAAGATAGTGAAGTCACCTGGCTACAGCTGGATTGAAATTAAGAGTTTGGTTCACGAATTCAGATCAAGTGATAGGGTTCATCCGGAATTGGCCTCTATACACAAGAAGCTGAATGAGTTGGAGAAGAAAATGAAGGTAGCAGGATACATGCCAGAGCTCGAATTTGCATTGCACGATGTGGAGGAAGAGCAGAAAGAGCGGCTTTTGTTATGGCATAGTGAAAAGCTGGCGATTGCATACGGACTCCTAAAATTGCCTCCACAATCTCCAGTCCGGATTTTCAAAAACTTGAGAACATGTGGGGATTGTCATAGTGCCACTAAGTACATATCGGCGTTGGAAAAAAGAGAAATCATCATCAGAGACACTTCAAGGTTCCATCACTTTAAAGATGGATTTTGCTCTTGTGGTGATTACTGGTAGAACCCTGTTTTTGGGGGTCCTTTCAAAGTTTTCTTGCAGATCTTTTTACTTCTTGTGCTACAAAGATTCATTTATCTCTGTAAATAATGTGATACATTTGAGTTGGTTATAATTCATACCTCGAGTCGGGTCAATGTTACAACTGAGCTGACACAAAGAACTGGAATGAAAGCCAAATTCCCTTGTGGAGTCATGTTCACTCAGAATCAGCTCATTGAATCTTCTACGACTTTCTCAAATATTGTTTTGACCATGTCAAGCTTGCTGAAAGTTCAACTGAATACCAAAAGTAGGAATACAGTTGCTTAATTTGACCATAGAAAGCAACCGTGACAGCAAATAATAACATTGACACTCGATGATTAATGTGTTGCATTGCCATAGTAGCATTCTGAATGATTGACGAAGCTTGATACACATAGAAGAATCAGAGTTTGAGTGAGAAGCGTGTGGTGGGAAATGAGAATCAGATCAAGGCAAATAATGCTATTCACCAATATTCCTAATTTGTACAAATGTTTCTTAAAATCAAATACATTCGCATTAAAAAGAATGGAAATTTTAAACCAAGTGCTAAACAAAGGACAAGGAAATTCAATTCATATCAAATAATCTTCTTCGTATCAAAGCATTATGAAGGAAACTAGTTTTACAGGCCACGAAGAACATTGTTAACATCATGGTCAAGCTAACATTATTTCCTTTCAAGAAGAGCAGCAGCCAGACTTCTGGTTAACGGGCTGTCCTCGGATCTGCACTGTTGGGGGTCTTGCATTGTTCATGGCAGGTTGGCTTGCCATCCTGCAGATGAAGAGACAAAAAATGGAAAAAAAAAAAAGGAAGTCCATATGCTTCATAGATACCCAAAAATAGCAAGTTGCCTAAATAAAAGGAAGAAAAAGCAGCCAGATTTCTACAACAATTACAATAGAAATTACCAGCAACTAGAATTTTATTTCTTTCCTCCTTTCTTTCTTTTTTTTTTTTAATAGTAAAATGTATGAAAAAGAAGTACCTATTCTTGATTGAAGCAGCCATTGCCATGAAAGCATCCTCAACATTGGTGGCATTTTTAGCACTTGTCTCCATGAAAGGAATCCCAATTTCATCAGCAAATGCCTGAAGCAATAAAATTGTAAGCTTGCTACTAAACATTTAGGACCTTATCAGATATCTAACGGGCAATGCAATTTACCTTTGCTGTCTCATATGATACAACTTTGTTTGCTGTGAGATCACATTTGTTACCGACTAGAAGCTTGTTCACATTCTCACTTGCGTAGCGGTCTATTTCATTCAACCATTGCTTCACATTATTAAAGCTCTCTTGGTCGGTAACATCATAAACAACCTATTCAACAGGCCTCCACAATAAGATAAATGTGCAACAGAGAGAGCTAAGGAAGTGATGAAATCTACCAGAAAACAGATGATTCAGACTTACAATGATACCATGAGCTCCTCGATAGTAGCTGCTAGTGATTGTCCTAAAACGTTCTTGCCCAGCTGTATCCCACTGCATATTCGGTGAAAAACAATCAAAAACAATCAGCTGATCAATAAAAGACCAACAAACCATTATTGCAATATGGAGGCTCAAACAGGAACCAGCAATTTACAACAACTAAGACCTAGTAATACAGAGCTTCTTCATGATAAACCCACTCATGTCCACTAGTTGGGCAGTCCAACATGACTGAAATCATAATTAAAACCAATATCCAGAACCAAAAATTAAGAATAAGATAAATCAATAAGATGAAGGCCTTTAACTATTGATAACTTACAATCTGAAGTTTAATTGTCTTGCCATCTTGCTCCACTGTACGGATTTTCTGAGAAAAAAATAAGAAAATCAGTTTCCAGTACAAGATTGAAGTACAATCAAAGCTAGAAATGAAGAAAGTAATTGCTTACAAAATCTACTCCAATGGTACTGATGTAGCTCTCAAGATATGAGTCATCCTGGTCAATTAAAAAAACATATAAGGAAAGTAATTAGGAAGCATATGGAATTACATAATAATAGATTAGCCATTACAATTCAAACATGGAGGTGACAAGAAACCAAAACTCACTAATCAAGATTAATGTTTACAATTGACATTTGGTTCCATATACAACATCTAATGCTTCTGACTAATTAAACTATTTTGCGCTAGTGAAGAGAAAACAATTACTAGTCAATTACCAAATATGCCACAAATGCCACCCACTCCATTTCATCCGTAAACCCTCCAGAATGCCAGGAAACAAAATGCATGTAAATTTGATTACAACAGTGTTTAGAAACTTACAGCAAACCTCAGAAGCAGACAAGATTTACCAACACCCGAATCTCCGATAAGCAAAAGCTTGAACAAATAATCGCTGCAAAGGAAAAAAAAAAACACACACACACACAAAAATAAAGCTATTGAACAAACGATCACAATATAAGCTCCATTCTAATATCAATCAGATTAACCATTAATTTTTCTCTTTTTTTTCCTCTCTAATTTCTACAAAATATCGCAAAAATAAAAAAATCATCAATTCAACCAATCAATTCAATTGGCAGTAGATAATAAAGCAATATGATCGTTTGGTCAATAAATCGCACAATAAAAAAGTGATCAATGGATCTAGAGTCAAATGGCCTAGATCTAAACGATCAAGCCAATCACGAACCGCACAATTGATTCAAAATTTAAAAATATTTATAAAAAAAAAAAAACAAAAATCGAAGCCCAAAAGAACCGAATCCATATCAGATCCAGCCTAATTAAATCTGAAAAAAACACATAATTAAAGAAAATTGACTGAATTGAATTTGAGGATTAAGAAGTTAGTGGAGCTTACTATTCAGGATTCATGGCTGCAGTGCGAATAAATCGCGAGAAGACGAGATACCTAAAGGTAACCGAAGCGAAAGTCGCCGGCGAGATATCCGGCAGACTATGCAAGGCCGGCGAGGAAAAGAGAGAACGAGTTTGGGAAGAGGAAAAGGAAACGAGGGAATTTTGGAGGAAGATGTTTAGAGAGAGAAACAGAGAGAGACAGAGAAAGAGACCGCAGAGGCTTCAATATGAACCATCCAATTTTATCGCAATATTTATTGCGAAGTGCCTCTGAGCCGCTTCTTCTCTCGCCACGTGTCTCTATCATAAGTTGGAATTCCCGAAATTGCCCAATAATCATTCCATGCCTAATAATAATAATAAATAATAAAATTGGAGACTACTTTTGTTGAAAGTCATCTATCTGTATCTTGGCGTGTTGATTCTCTTCCTCTTCTCAAAAAGAAAATTTGAATGAAACTAACATAAAATTTTCAAATCTTAAAAGTATAAGTTTACACTTTTTTTTTCAAATTATTTTTTAAATTTTAGATCATTATATCAAATTAAATTAAAATTAACGTATAATTTATATAAAATTTATTTTACTTCTTTATTTTATTTTTTATAAACAATATATTATAAGTATATCAATAATTATAATTATATTTATAACTTAAAATTAAAAATTATGATTTTTATTTTTATTTAATTTTTTTTATAAAAATTCATTATTTAAATATTATCTTAATTTTAATATCAACTGTTTTGATAATAAACATTTTAATTATAATTTATATAAAATTTTAAATCTTATTTTAAATTTTAAATTTAATAGATATTAAACTATACTTAATAGTTAGGAAATGGTTTACGTGTCTGCGAAATCAAACGTACCAAAAGTCAAAAAGTCCTTGACGACCTGTGCAAACTGAGAAGTCGCCACGTAAGAACGCGGTGCGATTTGGGGCGCACGTGAAACAGGACTTTCTTTGGGTCGGAAATGGTGGCCTAGGCGTTTGAGAGAAGTTCTAGAAGTTGGCTGCCATGTCACCGCGCGCGTGAGCTCTCAGTTGGGCCAACTGGAAGATTTGAGTCTGGCTGAAAGACCGAAATGGAACCAACCGGAAAGGTGGGAGCTTCTTGAAAATATTTCGTTAAAAAAACAAAAACACAAACAATATTTATGGATTCCCCTATTTATTAGTTTTTTGAATTAAAATTCCAAAATATTATTAATAGGAGGAAAAACACTCTTATTTTTTAATAGTATTAATCAGAAGTCACAATCCTCGAATTCTTATATCATAAAAAACAAATATTCTTAATTTAATTATTAATATCACGTTAGATAGTACCTAATTATCTTGTGACTTCTAAATTAGAATATATTGATTAACATCAACATGTCTTTAATTCATCAATATGCAGAAAGTAAATGGTTGTGAGCTTGTTCCATGAGCTTGTAGCATAGGGTTAAAGCACAATAATTCTGATATTACTCATAAAAATTTATAAAAATTTTATAATTTTATTAATTTAATAAAAATATCACACATAATAATATATATATATATAATATTTTTATATAATAACAATTATTTAAATTTAATTTTATTATACAAATTCTTAATATAAATTAATATCAATAAGAGCCTTCTTTAGCGTGCCCCCATAAATTTAGTATCAATGGAGTGATCCTGTGTAGGTGAGCAAATATTGTTTGTATTTAATTTTTCCTTTTAATTAACATCTAATATTGTAATTATTATATCTCAACTTGAATTCATTCAACACGATCTATCATGCTATCTCAAGTATGAAAAGAGCTCAATCAGTTGTTGAGTGTCTTAAATATGAAATTATCTTTAACCGAGACAATTGAGGAAATTCACTCAACGCCAAGCTATAGAATCTTTTCGGCTTGTTACATTACGGAAATGCAGTTCCAATCCAAAGTGGGGATTGGATCATGTGGCCAATTGGCTATACTGTAAGGGTCAACGCTTGCCGTAGCTCACAATCTATCGATATATATTAGCAAAAATATATGCATATTGTTCTATGCAAGTGCAAAGAAACTAGAAAAGAAAGAAGAAATGCAGAGGTCATCGAGCAATACGAGGATCAGTGATGAGTTCTCCAAGAACACAGGCTCGAACACAGCGACAATCACAGATCAAGAACAACTACCCATGTACGATCCCCTCTCGCATGTTGCCAAGAAGGAGCGGTCCCGCCTCAGATCTGCAGAGAACGCTGTCCACCTCATCCCTCTAGTCCTTGTTATCTCTGCCATCGTTCTCTGGTTCTTCTCCAAACGCCCCCCAGGTAATTACAACCGTGGAAAGACCTCTGCTTTTTGTTTTTCAATTGGGTGGTGATTCTTTGACTTCCAAATTGAATCTTTGATCATATTGCTATGATTGGATATGTGCATTGGATGGATTGGAAGATTTGGTTTGGATTGAGCAGTTCATTCTATAGCTTTTTGGAACTTGGGTATCTGCTAGTCTTGAGGTCAAGGACAGCTTTTTAGTTTTTAATTCAGCTAATGATTATTTGGTTGGCTTGAGAGTTTTTTCATTTTGAGGCACAGATTGGGATTGTGCTAGTTCTGTATCTTTCTCTGTTCATTAAAGATTGCATATTTTTGAAGTTGCGCACTTGCTTGTTTCTTCCTGCTCACTCAAGGGATATATACTCTTACGATTTGATGACTGCTTAGAAGGAAATAAACGCTTGAATTTTATCTTCCAAATGCCTCAATAATATGATTAGAACTGAAGCTTGAATTGAGTTGTTTCTGTCATACTTTGCTCTTTCATTGCATCTCGTGGATCGGGTGGAAGCTCCACAAAGCAGATTCTCAAACAAGGTTCAGTTTTTATTGTGCAGATGGCTTTTGGATTGAATAATTGACATTTTCTAGTGATGATAATTATAATCTTGCAGATCTGTCGTAAATTCTAGTTCACATAATTTAATTTTATGCCTATTTGGTTTTGGGGTTTTAATCAATTCAGGTTAAAACACCGATTTCTCCATGGCCTGTTTGCCTTTTCTGTTTCATAATGTGATATGGGCTTTGGAAAGTTATCTACATCATTTGTACTTCCCTATATGGTCATCATTTCAGAATCGATGATCATGAAACTGTATATCCTCACGTAACCAAGGAAAGAGTAATGTGAAATTTGACCACTTCCCCTTTTCAGGAAGTTGTTTCGGTTTATATAGATTGGAACTGTAAATTTAACTGAAAATGCCATGTCCGAAAATGAGTGATTGTTCCACAAATCAGTTAGCATTCGTTTTGTTTAATGATTTCTAATCCTGTGGCTTAAATAATGTTGGCAGAGTCAAGAATTTGAGAAGTGGTGGCCTGGCAATGGCTTCAGTTCATAGGGTGACTGATGACAAAACATGTCGCTAGACAACTTCAATCAAACAAAGATGTTCTGTTTCTCCTAGAGCCCCACATATTGTTAAAGAAGTCAATGCTATAGATGCATAAGCATACTGGGGGTTCATAGCATTGTAAGAACTGTTAAGTTTGTTGAAAAGCAAAAGCAGTACAACTTTCCCAACTGCATCTGCATAAATATCTGTCAATGTGTTGTGATTCAATGGTGTTTGTAGATGAGATACATATACATGCCCTTTTTTTGACACTTTGATCCTGTGCTAAGAGGGTAGTTATCTAGTTGTTGTAACAAGGCAATTTGCAAATGGTGAATATACAATGTTCCCTGTCCAATGATCTGCAATCCAACTGGGAGGTGGGATGGTGCATGATCCCTGTCTTCTCTCAGCTTCAGGAATACGGCTTCATTAGAGGTTCACATTCAAAATTTGTGTGCTCTAATATTGGTCCAAGCCTAACTAGCTTAGGTATGATAACATTGTTTCTAACAGAACAAACAAGGGGATTTTCCCACTGCAGAAGTGATCCAACAAGATTTGCGCGAATGGTCAAGGGAAACACACGTGGCCATCTCTCGCTTCCATATGACCTGAAGGCATCTTCCACAGATGCAGTTCCAGAGCTGACTGCACCTGCAAGCTTCCTTGCTAAAACTACTGCATCTTCCAATGCACAACACCCACCTTGCCCTAAATTTGGGGTCATTGGGTGCCATGCATCTCCTACCAGTACAACCCTTCCTTTGGAAGCAGTAGGGCTTATCGCAGGCCACAGCCAACGGTCTACCAGGGGAGTTTTATTGATTGTTTCATCTGGACTTGTATCTATTAAGCTCAATAGTTCAGAAAGCCAATTCTTGACTGGTTCCTTGGCTTCCTTTTTCAATGCCAAAGGATCGGTAATCTTTGGACCTGCAAAAAGATTACGTAAGAGGAATATCGTACATATAGATGACAAAAATTGCCAGGATTAAGAGTATATTGACCTGGAGTTGGGCTGTTTAAGCAAATAAACCAGTACACTTTTGTTGGCGAAATAGGTACGTATCCTGCACGAATTCCCCTCCCGTAGACATAATTCACTCTCGGTTCAAATGAATGTCCTTCGGGATAAAATCCTAGCCCGCGAAATGCACAGTGCCCCACATACTTAGCCTCAGGGAAACCCATCCATTTTGCTACTGGAGATCGGATGCCATCGCAGCCAAGAACAATCTGTTGAGAGACGAAATAATCTTAACGATACAAAGATTGAACTCCTGGGGTGAATTGAGAAGGAAAAGTTACACTTCTGAGCTAACCTTTGCAAGCAGCCGATACCCATCCACAAGCTCCAGAACAGTGTCACCATTTTCACGAGTCTTAATCTTTGCCAGCCTAGAAGAGAAACGGATTGCTTCCGGAGGCAACTGATTGGCAAGAGTCTCCAAGAGTATTCTTCTCTCTACTGCACGAACTTCTTGGCTGTTAATGAACAATTTGATTCGAAAAACAGACATTAGTACTTATTTAAGCCTAGCATATAGCAATGGAAATTCATGCTTTCAACAGGATCTGAAATATACCCAGTAAAACATGAAATTGTTGAATTCAATACCTCATATCTTCATCTTTGAACCTGAAGGAGCGCAGCTCCCTTCCATCTTCTGACTTCACCACCATCCTGCACCGCTGATCCCATGGACAAGTTCAGGGAAAAATGACAAAAGCTTGAGTGAACCCTCAAGGCATAATAAAAAAATAAAAAATAAAAAAAGAGAGAAAAATGCTTGGAAAGTAGAAAACAAGTATAGATAATTGAAAACATGGGAACATAATTGAACCAAGGAAAGGAAAGCATGCCCTTGAATTCCAAGAAATTGGGTCCTAAGCTCGCTTCCAACTCCGATTGCATCCAACACCCTCCAGCCATTCTTGAATAGTGTAAGTGAGGCTCCACTAGTTCTAAGTGACTCTGCCTGCTCAAGCACCAAAGACGGTATTCCAAGCCTACAAAGTGAACATTCAGTTAGCACGAACTAGGAACTGAAAGCACTGCAAACATGAGTTGATGCCAAAGCACAAGGGTATGCCAGCCTAAGCATCTTTATTTTTCTTTTCCTTTTTTATCTTTTACTGCAAGAAAACATTAAAGGCCTGTGCACCAGTCTCCACAGAATGTATTCACCTTAGTCTTACTTTCACAAAGAGACTATTCCCATTACTCAGAACTGTATCGCTAAGTTATAATGGAGTTTCAGGAGATATGATGACAATTAAGGGTGTGGCTAATACATGACCTGTGAAGGGAAACTGCAGTGGCAAGTCCAGCAATGCCAGCACCCACAATGACAATATCCTCTTTACAAACATCAGTTTTCTGGGCTTTAGTTATCGTTGACAAAGAATTGGTTTTGGCCGTGTCTCGGAGTAGAAGGCAAAATCGGCTTTGAGTGTATGGTCTATGACACAGAGAAGATGTTGAGACAGGAGAGTTGAGTAAGAGAAGTGAGGAACTAGGTGTAGCAGCCATTGATGTTTCAACTGCGAAACTGCGTAAAATTGGGGGAGTGGGTTGGCTGAGGAAACCAGTGGTGGAGATGGATTGGTTATGTTCGTTCGTTGAAGTTCAACTAGATTTTATTTATTTATTTATTTATTGTACCTGGGAAATGATACTCCCTGAGCCAAGTAGCCCTTGTTGGAAATTCAGCCATGTCTGGGCTGACCAGAGCTTCTTGTTATGGCCCAAATGTGCCATGTTTGGCCCAAGACTTATATGTTCGAGTTCTGATCCCACGAAAAAGGAAAAAATGGACAATTTTATTTGTGTCATATTGTTTACCAATTGATGAAAAGAAAATGTTTCTAAATTTAAAATCTCTAGTACATTTATACAGTTAAAACTAATATTATTATATTAGTCTAGTCGGTTGGACCAATGATTCAAATTTCAATTTGGTTCAGTTCTTAATATTTCAATTTGTTTCAACTCTTCAGAAAAAAAAAAAAAAAAAGAAAAGAAAGCTTTAAATGACTTGATAATCTGCATAGATTTTGATTAAGTTTTTTTTTTAACTAATTTTTTAAAAATCTATCTTCTTTTAACCACTTTTTTTTTTTTTTGTCTATTCTTGTTGCAGAGTTCCAAAATCCAAAAAGGTGAGAAATTAAAGTCTCAAGTATAATATTTTGTATAATATTTTTAAAATGAATATTGACATCTTTCTGAGATACCAACAAAAGAAGAATATTGGATGACCCTTAGTTTTGTTGCGTAAAAAAAAAAAAAAAAAAATCCTTTCCCTGTTCTTCATTAGAACGATGAAGAAAAATATATTTGACGTTTTTCTTTGGATTAATCAATGGATAGAGCAATTCTTATTCTAAAGCTAGAAGCCCACCATCGATTATCTATATGTGTAACTTATTCATATTCATTTTTCAAAATTAAAATTTGTGACAAGTTCAATGATTAGAATTTCTATGGGAAAACACATATCTAAGCTAATGTACCTTTTATACATCTAATTTTGCATGTAATATCCATTTTTATGCTTTGTACAATTACATATTCCTTCTCGGTTCAATGCACTTCTAGTGAACTACTCGGCTGTAAATCGCCAATAAGAAATTGATGTCAGCTACAGAAAATTTATCGTACACAAATTTTTTGAATTCATTTAAATACAATAAAATTTTATTTTATATATAAAACATTCTATATTATACGAATAATCTTTTTATATAAAATTTTATTGAATTTATACGAATCTACGAGATGATGTGTCGGCGTCATCAAACGGGATTGGTTCTTGGCAACTAATAAATACGGCCAACGGTGACCAACCCGTGCGCACAACTTTCTCGCCACCGTGACGACCCTGATATGGACACAACTTCTACCATCAGAAGTATTAATTAATTAATCAATGCATGTTGCTCCACAGTTGTAAGGAATTGACCGGCAGTGGCCAATTGAACGTTCATGAAAACTACAGGAATAGCATGGTCCCAATTCATTACAAGATTTATTAAATTGTAAAATAGTTAATAATAAATAAACAATGTGAGGTGATGGTTAATGTCTAGTCTGTTATGTCTTTTGCAATAACCTAATAATTATGGTACATTTTGATATTTATTTTTGAATAAATTTTTAAAGTTACCCTCTCGCGTGTGTTGCAATCGACAAGTCAAGAAATTTTCACCAAATGTGTAGATATTCGGCAATAATTGGACGATACCATAGGAAAATTGAAGGAAACAGGAAAATAAACATACATCCTGCATAACCCTACCCTGTACAAAATCAATTTTGGTTCTAGGCTAAAGCTAAGCATTGATTGCCGGCTGCTTCATTGTGTTTGTCCTTTCCAGGGAAACAAACAGAAAAACTGGCTACGCCTAGTGGTGGTGCTAATTATTTCGCCCCTTAAATAAGGTGTTCAATCGTTAAAAAGAGTTCATGGTGAGTCTAGAAATCAGGCCGTTAAGAGTTATTACCTGTTTATACTACGGACTTCAAATTATTATGGGTGACGATCAAGTGAAGTTTTCTGCCTTTTTTCTTTTTCGTATTTTAATTGGATTTTTTGTTATAGATCAAACTAATATATCTACCCTTCCATTATTTGTTAAAGATTAAGTTATTGAATTAGAAAAATAAGAAAAAAAAAAAACACCATTTTCTTTTGACGTAAACATGATGAGATGACAAGAATCTCGATTGCTTAATAATAACTAGTAATCTCGTTTGCATTAGATAAGCACAAATTGAACTTGGTTTATGGCCAATTCCACATTATCACACATAGAATCAAAGGCAGAAAAAAAAAAACTACGAAATGGGCATCAAATTGAAGATTAGTTCTCTTCAGATCACCAAAGTTTGTTCTGATGAGCTGCTTCTTGTCTCATAAGTCTCAACTGCTCGTGGAAGCAAGTTAGGTATACCAGCAAACCAATTCCGCACACACCATAATTAAACGATCGATATCAAAATGAGTAAATGGCACAGCTTGGTTCATAAATGACATGAATACTCCATATCGATTTGTCATTTTCATCGTGATTTTTTTTTTTTTATTTTTATTTTTAATAATTTTGATGAGCATTAGCAAATGTTGCAAAGTGGCAACATGTCTATAAATACCCTGCATTGGATCAAGTGGCTCTCATGCTATCAAGTGGCAAAAGGTCCAGTGATATGAGTAACGTTGCTCCTAGATTAGAACTTGAAGCCTTCCAAACCGTGGTACCCATCAATGTGACCAATCCACGGCAGACACGCCGTGTCTCGGTCACTGGCGCGGAGGGTCCGGGCATTTTTCAGGGATGCCTTAACGTGGTGCTTTACTACAACAAGGCAAAAAGTGAGGATTCAGGGTGGGTAGTAGCTGGGTGGTTTAAGGAGTCACTCCAAAGGTGTTTGGCGGAGCAACCATTGCTTAGTGGAAGGCTGAGGATAGTTGAAGATGATGGCAAGGGACAGCCAGAGATTGTGTCAAATGATAGTGGGGTTAGACTTGTTGAGGCAAAGATTCCAATGACTTTGCAAGAGTTTCTTGATGTGAAAGGAAAGCAAAAGCTTGAGGCTGAGCTTGTCTTTTGGAAGGAAGTTGATGAACAAGATCCACAATTCTCCCCACTACTCTATGTTCAGGCAAGTGATATTGACTCAGTAGTTTTTCCTGATATTGACCCATTATTTTTTTTATCCTCCTTTTTTCTTCTGGGTCCATTAGGCAATATCAAGATTTAAAGACAATATCAAGATTTTATTGGCCTAACTAGGTATGACTATTTTACTCGAGTTTTTATGTTTAGATTCTCGGAGATACTCATAGTGGGTAGCTATGGAGGTGATGGCAGACCTAGGGATTCTCGGCAGTGGTCCCAAAAAAAAAGTTGGGGTAAGAAAAATTGAGTGGAATAAAATAAAATAAAATAAAAGAAAATTTCTTTTTGAACACAAATTTTATGGGCTTATTTGGATATAATAAAATTTCCCTGCCCTCCGCCAATACAGGCAAAGGTGCGCATGCTATAATTTTCAGTCCGGAGGCTTCAAGTTCTGTTGATATTTTACAGGTTACTAACTTCCAATGTGGTGGATATTCAGTGGGGATTAGCTGCAGCCTTCTTTTGGCAGACATTTTGGTCATGGACAACTTCATTTCGAGATGGGCCACTATTCACAAGGACATACTCTCCAAAAATGAAGTCCTCAAATTGCCCATCTTTTATGTTCCAAATCTCAAGCCACCTAGTTTCTCTCTCGCTGGCACCTTCAGTCCAGCTCCTAGCAAGAACTGTGGTCAAACTATGATTTTCACGGTTGCCAATGAAGGCATGGATTTGAAGAATGACTTGGGCAAGACCATTGCAGGGCCTTTCCTTGAAGAGGCAGAGTCCAAACTCGACACTAACATGCCATCAGAATTTTATCTGCTTGTGAAAGAATCCCCCATGGTTATAAAAGTACACAAGTGCAAGAAACAAGAGCATGCCAACTTCCATTTGAATCTCAAGAACAAAGTCACTTCTTCAAGGTGGGGAGACCTGGGGATCAATGGCATAGCTTTCTATGATGGCCACGAGCCTGCCCATGTTTCATTATGGGTTGGATCAATTGATGATGGACTGATAATGGCAATTCCAAATTCAATTACTCCTGAGATGAACATTATAGTCTGTGTCCCCACTCGAAAGTAGATTTAATATAAGGGGTTGCAGTTCATATGTGTTTCATTTCTTTGCTTGAATTGGATTTTATTGAAGAAGCACGCTTGTCTTTGTTTATTGCATAACAGATTGTTGGGAATTAGAAGCGAAAAAAAAAAAAAAAAAAATCTGTAATGCATTCAAAGACATCAAGCATTTGTCTATCTAGTTTAAACTATAAACTCCTTCCTTATTTTTCAGTATTTTCTCATAGATTGCCAATCGTCCCACTTCTTATTGCCTTCCAACAGCGGGTGCTCAAGGCTCTACTACCGTGGTGTGTAAGAAATAGTTGAGTCTATATAGTTTTATCTTTGTTTGTTTTTTTTTTTTAAAAAAAAAAAAGTAAAAAAAGGTTATTTTCACAATTCATGCGAATTTCAAATTATAATAAAGTAAATTTACCAATATAAATAAGCTACTTTGGGTGAGAATTAAAAAAAGGAAGGGCTAACTTGTAGTTTGTGAGACTTTGCTTGCATTTCATGCTCCCTGGTGTCCACCCATCTGGGCACCCATCGACCATTCTTGCATTACAGTGACCAAACTGCGGTGTCGCCGCATTTAATACCATTCCTCACGTTAAATCTCCACGTCTGCAATCTTCCACGAAGAACCACTTTTGATATGAACAAAACTTGGACCCACCTGACGGTACATTTTACTGAGTAAAATCTCAGAACTTTCAATTATAAGTTTCAGCTTGAATAAGAGCAGCGGTATTTCTGGGATGTCAGCCCAAATCCCATGGATCAAATAGAGAAAAGATCAGAGACCGACCATTTGTATAAATTTTAATATCACTGCCACTACTCAATTAGTGAAACAACTATAAATTTGTGTCAATCATATATAATATAATGCAATTTTTCAAGACATATAGCTTAGGTGAGTTCTGAACTCTTGGAAAGGGCAAAAGGGTTTTTATGTACATGAACATTGATCCTAAAAATATTATTCTACTGTTAAATAATTAAATAAGTTTAATTGATTAACCACGAGAACACCAACTTGTAGAAGGTTTGGAGTTCCAATTTTCAAATGTGAGCTTTCATTCTATTAAGTAAAAAAAAAAAACTTAATATATTTAGAGAAAAAGTAAAACTACCAAATACAAAAAGTGCAATTATCAATAAATAAATATATTTTAAATTAAAATAAATGTATATATAGACTATTATTTTATTTCTATTAATAATGTTGAAAGATATATTTTAATTTGATAAATAATAATATATATTATAATTGAATTTTTATATATATTTTTTTGAATATCTTATATAAAAAAGTAATTTTAATAAAAAAAAAAAAGCTCTACGGATTGAGCAAAAATAAACTCTATAAAAATTTTAAATTTTTCACATAACATAAAAATAAAAGTAAGAGAAATTTAAATTATGATGAATATCATTATTCTAGCTCCAATGGTGGGCCAACTATGTTTGGACCACACTTCCGCCCATTCTACAACAGGGTTTGTCCATTGAAGGAATTGTAGGCCTCTTAAAGGTTTTGGACTTTAGCAGTTCACATTGTGCCTCCATGGCCTAAAATTACAATATATTTTATTTTAAAAAATAAATTATAATATATAATATATAATTTCAATTTCTAAATATAATAGTTTATGATATATTTATATTTTATAAAAATAAAAATCAGGCGGTACAATTTGTTAACTTCTCTACATTCGATTCCACAATAATAAGAGAAATTCTGTCTGCCTGGAACAATGGAATTATGCCATGTATCCAAACTTGCAGAGGAGAACCTGACAGACCAAGAGAGAGCTTGTAGAGAAAGATTAACAGAGAGAGCTAAGTT
The DNA here is from genome assembly GCA_037832345.1 of Rhizophora mangle. Lineage (NCBI taxonomy): Eukaryota > Viridiplantae > Streptophyta > Magnoliopsida > Malpighiales > Rhizophoraceae > Rhizophora > Rhizophora mangle. The sequence continues at coordinate 3,133,615 of JBAPLJ010001938.1, read as the reverse complement.
GATTGAAGAAGAATGCAGGGTAGGGGTACGAGCAGTAACGGCAACAGAAGCATGGAGGCGAGCAATCAGAGAAAGGGTTTACAAGTAGTCAGAATAGAAAATCCTTTTACTTTCAAAGTCGGTCAAGTCTTCACCGGCTTCGGCATCGGCTGCGGCGTTGGCATCGGCGTCGGCCGCCCTTTAAACCTAAGTAATACGCCCTCTCTCTCTCTCTCTCTCTCTCTGTATATCTAACTTTCTATTACTAAGTGAAGTTGATAGCTTGTGTTTGGTTACCAAGAAACTGTGGAAAATCTAGAGGAATATTTTGGTGTTGGCTTATTCAAACGATTTCATAGGGTTTTTTTTTATGTTCTTTTTTTACTTTCTCGTTATTTTTCTTTTTCTTCTTTGTAAATCCCCGACAGAGGACTTTTCCTCGAACTTACGGTATTGGAGTCTCGTAAGGCGAGCCTGGTGTACTAATTACTTTCTCTATCTAATTATGCTACTTACTGTAGTGTTTTTATTATGGAGAATGACTTCTGCATGGTTAAAAATTGCTGGCATTTCTCGGTGCATTTTAGTTTTGTGAAATTGCTGGCAATTCACGTTGCGTTTTAGTTCTGTGAAAGATCATTAATTTGAACAAGCCATTGGGGTCATTGTTTTGTATGCTTGTTAGCCAATGCTGAAATATTATCTTGAAGTTTGGGGGTTTTCGCACACGCAGCAGGGTGGGGGGGGGGGGCGAGGGACGAATATGGGACTTAATTTAACTCATTAAGTGTTTTCTGATGCTAACTGCTTAGCATTTCAACACTGTGAATTTGTAAGTACATCTTTTTGATAGCTTAGAAGAATGTTTCTAGTTGCTAGATGCTATGGTGGAAGTAAATGCTAGTTAGTAGCTGATGTTAATTTATCTTCTTTAATAGGTGATGCTTTATTTGTCAAGGGCATAGCTGATTTTCTGTTCTGCATTTTACTCTGTTATTGAAATGCTGATGTGGAATTGAAAAAAACATTCTAGGTGCAATACCAGTGATGAACCAAGTTATGAGTGCGACTAGAGGTGCAACTGATGCCTTTTCTGGTGTTAGCTGGCATGTGAATAACACTGTAAGTCAAATAATTGTGATTGTGAATTAATGACAAGCTTAATATGAGGGGTCATTCAACTTTTGTTTCTCATTTTTCAGTTGAGGAGAATGGGAGCTAAGAATGTTGAAGTAGGAATTGGATGTGGAGTCGGTTTTGGCCATGGCTTTGGAATCGGTATGTCATGCACAGTTTCCACTAAGTGTTCAATACTACGTCTTGCTATGGTCCTGTCATTTTGTGAATGTATGCTTAATTGGGTATTTATTTTATTCCCTATGAGCTGTCAGTTGATGTTGTTATTGTATCTTGCATCCATTACCTACTATTGTGTTTAGCATGGGAAGTCCTGTATGAGATTTCTCCTAAGTGTTAGTTCTTCTTGAGCTGCTTTGCTTTCTTTGAAAAGCTTGAAGATAAATCTTACACTGAGACATGCACAATGCCCTTCACCTTTTCATTCTTGCAGGGGATTTTAATTGAATACTTTAAAATGAAAACAGTGTTTTTGTAACTTTCCTCCAAGATTCTTGTTCTACTTGGCCAGACTTTTTCTTTCCTTCTTTTCAAAGTGTTTCTGCTTGTACATAAATTCTTGCTTATCTCTTTACCACACATATTCCACTTCTGATTTCACTATTACTTTGCAGGCCTAGCTGTGAAACCTGGGGTGGTGCAGAAGATTCAAGCTTCGTTTATAGTATGTACAGTAACCTTTTATGTAACTTATTACTTCAAAGACTTCATACATAAATTGTCTTCATACATAAATTGTCTTCTTTAGTCTGCTGCACATGTATCTGAAATCTAAACATCAATTTTAGCAAATGATAATGAAGATGATGACAAAATCTGGAGTAGCCAATTTACCACTTGATTCGACTGTCAAGCCATTGTCTTTGCAAAGTGGCAGAAGCACAATAAGTGAAGACTCCACACAAATTCCATTGCAAAGTATGTCACAGCCGGCAGCCAAACATCCAGATATGTTGCAAGGCCAGCATAGATATGGAAGTATAGGTCCGAATTCACATAATGGCAATGCCTCATCAAAATCCAGTCAAGAAGATTTATCCTTCGGTAGGACAGAGAAGGTTATCAGCAGTTTTCTCCAGAATCCTATCCTGAAAGACAACACCAACTTGAGTGGAGAGGTATGCACAGTGCATTTACTTTACCTGTTAGGGTGTTTGATTGATAAATTTCAGTAGGTCATTATGTGCCACTATCCTTTTTTGTTGTTTATCTTGAGCATTTACAACTTTTTGATGTTTTTTTCCCCTATCTGGGAAGGGTTGGTGGATGGGATTTATGCTGATTAGTTTAAATGAATTTTTCAAGGCCAAATTATTTTTGGATTTTATTTGGAGCTCTTAAAATCTGTTCACCTGGAGAAATTACAAACTTATTTGCTCATGTGCCTATGAATTGTGAGTGCAGCCCAAAAAACAGAAAAGAAACTTCTTATTGCGGACAGTGTAAAGTTCCGTCAAATCTATCTTGCTTTGCTTGTTTCACTTGATCTTTGTTATGCCATTGTGTCTTTACTTGGATAACTCTGTTTTCATTAACTAGTCATTATATACCTTTCTGTAGCAATAATTTTTCACTTGAAGTTCATACTATCCTGCTCTGTGATGTTGCAACTTGTGAGTAGTTGGTCTAATTCTTGGAACATACATTTGCAGGCTGGGCACTTAAAGGCAGACAGCATGCTTCAGATGGTAACTCTTTATTTCAATCAGTGCTTTTCTCCTTATTCTAAGTTCATATTCTTTAGTTGATGCAGCTGCACTGAAAGCTTAGAACACCAATTTAATCCAGTTGAATGAATCTGATCTGTTTACATACAATTGGAGTCTTGTACTCCTATAGTATGCTTTCTGTTGTAATTTTTCTGTTTAAATCCTAGTGACAATGCATATAATAGGGTGAGAGCATATTCATCAATCAGTTTATTATTCATGAATGGAAATTCTTAACGATCCTAAAACTTAATTGACCTTTTCTGCATTCAGGTGTTGAAACACCAGCAAATCATTGAAGAGCTTATGGAGGAGAATGAGAAACTTCGCCAGATACTGGTGGAAGACCTTAAAGTATCATCCAGCAGGCTCCAATCCAGTCACTCAACTAGAAACAAAACACCATGTGACTACTGTTTTGAGTGCCGAAGAAAGCAAAGAAAAAATAGATGAAAATTGGATGTCTCAGGAGAAGACACTAGAGACGATGACCACTAAAATTTTAATAGATTCCTTTTCTGGCTGATGCTTTGGATTTCTGGTTACATGCTCGGTGACCACTATTGAAAACTACCATGGAAACCACCATTAAGAATGTCTACAACATAGTTCAGATCTTTGCTCAAGCTGGTCAACATCAAAGCTATATACATTTATGGAGCTTCTGAAAACAGCACCAGAAGGTAACCTAACATTTTCTCTTTTACGTTACCTTCCACAATTTTCCTCTGTAGATATTTGTAAAATTCAATCCTTGCAGGGGGAATTTTTCTCGGTTCATTTACCATGATTCTGGTTTCTCTTGATGCATTGTTTTTTCATATCAAGGCAATGTTAGGAATAGATCACAATGAAGTTAGAAGCAAGCATGTTTTACAAAGAGGAGAAATTGTATGGACAAATTGACATTAATTTATAACTCTTTTCTGTTTTATTCGGGGATTCACTCTACCAAATAACCTTACCCATCTTTAGTCCTGGAAATCGATTATTGTCTTTTTTATGTTTTATTGGTGAAGCACATTGTCTGATGTGCAATAGTGACACACCAAAGGTCCACAGGCAGTAAATGAGTGAGCCTATTCAGTGCTGTGGTGGGTCAATGATTCGGTATTAGTGCTTGGCCATATGCTAAATTTGTTTAGTTAAATTGCTGGTGAGTAGAGCCCAGCTAGTGACCCACTTGTGGATATCGAGGACCATGTTGTCTTATACTAAAATATCTAACCTCATGCTCATTGGTGGCTAATACCTGTTAAGAAAAGATAGTTGAAAACAGAAAGAAATCTGAACATGATCCAAGTAAATATTGAATTATGGGTTATTTCCATTAAGTAGTAAACCCAAACTTTGAGTTTATGGGTCATTTCTATTTATACTTTACTGACTTCTTCCTCTCATTTGAAATTGTAACAATACCAACCTAAATTAAGATGCCCATTTGTTGAGCTAATATATGGGGTTGAATGGGTAATTCCTTTTGCAGGTGGGCATAGGTTGATATATCTGCTTCACCGTCCAAAAATTATTTGTGAATCTAAGCATTGATGTAATTGCTTTTGTCTGTGTCTTTGCCCCAGCATGTGGGTTTAGAGGGTCCAAATAGTCAGATCTAGAACCTTTTTGTTCTTCTTTTTCTCTTATTTGGTTGTTTTTGGGATGGCATTGGTGATTTCAACTCTTATATAATTTCTTCCTTGTGAGCGCACAAAAGGCAAGCCTAGAAAGCAAGTCATCGAAAGTCCCTACTTTCAATGCATTAGTTACCGAATTTTATTGCCAGTGTCTCTATTAGATACACAGTTAAAGAGGTTTAAACTAGTACTTAAATAGGAGCTCTTATTAATCATTGGTCAATAAGAATTGTTGCCAGTCGTGGCTTGTGCTATAATTGTGTTAAGAGATGGGAAGGAGTACAAAAATCACAATGCGCTGACCAGGTACTGCGTTCAATGGCCACTAGTTAGCTTGCCTTCTGCTTTCAGGTGTTGTAAAAGTTTTCTTAGGCTTTGCTTTGGTATCATGCCTTTTTGGGATAAAAGGCAAAATACACAGGATGAAAGGTCTTTGTGATTCTCACTTATGAGCTCCTGTCAATGGCATCCAATGCTTTTTTTATTTTTTGGCCACCGTTCTTTTTTTTTTTTTTTTTTTCGGGTTTTCATGAAGTTGGCTCCTGGCTTCTTTAGCATGAGATTCCAATTTCTCTACAAAGGGAATTTATTCTCTATTTCCTACATGCTTATGGAGGAGGAGGAACCATTATTGTCCACGGCATTTTCCAAAGAAATATTTGTAAGGAAAGGTCCTTTTATGGAGGAAAAAGTTGCTGCAGCTCCTAGTGATAAGTAATAATGGTACGTTTTCTTTTGTTAAAATATCAAATTGGAGTGTGTTTACCAATTATTGACCATACTAATCATCAAGAACATACTGAATTAAAGGACAGTTTTAACTCTGGAGCACACGGGAAAGGAAAGAAATTTGGTGTTTATGGTCATCATTGGGCTGAGAGTGCCCTGGCGAGTTCTCATATCTATGGTAAAAATGGTAATACATGTGATAAAAGTAACTCTTCTAACAGCTAGCCGTCTGGTGGAATTACATCACATCAGACACTGAAATCTTTACCACTCTTTAAAGATACAGACACATTGTGGGGCTAACACTGCATGTGAACGTAGCTTTCCAGCTCATGTTCTTTTCTGTCGAGATAGCCCCACCACCAAAAACCATAATTTGCCCAATATTCTCATCATCATTCTCTCTCTCTCTCACTCACACATGCACACACACACACACGTCCAAAGGACAGCTCCCCATCTCCAAAAGCCATTCATCTCATTTTTCCTCCACATATTTCTATCTAAACAGCTAGCACCTTTACTAATTCTATTCCCTCCAGCCACACCTTTTTCTTCAATGGTCTCCATCTACCCCATTCAAGCGGCCACCTAACTTTTTAATTGTAAGAAATGGAGTTAGACGAGGCTTTATCTGACTATTGTTTCATAATCGTGTTTAACATGCAAATTTCCTGATTAGCCAATTTATCAGTCAATAAACCAACACTGTTTTTTCCCTTATCCCAAGCTTAGTAGCTGGACTGATTAGAAAATTAAAGAACCACATCTATGTCTTCTCCTATCAAAAATGGAGACTTCCAGAGAGACAAAGTGAAAATCATGTAAATTTTAACAGAAAGCAAGCAAGCAAGGATCACAATCTCTCTTATTCAACTAGCTAGAGTCGGGAAATAAATTAAAAAAGAAAAAAAGAAAAAACAAAGAGAGAGAGCTGTAAATCATTCTCACCATCCCCACACAAATCACAAATGCAACTTCAACAATCAACAGTGAAACAGAAAATGAAAAGAATACACAAGTAATAACGTTAATTTAAGTAAATGGATAATGGTTATATATCAAATGACCCGATAAATGGCTTTAGACGAAGAGTACTGCAATCCCTCCAAGGAATGCCAACAATGCCATGCTACTTCCATGAACAAAATCTCCTGAACCTGTTGTAGCCGACTGTGCCCCATGAGGGGAAGATGATGGGGGACCGGCATTGGGACTGGAAGTTGGTCCTGACGCTGGACCTTCTGGTGCAGGTGGTGACATTGAGCTGGGATTTGGGCTCACTGTTGGGGTAGTTGGGGGAGCTGCAGATGTTGATGGTGTCGGTGAGGATTCTGGAGGAGGCATCGCGGTTGGGCTAGAGACCGGGGTGACGCTGGGAGACATTGGTGGAGGTGAGGAGACTGGGGATGCCGGAGAAGAAGGTGTGACTGTTGGTGGGGTTGAGGAGGATGGAGGAGTTGTAGCTGGAGGTGGTGGCATGGCAGTGGTCGGTGGCTTAGATATGGTGCGTGGAGCTGCAACTCCGGTTGGCGGGAGTGCAGTCGTAGGTGGTTGGGAAGTAGGGCCTCGAGCAATGGAGGATGCTGTGAGGGCTAGCAACAAGGTTGCCACAACGAGGGTGGCGCGCGATATAGGCATGGCTCTCTGTTTGTGGGTTGTGAGGTGAAATTATGGCCTTTGCCTAGAGAGAAGAAGAAGAAGAAATGGAAAGCCAGAGAGTGTGTGTTTTGTGTGATCGAAGAGGAAGGGTACTATGGTTTGATATATGGTTTGATATATAGAGAGGCAAAGTAAAGTTTGGGGAATCATATGTCAATGGGTTGACCAGTGGCACGTAGACATTTCATGCTAGTGGTCAAGACAAATTGATCAAAATGAAAGACTGTAATCTTGAATTAGCTCTTTGCATTAATCATATTCGGGAAATTATGCTATATACTTTTTTGCTTTTGGCTTTAGCTTTCTGTTTTTTTTTTTTTTCGAGTTTGTGCATCCATGTTTAAGAAAGCTAGCTAGTTTTAATGTGACAATGAGATTATTTTATTGTAATTTAGAGATTATTAATCATATAAGTAGCATTTTTATTAAAATAAAGTAAGATTGTTTATGTTTGACAGCTACATATATTCTATAGTGTGAAAATTCAAAAACAGTCTCTGTTTTTTTTTTTTTTTTTTATATGTTCTTATAAGGCCGTAAGATATACAATTAGAAATTTTGTTTATCCTGTATTTTATCAGTAACCTCTCTGCTCGTCTTTCGAGTTGGAATCTGATACTCCTAGTTAAGAATTGACAACTAATTTAAAGATAGATTTCAAATTATGAACTATTAGATAGTTTTTAGGTGACTTTATCTTTGGAAAGCTGTTAATTTGCTTAGTATTTATTTATTTATTTTTACAATAGATTCTAAAAATTGGTGTTTACAATGCAAAATCACTATATATATATTCGATGATATGGGAGTCTCGTGTGCTAAACACAATTTTAAGTTGAGTGCTCTATAATTGTATAGTTGCCCAATTATAAAGAGCTACTTTCAGATGATATTTGCCTGTAAAATCAATCATTTGTTATCATTATTTGGATTTTCCTTGAAGTGTCTCAAGCCTTACAAAACTATTCCATTTTGATGTTCATATTTTCTTGGTATTACCTTCGTGATATACCCAAAAAAGCAAAATCCTATTACAATAATAACAGTAATAATGCTCAAATGGGTCTTCTAAGATTTTACCAAACAAAAAGAAAGCGCATGGAACTTTCGTGTCTCAAAAATAAATAGAGACGAATGACACAAAAAAGACAAAGCCAAAGTTAACGTGGTGGTCATTCGTGTTTGTGTTTGTGTGTTGTGTAAAATTCAATGTGGACTGAGAGACCCTCTCTGGTACTCAACTGTATGCAGTGAGTGGGCTTCAAATTCTGCACCCACACAAACACAAACAGATACCTTTACATGGGACCGCTCTAGCCACACAGTGCTGTTTGATGCCTGCACTAGAAGCTAAAGGTAAGTTTGCACACACACCCCCCAACCGAGGCTTGGGACCAGTCTCCACGTGGTTTGATACCATTCCACCAAATGTCTGACACAGATAAGCAGAGCATACCATCCTAGCATAGAATTAAGTGCCATATCCTGATGACTACATTTTCTCACCCATTGACCTGTAGAAATCTACAGTTACAGTGATAATTCAAACCATAAATTGCTCTTTGCAGTCTGTGCTCACTTGAGCGTCCAGACCCCTCTTTTTTTTTCGGCTGTGTTTATGATCCTTGCAAAAGACATTGGTTCAGTAAAGCTGTGAAGAAGTGATTGTGCCATATGATTATGATATGATACACAAAATTTCCGAATTTTATGTCAGATGACCAGAAGAGCAATGCGTGCAACAAAAACAGATGGGGGAGGGAATTTGATTATCAGGTAACCAATTACCGGTGGATGTGGACAATGATTGATTCATCTACAAACAATCAGTTGACCAAATGGACAGGTTTCTATATGCATTGACTCCAGCTGACGCCTTCAATTCTGACCGAAAAAAAACTGACACCTTTATTTCGCGCTAAAGGCGGGACCAGTTTATATTTCATGTCAAGAAATTGTTACACAAATCACTCAACCTGTTGAGTTGAGTATGGTTTGAAAATAAATCGTACATTAAATTCTAACTAAAAAGATATGCATTAATTTGAAGGAGTCCCAGCTGCTAATACAATCTCAATAATTAGCTGGGATACCATGGTTCAACCTGGACCTCATGTCTTTGGATCAATATTTTCATTTTTATCGGGGTCAGTGGCGTGGGGACCATAACAGGTTCCTACATTCAACAAGGTGAATGGACCAGTTCGATAAATCAATATGTTGGCCACTAAAGAAACAGCAACTCAAAAACTGTAATTGGATACAGTTCTACACAAAATTTAAAAAAAAAAAAAAAAAAAAGAGTAATTGGACTTTTGGAGAAACAAGAAACCTCATCTAACATTTGCAGCTATAGGGTGCTACATTGATTGAGCATCAAATACGAGTATGTGCAAAGTTCAGTCATGTCTACGAAGGTACCACTTAGCTGTTTCAGTTTTCTTGTAAATCAAGAATGTCTCTTTTGTCAAGTGAAAAACAAAAGTGAATGAGAAGTAGAAAAGTGTGAAAATAGGAAAAGCTTGTGTGCTGTGTGCATTGCTGGCTCTGATCAAGTAAGATTCAGCTCTTTGGTTGTTCTCAATCATGAAAGAAAAGAGAGCAGATGATCAAGAGCCATCATTTCTCATTTCAGATTGCAAATAATGCAACAATTGCACTGCTATACTATCAAAGCCAGAAACCTAATAGCATTGATGATTTTTGACAGTGAAAGTAACATGTAACAAAAGATTATAATCGACCCTAATTATTATTAGGGTTCCCTCCAAGCATGTGGTTAACGTTGAGCACCCTCCAAACCAAAATTCAGCAGTTTTAGTAAGCCTATCTTTTATCTTGTTTCTTCATCTGTTCATTTTGTCTGATGCTTTATGAGGCAATACTTGATTTTCACCTTTGATCGCTTAAAAGTGGTTGGACATCTGTAGCTGCAACAAACAAATACAAACAAATGAAAAAAAAAGGGAGTTTTGGAGGTGGGGGGGTGGGGTGGCAGGGGAGAGGTGAGCAATCATGCGGCTGAATCAAATTCCAGGAGATTGCTGAAGGAAAGACACATTTACAGAAATTGATGAGGATGCAAAGACAACCAAGACGTTACTTCCTAGGCTGACAACTTGCCCTCCTAACAACAGAATTTAAAAATTTCTCAATTCAGCTTAGATTGTCAATGATTGAGATGCTTTTAACACATATCAGGGTCTTTCTCAGGCTACATAATTAATCTTTGGAACTAAACAACTACGGCCAATGAATGCAGTGCCAAAGAGAAAAAACAAACCGAAACCAATCATTCCCTTTTTCCCTTTTTTGGGTCCAAGTAAAACTGGCAGTTGGGACCATTCCAACATTATTGTTTCAACTATATTTGCCAAATACAAAGCTTCTTTCCTGGAGATGATACTGGGTCTATGTGAAGAGGTCAATTAATCAATATCTTGTTTGGATGCTTGATTTCTACTTTCTTTGTTCTTCTAATTTTAGTCCTATAGACAAATTGAGTCAATATCCTACAATGAATGGTTGGTTGAATCAAACTTCCAGGACTTTGGTCAGAAGTTCACTAGCATTACCAATTGTGAGATGTACTCTCTTGGGTTGGGGCTTTTGGCTCACATTATGAACTTTCACCTGAATTGAAATGTCCAAGCTCTAATAGAATTGATTATTTAAATGTGTGACAGCGTGTGTCTATTGTTCACAGGATTACCTTCATGACTTTGTTGTCCATCAGATGAAGGTATCTGTTTGCCAGTTTTCTCAGCAATTTCTGCTGCAACCTGACGTGAAAGAAGAAGCCCTGCAATAAGAGCACCAGTCATCAACAACAAGAAAACTGCATTCCATCCCCTTGTTGATAGAAACCCAGTGAGAAGAGGACCCAGGGCTGCACCAATTGATCCAGTACCATCAATAATAGCAGTCACTGTTGCAAGAGCTCGAGAATTTTCCCTGAGAGAACTGTGGGTGCCGAGGTCTGAAACTGCGGTTGTAATAAGTGCGTAAGGCCCATTTATAAATAAGCCAGCAATCATCATAAGCACAATGTTCATTGTCCATGAAACACTCCCATGGGCCCGATACAAGAGAATGGAAGGTATTGCAGCATACATGAAACTGGCTGCTGTAATAGCCTGAGCTCTAAACCTATCAGAAATATAACCAGCAATAATTCCACCAAAAATACCCCCCACATCGAACAAAGTAGAGACATTTCCTGCCATCTTCACTGATATGAATTCTCCTCTGATTTCTGTGAAATAAAAACGTTTCAAAGCATGGTCCACAAATTAAGGCCAATAAGGTATCTGTTAAAACAACAAAATCCTTTGTCATCTGCTTACTGATGCAATTAAAATACACGCAAATTTCTGCTGGAGAACTAAAATAGAGGAAATACCTGTTTGACTCAAATAAAATGGTAGCCAATACAGAAATGTGTAAGCCACAAGCTTTGAGAAGAATAGACACAAAGCAAATGGAATCACTCCTGGTATTAAGGAAGCTTGAAGAAGCCCCACACTTGTCCTAAGTCCAGATCCATAATGAGCAGAGACAATCTTTTCCTGTCCCACAGCAGTTTATTCCTGTGACTGAGCTTCAATATCATTAGAATCTTCCACTTTCACCTCTGAGCTATGAGGGCAAGGAAATCCAATATCCTCCGGATAAGCAGCCAAGAAAAAGAAGACCAACAGCCCTCCCATTGCAATCAGGGCACCTGGAACTATGAAAGACCATCCCCATCCATAGTCCAAAACACTAGCTGCAAGAAGCGACCCACTAATATTCCCAACCGAAGTGTGTGCATTCCAAATACCCATTATTAATCCTCTCTTCCTCTTTCCAAACCAATTACCAATCACAGCCACAACAGAAGGCCAGCCAGTGGCTTGAAACAACCCAGCAAACATTTGCATAACCAAAAAATACCAGAAAGCACGAATGTTCCAAAAGTATCCCATCCCAAACAAACCCACAAAAATGCCACTTCCAATCATCCCAGTAGTTAAAAACAACCTCAAATCCAATGTGTCCCCTAAATGCCCAGCTACATACATACCCAAAGAGTAACAAGCAAGAAATGCCAAATCAATCTCACCCAATTTTGATGTCCCATCTTCTCCATTAAATGGATACCACCCTTCAGCCTTAGTTCTAATCTTGTTCCCACCCATAAACTCCTCTTTAACAAGGAAACTGCCAATTGGCCAAGGGTCATCGCCAGAGTCCTTACCATGCTCAGGATCCAACATACTCTTGACTATACTGCTGGGTTTCCTGGATGCAGCATGGTAACAAGCATATGCTATGAAAGTAACCAATAAAACCATGTACCTATAAGTACTCAAGCTCCAATCTTTCCCTCTTATTTTTCTTATAATCAGAATCCCAGGTGGGATTTGCCTTAGAAAGTGTAAATCGGTAGGCATCTTTAATCTAAACTGAAAATCTACCTAACCCCACAAAGAAGATAAATCAAATTCTTAAATTTTCATATAAACATTTAATTCTGCCGCAAAATTAACAACATAACCCTCATTAGTAGCGGAAAAGCAGCCAACTTTAGACGAAAGAAAAAGAAAAGCAACAACCCCACCTCCTAAAACGAAGCAATTTGTTTTCTGAATGCAAAATTCACGCTGGAACCGATCTTTAACGGGCTTGAAGATGCACAAACGCACTAGAATCAAAATGGGTTTTGCTAGAAGGTTAGAGAGTCAGAGAGAGTGTGGCTGGCAGAGTTGTGAAAGAGAGTTCGGCAAATTAATAGACAGAAAGAGAAAGGTGCCAGAGAAAACAAAACAAGAAGGCCAAAAGAGGAAATCAGAAAGATGTCAGGAGGGGAGAGAATGGCGGGAGAGGGAGGCAGGAGCCTGCAACCAAACATGGGACACGTGGCGAGCAAGGGGCATGCCCGTCGTGACGTGACTGCTTAAGTTAATTTAAGAACAACACAAAACAACGAATTTATGGTTAAAATGAATTATAGACCAAATAAATACAATGCCGTTATGTTGTAATACATAAAAAATTAATATAATAATCATAATTTTTGATATATTATATCAATATCAACAAATATTATAATTATATAATTATATAAATATTTAATTTTTTAAAAATATTATAATATTAATAAATTTTAATTTTATTATAATTTGTGTGATATTAATAATTTTTTAATTTAATTAAAAAATAAAATATTTAAAAATAAATTTATTATTTAAATATATAATAATAATATTTTAAATTTATTATTATTAAAATTAAATATTAAAACATTAATTAAATTTAATAATATTTAAATAATAAATTTTTTTATAAAAAATATTAGATGCAATTAATTTTTATTCTGAGATATCTACAATGGCTTCTTGTTTTGTCCAAAAATGCAAAATTTCATTACCCTTATGTCCGACCCGGAAAACATGATCCGAATCCGTTTCATCACAACGTGAATAAAAATAAACCTGACACGTGCAATACACCGCCCGCTTCAACGGATAAGGCATTCGATTCCACAATCAATCTTCGTTCCAGGCGACTAGAAACAGTTGCGCTCATGGCGTCCTATTGAATAATACCCCATTCTTCTTTTTTTTCTTTTTGGTTTTTTCGAAAACCCTAATTTCCTCTACCTTCTCAGAGCAATGGCCTCGAAAATTCTGGCTCAGGTACTTCCTATTGATAATAATATTATGTGTATTACTCATTCGTGTGTGGATATTTGTTTTTTCTGATTTTTTTGGGGTCCTTTTTTTGTTTTTTCTTTTTTTGTTGTTTGGGATTTGCAGGCACTGGTTGCTATACCCAGGATCCCGGCACAGCTGCCACCTTCGAGGAAATTGAAGTTGTCTCCTTGTTCTACCGTCAACTCGAATTTTCGGGTTTCGTTGCCTTCTGGGGTTTCTCGGGGCTTGATTGGTCCGAATTTGGATGCTGTGACTGCGGCATTTGCGCGGCAGAGTTTTGTTGCAAGGGCGGAACAGGAGGCTGGAGGTGGAGAAGTGATGGAAGACGGTGGTGAAGCCCGTGGAGTAGCAGAGGAGAGTGAAACTGTAGTGGAAGAAGGAGCGGTAGCCGTTTTGGAAGCTGAGGAGGTTAAGGTGGAAAACGCCGCGAAAGCTTCCAGGAACAGAAAACCTAGGATCAAGCTTGGAGAGATAATGGGGGTAATTCATTGGATTTATTTTTTCCTTCTTTTTTTTTTTCAATGGTGTTGTTGTTTGATTGATGAGAAAAGGTTGGAAAAAAGGGACAACATGGTTAAGATTTGAAGAATTTTGATTTTGGCTAGTCTAAGATGAAATTTCTTTTAGTTGTGTGCTAACATGAAGGATTGGTGTGACGGAAAGTGTACCCTATAAGGTTTGATTGCGTGTATCTAACCTTTTTTCAGACCTCACAAGACACTTTTTTGTGTGTTAACATGACGTTTGATTGCTGAGAAATTGTTTGAGACAAATTTCTCATTGGAACTATGGTGACTTGGAAATTGAATTATTTTTTGTTTTGTATTTTTTTTCATAGTAAAATAATGCAGAACTTGTTAAATTTTGAGATTTTTTTTTTCTTTTTATCTGAGGATGTATATGAAATTCTGTGGGTAGATATTGAATAAGAGAGCAGTTGAGGCCTCGGAGAAGGAGAGACCGATCCCAGATATCAGGACAGGGGACATAGTGGAGATTAAACTGGTAATGGCACCACTAAAAGTTCACATTAGGTTACTCGTAGCAAGTCTGGTGTAGCCAGGTCATTCTTAAGTTTATTCTAATGGCATTTACTTGCAGGAAGTTCCGGAAAATAGGCGTAGGATGTCCATCTACAAAGGTATTGTTATGTCAAGGCAGAATGCTGGCATCCACACTACAATTAGGATTCGCAGGATTATTGCTGGCATAGGGGTTGAGATTGTTTTCCCAATGTGAGTATCTCTGTTGCTTATGGACCAGTTTTTGTAAGGGCTGTCTGATTGTTTTTCATCAAGGCTCTAAGATGATTGATGTGTTATATATTGCAATCTCAGCTACTCACCAAATATCAAGGAGATAAAAGTAGTTAACCACAGGAAGGTCAGGAGGGCAAGATTGTATTATCTGAGGGACAAGCTTCCCCGGTTCTCCACTTTTAAATGAAAGACTTGGATATCCTGACTGCAGATAGACTGTAAGGACCAAAATTCAATCCATCTCTAATTATTTTTGTTCGTGATAATTACTGTAGGGGAAAATGATTGCATCTGCTTTTTGTAAAAACAAATCGTATGAGAGTCCAGTTGTATTAATACTTCACGGATGTAGACTCTCCTTGTTTACCTTCTTGCACCATCGTCCAATGGAGCAAGAAATTTGCTACAATGTAAGATACCTGATTTATTAATCTTTTGGCTTCATTGGTATGATGTTGACTTGCATCCGTTCCACAAATGAACGACAATCAGCCTGCCTGCAGGCATTTTTCTGTGGTCATTTAGCTTGTTTTTAGTCAGCTTCCCGAAAACAATGTTCGACTTGCATGTGTTAAGCATATAGCTAGCGTTCCTTCTGAGCCAGGATCAAACTCTTCTTTTAACTATGATTGGGCCCATGTTTTCCACCCAGCATGAGTAAATATTGAACAATTTGATGCATGCAACTGATTACATTTTACCAGCAAGCTTGATCTCCTCCAGTTCTGTTTCTGACTTGCTCTCAATTTGAGAATTTTGCACGGCTTTAAGGATTTTGATAGATGAAGGAAGGTTGTTAATTACTACTAAGCCTACAAGGATGGACTAGGGAAAATTTCTTAGTAATCAGACCTCTTCCACGAGGAGATCTTCATTACCTTCCTTTTTCTCCCTTCTATTTTTGTCCTTTAGCCTTTTCTTTTATTTGAAATATAACATTGTTGAGTTGACTTTCAAGTATGCATATGTTGCCATTATGAGCTGCCTCTCTTGGATTCTATTGCTTCACGTGATATGAGAATAATTAAAGTTAATACAAGGCGTCACGTGATTGACTTGATTTTAAAGTTAATATATCTTAAATTAAATTATACTATTATTGTCGCTAATTACGTATTTTTAATATATAAAAAAAATTATAAGAATTACAAATTATCAAAAATGCGTATTAATAGGAGCCGGTATTGAATAGAGACGACGCTGGTTGTCCAGTGGGTCCCAGACGCAAAGGTTGCACTCAATTGTTCCCATGGCTGCACCTTATTTTATGGTTAGCGTCTTGATCCTGCGAAATAGTTTATTTGCAAGCGCTGTCTTACGGAAGCCATTGTTCATTTTCCTCCGCAGGGGGCAATGCCAACAATGCAACTCAAAAGGGTATCTTTAAGAATTTTTTTTTTTTTAATTCTTTTGTCCATTCTCTTCTTCGTGCGTTTGCAACCTCAGGCTTGCGTCTGCTGGCATCCAATGGTTGATGGAATACTTCTTGAAAACGGCAAGGTTAGGTGAAACTCTGGCTTGCCAATTGGTGTTCTAAGCAAACTGTCAAGAACTAAATGTTATGCCAAACCAAACTATTATGAAAATTCAACTGCAGACAAGTCTGTTTACCAAATTATATCGAACTGTATTATCAAAAAGTTTACATCATTCTTCTATTAAAATGTGTAAGCTGAGGCACCGCCCGACCAGCAACCTGTCAAAAGTGGAAAGGGGCTTGCCCTGCTTGGAACAATATGCTTGAACCGAATGGCCCCATCACAATCAATTCCCACACAATACTCTGAGTGGAGCTTCATTATATAATGTAATTAACTTTCTGATTTCAGATAAAGACTGCGTATTACATTATAATAATCATTAAATGCACATTTATAATCTTATTATTAACTGCAAAACCAAAAATAGGTAACAAACAAAACAGTTCAATGCATGAATTAAGATATGGGATGCATCGCCCAATGTTTAGTATGGTTGAAGCAAATTCATTATAATATTTCTTTGCTCAACCGGGTTGCATTTTGTTGGGTACAACTTATTAAATGAGAGAAGGCGAGAGGTGCTGTATGGTATAATCTGAATTAGGGATTTAGGCTGCCTGACATTTTAGATTGACATATGATTCCGATAGATTTGGAAATGAACTAACCGTGGCATTAATTTGAATTAGGGATACACACTGCCTATTATGTCTAGAAAGGCAAAAGCAATAAGAGCAATGTGGCGGATACATTTATTAGAAAAAAAAAAAAAAGTAAAATAATTTTTTTATTTGTACGATTCAATAAAATATAATTAATTTATATATTTTATTACTCCTTCAATGTTATTATTTGATATTAAAAAAGAAATAATATTTTTGCAAGAATTATGTAAAATGACAAAGGAATTTTTTTTTTTCGTTTTGTAAAAAAGAGAGAGAGAGAGAGAGAGAAGAATTATTGTCAAGTTTCACAAAATAATTTAAATAAATAAATAATAATATATTTGAGTTAATAGTAATAATTTTTATAATATATAAAATTATTTTATATCATATTAATTTTTAATATATAATTTTTTTATAATTATTTAAATATATTGTGTTTGTGTTTACGTAATCACACCGGAAAAGTGACTCGTGACCTAATTTTATTCCCGTCGTAGAGAGAGAAAATTACAGGAGGAGAGCTTAAATAAAAAGAAAACTTGAACAAAAAAACAAAAAAAGGGGAAGGGGCCTGGGAAGAAAGGAGGAAAGAAAAGAAACGGCGGGAGGTGACACGTAACTGGGTCCCACATCCAGTGTGGTACTCCAAAGCTCACTTTTGAACCGGGCGTAACCTCTGCTATTTATACTCCACGTGTCAACCGGCCCTTCTCATCGTCATTTTCCTAGCGGTGCACGGAAAAAGCAAACTTCCTTCCTCTCCCGTTGTTACAACGAGCCTCGCTTCTCTCTCTCTCTCTCTCTGTGTGCGCTGTGCGAGCAAGTATAATGAGAGAGTTCACAAATACGGACAGCTCGAAACCATAGAAAGGATCGAAATAAGCGCCTGAAACTGCAAGCATCGCAGCACCAATTTTTTACTTTTTTTTTTATATTTTGGTTAAATCAAATGCATCAATCCTCCATGTTCGCTTCACCAAACATGTTAGTTCTCTCTCTCTCCCTCTGTTTCTCTCTCTTTGTTTATCGCTTAATATTTTTCTTTTTCCTGTTTATCTGATTGGGAGAAGCTTTGATTGATGTGGAAATTTCTGAGATTTTTTTTTTTATTTACGTGGGTCTCTGGGATTTGGGCGGTGTTTTGTTGAATTGTTGGGTTTCCTTGAATCATTGACGGATTTGTTGACCTGGGTTGTGGTTAGATTTTGAGATTGAGATCAAGGTTGGTGTTTGATCTGGGTTTCTTGGCGGGACCGACATGACGGCCCGCGGTGGTAATCAACTGATCTCTGTCCATCCTGACGAGCTCAAGTTCATTTGTACGTATTGTTTTCTCTCTCTCTCGTTGGAAATTAATCGCCGTTTTGTTTTAATTTAACAAAATTTGTTTGGTTTCTGTCAATGAAGAAAATGCATCAATTAGAAGGCGATCTGTCCGAGGTTTGTGGGCATGGGGTTGTTATAAAAGCTTTTTCTTGCAATTTACGTTCGATTTTTTTTTTCCCTTGTGTTTGGATAAACTTGATTAAACAAAACTTGTCTGACCATGTCACGGTGGATGAATTGAGCTGAAATTTTAATTAGTTGGATGAGGCATCCCGAGTTGTTGCATCATGTTATGTTACGCAATCTCTCTTGGGCAAAGGGAGAGAACAATGATCGAGGTTGAAAATTTTTTAGTCCAATTCTCTGAATTGCTGAGTTTCTTTTTTAATGTGGTCAAGGAATCTCTATAATTCTCCACTAGGTGCTGCATTTATCGTCTATTGTTTCTGTTTTGACCATAATATACCTTAGAATGTTGAAACGAGATTATTGTACATGAGTTGGATGCCTGATGTGGTGGCTGATTTTCACATTCTGAGATGGTTAGTTTGCAACAACAACAAAGGGAGTGGATTTTAAAACAGATAAAAACTGACAGAAGCCAAATTCTTATAAAAGCCAGCCTGGACTGGTTAGAAGTCATAAGTTTCTGCTGAAGAAGATGGTAGGACTTTAAGGACTCACCTTCCTTGCAATTGTAGAGAAACAGTTTGGTTTGAATCTGAAAAAAAGTATAAATGAAACGATACTTGGTAATAGCTTTGTGTGTTGCTTGTTTGGTATGTATGATAGCCAATATATACTGGCTGACAGATGTAAATGCTACTGCAATTGCTGGCTTGAAATTTTGAAATGATAATGCCATTTCAAGGGTCTAGGAGTTCGTATTAATGTAATGGAGCCTGCTACTAAACTTTTGTCATGCACAGTTCTTTTGGACTTATGATTGTGTGTTTGTTCGATCAGTTGAGCTGGAAAAACAAAGCTATTGTGATCTTAAAGTTGTAAACAACACTGAGCAACATGTTGCTTTTAAGGTATGAATTTCATTGCATATTATGAAAACTTATTGCTGCTAGATAAATGTTCGAGCCTGCATAAAACTCATAGTGGCCTCATTTCCCTTGGTGCCAGGTTAAAACCACTTCACCAAAGAAGTACTTTGTAAGGCCCAACACTGGTGTCATACAGCCTTGGGATTCATGTGTCATCAGAGGTTCTACCTGTTGCTCACTATAATTCTTGGACGGAAAATTTTGTTCTAGGAATTCTTTAACTAAATATAAGCTTATTGCAATGGTAAATATATAAACAAGTTATAATGCTCAAGCATCAAAGTTGTCATCAGATCAGCAACTAGCCATTGTATATGTGTTTGTTAGGTGATGTATTAAACAGCCTCAGATGCTTATCTTTGAAATATATCAGTGGGATTAGGCCATTATTCACCACTTGTTTGTGTGTAATGAAGGTGCCAGCCTGTTATAGTGCACACACATCTTTCACTAGTTAAAATAATTTGTGGTTATGCTGGTCATTAACAAATAGCCAACATCTGGATTTTCAGTTACTCTTCAAGCTCAGCGAGAATGTCCTCTAGATTTGCAATGCAAAGATAAGTTTCTCCTACAGAGTACGACAGTGGCACCACACATTGATGTTGATGAGCTTCCTCCAGATACCGTAAGAATGTTAACTTGAAAGATATCTTGCTTAACTAGCTTGATAATACCATTTTGGGACAAGGTTGATTTTATGAAACGATGTCTGACCAGTTTAATAGGGACAATGGTGGAAAGTTGATAGAAGAGTGCAAGCTTAGAGTTGTCTACATGTCTCCCTCTTCAGCTCAAGGGACCATAGAAGATGAAACACCACTGGGCCCCACACAAACTTCTGATGCTAACTCTGTGAGTTTGTTTTATTTCTCTGTCTACTTTATTACTGTTTTTCTTGTTTGGGCATACTTGTATGAACTAATTTTGGAGTTAGTTACAGCTCATTGCACATGGTGCTTGCTTATTTGATCAGGGTCTTTAAGGGGAATGGGTTGGGAGGTAGTTTCACCTGTGGTGAAACAACTAGAGGAAATTTCTAGGCTGGGTGACATTTCACCTTGCATGGATATTCCACACTGACATCGGTCATTCTTTCCTGGATACTTATCACACAAAAAAAGTAGATCATACTAAAAAGGAGTGAACAGAAAAGATTTACTTTTAAGCAAAGCATATACCACCATCAAGTTCCTAAACCCAATGACTACCACAATTTATATAGTTGAATGATCATTGAATGTTTTTCTTTGTGACAAATCAGGCTATACAGCGTCTGAAGGAAGAAAGGGATGTAGCAGTTCGACAGACACAACAACTGCAACGAGAATTGGTTTGTACTTCGACCTACTTTCTGTAGTCTTGCACTTATTTATTTATTATTTCTGCCAGAGCTATGCACTTTAGGTTCATAAAAATTGGAACTTCAGCAGTTAAGCCGATATCATTGAAAAAAGGAGATCATATGTTGAGAAGATGCTTATTTCAATGATATTCACATCATAGATTTCATTGACAGGCATGCAAAACTTTTATTATTATTATTATTATTATTATTATTATTATTATGTTAATTACAGGAGATGCTGAAGAGACGAAGATACCGGAAAAGTGATCCGGGCTTCTCCCTCATGTTTGCATTTGTTGTGGGGCTTATTGGAATTATGGTGGGCTTCCTTTTGAATCTTTCATTGTCTTCCCCATCTACAGAATGACTGGGACGGTGGGCGCCATTCAGAACCTTAGGGGGGGAAAAGTATACTCATCTAATTTTACTGTAAAATATCCGGTGTTTCTGGTGGTTCCGAAGGATAATTAGTTTCTGCCCTCTTCCCCTCCCTTCCTCTTCTTCTTCTTCTTCTTTTTGTATATTGATTTTTCAAAAATTTGTGGGGCTTGCCAAAATTTGTTCCATTTCATTTCATTTCATTTCATTTGTATGTTAGTGCGACTGGGTAAATAACTTCATGTTTGCTTCACTCTTTATTTTTTTGCCTAAACCTGCTTTATGCTTTCTTTCTTGTGCTCGTTTCATGTTCCCGGTCTTGTCATCGTACGTGCGTGATAGTCGTTGAGATCGTCGCCTACTCTTTCGATAAATTTATTTGTGCACATGATTGTAATCTCGCATTGATGAATTTATTAAAAAGTAAAAATATCTCAACACCTCTTGCGATGTATAGAAAATTTTAATATGTTGTCGAAGTCACTAGAAGATAATAATTAATTTTTGATGGTTTTACATAAATTGATCGATTGTGTGGCCCAGAAAAAACAAAAATCATATCGACCATCAATCAAGATGTATCTAAATTACGTTGAGTTAGTGTTCATCAATAAATACAAACCATACGGAGTCGCATCTGGAGCAGCCACAAACCTGATAAATAGCGAAATTTCGCGTATCAGAGAGGAAGACTAGTATTTTGTCTTTCTTGGGGGGGGGGGGGGAGGTAGGGAGTGTGCCTCACGACATAAAAATTTTTTAATTAAAAAATTAAATTTAGACTAATAAATAATAATACAAATTTTTAATTCGGATGAATAAAAATAAAAATATATCAAATTATCATTAAATTGCTATCCTCCGGAGACGTGTCGCCTTTGCCCTCTAAATCTAATACCTAGAGTAAGCCTCAACTGCCTCTGGATCATGTACGCCAGTGACGAAAGTATTACAAGCCCTCTAAATCGTGTGCGTCAGTTTTGACCAGAGGACTAAGAGAACAAAAGCAACGGTTCGAAACAAGCATCTGTTCCTTTGAGAACAACTTTGTGCTCTCAAATCTACGTAGGTGGCAATCGGAATAAGCGGGAGAGAAAATCATGCTTTCAACTTTGGTCGTGTACGTTAAGGAGCACCTCAGGGCTCTTAGCTTTCCATGCAAATTACAATGCCACACAATTTTTTGTCTTTAAGTAAGAGAAATCTCATCTTTGGTGGCCAAATTTGCAACTTTTTCCACATGGACTTGATAAGTGACACTTAAATAACCAATATATACCTACAGGAGCATCCTAAGCAGTTCATTCCCCTAACTAAAACCCTGTTCGTTCAAAATTGCTCATGGAACATTGGAGCACTAGTCGAGCAACCAGAATTGCGCTCTTGGCCCACCACAACCAAAGAATGGCACTATTGATTTCAGAGGGCACCCAGACTTGCAAATTTATGTCATTGTTTCATTGCAAATTTACACAGAAATGCAAACCTTTTAAAAGTGTCATACCAGAAATTCAAAGCACAAAGGATTGAGAAAACACAAATATCTGCTAAAGCACAAAAACCACTGACAGTAGTTACATGCACCAAATATTATAACTTGGTTACCCAAAAACATTCACTCTTTAGACAACCAGCTTATGCTCAGCTAGACCCAGATAATGAAGCAGCACATGCCAAACCTCCCATTCAGAACTCAGTCTCTCCTTTTCTTCTTCTTCTCATTCTTCTCAGCTGAATTCTTCAACTGCACAGCAACCACATTTTTGCATTTAGTATGAGCAGAGCAAAATCTAAAAGTAGGATAACATGTGTTCCTGCATAAACATACAATGCTGCGACATATAATTTTCTTTTATCATCTCAGCTTAACTAACCATGATAATGAGGATTCGGACAAAGACAGCAACAAAGTCGGTGAAGAGATTCAGGGCATGCTTCACATAGTCCCGATCCCCAAAGTACGCTTTCTCAATTATATCTTGCGTGTCAACAACGATATAACCCACAAACACCAAAAGCCCAAGGTACAACTGCAGAATTCAATAACCCCCCCCCCCCAAACAAAAAGAGCAGAAAGGCATTGAATAAGCTTTAATCAATTTTTTTTTTTTAAAAAAAAAAAAAAATGATGACAAATTAAATGATATATCCTCACCTCAAACCTATAGATCGCGGCAGATCCACCAAAGATAGAGGATGCAAAATGCAACCAGAGAAGAATAGACATGCCAGAACTGAGCAGACCACCAAGGTACAGATACTCTCTACGCCTTGCCAACATAGCTGCAGCAGAGAAACAACCAAAGGCCACCGCAGTCCCCACAAATGCTGTGATCAGCAAACTGATACAGAAAGAGGGATAAACCCAAATAAAAAAGGACACCCATAGAGGTCAGCAAATGCCATTCCAACATCATGTTAAAAATACCACTTCAAATTACTCTTACCTTCCTTTAAAAGTTGTACTTATGTGCATTAATAATTGGTACTGGAAGGTACTAGTGATTTGAAGTGGCATCATTTACAAGTACAACACATCATATAGGTCCGAGGAAATTGCATCATAGGATAATAATAATGTCATATCACCATCATGCAATTTCTATTACTTGCAATATACAAAACAAACAGAAGGTTTGACAAACCAATAATAAAAAGAACAGGACCTCAAAGCAAAATGCATCACAAAATAAGGCCAAGCCATTGCACTTGCGACGAAAAAATAACAAAGCCTGAAAAGATTCCATTTTCTTTCTTAAATACTATATAAATTAAATACCTTGGATTAATCTCAATGGCCAAATCAACTAAAGGACCAATAGAAGCCCCTTCAAAGAACCCAGCTGCCATCAAAAGTGAAAACCTCTTTTGCTGCACAGGAAAATATGACGATGAATAAAATATCCATTTACCAGAGATGAGAAACAGAGAGGCAAGTATCAATCATAGGACCAAAAACCAGTAAGGCAATACCTCCTCATAAGGGGGCACAGAGAGCAGCCATGCCATGCTCCCCATGCATGCCAAAGTTGTCAGAAGACCACCGATGTTCCACAGAAGGTGCAAGTAAGCACCAACTGCTGATGCTAACACCGCACAACATAGAGTCAGATAGACCTGCAATATAGGAGATAATGAACCTGTTAGAAGAAGCTATACAAAAACTCTGTATAACATGGGTGTGTGTGTGTGCATGCATGTGTGCAAGCATATAAAAGAGGCAGATTACATCATAAATAATAATATGACAAAAAACAGTTGCTAATAAACATAGGTCTAAATTCAAGCTATTTGATTCCCGATATTCCCAATCCAAGTCAATTTTCTTACACTTCTATTTTTTATCTCCCCCAGTCCACTGCTCTTCTTACGGAAGAGCTAATCAAAATTTTACATCTGATGGTTTTTTAATTTCACTAACAAACAACCTTGCCATACCAGGTAAGTTTCAAAAATTTTGTTCATGTAATTTGTCTTCCCCTAGATTTCCTAGACGGCTATGCGGATCGCATAACCCTTCATATGACTACATCTAATGATCTCTCATCTCAAAGCGCAAGTCAAATTTTTCCCATCAAAACAACAGAACCCAGAGACCCTCCTAATTTCCACCGTTACCAGTACAATTCCACAAACCTCAGAAAAATTCCTAGAAAACCATCATAGTTTGAGTCTCCCATCATAAATAATGTACACAAATCGCTAAGGATCGCAATAACCCTAATTGCTGCTAGCCGGGTGCAAATTTTTCTCACCGCCCGTTTAACGCTCATAGTTACGTAATCGAAGACATAAATTGCCTAAAAAATTCTAAAAAAAAAAAAAAGCGAAATTTTCTTTAAAACAGATCAGCGAAATTTTCCAGGAAAATTGTTGTACCTGCTTCAAATGGGTCTGGACGACGGGAGATATCTGGCGTAAGTTCTTCAGCGAGTCGTAGTTCCAGCAATTCCTTGGAGACGATTGGGAATCGAAGAACGTAGCAAACGCGTCCATTGTTTGGATACCGAGAAAACCTCTCAGAAACTTGGCTAGAAAGTGCGAGATATTGCGCAAATCTAACGAGCCATCCAGTGAAGACACATATATATAGATCTAACGGCATTATATTACTACTTTGGCCAATCTGCCCCTCGTTTCCTTCCGGGAAGTTCTAGAAATTATCGGTGCAATGTGGGGGCATTTCAGGAAGATCATTCTGGAAAAGTTGACTCAGCGTGATGTATTGAAGCAAGAAATCCTTGGGTAAGAAGACTGGACTTTTGCTACCCAATGCCTACGTATTCCAACCAGTAGCATTCGTCCACGTCGGAGTTGTGTGGAAAATTTCAATCTAACTTAGTTTTTTTAATCAATTATCCGGTCAAAATTTAATTTTCAAAAAAAGAAGTTCTAATTTGAACATAAAAATACAATTTTAATATATATATATTTAAAATTTAATAATTATTATTAAATATAAAAAATAAATAATTATTTAAAATATATAAATATTTTTTATTAAAAATATAAATAATTTAAAGTTTAAATATAATTAAAATTTTATAATTGATTATTTTTATATCTTATTTTTTTTTAATTTGCATTTTAAAATTTTTTATAATTTTTATACAGTCAAAAATATTTTTATTAAAATTTCATTAATTTTAAAATTTATTTTAAATTATAAAGACTTTATAAAATTTAAATATTATAAATTTATTTTTTAATTTATCTTATTAATTTTTTAAAAAATTTTTAAATTTATATTTTTATAATTTTTTTAGTCAAAAAAAAATTAAATTTTTAAAAAATTTTTAAAGACTAATAATTTTAAAAAATTTTTTAAAAAATAATTAATTAATTAAAATATTTAAATTTTATAAAATTTATATCATATCAGTTAATTAATTAATTTTTAAAAAATAAAAAAAATATATAATTATATTTAAAAAATTAATTTATATTGGTTGGAAGAACTATTCATAAACTATAGTGATTACATACTTTCCGTTGTCTATTCGGCTTTCTCTAAAGATTTGTATGTATTGTGCATTGCAGGAAATGAATCCTTTACAAATTTCAGTTTTGATAAAGATGTCAGCTTTTTATTGAATGTATGACATCGAAAGAATTAAGTTAGATCCATTGAATATAATATATTATATTACTGGTACTCGTAATGGTTTTTTTTCGGTATAATAAAATTTTTTATTTTGAATTATTTTTTTAATTAAATTTTACTTAATATTTTTATTTTTTATATGTAATATTAAGTTAAATTTATTTCATTTTTAAGTAAGTTTAATTTGAAATTTTTTATATATTTATCAAATTTTATAAATAAAAGAAAATGTATATAAATTTTTAAATGATTTTTGTAAAATAGGTATTGGTGTGTGTGTTTTTTTTTTTACATTAAGTTAAAAGAATGGTAATTAGTATTAAGTTCACTAACATCAAAATGTTTAGATTTCACTGTACCCACTAATAAATTTTTATTATGAAAATAATTGAATGAAAAATGTAAAAAAGGGTGAAAATTTTTGGCCTCGACCCTTAACTTACAGTTATAAATATTTGTTTTTTGTGGAAAAAATAATTTTCGCAAAACATATAAAAAGGAAATCTAATATTCTCCAAAAAAAATAAATAATGAAAATAAAAAGGAAGAAAAAAAAAAAAGTAAGAACAAAGAAGACCCACCCTGCGTTTGGCTGTGGAGACTGATATAACTAACCATTATCCGGAATAGGCACAAAGGAACCCAAGCAAAAAGCAAAACCAAACAAACGTAACAGCCACCGATCACTGCTCAACTTCTGCGCACTCGGCCGGAGCCGGCGATCATCTTCCTCAATAAAATTATCCCCCACATCGTCCATGGAGTAAAAGTTCAGTACTTTGGTCAGACCCATCTTTCCTTTTTGGCTTTCCTCAACTTTTCCAGATCGAAATCACACTCAAATTCTAATTTTTGTTATCTCTTCTAAAATTTTAGCCCTTTTGTAAAGATGATTCTTTTTTGCTCTATTTGATCTGTATTCTGATGGTTTTGAGTTGTATGGACATGCCTGTGCAGGTGAGTTTTTACGCTTGGTGCTAGATCGTAAGATGAATAACTTATTGGAGTTTGGAAGAAGAGCCCTCTTCTACGTGAGGGTCCTTTCGGGTTACGAAGAACGTCGAATCCGGAATTATAGATTGCAGCTCGAAAAGCATCTCCGGCAGGTCTTGCTCTCAAGTATTTGTTGGTTTTTTTTTTCTGGTTTTGTTTAGGTGGTGTTGTTGTTGATTTCACTTGTTCATTTCTGTTTTTAGGTTGCATATGTATGCTGTTGAGTTATATAGATACTTCAATTGATTCAAGTGATAGAATTACTGCCACCACCATTATAGCTATGGTGAATGCTAGTGTCAGGAAATTTTGGGATAACTGTGACTGCTTTACTTCATTCATTTGTCTGCTAGGTGCTGGGTGCTTTGCATTTTAGGATTTGGCTTCGTTGAATTCAAGGCATTAGGAGGTTTATAATTGCATTGATTCAGACACCTTGTAGCTGCAGGCGCATAATTGATTGTGAATCTGGAATGTTATTCAATGGTTGAAGGCTTGTTGTTCCTTTGAACAATTAACGGGCACTTATTTTAATGTCAGAAACTTGAGATTGCATAACTACACATGTGACTATTTCCTGACTCAACAAGAGCAGTCTTTTGACTACAAAAAGTGAGGGCATATCCCACATAATGGATGAGTTGATGAGGTGTTGTGTTGTACTAATGAATGGTAGATGGAAAGTGTTGAGAGAGCAACCAGGGGCATACAAAGTTGTTTAGATATAGCTCTATCAAACCATAAATGCCTACTTGTCTTGAAGAAAATCAAAAGTGTGACCTTTTTGAAAATTTTGTGTTCTTCACACAGTTTTTCACATGGTTTGACTCAAATTTCAAAAAGCTTCTTTGGGGTTTAATCTCCTACCCTCTTCATTGTTCAGCTTTTAAACATTTTCTACATTCAGTTTACAAGTAAATACAGCTTGTATTGGAAATTTTGGTTCTGATGTCAATATTTTCTTCTCTTTTAATTTACTTTTTATCTTAATTTACTCTCTCTCTGCACAGGCACAAGAAAGAAAGGCAGCCTTGAGAAAGATACCTGAGCAGGCTATATTAGGAGAGGTTCGTCGCGTGGTCGAGGAGATGCAAAGTTTAAATAGGAAGCTAGAAGAAACTGTGAGTTAGAACTTTCATTTGATTCTAAGCACTGCACAGCTTTTGCAAACTTTGTGTCACTGTTCCGACTACTAATTGTTCCTATCAGTTTCTCTGTTGTCTTTTGTGTCGTAGGTTTTGTCCTGAGGACAGGTTTAGTGGATGTGGTCTTGTAGAAGTATTTGTGTTTTTATGTATTTAATGGGGCATGGGCAAAAATATAATTTAATCCATAATATATGGGGACTGCTGGGTTTATGAGGGAACATTGTGGTGCTTATTAAGTTTATGTTTATTGTGGCTTGGTCTTCCTACACTGGCATTCGCATTCCAGGTAAATGTTAAGATCACAATTATGTGAGAACAGAAATGACTGCAGCAGATTTGATTGTGCAATTCATGTCTGAACAGCCATTCATTTATGCCTTCTATTGGGAAATACAGCACTCTGTTTCATACTTCAATGCTTTGAGCTATATATGATTCTCAAAGTCTAAATGTAAAACTAAAATGTGCCAGGTCATTTGTGTTGAAATAAGTTTTATTTCTACACCCTTTGTTTCTTTGTCAGGTAAGTCGGGTTCGATTCTGATCCAAATTTGTGCCTAAGTGACATGTTGTGAACTTGCAGGAGGGTGTCATTGAAGATTACTTCAAGCCAATTGACAAGGAAGCTGAGGCCTTAATGAAGATGCAGCTTGAAGGAGAGGAGAAGACGATGAGGGAGATGATTAAAACCATGCAAACGCAGGCTCTTCTTGAGAAAGCTGAAGCAGAAAAAATTACCAATGCGCATCAAGCAGACACAAGCCATAACAAGGACGGGAAACCTACCACCAAAAAGCATGCTCAGATGAGATGAACCCCATGAAATGCCAGTCAAATTTCAGCCGCAATTAGCTTTGCAGTAGCCTCCTTTGCCCCTTTTCCCCTCCCTTTGCATACTTCTTGTTATGCTTCTTGAAAAATTCAAGGTTCATGGGAAAGTCAATAATGGAGTCAATGAGGCACATATATTTGTGAAATTAAACTGTTCCTTTGGAAAACTTTATTGCTTTCATGGAAGCGAGAGATCATATATTGTGCCTCATTGTTGGCCTTGATTTGTTAAGGCCATGGCACAAGGTTTACTTGAGTGAATCACTTGTTCTTTTAACCGTTCTTTCAAAGAACAAAAAATGAGTCTTTCTGATTGTTTAGTCTTTAAAAATTTCATGATTTATTACATTTAGAAAATTAAAAATTCTGTATCTCTTCTATTTTAACTTAATTGAATTTAATATAATTTATTATTATTTTATACATTTATTTTTTTTAATAAATTTATTTTGTTACTTTAAAGATGTAATATGATTTATAGATTCATGATATTATAATATTTTGTTTTAAATTAAAATGTACATCACATCTTACGTGATAAGATAATATTTATCACTTTTAGATAAGAATGGAAAAGGAGAGAAGGTCATACCCTCAAGGAAAAAAAAAAAATTTGTGGATGTATATCCAACTCAATTTGATATTCAGTTTATTTCTATTATTTTATTACTTGCTACTTCGGAAAACACTAGAGCATTATTCTTATAATTATAAAAAAATTGTTCACATTCACCTATCTATATACTTAATGAAATTATATTAGCTCGAAAAATATAAATTATATACATAAATTATAAAAATATTAAATAATTATTGATTGACCAATCCAAGTAATAATTTACTCGTTGAACTTGTTACTCATTAACTTAATATTACACCAATATGGATGCTTGACAGCTATGCTTTATGGGGTCCTAGTTTGGATCATTGCCTGAAGAAGTGTTGCTTAAGCCAGTGAAACGCGTCAGTTTGCTCCTTCAAATTTGTTCAGCCTTACGGACATTAATCTCAACAATTCCGGGTCCACGTTTCAAGGTTCTGTTCCTAAAATTGCAGCCCTCTGGTTCCGGGTTCAATGCTGATAATTGACCACCAAAAGCAAAATTGTCAAGAAAATCTTATTGTCAAAGTTTATAAACCATTGTCAAAGGGGCCACGACAAGAAAGTATTATTTTATCAAAGATATACAGAGATTTTTTAAGTTATATTCTATCCGGAATATATGCAGGTCTGGTTGTGAATGTCAAAGATAATTTATAATTTTGTCAGTTTCTTTCATGGTGGTGGTCCTTTCGTTGTTCCTGTTGTTTAGAGATATAAAATAAAATTTTATATTAAGAGTATAATATGAAATTTTAAATTTATTAATATTAATAATGAATTAAAAAAATATTTTGTTGTACCTTTTATTCTCTAATCATGTCAATCATAATTTGCAACTAGAGAAAATTCCCACAAAAATATATTTACTTTAAGTGAATGTACGCGTCTCATAAAAATTAGTATGGGTAAGACGATTAAGAAAAGCAGCCTACTAAAATTATGCATGAAAGCAAATTAGTCAATTTATCCCAACCAAAAATTGGAAAGGAAGACCATTCATTTTCCGTCTTAAATGGTAATTAAATGCAACATTAAAACTGAAAATAATCCAAGGATTAGTATCAGGAAAAAAAAAATGTCATTGTTACTCTTTAAATTTATCATGATTTAAATCTTAAAATAGATTTATTGTGATTTAAATTTATTGAGTTCAAAATGCATTAATAGACCAAACGTACGATTTTAATTTATTTTTTTGGTGGAATTTGGTCATTGATGGTTAAGCAAAAGGAACTTTCAAGTCACTACTTCTATGGCTACTCAATTAGGCTCCAATCCTCTAGAGGCTTTTTGGGTTTCCCTTCACTGGAGATGGAAGTTGCGAAAGAAACTTCAAATCACCATGCAAAGTTTCCTCGCCATTGATAATGGTTTCTCTTTTTATTTATTTATTTTTATCAATTTGACCTAATTTGGTTGGAAATTGACTCGACGTGAACGAGATTGGTCCCATTCCCAAGGGATTGATTCATTTATCGACATGCATGACACCGATAAAACGAAGGACTTACAAAACTACCACATCCAAACCAGACATTGCCTCCTCTACTTTTTTTGAGTGTTGGTCTCATTATCTTCTTCTTTATCTCCCCATTTCTCCAAACTTTTTTTTTTTCACTTGAGGTGGCACTTTTGGCAACTTAATTTTGGTAACTTTGGTGTCATTTTATTAATAAAAAAAAAAAACCCTTTTAGATAAAGGATGTAATCTCCTGAAGGATATGATCTTAAGTGGAAAAAAAGAATAGGGTTTGGAAAAGTTACACTCTGGCTGGAAAACTTTTGTATTGCTTTTCAGAAAGATTATTTATAAAGTTATAAAGTCATTGCGAGTATCATGCCGGACACACACACACACACACACATATATATATTATTTTACAAGTGTTCGTTCTCTATAGATAAGGAAAATGAGCATAAAAAAAAAAAAAAAAAAAAACGGTAAGTACTACATTGATCAACATAATAGATAGGAAAATTAAGAAATAAGCCTTTTCAGTCCGTCCTTCTAATTCAGATGCAGTCAACCCAAAAAGGTAAAGGCCAAGAAGAGGTTCAACATACATCCAGAATGTTAATATATATTGATAATGTTATATGGTACAGCATCGAGTTAATCGCCGAATGAAATCCGGGTCAAACCATCCGTGATTTAAAAAGTTCCAATAAAAAAGTGCCTTTTTTTTTTTCTCTTTTGTAGTGTTTCTATTTGGACAATCTGCTGAATAATTTGCTGAGAATGGGGTTTGGAATCAGTCTAGGAGATGGGTTTGCATTGTATTGTTCTTGAATGATATTCCAGTCTCATCCCTTCTCTGTGTTGCTTAATGATATTCGGTTCCGCTGCGAGAGGTCCTGAATGGTGGAATTAAACAATCTCCTGTCCTGAGAGACGGCAATTCTTGCGTAGATTATCTTTCAAAGCTTGTTGCAGATTGTCTTCTTTACACACAAGTTTTCCATTTTGATTTATTTTATCTTATGTACCCAAAAAAGAAAAAAAAAAGAATAATTTGCTCAAACCATGTAAATTTTCTCCTTGAAATTTACTCGACATTGATCTCCACAAGTCTAGGTCCAAAGTCACAGGGTTGTACATGAACATCTGATAATCTAAATTGCAATCTCTTTAGTTATATGATGATATAGAATTAACCACCAAAAATGAAATTGCTGGGAAAATATGATTGTCAAAGTTTATAAACCTTCTCAAAGTAGTTAATGTTAGTATGATCTTCTGTGTTCTCTCTCTATTTTTTTTTTTTTCTCCTCTTTGTATGTTTAAAACTATCTTTTAGCAACACCGTTTTGTGTTGATTGTGCAAGTATTTTCAATATTGGATTTTTGTACAGTAGCATGAATTGGGATTGGTGTAAAACGTTACAACAGTTGCTCTTCTCCCATATCTAAAGAAAGAAGATTTGCCAAAATAAAACCAAAAAAAGAAAAAATAAAAAGTGGGAAAAAGAAATTAGGTCTGTTGCTTTCTAGTAAGCCAAGTCAATAGACAATGCGTGAAGGAAAGAAAGAGAGAAATTATACATTGTATTTCTTTTTTTTTTTTTTTTAAACACAGGTAAACATCAGTGAAAATTTTAAATTTAACTTAATATAAAAATTAATATATTAAATTACTAACTAAATCATCACTTTAAATGATAAATTATGCATTGTCTTAATCACTATGAGATGTAAAGCCAATAATAATTAGTATTAACATAGTCTGTAACACAGTTGCTCATTTGCCTACATCAGCAAGTTGGAATATCACTGACTGTCTTCTCCCTCATTCTATTGTTTGATTATTAAGGTGATGAAAAAACTCAAAGCATCTCCATCAACCATTAATCAACAAATCCAGACCGTTTACTCTGCAATCCATGCTAAATCCACCAAGAGAAGAAACATCAGGAAAGTTAATTAAGGAGAGATAGCGCCAAAATTGAATGCTAAACTCATTAAAACACCAAATAATGTGAGTACTTTTGTTTTTTGCAGTCACAAAAAAAAAAAAAAAAATGTAGGAAGAAAAAGGAAAAATGTGAAAAGGGGTGTTTTGGACATTTGAGGAGGGTTATGGATAGATGCTTCAATCAATCACCATGGAAAAAGTTGAATGACTCATTGGTTGTAGTGGAAAGACTTGAGTCGGCTTCTTTTTTTATTTCGTGAAATCAAATTGTAGTTTTATATGCCTCTTAGGAATACTTTAATGATTAAAAAAAAATATTTTTTTTTTTGAGATATGGAATTATAATAAGGAATATAAAATTTATGGAAATTTTAAAAATTATATTTAATATCTAATTTATAATTAAATTAATTTCTTAACTGAAAAGTGAAAAGAATTTTCTATCAAACAAAGGTAACAGGGCTCGGGTGATGCAACTTGCCATCTTAGCTGTACTCGTGGTACATTGAAATTTGATGGGCCCACAAGATCCAACAAGGGAAGCACGGATGGTCGTTGAGATTATCGGATTAAGAGTGAGATCGTTATAATATATTAGAAGATTATTAAAATTAATGAATTTAAGTGTTATATTATGTTATTTTATATTTGCATATATTTCTTATATTTTTTGATTAAATTCTGTTAAATAAATATTATTTTTATTTTAACAGCCATTATTTTGATTTATATATTATATATAAATAATTAAATTTTAAATTAAAGGTACAAAAGTTTTATTTTATATTTATTATCTTTTTATAAAAAAATTAAATAAAATCTTAAATAATTTTAAAAAATAAAAAAATTATACAAATTTGATATTACTAAAAATTTGAAATTAATTGATTAATAATATTGAATAATTAATTAAAAAATAAGAAAAGAGAAATAAAAGAAATTAAATAAGTTGACTAGACTTATGCTTGTTGTTGATTAAATATTTAAAAAGTTATAAAGAAAAAATAAATAAATAATTTAAGTTGGTTGGATTGAGTTAGGACATACAATTGACTAAATATGAAAAAAAAAAAAAGAAATAAAAAATTACAAAAATTTTAAATTAATTGACCTAATTAGTAGATGTGGTCAACTAAAAGTATTTGAAAAGTTAAAAATCTCAACAAAATTATAAAGATAATAAGATAATATTTTCCTAATAAATAGATAAATGTAAATAATTATATTATTAGTTTTTCATTTTGTAAAAATATTATCCATAGGAAAACTCATAAATGTCATATAACTTGAATATTTTGTTGTAATTCAATATATCATTACAATTAATAATTACTAGTCTAAATATGCAATTAACAATTCTATTTACAGTGTAGCAGTAGCTTATAATCTATGCGTATGAGATGAAGCTCTTGGTTTTAACAATCATCCATGAGAATTTGTGAGCATACGGTTTTCATCTTAAGCATCCAAAAGATCGTGAAATGCTGCGACGTTTCAGTTTACTTTGATCTATTTTTTGGATAGGGCGCAAAACCAATGAATCGATGTTTCTAAACCGTTAGATTGGAACATGATTGGGTAGTGTTGTGGGTAATTGTTATTAGTTGTCGTGAGGTCAAGAGGGTGTGTTTTGGTGGATGAGCCATCCAATCCATGTCAAAAAAGGCTACAACGCTCATTTTGGCGAGATGCAATGCTCAAGTCGCGCAACTTTTGATGGCTTAGTTTTAATGGAGTAGACCAAAATGTTTTCACCAACTCAAATGCCAAAAGTCCGCCAAGATGGGGTCAAATTTCATAAGATAAACCCACTATGTCTGCATTTGTTTTTCCTTTTTGTTTGTTAAAACGAGAAAGAGATGATGCTGAAATGGAAAAACACCACTGGATTGTTTTCTTTTCACCCCCCCACCCCCGCCCCAAAAAAAAAGGAAAAAAAAAAAAAAGCTTAAGTGCCAACCCCACCTTGCCTCTGATCCAAGAGCTCCAAATTTGATTGTGACCAAAGGCAGCATATATTTGATGGGTCCCGTTTTAAATATTTGAGCAAATCACGTGGAGATGAATGTGACTGTGACCACAAATCAGCATGATGGGAGGTGACCTAAAAGGCCTGTTCTTTGTACAAAATGAC
The DNA here is from genome assembly GCA_037832345.1 of Rhizophora mangle. NCBI lineage: Eukaryota > Viridiplantae > Streptophyta > Magnoliopsida > Malpighiales > Rhizophoraceae > Rhizophora > Rhizophora mangle. Next base: position 3,098,325 of record JBAPLJ010001938.1, on the reverse strand, counting down.
TTCTTTAATTCTCATCAACTTAACACAAAACTACTTAATATTACTATAATAAATATTTGGTCAAAATAAATAAATATATATATATATATATAATAATTATAATATATATAATAAATATTAATAATTGTATAGTAAAATTATATTACTAATATTTTATATCATATAAAAAGAATGAATGTTGTGAAATATAAATTTTTGTATTCTAATAAATTTTAAATATTGATCGTAGGATAATTACATTAAATTAAAAAATTAAATTACTTTTTATAATTTTTTTTGTTTTCAAGAGTTCATGACGTTGGGGTCTGAAAAATATATAGTTTTTCAGATAATGAAAAATGTTATAAAATGATTTTTTAAAGGGTCAAAGGATGCCAAATTCCTTCTTCTTTGTTCCCAGCGATGCCTTTTCTGGTGTCCTTCACATTCAATTTCCTGCAGTGCTTCTAGAAACCTTTTTATTTTATCTCTTGAGACAGATACATCGGCAAAATGAATTGTGACTCCTTGAATTTATAAAAAATTATTTAGTTGAACCTTCCAACTTGTGTTGTGTTCAATTGAACTATTGCGCTTGGAATATTAAGTTCAATTCGTTAACTCAGTCTGGAAAAATGGTTTTCATTCATTTTCAATCAGAATTCAACCCTTACTAGGTATAGAAAATCTTAAATATTTAAAATTATTTTTTAAAAAAAAATGTAATGTCAATTGATATCAAAATTAATTAAAAAATAATTTTATCTAAAAATTAAAAAAAAAATCTTTTTATCTCGTTAATTTCTTATATGTTCACTTGAAGTTATTTTCTTTTTATTATTGATTATGAATGTAAATTTTTGGACCAAGGTTTTAATATTTGCCTTCGACACGGAAAACGACATTAATGAGCATACGAGAGAGCATTAATTTGAAAAAAAAAAAAAAGTTTGGTGAAATAAAACTATAAGATGTTAATTGAACATAATGAAAGTTTGGAAATTCAAATGGATATTTTTGACAAGTTGAGGGGTTTAACTAAAATTTAATTCTGCTCTCTTTTAAAAATTTTGCATAGAAACCCTAAAAGTAGACAAGACTAGGGTCAATATGTATCTCAAAAAAATTTAAACCTATTATTTAGAGTAATTGATTTATAAATTTTCTACCCTAAAAAAAAAAATAAAAAATTAAGGGCTCAAATTCTATCACTTCCACCATTCTTCTCCTTTGTATGTATTATTAAAAAAGAAAAATGATAAAAAAAAAAACTCCAACATTTACTTCACATACAATACAACTACTAGAGAAGGTCATATATGCACAGCCCCCCTCTCTCTCATTCTCTCTCTTTCTCTTTCACATTTCACCTTCCTTTTTTTATTTTTTGTATCACAGCCATTTATTAGATTCCTCTAAATGGTCTTTTCTCTTCACCATTGGTTTGTACAGATTCCCAGTTGAAAATACCTATCATTATCTTCTCATTTGTTGTTGATTTTATTTCTTTTTTTTCTGCTGTTTTCTTTATTTTTCTTGAACTGCCAAGACATAAACTGTTCTGGGTTTATTTGCTTTTGGTTTCTCTTTTATTTTTGCAAACTTCTGCTTCTGGGTTTGTTGCAAAAAAGAAAAAAAAGATACACCCCCCCCCCCCCCCCCACACAGACACACACACACACACACACCCAGTAGCTTATAGCCATACAAGGCTTGAAGATTACCCAAAAGGTTGGAAAGGAAAAGACATAAAATTCTAAAATTTTTTCTTTTGAAAGCTCTTTTCTTGGTAAATTCAGTTTTTTTCCTACTCTTTTTTGTACCTTTTCCTTGAATTTTTTTTATTGTTCTTCACCTTAGGAAAAGAGAAAGACATGGGCAAGCAAGGGCCTTGCTATCACTGTGGAGTTACAAGTGAGTTCTTGTGTCTCCATTTTTCTTTTTCCTATTCTCCAAATAAATATTAAAGAACAAAATTTGAATTCCTTATTCAGTTTACCTTTCCTCAATCAAAGATTGTTCTAAGTGATCCTTTCATGGTTGGAAGGAAAATTATCCATTGAAAAGAGTGCCTACACCCAACATGGAAGAGATTACCTGGACAAAGATGATAGATTGAGATTATGTGCTTTTCTGTTTGCTATGTTGTTGTTATACTGATTTTGAGCCATGGATTCTTTTATTTCTTTGAATACATGAGGTGTTAATTTGATTTTCGTGATTTTATTATTGAATCCATTTGATTTTCATTGTTGTTATTTGCCTTCTTTGACCTTCCTCATCAGCATAATTGAGTTTAAAGTCAGCTTTATACTAGGCAGTCAAATGGACAATATTTGATTATTTGATTCTTTCGTGTTTCTGAATGATAATGCAGGGAACCCATATATTAAGTCAAATTTTAGTTCATCTGTTGTTGTTTCCTTTGAACTTTTTGATTCTACGAGGTAGGTGTCCCCCTTTTGTGCTAATGTGCTACTTCCTACATTTTTAAAACATTTTTTGGTGCTCATTGTTGCTTCTAGAGCCTTGAAGGTAAACAAGTTAATTCCTGCAAATCATTGGAATTATTGTATAGACTCTTGTTTGAAGCTTCTAACCAATCGCCAATACACGTTCCAAGTTTGTTCAGAAATGTTGTTTGAATTTCTTTTATTTGGAGTGTTGATATTTATAATACACAACTCCAAAAGTTAGTTCACTTTGGTTTCTTGTACCTTGAACTGCTTCCAGGTGGCAGAGTTCTTTGCTTCTTGCTGTCATGATTTCTAGCTAAAATTTCTATTTGTTGAACTTAAAATATATATATATATATATATATATATATATATATATTTTTTTTTTTTTTTTTTACCAACAGGAAAAAACCTCATTTAGCTTATTTATAGTTAGGAATGTTTCAACCTGAACATTATGGTGTAATGGGCATGACTAGTGAAGTGTGTAATCAGTGATCCTTCACAGGTTAGACATTCCCCCCTCATCCTTGAAAAACATTATTGTTTTGTGAACTTCTCACATCTATGCATGTTGATTGCTGGTATCTTGATGAAGTTTTTAGTTTCATTTCATTTTTCCTGTCCAGTTAACAACACATAATCATCAACAATTCAGTGATTTGTAGGTTCATTCTCATGGCTATGAGAGCAGATTTATATTGTCTATTTTTGAGAGATAAATTTTACCATACATCAGATCCTTCTTTGAGTGACTAGTGTTGGATGTAACTAGTTTCCATATTGCAATCTGCTTCATTCTGAGCAATAGAAAGTCAGTAAATTTAACATATTAAATGGTTCAACTGTTACCATCCAGAAGATGCACTAACTTTTTGCTGAAACCTTTTTCATGGCACATGCATGTTGAAACTTGAGATATCTGTTCCTTTTTGTTAATCTATTCTGATCCAGATTACATCTTCTTTCATTCTTGCACATAAAGATTGCAAAGTGTATACTTTTGCTGACAATAGATGTTTTCTGGTATAGGCACACCTCTTTGGCGCAATGGGCCTCCTGAGAAGCCAGTACTATGTAATGCTTGTGGATCCAGATGGAGAACAAAGGGAACACTGGCTAACTATACCCCGCTTCATGCCCGCGCAGATCCTGATGATTATGAGGATAATAGGGTCTCTAGAGTGAAGAGCATATCCATAAACAAGAACAGACAACTGAAACTGATTAAAAGAAAACTAAATCATGATGATGGAGTGGTTGGAGGGGTTGCTCCTCCTGATTACAGCCAGGGCTATCGAAAGACTTTAGATGAAGATATTAGCAATAGATCAAGTTCTGGGTCAGCCATATCCAACTCTGAGAGCTGTGTGCAATTTGGCAGTGCAGATGCAAGTGACTTGACAGGTTGGGTACTCAGCAAGTTAATTTTTATCTCCCTGTTTACATTGAACAAGAGATCAAATTGAGAGGGGACTGTTAGTTGAATGTACATGAATGAATAAGCTGTAAGCTATAGGCCATATTACAACTTGAGTTCTGCTTGGTATAGGAGAACAAATAATTCCCAATGTAGTTCCAAAAATGGCTCAAAAAAACAGAAGGTAGACAATCTAAATTATAATTCTGTCTGCAGCAAATCATGCCTCTTTCATAGAAGGGAACATCTCCAGTTTTGCAATGAAGACAAATGGCCTCCTCTTTTATGGGGTGCTAGAGATGGAGGTGGCTGCTATACCTGTTTCATATTGATGATTTAGTATCTTAGTTATCTATCAAGTCTTGCAATGTCGCTGACCACATGCTAAATGTGGCCTCTAAAGCCAAAAGTTATCAGAAATCTCAAATCTTTGAATATGTTGAAGAGTCCTAAATACCAAATACTAAGTCAGAGCTCTAGAATGATAAATGCTCAATCTTTGACTATAAAATGGAATTGCATCTTTCTTGCAGTTCATTTATTCTACAGATTTGAACTGATATGCCTGGAAGAAAATTCACTGTCTTCAAATCTGGAAATTGAGAAATCACTATGTTTGGTTCTTTTTGTTATCTATTGCTTACTCAATTATAGAGGACCACAACATATTGTTGTTTATGTTCTTACTATGCTCAGTAGTGCATTTCTTAGCTTCTGTATATCTCTCCATTCTCAGGTCCAGCCCAATCATATGTGTGGGACACAATGGTACCTTCTAAGAAGAGGACATGTGTCAATTGTCCAAAGCCATCTCCAGTTGAGAAGCTTACAAAAGATCTTTATACTATATTACATGAACAACAGTCTTCATGCTTCTCTGAATCCTCTGAAAATGATTTGCTTTTTGAGAGTGAAACGCCAATGGTTTCTGTTGAGATAGGACATGGAAGTGTTCTCATTAGACATCCAAGCTCAATAGCTCGAGATGAGGAATCAGAAGCTAGCTCGCTTTCAGTTGAGAACAAACAGTGCTCAACAATTGAGGTTTATTCACATTCTGTGAATCATCCTGTCCATTATGAAAAAAAGAGCATAGATAGAGCTTGTCCCATAATTGAAAAAGAAAAGAATATTATCGGACAAGAACTGCAGCGAGGACAGCTAAAGAGGTAATTATGCCCAGGAATGGTTTCATCTTGCAAGGCCTTTGTTTTTCTGTTGGTCATCATGCATGTATAGAAACATTAGTGCCATATGTGATCTACATAAATCATAGATTTTCCTTCTTGACCATGTCTGAAAGATTAAAATGCAGTGTATGGTTAAATAGAGACATTTGTTTGGTTCCTCACACCAATGAATGAGCTACAAAAGGAAAGCAGATTGCCTTTGCCCCCATCAGAATGAAGGAATCTCTGGGATTGGGAAACAAAAACTAAGTGGATGACTGGGATGGATTTACCACTATCATGAATATGTTTTAAAAGCAAGAGAATAGCTGTACATTAGTGAAGGTGTTAAACTGAGAAAGGAATCTATAAATTGTATTTTACATTTTTGGTTTCTGCTGCTTTTTCAGGGACTGGTATCAGCATGAGAAAGTACAAATACTGGGAAATCATAACTCGCATCTATGTGATGTGGATTTAAATGTAAGTCTTATTGTTTATGTTGCGTATGATAATTTCACACAAGCATTATTCTAAATCTTGATGTTTTTATGCTAATCTTTATTGTCTTGAATGACACCAGTTTTTATGATTTAGTAAATAGACTCTTGATGCCAATGATTATGCATTTCACATGACCAACACCAAGATTCTAACATTTGTTCAAGATACTGCAACTATTCCCCTAGGTTTCATTCACAAGGCCTCACAACTTGATTTTAGGATGTGTCAAGAATGGGCCTCTCTACTCTTTATTCCCCTTAGCATGCATCATGATTCTCAGCATATTTGTTTTAGGAGGTTCTTAATTTTGAGGAGTTTGCAAAAAGCTTGACAAATGAAGAGCAGCAGCAATTACTAAAGTATCTACCTCCGCTTGATACTGCCAAACTCCCTGACAGGTTAGTTGTGTGCCACTGATATTTTTGGCAAGTGTTAATATGGAAAGACATTAGTCATCATAATAGTTCAGGTGCAAGGTACTCTGCATATATGCCATTATTTGCCCCTTTTTTGTGCGTTGGCCCAGTGGAGGATTATTAATATTCTTTATGAAAAACAGAGTGCTTTGTGTTTTCAAAACCAATCTTTGCAGTTGTAAGATTGCTGAAACATGGAAACATTTCACTTTTTTTTCTGTTAGAATTGTTGTGCAAAATGCATGTCAGAATGGAGCCAGGCAGCTAGAAAATAGATGATGTTCATATTATCTGGTCTTGTTGGTATTAAGTTCATTTTTTTTTTAATGTCTGCCTGCAGGCTCACATTTTCTATGATAATTGTAGGTTTCTGGAACTTAAAACCATTTTAAAAACTATAAAAGTACCTTTAGTATCTTCCATTAGATGTTTTATAGCATTGGAGTCATAGTTTCAAGCAGGTCATGATGGAAGATAAAAGTGATTCCTTTTTCCCATTTGTAGCCTCAAAAGCATGTTTGATAGTCCGCAATTCAAGGAGGATATATTCTGCTACCAACAACTGCTAGCAGAGGGGGTCTTTGATCTCTCCTTCTCAAAAGACAAAGCTGAAGACTGTAAGACCTTAAAAAGGCTTGCATTATCCCATTTTGCAAAAACAAAATGGGTTAAGCATTATCATCAATTAAAGGTTTGCGCCAATTTTCTAAGAGTAGAAATATTCTTTCACGATGATGTAACCTATGGTTCAATTCATTGGAAGTGCAATCCAGAAGTCTATGGGAACTTACATTATCTCTTTGGATGCAGACATGTAAAAAAGATACTGTAAAGTCTCCTATTGATAGGGGACCAAATGGTGCTACGCCTATGCTGAATAATTTAAGTGGTGTCAAGAGATCCCGTGAGAGTCCAATTCAAAAAGTTCCAGGTTAGCGAACATTTTCTATTCCATTATAACGTGGATCTCAAATTTCTTTTTATTTCCTTCCTGCAGAAGGAAAATGCTACCAGCCATATAAGTTGAGAATGAACACTGGATGACAGAAAAATATATCAAGCAAATAGCCAAACCAATCATCTTCCAACCTAGGCTTCATTTTTTAGGCATCTGGAATTCCAAAACCAAAAATATATCCTAGTACTTCTCATTAGACATGTTATTTCACTTGCTTTATATTATAAGATATTGTGTATTAGTCTTTAAAATCAAATTTATCTGTTTGTGCACCAAAGACATGCCAATGCATTTATAATTGCATGCCTCTTCTAAATGTAGTTAATTGTGTTAATTCGGCTGGAGTTGCTGGGATTTGTTTCAAGGAGTAGGTTAATTTTGGTAGGAAATGAGTAGGGATAATGAGCTAGGAACTAGTTTAAAAATCCTTGACCTAGCTAATGGACAATTAACAGAAAAATGACATTCATCCATTGGTGCTTCTGGGGTGGGTTGGAGGCACACACAGTATTGCAATGTGTCCATAATTGAGTCTATTTAATTTTGCAGCTGTTCCATAAATTGAATCCAGTCTGTTTTCCAAAGGTTGACTTCTTTGTCTTTCAGAAATAAGGACAGCACACAGCCCAAAAAGGATTGTCATGAAGGCTACCTATGAAAACAAAGAACTAATAGACAAGGATGGGTCTTGCTTCAGTCCAGGAAGCCTATTTGCAATGCCTGCTGATGGTAGCTCTCTCATGCTGGATTCTCTTCCTTTTGTAGATGAAAGTTCTGAACAGGATCTGCTGCTGGACGTGCCATCTAATGGCTCATTTCCACAAGCAGAGCTTCTTCACCCAGATATAAATTTTAGCCAACAGCCAAGCACAAGCAGTAGCTCAATATACCCACATCTTGTCCATCGCTAGCAATGTGAAATTGAGCTTTTCGTAACTTTAGGGCTATGTAGGTGCACCTTTGGCCAAATTCCATGACCAGGTTACAGAAGCTTTTGATGCCAAATACCAAGAATTATGTCAATGAGTTGTGATGGTTGCTAGTTTTTCCCTTCTTTTTAAACTTGGCATGCTGAGGGACAAATTTTGGGTGGGCTTTTTGTATAGGTTGACAACAGATTGTATAATATATATATACATATATAGCTCAGAAGTGCATTAAAGGTTGTGTTTTTAAGAGTCATGTTATTATGTATGCAAGTCTAGTCTTTATGTAACAAAATAACTTCTATGACACCCTTTATCTTCCATCACACATTTAAATGGCTTGCTTTAATACTTGCTGCTGGCATTGCCACTTGCCAACTATCCATTATGCGTTTTCTATGGCTGAAGGACATGTAATTATGCAGTAACTCTTAACTTTTCTTTAAAGATTTTGATCCCGTATTCTTGGCCGTGGCAGATTAGTGCCTTTCAAGTTTGAATAGCATTCTAGGTACATGCCACGTGATTATCTTCTCTGCAATTCACAAAGATAGCTCCTGAGATGACCTGTCATATCTGTCTACAAATCTCCAATAAGCATCCCAATCTCGACATGAATATGCTTTTGTCACTGTTATAATCACTTTATCAAAATTATAAATAAAGGTAATCTTCTTATTGGACAACAGAAATCAGCAGACATTGCTTACATACATGCTGTCTAGTAATGCTAAGACCGATGCACTCATAATTCCAATCCCATTTGATTCTTGTAGCCTTTTTATGTGTTTGGGAATGTAGAGATGTAGATTTCTTTGATGTGTGTGTGTGTGAGTGGGTGTGAAAAAGACAGTTGACCAAAATTTGGGATTGGAGGGCCCTATCCATGTTACATGTGACCATATTCAGGAAAGCCAATGGAAGTAATTTCCCAAATCACTCATTATGCTACAAAATCTTTTCTTAAGCTCCATAGCTACGTCCAACATCTTTTCCTAGCATACGGAGATCTATTCATTAAAAGAACTAAGTACACATATTATTTATTTACAGCTCCCAGGTTTTGAAACTACCTGTTTTGTCTTTGACTTTCCACATGAGTGTTCTGAACAAACAAATTATGCCTTGTGGATGTACCAAACTAAAACACCGTGCCAAATACACTACAGACCAGTTTCAACTCAAAATGTCCTTCCTCTGTCATCATTACCAGATTCTATCCCCTCCCTGTCTGACAAAAAGGTTCAAGGAAAAGTCATGCCACACCTTTTCGCAACCTCAAGGAGGCTTAACTTCTCTAAACTAGGATCATGGTGACGGTCCTTCGAAAGCATTTTAAGGATATCTAATAATGAAAACTCCTTATAATCCTTTGGAGATCGAGTGCGATCACACTCCACTCCCCCCCTTCTCGGACTTGCCTTTCCAAGTAGCGATGCTGGCAATGCACGTTTTCCTTCAGCACATTTCTCTGTTTTGCAAAGAAGTGTGTCCTTAGGACCAACATATCTAAACTTGTCAATATCATCAATGCTCTTTCTGAATGCATTTTTCTCTCTGTTGTTACATACTTGATCAGCTTTGCAATCTTTTTTAGAATTGCTTATGCCTTCCTCTCTGTTTTTCTTATTCCTTACACTTTCTTTGATCTGTTGAATCCTAGATTCTAATAACCCAGCAGAAAATTCCCACTTTCTCTTGGTGGAGCTTTCTCCATGACATTCTGTGCTGCTGGCATGCATTTTGACCACTGTTTCTTCACTTTGGTAACCTTGTGGTAACTTTGAACTGTGAGTGGGCAGATCAATTGCCTTAGTGAGTGTTTTATCAACAGATTCTCCCAAATTTTCTCCTGATTTTTCTTTTCCAGCATCAAAACCATTTCTCAAAGTCTCCATATCCATATTACTGTCCAAATCTTTGATTTTTCTGCTGAAGGACTTGATTGACCGATAATTTTCACTAATGCACTCAAAGTTTTCTCAGATTCAGCAGCTAAACTACCTCTTGGAGCCTCCGAATCCAATTTTTTATCCAAAACTTTTGATTCGTTCAATGGAGATTTCAACTTCAACATAGTTTTCACAATTGTCTCTAATGTTTTCCCCCTGCAAGTGCCTAAACCACTTCCCGGAGATTCAATTTCCAAATTTCTATCTGAAATTTTAGACTTTTTAACAGGAGATTCGCAGACACCTTCATTTAAATTTGGTTCCCTTTTTGAAACCCTAACTTCCGTGGATTCACAGTGAAGTACCTTGCTTTCGTGAGCTCGACAAACACCAGTAGATGAAATCATACCTGAATCCATCTCAATTTTCTCCGTCAATTCTGTCTCTAGAGAAAACCCTAGATTAGTGTCCCTCCCCAAATCAACGGCTACCGAATCATCCATACGATCACCATCAACGGCCTTGATTTTCTCACCATATCCTGCGCCCTCAACTGATTCCAGCAGTTCCGGTTGCAGCAGCTGCTCTTCAAAGGAGCCGCGCGGGTGGAAGACCTCGGCAGTAGCATCACGAGGGGCATTATCGCCATTTTGCTGCTCGTTATTTTCCGGTGGTGATAACATCATGATTCCAGTGGAGGCTACGGGAGTTTCACCGGAATCGTCGGCGAAGAGGGGGAACTCGTCGTCCGGCTGGAAGGCAAAAGGGCAGCGACGCAAGTACTTTTCTTGTGGAGATGACACGTGGCATAGCTCTGCGATTTGACGGAAAGGATCTCCGCCGTGCATCTCTGTGAAATTCATCTGAGAGAGAGTTTGATTTTAGGGTTTGGACATTCGATTGGGGCTTTTTTTCGTTTTTTTAAAGGTTTGTTAAACTTCCTTCCCGCTCTACGTCGATTTAAAAATTTCTTTTTCAGAAAATTTCTGCGCCGCAGGATAAGTAACAGATTCAGTCCAACTATGTTAAATTGAATTAAGCTATTTTCTGAAACGTGGAGTTATAATTTTTGTACAGAGTTGAATTTAAATTTGGGTTCTAAATTTATTTTTATAAAAGTTAATCGTGAAAGGAATTTATTCTAATTAAATTATATTTAAATAATATATTTTTAATAAAAAATATTTTTAAAAAATATTAATAATTATATTGATATAAATTATAATAATTAATATGTTTTTAATTTATTTTTTAATTTTAAAAAATTTAAAATTATTTTATATTTAATAATATATATATAATATAAAAAATAATATAATATAATATATAAAAATTTTAAATTTTATTTTAAAAAAATAAAATATTCAATTATTTATGAAATAAAAGTCAATATAAAATTTTGGATACGTTAATTTGTTGACTTAAACTTGACCGTCGCAATTCACTAAAAGAAAAAAGTATATAATTGGTAATTAATCTGAAAATAAATATTTTAAATAATAAATATATTTTATATGAATAACAGTAATAAAATTGACCAAATAATGTAATTATATATTTATATTTTTATTAAAAATTTTAATTTTATTATTTATTTTAATTATAAAAAATATTTTTATATAATAAAAAATTTATTATAATTTATAAATTTTATCTATTTTTTATTATAAAAAATTTTTAAAAAATAATTTTTAAATAAAAAGACAAATAAATAAAAAGAGATTAAGCTTTTAGGATTTTAGGATATACGATGTGATACTCTAATACCAAAGCTATTACTATGGCAACGAGTCTCATTTGCAAGATGGAATAACCACATCACATGTTGTCATGTTATTATTTTAACTATTATCATGTTTGGTAGGAGTTAGGATAGTAGAAATTATATTAATAATTAAATAATTAATTTCTCAAAAAGAAAAAGTGCAATATTTTAACTTTATGTAAACAGTTATTAATTATGCATTTTGTATTTCTCTTTTCTTATAAAGTGCAATGTCCCGCTGACTGAAGTCGGTAGAGTCAGTTGTAGCATCAACTGAATAGGAAAATATAAGTGAATATTTCAAATGCTAAATAATGAGTAAAACGTGTGGGCATAGGAGGACTCGGTTTGCGTTTTAAGAGAATCAGAATTAAGGAAATTGAACAATAGAATAGTAGATTTACTATATTGTTTTGTTTCATATGAAATCAAAATCTTATTTCTTTTTCATTTGCTCAAATCAACTGAATGTAGAAATTGAAATAAGAATACAATATTATTTTATGTATTATTATATATTTGACTTAGAAGATTAAATATGTATCTAGTATGTTACCAAATCTAAATCAATTATAAGTTGTTTATCCTAATAAAACTATAAGATAAAAATTTTAAAAAAAATTCAATGGACTTAATTAACACCTAACATAAAAATCTCAAACCATTATTAGATTAATTTGAGATAATTAATAATTAATAATTAATAATTCACTACCTTGAATTTTTTTTTAAACTGCACTATAACTAAAATCATAAACTTGCTTCATATAGTTTTACGATATTTATGGTTAATGTGCCTTACATCTCTCTAAAATTAACAAAATTTTGAGCATGGTTTTAACTATTAAAATTAAAAATTACAAAAATTTTATAATGTAAGATAAAAATTTTCTAAATTACAAATATATTCATTTAACCATTTTTATTGGTCAACTAGAAGGCTCAGAGGTGTGAATTATTAAAGTAAATTTATTCTGTAAGAATAATTTTTTTTTTATTTTTTATAAATCTTCTGACATTATAACTATTAAATTCTCCTTCAAAGAACACTCTTTATATATATTTTTTTAATTTAGTTTTTATTTTATGGGTTTTAGGAGGGCGCAGAAGTATGAGGAAGAAGGATTGGAGAAGTCGGCAGTTTTGTTTCTCAGTTGAGTATAAAAGTACTCTAAAGCTGCTGGTCACACCTTTATATGTTTTGGAAGCAAAGCTGTCATACGTTTTCAGCTGGGTTTTAGGCTTTGCAGGCCATGGAATGTAATGTGTTCCCCACTACCGTCCCTAAAATGGGCAAAACAATTAATTTCACTGGTCACATTTGAAAAATTTTTATAATTATATTTAATTTTTAAATATAGTCAATTAACAACTCAAATCACGTAGCAAATGTATATCGACTCTTATACCGTGTCATTATAATTGCTAACTGCTAAAGTGGCTTACAAATATAACAATTTGCTTAATTAAGATAATTAAGAAAATTAATAGAATTATAAAAATTTCAACTATTCATATAACAAAACAACAAAACCTAGGGTTAAATCGTTTTGGATATCACTAAAATTGAATTTGCTTACAAATATATCTATTTTTATAATTTTGTTAAATATGACTATTCAACAATCTCTTTTTGTTATTTTAAAATTTTTCATGGAGAGAATTGTAATTTTGATATCCTTTTTCTTATTCATCTATTAGATTAATAGATTAGGTGAGAGAGAAAACTAAAAATTATTAATAATTAAAAATATAAAATTTTATTAAAAAATTTTAATAAAAATTACACTCACATCTTAACAAATCTTTTAATAAACTTAATTCTTATTAAATTATTTTTAAAAATTTTTTAAAAATATTTAAAATAAATTAAATTTAATCAACAACTAACAGCTTGGGATGATTTTGGGAAAAAAAAAAAAAAGAGTGGGAAAAATAGTAGAAACTGTATAATTCGCCCCAACATTTGGGGACAACTTTTAACCACCTCCGTGAGCAGCGGAACAAAAACAGTTACCAGTCCGTTTTCCTTTGTCCATTGTCCTAGCAGCTCGTCCTCATTCTCCTCCGCCTCGCTCTCTCCCACATATAGCCTTCAAACTTTAATCAATTTACAGTTCCGCTATTGTCAATTGCTCGTGGTTCCATTAAGATTATCATCAGGTTAGCAATCGGCTTCACGATTGGTTTTAGTAAGCTGTTTGGATTGGCATGTGATTTTTTTGTTTTGAATTAAATCGTTCGTTTTCTCGGCTATTAGCTTGTAGCGTCTCTGTTTTTTGTTTTTGATTTTTGTTTCTTTTTTTTTTTTTTTAAATTAGATGTAGTTTATTCTATTTTGAGCTTTTGAATCTCCGTTTTACTGCGCATTTTCTCAGGGATTTTTTTTTTTTTGTGCCTGATTGGGGAGGAATCAATCCTGTTTGGCTGCCGGGAAAGTGGAGGGAAGTGAAATGAAATGAAATTAGAGCACGCGTTTAGATGGTTAAAGTGCTTTTTGTCTCCTGAGAAATTTTGCATTGACTAGGTCTCATGTTTTATTCCATCTGAGAAGCTAAAATGTTTAGATGCCAAACAGCCGCGTGTTTGTTGTTATTTGATTTCGTTTTGTTCCCATTTGTATTTCTTGACTTTCAGTGTGAAGATTTCCTTGCACGTATTTCTTTTTACATGAATGATTGTTGATTGTGGAATTTTATTATTATTGTTATTATTATTATTGTTGTTGTTGTTGTTGTTGTTATTATTTTTCTTTATGAATTTCTCTAACTCATTGGAACTGATCAGACACCAAGAAATTGGGCATCGGTCTTCAACTTCTGTTTGGCATTGTACAACCTTGCAAAGAACCAAATTAAGCATTTTGTTTTTATCGTTTCATTTTATGGTGAAATAAAAGGAAAGCAGAGGGTGATTATTTGTTTTCTTTTTCTATTTTTAATTGGGTACTTCTTTAGTTTGTTTCTTGATTTGGAATGGGGTTTGTTGACAATTTGCTCCAGACAGAGTCGACAAGGGCAGTGTCAGGCATGCTGCCCATGGAAAATTGTCATTGTCCTTCTTACACCGGTCTGCCAAGATATAAGCGGCGAAGAGTTTCTGCTGTTCGGGATTTTCCTCCGGGATGTGGTCCTTTTGCCTCTAGGATTTTCATGCCTGGAGAAGAAGTGGTGCTTGCTTATACAGCTGGCAATTCAATGCAGGCTGAGAGTTCTGATGCAATCAGAGACAGTTCACTCACAGCTTCTGGAATGAGATTGGATGGATTGGTGGTTGTGTCGCCGAGATTTGGTGCTCAGGCAATTAATCGTGTGGAATCCAATGCGGAAGAGCAACTGCACTCATTTGATAGTTCAAATGGGATTGAACCAGTGAATGTGGGACCTGAAGGAAGACTGCTACCAGAGGCTGTGAAGGCCTTGAATGATTCAGGAACAGCTATGCCTGTAAAAGCTTCTGAAGGTGAAACTGTCAATGCATCAAAGGATTTCCTTAAGGTGGGTGCTAGTTGTCCATCAGAAGAAAAGGTCCCACGAAATTATGCCTCCCGGATAAGAATACCTGCTGTCAGAGCCTTCCCACCTTTCTGTGGGAGAAATGCTCCGCTCCTTGTTAGGGGAGAGGACCCAAGGTTGCCTGCTTTTGCTGATGCAAGGAATATCAATAATGAGAAACTATCTAGTGAAGAAAAGCCTTGGCAAGAGTCACTGAGGGAGACATTAGATGGTGATATGAAACAAATAGAAGAAAATTTTTCAGATGCAAATGCTTACAACTGGAAATTGCAAGTGAATGTCCCTCGGTTGACTGGAAATAGAGTTCCAACTGAACCTGATGGACCTGCTAATAAAGAAACAAGGAATCAGATGGAATCTCAAGCTGCTTCTATTAATGAGGATGAGGCAGTCCGAGTGGATGCAAAAGACCAAAGCATCAAATATACCAGAGAATGTATTCAAAATCATTCTAACCTTGGAAGCTTGGCTGCTGGTATAGGAGAAAGCAAAGGGAAGAGGAGTGACTTTGTATTGCTCAAACCATCAAAATCTGCTTTCAAGGAAAAGAAGAAGCGAGGGGACAACTCTGGAGGAGCAGATGCTAAAAAGAATTCAATTTCTTCGGGATGGGCTTACAAAGGCATTGGTGAAATGGCTGCATTAGATAGTGGTAATTTTAAATTGGCTGGAAGGCCATGTAATTTAAGGGTGAGCCTTCCACCTTCCAATCCTAGTGGTTCAACTGCTAAAGGTGATGCCAGGAACAAGGTTAGGGAAACATTGCGTTTGTTCCATTGTATTTGTAGGAAGCTCTTGCAGGAAGACGAATCAAAGGCAAAGGGGCATGGGAATACTCGTAGGAGGTATGATCTTCGGGCAGCAAAAATCCTAAAGGAGAAAGGAAATTATGTCAATACTGGTAAGCAAATTATTGGATCTGTCCCAGGAGTTGAAGTTGGTGATGAATTTCAGTACAGGGTCGAGCTTAATATTATTGGCCTTCATCGTCCAATTCAGGGTGGTATAGACTATTTGAATCAGGATGGAGGTAGTCTTGCAACAAGTATTGTAGCATCTGGGGGCTATGATGATGATACAGATGAAACAGATGTCTTGATTTATATGGGTCAAGGAGGGAACATGCATAATGGAGGGAAAGAACCTGAAGACCAAGAGCTTACACGAGGTAATCGTGCTTTGAAAAATAGCAAGGATGCAAGAATACCAGTAAGAGTGATTCGTGGGGAGATGACGGTTTCTGATTCATTGGATTTGAAGGGTAAGACTTATGTTTATGATGGCCTGTATTTAGTTGAGAAGGTTTGGCAAGAGAAGGGACCACATGGTAAGCTGGTTTATAAGTTTAAGATGGTTCGAATTCCTGGTCAGCCAGAGCTCTCTTGGAAAGTAGTAAAGAAGTCCAAGAAATCTAAAGTACGAGAGGGTCTCTGTTTTGACAACATCTCCCAAGGGAGGGAGTCAAGTGCCATTTGTGCTGTGAACACCGTTGATGATGAGAAACCTCTGCCATTTGAATATGTCCCTCACATGATATATCCTGCTTGGTGCCAGCTGATATCTCCTAGTGGTTGTGATTGTAATGGAGGATGCTTTGAATCGGGGAAATGCTCTTGCGTGGCAAAGAATGGAGGACAGATCCCGTATAACCACAATGGAGCTATAGTTGAAGCAAAGCCCATAGTTTATGAGTGTGGTCCTTCTTGCAAGTGTCCTCCTTCTTGCTATAATAGAGTCAGCCAGCGTGGTATTAAATTTCAGCTTGAAATTTTTAAAACCAAATCAAGGGGATGGGGAGTGAGATCTTTAAATTCAATCCCTTCAGGAAGTTTTATCTGTGAGTATGCAGGGGAGCTCCTTGAAGACACAGAAGCAGAGCAAAGAATTGGCAATGATGAATATTTGTTCGACATTGGAAATAACAGCAATGACAGATTCCTTTGGAGTGGACTTTCAAACCTTATGCCTGAGGTGCAGTCAAATTCTTGGGAAGTTGTGCAGGGTGGTGGCTTCACCATTGATGCAGCATGGCGTGGCAATGTGGGGAGATTCATCAACCATAGTTGCTCACCGAATCTTTATGCCCAGAATGTCCTCTATGATCACGAGGATAAGAGAATGCCTCACATAATGCTGTTTGCTGCTGAGAACATCCCCCCATTTCAAGAATTGACTTACCATTACAATTATGAGATTGATCAGGTCTTTGATTCTGATGGCAATATAAAGAAGAAGAACTGCTATTGTGGCTCCTCCCAGTGTACTGGTAGGATGTATTGAGGCAGGCGGGCTAGAAGCAGGAATTGGGTCTGGAGGAAGCAAAGCAATTGTATTCAATGTAACTGGATATTCAATGTTGCATATCTATCTGTTGTATTAGTGATTCCTCTCATGCCTCACGTACCTCTCAGTGCTCGCAGTTTGTATAATGCTTTTCTTTTCCTCTCCTCGAGCAACCCTCTTCTTCCAAAACCCTCTACATCCTGTCACAATGGCTCAATTCTCAATTGCAAGAAAATAAAATACTCGGTATGTTTGGCCGGTGGGCTTTGATGCAGAGACACTCTCTCTCGCTCCCTCCCGCTCTCTCTTTTTCTTTCTCTGTGTTTTGTGCGCTTTTACTCAGTTCACGAGTTCTTAACAGACTGTCATGTTTATTATTACTGTCACTCGTGTGACATTTCTACTGCTTGATATTTTATTCATGTATATATTGGATTCCAAGCATATGGAATGATATTCTATAAATAATAACTTTTTGATCATAATTATCTTAAAGAAATATTGTAACGATTCCCTGTAAATAATCTTATTTCAAAAGAAAAAAAAGGTATAATTGAAAGCAGGAGTGTTCAGAAATTGTTCAATTCAAACTGCTGGAACTCATATCTACCAACATCGAAGTAAAAGAAAAAATTAAAAAAAAAAAATGTCCCTATCAACTTGGACGTGCATCAAATTTTTGAAAATCATTAAAAATCAATCCAATCTGCCAAAATTATTTGGTTTTGAAACTAAATATATTTTAACCAAAATGATGTTTGAAAGCATAAACAAACTCTTTTTTTTTTTTTTTTTTTAATAAATAAAAGTTTAGTTTGATTTTTAAGAAGTTTTATTACAAGAAGAACTCACAAACATCAATTCATCTATTCTATTAAGGTTTAGGGAAACTCTTAGCGATGTAATTGCACATATCTTGCTTGCATTCTAAATTAGGCTTTCGAAATTAAATTAGCAATATATGGTTGGTCTAGTGAGATGCAATTATAAGAATGTTAGGTCAAACCGCTTCCAATCAATACGCGATTTCATATCATTTTGAATGATTTAAGGCGGCGGATAAATTGACTACATATATTTTTTATTTTTTAAAATATCATTAGTAATATGGATGTAAAATATCTTAAAATTGTTAAATCCAATTCGCAAATATCCTTGATAAAAAGTAAAATAAATATAAATAATAAGAAATTGATTTTAACCAAAAATTTTCTAAATTTTCTTTTCTTTTGCTCCTGTTTTTTAAAGTTTTTATTTTTTATAAATTGTCAGTGTGTTTTTAATTTTTTATGTTAATTACAATTTTATTAATTATATTATATATGGTGAAACAACACTATTAATTAGCTAATCAATTTATTGTATATTTGATATTTAAAACACGATAAAATAATATGTGATAAATTACTTCAATTTTATTTGTATATAATATAATTAAATTATTATGTTTTTTTTTTTTTTGATGAGTTTATTATACCTAACACATATAGCGGGCCCTCAGCCCAGTTCACAGTCCAAATTCTAATTGAATACACTGCAAGAAAATTAATTTGAAACAAAATCGAAAAAAAGACAAAAAAAAAAAAAACATTGTTGTCGGCAGCAGCCAGAATGGGGAATAGAACGGGAAAGAGAGCGGCGGCGGTGGTGAGGAGGGCAGCGTACGCTCCAAAGGGAAGCGTAGTGAATGCGCAGCTAAGAGCCAAAGAAACGCCGCCGTGTTCCTCCAATCTTGGGAAGTTCCTCGGCATCCCTCCTCCTCCTCGCTCCGACTTCTCGAAACTCATCTCCAAGTTTGTCAAGCTCAACAACCGCCAGGTACCTTCTTCCGTCTCAACATTTTTGTCTTTAGGCATCGTTTTCTTCCAGGTGTTTGTCAAATGGCCTCAAAGAAAATAGTACGAAAAAATCTGTTCCAATTTTCTTGGAGGTAGAATCGATTATGCTTATACATCTTTGTGGGATCTTTGATAGAACCCAGGAATGAAGAAAGACTTCCTTCCGGAGAAATTGAGCGTGATGCTCGAAGGCAAAGAAAAGGTTGGGATCCCCGAGATTGCCAAGTTGCTTGCTCAACAATTTACCAAAGGGGGTTGAATTGTCCACCTCCAGTATCCCCCAATCTCTTTCTTCAGTTCCAGTCTTATTGTTTTTAATTTTCCGAATTTCGCTTTTTTTGAACTTTGGATGCCATCAAAACAAAGAACATTGCGATGCGATGCATGCAAACTAGTATTTTTCTTCATTCCTACTCTTTCATCCATCAAGTTCAAGTGGCTAGTCTGAATTGCAGATGCTCCTTTGACTCTGAGTGCCCTCCGAGAGAGACTCTCCGACATCATATGTCATTGGAAACGTGTTTGGTTTCGCCTCGTTCTTGCAACTTTGTTCTATGGTTTTACGAAGGATTGCATGAAACCTTCCGTAGATAGACATGATTGATAAGTTCAATTGAGAATGATTGGTGGAGATGGAAGAACCTGGAGAGAAGGGAAAAACAGAGAATAGAACTTGAGAGAGTAGGATAGAATTGCTTGATTGGATCTTTGCTTTTGAGTAACAAGACAAGGTTTACATTTCAAATGCTACATGTTAGAACACAATTTTAATTTAAGAAAATTATGAGCTTTGTCCTACTTACTATGTTACCAACTTGTAATTATTAATTTATTATTGCCAGGAAAATTTTATTGTCTTGACAGAAAAAAATCTTAGTGTTTGCTGAAAGCCGAAAATATACTTGAATCCTCCGTAGTATTTAGCCGAGCTTCTAAAGCTAATCTATTACAACTTGCAAGGCAAACCAGTAATCTAGTTGCATCGTCAAATGGTTCCTAGAAGTGAATTGTCTGGTTTCAATGCAGGCATGTTAAAATAGATAAACCGAAGAGGTTTTCATGGGGCTAGTGTTTCAATAAGGACTAAAAGTTAGGGGTCACCAAGAAATTGGTGCCAAATCATTTTTCCTTCCTTTCCATTTAGTATATTGACCTCAAAAAATATTGGCATAGGCTCAAAATAAGAGACAAATTGTGATTTTTGCTTTGAAGTTTAACAAAGGATTTTTGTGGAGAAATTGGGGTATAGCTGACTTCACATTCTAGTTATCCACTTCGCAATTTTGGCTTGCAGCTTGTCTGTGTGTGTGTGTGTGTGTGTGTGTGTGTGTGTTGTTGTGGGTGAGAACCGGTGAGCCGGGAGGGAAGGAGGGAAGAAGGGAGAGGAGCTCAACTAGCCACAATCACTCGTTCCACTTTGAGCATTGCTCATTGATTTTAACCATAAGAAATATCATCATAATGAACAGACTATGGATCCAACCTCAAATATCATTATGACTTCTTTTCATACTAGGCACATTTCTCACATAACATGCATAGAGTTTACCGCCAACATTCTTGGCTGATGCTTCAGAAATGCATCAGATTAACTCAAGAAAAACAAATGGAATCATTGTTAGCAATTAATTATTCATCAACAAGTTGTATGTTCTTGAATGCATGCATAAGGGATCTCTGCTAAAGCCACATACGATTTGCACAAGAATTTTGAGATGCATGAAAATTAAAGAAGCATCTCAGTACATAAATACCTGAATGGCAATATATCAAAGAAAGACCAGTAGAATTGAAAATACATTTTGTATCCTGAATTACATGATGCCATAAACATGCTTGTTGCATATGTAATAACCAGCAGGGCACATCCTAGACCCAGGTCACTCAAGTCACTGTAAACTGAGTGTGTACATTTCTAATTTGATCCACCCAATGAAAAATTTCAATACCCTCAGCAAAACAGAAAAGGGATAGAAAGCATTGACACAAGTAAGGAATGACTACCTCTAAAGGCGTATCAGCAGAGAGACAGGAAGTAACAGGGAGCTTTGAGACAGTGACCACCACTATGTTATCCCTATAATGTGCTTGTATGTTATGATTAATGGCATCATTTTGAGTACAGGGCCCCAACCACTTGAAATAAATGTTGGAATAATGTGGATAATTGGAGCCAAACAATGTGTATGGTTGATATTTATGAAACTTGAATAAACCAGCGTCCCATCCCTACATTTGCTGGAGTTTGGAGGAGTAACGGGGAGAGGGATCAAGTAATGGGGATGATAATTGTAGACAATGAAGCACACCACCAACCCACATTGCCTATGTGGTAATAGAATAAGTTAAAATCAAGTGCAGGTTGTAAAGCATTTCAACAATGTAGTTAATCCAGTGATTTAGCAAACAAAAATTTCCAGGGGTCCCTCTGATGCAGTTTTAGGATGACAGATGGTGCAATAAAGGGGAGGTGGTGTCAACGCGAAAAGAACAAGCGACTGCACTTCTGAACACAAGCAAAACCTTGCATGCTATGGCCTTGGGCACGCACATGGAAAGAAATGCATTTTGTACTGAATGGAAGTACGTTTCCTGGAGCGCTGATATCTGTTTTCTCTTCTGCTTTCCCTGCCACCATGTGTCTCAGGTATGCATCTCTTGTTAAATAAATTACAGCAGCAGCCTTTTATGCAGGAAGGCACAGGGAGTGACATTAACCTTTTAATCCTATACAGGCACATTCCACTCGACTCACAGGTTGCCTATAGGATACATGGCCTCGAGTGATGGAGTGCCAGGCATTGACCTCATGGCTACAAAGATGCATTCTATAAAATTTTCAAAACAAAATCTGCTAGATACAAGGAAAATCAATGTGATTATGTTCTCCTCAGGACACTAGCCAAACAACTATAGCATCATCAAGCCTGAAAGCACTGTCTAAAAGGTAGCAATTCCAGATGAAGTGAAAGAACAAAAGTGCCTTAAAGGAGTTAAAAATGTAGGAGCTTTAACTTTCCGATGTGCTAAAGAAAACACAGGAGCTTTTATATCTTTATCATCAGTAGAAAGGGAGCTATTGTTGCCCACCAGCAACAGATACAAATCAGAAACTTGTGCAGAAAAAGAAATTTAATCATCAGATATCCCCTATATGACAATGACTTGAAATTGTTACTTACATATGACTCCTAAAAATAGCGAAGCAAGGATGTCTCCACATTTGCCTTTTAAAGGTCTGAAACAAAACCATGATCTTCAGTTCTCCTTTCGTTGTATGTTTCCTGCCAAAGAAATCCATGAAAGGGGCTATCCAGCAAGGCAATAGCACAAAACCAAAAACAGTTTGACCACAGTACCTTGTCGATGATGCCATATTCAAGAACATCAGTTGGACTAGAACATTGTGGGCAAATCATGTCGGCTTCAATTTGCTCAGGTGATTTTCCAACGTTCTTTGCAAAAAGGTTGACCTGGAAATGGAATAAAATTCACGAAAACAAGAGCAGGAGTTATTAAATTAACAGAATTATGGTAAGAAAAGGAAAAAATATTTGCTTGCACCTCTGCATTTTCATAGATGTGAAGAGATTTTAGGATGAATCTAACCTAGGCCGTTCTCAAAAGTTCTCAATAAATATTACAGCCAACCAATATCTGAGAAAAAAAATTTCAATTACTAGTAAGCCTAAAGCTAAGAATGAAGGAATGTGGCTAAAAATACCTATAGTTTTATTTTGTAAGCCTGGAAATAACACAACATTGTACTCTGACCTGAGTTTAACGTAAAAAATTTAATTGTAACTTAATTTTTAATTTTTTTTTCTTGTTTAGTAAAAACAATAAATAGAGAAAATAAGATTTCTAATTAAACAAATAAAAGAATTATGTTGACAAAAAAATACATAGAAAGAAAATTTTGTTTAACAGAAATAAAATGACTATTTAACAAATAATTGCAAAATAGCAAACTCATAAATCCAAAAATAAGAATTTAAATTTAGAAAAAAATAAAAAAAAAAAGTGACCTATCTTAAGTTTGCAAGATTTTTGAAATTGAGGCCAACTCGGGCAGCACACTCATGGATTTCTTTTCAGCAGCAAAAACGGGATGCCGTTGCAGCAAAGTCGAAGGACTCGCTTTTCTTTCAAAGGTCTTGAAATCCTGGGGCCAAAGCAAGGCATACGGATTCTTTTTATGGGTTTCTCCAGCCTTGTAGGTTAAACATACATGCAGAATCCCGATCACCCCTCAGGATTCCAGCATTCCTTGACAGAGACGTGCACTCAACAAAAGATATAAACACTACTATTATGAATAAATTCTATTCTCATAAACTAAGTCTTTAAATTTCAACTAAGAAACAAGTTAAAGTTTCTTAGTTACAAGTTAGTGGGAGAAGTTCGATGTTGCTGTCTTTGTTTCTTTTTGCAATATAGTTTGTTTCCTTCAACTGTCTTTACTTGTAACTCTTACCTTTTATCATTGTGAATCATGCTTCTTGTAATTATTCTCTACTACAAATTGTTTCTTTTCCTCTTTCACTCTTATTCCCGAATTCTGTTAAAATTCCAGCAATCACATTTTACAAATTTGGTTCAAAAACTTCATGCACTTCATTCAACATTCAACAAACAAACTGTAACCAGTGATTCAGCGGTCGACAAGGCTAGTCAGCAACAGGTTGTTTGGATTGATGATAATCTGGAGAAGTGAAAAATTACAGGCTTGGAGGTAGACCACAACGTGGTTTCCAAATTGGGTCTCCTAAATTTAGGATGGATTTGAGCCATTCAGGTCTCATCTTTTATAAAAGTTACAACAACTAATCGTTTATAAACTCTTTCGGCTTCACCCAAGTTTCCAATATTGGAGAGGTGACATTTCCGGTGTTACGTCCAAAATATTTTATATTATATATAAAAAATATAAAAATATTAATATAATATAAAATATATAATATATGTTATAAAAAAATAATTTTATATATTTAAATGTATTATTTTTAAATTTATTTAAATTTTTTCATTTTTAAAATATATAACTCATAGAATATATTTCTATAATATATTATTATATACTATAAGAGTATTAGTAAGTAACACTAATTATTTTTAAAATTTTAAAAATTAAATTTATTATTGAATTAAAAAATTTTAAAATTTAAATTTTAATTAATTTAATTAAAATTAAATTAATAAAATTAATATTTAATATCAAAAATATAAAAAAAAAAAAAATATATATATATATATATATATATATATATATATATATATATATATATATAATATAATAGATAAAATTTAATTTATATAAAAAAAATATAATTATTATATATATTATACTTTAATATTTAAATATATATATATAAAAATAAAAATAAAATAATTAATTAATAAAATGTATATGTAAATATAAGTGATTTAAATTAAATAAATTTAATATAAAATATATTATAATATATATAATATTTTTTTATTTTATTTTATTAATTTTTTTTAAATAATAAAATAATTTAATATAAATAAAATAATTTAAATTTTAAAAAATATTAATATAATATAATATATATAATTTTATATATTTTTGTTAAAATATAAATAAATATATCATACAAATATTTTTTTCTAATTTTTAATTCATGATTTTAAAAAAAATGAAATATTGTAATTTTTATGTTTTTAAAAATTATAATATAAAAAAATTATTTTATTAAATTTCATAAATTTTTAAAATTAATTAAATTTAAAAAATTATAATTAATTTATTAATTTAAAAATTAATTAATTAATTAATTTAATAATTAATTTTTTTTTAAAATAAATTATCTCAGAGTAAAATTTTATTTCTACTTTTATCACTTACCAATTCCGTTAGGTTTTGAAAGCATAAGCATTGATTATTTTAACTAATAGGAGTGTTGGAGCAAATGGCACCAATATCATTTCACAAAGCAAAAAACAGCCACCTGAAAATAAAAAAAAAACAGTTGCACAAAAAGCTTCAACAGCAATAGAATACTTAATGATTATGGGCCTCAGAGACTTACGTATAGACACATGGACGGATGTAAGAGGAGCCCCAGCGTCTGGCCCACCCAAACCTCACAAAATTTTAGATTATACCCCAGCAAATATTCTTTTGGACCCTTAAGAAATCTCTTATCGGCCACCCAAAAATTCTTGACAGCCTGTATTGTGGATCATGTTGGCACATCATGTCCTCTTCTCTCCAAATTTCCACGAGTTTCCCAGTTTCAATTTTCACTCATATTGAGGACAAATTTATTTTTTGATTGCTCATTTTCTGAGGCTGAATGGCGCAGAAATCTACAGGCCTTTGGTATTTGTAGAAACTCTTGGTGTGTGGGAGGTTGAGCTAGATGGGGTTATTAAGAATTCTACAAAAGAAGCAGGCTGGTTCTACAGGCCTAAGGTTAGCATGGCAGTGCAATTCACTGGCTGTAGAGAGAGGAACAAAAGACAACATGGAGGCACTCTTAACAGTTGTAGACTTGGGTTTGAAGTCAAATGTGGAGTTGTGAATGACTCAGGCATAAGCAAGACAATTTACCACCAATCCTCTGATGGGGATTCAGTTTTGTGAGTGGTTAACAATCCTTCATGTATTTCAAGTTCTTTGATAATGAAAAACTTTTAACTTGTCGAAAGAAAAAAGGGAAAAAAAAAATTCACATGATCTCCAATCTTTTTCCTTCAATTTTCATGTTCAAAGAACGACATATACTTATTACATGGTAGCTAGCTAGAGTCCATTTATGACATTGTAAATTCTTGGTGATATATGCGTATGTGTGTGTGTCTAAATTTGACAGGGCTGACTATTGAAAGTCTCACAAATCCAGGGTGGCCATTGACAGGGATGAAAGTGGCAAAGACAAGGAGGGACCAAAAAGAACGGCTTCCCGAGTCAATTAAACACGGAAAAGTTCATGCATTTTCCTGTAATTCATTTTGGGTTCATGTACGGTGAAGTTAACGCATGTTCGTTTTTGTCAAAGAAAAACTCAAAAATCCCCAAGTTGTTAGCTACCTTATCGGTTTAAAAAGAATGTGAAATTTATGAGGAAAAAAAAAAAAAAAAACCCTTATTGTATAGATTAAGGGGTCTCGATATTAAAAAAAATTAAAAAATAAAAAAGAAGAAGAAACGAAAGAGATGTCAAGCATAAATATGGTAAATTAGATGTACTGTGAATCAAGTCATACAAACAAATAATACAAATATATTATTTTTGTTGAACACATAGAAATGGCATTTATGCGAGGACCATAAGCTTATCGAGGATGCAACTCTGTAATCGAATCCTCATTCCTTTCAACTTTGGATTGTAAAGAGGATGACATATCTGATGCAATGCTGCTGTGCATGATATATGCTGGCTTTGAGGGTACTGGGAAAGTTACAATGTGGCTGTTCAGCATAAGAACAACCGAATTCACGGTGGGTCTAGCAGCTGCATTTTCTTGAACACAGAGTAAGCCTATATGGAGGCATCTAATCATTTCAATTCTCGAGCCTCTATTCAAAGTGGGATCTATAATATTTTCTGGAGTGCCTTGCCTCCAATTCCTCCATGCCTGCAAATTTTAACAGCTTGTAAAGTGAATTAATTCAACAATCACAAGAAATTTGCCAAAGGGAATAATAAAAAGAAATGACCATCCTACATATCCCAGAAGGTCTTCTGCACTCTCTCCATTGCCGAAACTGTTGTTTTTCTGACCGCTCACGATCTCCAATATCAGCACACCAAAACTGTACACATCTGACTTAACCGAAAATTGTCCATGGATTAAATACTCTGGAGCCATATAGGCACTGCATTTCAACAAAATTTTAAACGCACTGTTAATTGTTAATTGTTAGTTGATTGACACAATCTGGTCTATGAGTGTGAGGTTAGAGTTGATAAAACCAATAACGAGTCATTTAGTCCAGGCTTTTGGTATACTTACCAGGTCCCAACAATTCTACTTGTATTGTCTTGAGTTTGATTCATTACAAACAGTCTTGCCATGCCGAAATCTGCAATCTTGGGGTTCAGCTCTGCATCCAACAAGATGTTGCTGGCTTTGAGGTCACGGTGGATGATACGCAATCGAGAGTCTTCATGGAGGTATACAAGTCCTCGGGAAATGCCAACAATGATCTTGTAACGCCTCTCCCAGTCCAAATATGCACGCTTCACTCGATCTGCATGTTCACAAGATTGCATCAATCCGTGTGTTTGATCAACAAAATTCCAATATATAGTGCTTAATATTTACTAGTTAAAGCGGATTAGTGGCCTTACCGAAAATGAAACGATCAAGGCTACCGTAAGGCAAAAACTCATATATAAGAAGCCTTTCATTTCTTTCCAAGCAGAAACCAAGGAGCCCAACCAAGTTCCTGTGTTGTAGCTTAGCTACCAATAGGACTTCATTTTTAAATTCTAGATCCCCTTGTTCTGAATTCTTAGAAAGCCTTTTCACAGCTACCTCTTGTCCATTAAAAAGGATACCCTGTGAAAAATTGTAACAACGGTTTTAGTATCTGGCATTCCAATAAGTTTAGGATTTAAGGTTTTGATTATTCTGACATATTTTATGCACGGAATATCCTACTTTTACCTTGTAGACAGCACCAAATCCTCCCTGTCCTATCTTATTTTCCTCCGAAAAGTTACTTGTTGCGAGGCGGATAGTGCTGAAGTCGAATTGCAAAGATTCTTCACTCTTTATTTCATCCGCGGCTTCATAAAACGAAGCGGCAAAATAAAATGCAGTGCTTATTTATTAAGCATAATTACCGAGAAATGTGGAACAAGAACAATAAGAACCTGTCGGTAGGATGCAAGGAGAAGAGTTCATACGGACAACCCTTTCACAACTCTCATATGGCGGGAAGCGTCGTGCACTAAGATGCCTTTCAACTTCTATATAATAGTTAGGTATTCTTATTAATCATTATATATTTATAATATTATTGTATTCTATATTTAAAATAAATTGCTTAAATTTGAATACAACAAAGAGTTAATTTTAACTTACTTTCAACTTCTTTTCTTGATTTTCTCAGCTTCAGAAATATACAGGTGCAAAAGCCAAGTATCACAGCACTAATAGTTGGAATGGCAATGATAATGATAATGATAATCCGTGCCTTGTTGTCGCTCTTTCCTGTTGAAATCAATAAGATACAATAAATTATAATCTTCGAACGCAGGCATAGTGTTTGCTCAAACTTTATGAGAGGACCAAGGGTGCAAAGCCATCACTTTTTTCCTTGTTTCCATTGTCGGAAATTGGCAATAACACAGGATATTGTAAACAGGTAAAACAAAAGTTTTCATCAACTTAGAAATTTGTGGACTATGCTAGTAATTGAAATCAAAGTGTGTGTGCGCCATGTATAGTTTATATGACTTAGAATCAATTACAGGTAAAAAAACCTATGGTCATAAACAATTACAAGACTTATGTTCATTGTGATAAGTCCCACTGGCCCCCCTTCAATTAAAGTGATTAAACTAATTAAAACGATCACATCAGGTTAATCATTTTCCCGATCTTTTTAATCAATAGAGATGGGCGGCTTGATCCGGGTAAGTTTTTAAGCACTTGCTCCGGAATGGGGAACTTTTTGACTTGCTCTGTTTATGAAACTCTACCCGGTAGCATTGATCTAATTCGGTGATAAAAA
Source organism: Rhizophora mangle (assembly GCA_037832345.1). NCBI lineage: Eukaryota > Viridiplantae > Streptophyta > Magnoliopsida > Malpighiales > Rhizophoraceae > Rhizophora > Rhizophora mangle. Next base: position 3,069,492 of record JBAPLJ010001938.1, on the reverse strand, counting down.
AGCCAACATATTTAATATGTGAAAAAAAAAAGATAATTACTTAGAATATTCTATTGTCAATTTCTATTCAAAGTTAAAATTTACTTTTGTTTCTTAAATAAAGGTAAAAAGGTACAAATCATGAAAATGGCCTCACCTCCAGTTCCTAGCGGAGGGGAAGAAGGAACCAGCGGCGGAGGAGACGGCGTCACCACCAACGTCTCGTTGTAAAACCGATAGGTTTCGTACCGAAAATTACAGCTTGGGTACAAGAATCTTCCTCCTGCCCTCCCAGTAAAGCAGGTGGGAAACAACGAGATAGCCGATAGAAGACATTGCTCACAGTCGAACCTCGACAAGTCCGGCGTGCACTGCACGAGGCTGTACAGGTTCAAAGACTCAGTGAAATTCACTTGCTTGAACGCAAACATTTTGGCACCCGGCTGAGCGTCGGCAGCCACTGTGGCTAACTCATCCAAAGTGGTCGGCACCAGCGAGTTGAAACGCCTTGGCTCCTCAGTGACGTTTATTTTACTCTGCCAATACGCAGAAGTGTCATCATTCATCTCGTTTGAGTAACGTAAGAGGCAATTATCGTACCATAAAATGGCCACTTTTTGGACAGGACAAAGTTCGACTATATGTTGGACGGCCCTTCTGACGCAGTCCCTGCAAACCTCGGTGCTGACGTCGCCCCGGCATAGAAAGAGGCCGTAAACATCATCCGAGTCGAGCCCAGACGAGCTGCTGCGGAACCCATTAAGGTAATATTGAGTGGAGTTGGTGGAGTTCGAAGATAGAGAAGAGAGGAGGCGATCAAGATTGGTCTTGTAGGTGCTGTTTCTCAGGAAAGTTTTTGTGTTGGGGCAATAGTAGTCATCCAAATCGGCTTCAGCGAAATTGGCAATGCTAAGCAAAGCGAGAATGGGTAGAATTACGGAGAATCTGATGATAGGCCCCATGTGTGTCTATTCTCGATCCAATCTATCTCTGCTCTACTTTTGCTTTGGGAGATTGTCTACTTTCCTGAACTTGGGTTGGGATTTGCTTCTGTTATAGCTTTGACTTCTTATCATACCATTATAATTTGGCTAAGATTGGGAAGGATGCCTGTAAAAGGGAGCTGGGATACCGGAGTCTTTCTTCAGTATTTATATCGACAAAAAGCATTACATTTGAAATTTAATTTTATTGATAATTTTAGTATTTAAATTAGCTCTTAAGCAATAAAAAGTAAATAAATTTAAAAATTTAATAATTATTTTCCAGGTCACAATTGTTTATTAAATAAAAATTATTTTATTGATGTTTATTTATACGTAAGAGTAGCAAAAAGTAATGAAAAATTATTTTTTTTTTCTAAAAATTAGATAAATATGAGTAATAGCATACTTCTTCTTTTTGAGTAAATTTTCATAATATTTAATGTCACGAAATATTTTGATAGAAATTTGAACTCTGACATTTGTTATAATAAACAAAAATTTATTTATCATTAAATTTTATATTTTATAATAATAATAATACTAATAATAATATAACACAGATATAATTTTAAAATTTTAGTAAATATTAATTTTATTATCTATAATAATTTATTTGACACAAATATTAGAATTAAATTTAAAATATTTTAAAAAATTTATCAATCTCATGTTTACCAAGTCTCATTAAAGGAACCGCTCTTGTTAGAAGTACAGTCATAAAGAGGTTTATTCGTCGTTATGAAATAAAAAAAAAAAAAAAGAAAAGGAATTCATCTAAAATCAAGAAATATTACTGATTGCCTAATGAATTGATGGGAGACTCCGGAGTCGCTTAACGAAAAGGAAAAGTCAAAGTCAAGCGCCCCCAATCCGCACGAGAAGGGAAATAGTGAATTTTCCTGGCCATAGAGCAGCCAAAACTGTTAGGAATATGTCAGTCAAATTGGTGGAAATCTGAGCAGTCAAATTAACGAGGATGACTAGAGTGACAAATGGAAGGGCCTAATTCATTTGGCTATCTGGTCGCCCAGAAATTAATATTAATATTAATTAATCAATTATATTAATACATAATTTCATAGATACATTATACATATTTAATTAAAAACATATACTTGTTAAAAATAGTTTCTTAAAATTAAAATTTATAGTACTTGTCAATTTTTTCTAATATAATAATTATTTTATTAATTATATATATATATATATAATCATTAAAATTGTGTCCAAGATGTATAAACTATAAAAATAAAATTACTAATAATATAATAATATTATAGATTGTATATATAATTAAATTTTATTTATAATTTTAAATAATAAATTTATTTTTATAATTTAAGATATAAAATATAAATAATTTTATAAATTTAATAATTATTTTTAAAATTTTAATTTAATTATTAAATAAAAGTGACTATATAAAATATTTTTATTACAATTATTTAGTACTATAATAATTTTTTAAATATTTTTTTTATATATTTTTAATATAATTAATAAAAATAAATGTATATAATATATATTTTAAAATAGAATTTATATTATATAGTATAATACGTGTTATTATTTTTATGCATTATAATATATATTATTATTTATTAATAATATATATATTTTTATTAAAAAAAAATTATTCTTCGCAGATAGTAGCCCCACAAAAGGTTAGAGTGTTGTTTGGTTTTAATACTTGGACCAAGTCTTGGTAGCCAATATCTAAAGTCAAGGAATAGAAGGTGAAAAATAAACTAGCTTACATGGAATGTTATGTCAAAAAACGTAGAGTGTTGTTTGGTTACTTTTCGGGACGGAGTGGAAGAAGGGAGGAGCTTCTCGAACGAGGAAAAGGATCCAATGACTTCGAAAGAATTGAACGAGGAGCCGTATGAGGTGAAAATCTCATGTATGGTTCTGTAAAGTGGCAGTAAAGGTGACTTATCTGTCAACTTTTCCACTATCACCTCCAAAAAACCAAACTCTGCCTTACGTAAAGTTGACAGAGTACAATTAACCTTTGGATTTGAAATCACTGCTTATATACCTAGTATTGGCCATAATTTACAAGAACATTCTGTAATCTTAGTAAGAGGGGTCAGGGTTAAGGATTTACCCGGTGTGAGATATCACATTGTTCAAGAAACCCTAGATGCTGTTGGAGTAAAGGATCGTCAACAAGGGCGTTCTAGTGACGGCACTAAATGTTATCGATTAAATGATGTAAAAATATGGTAGCTAATTAAATGTTATGTAAAAATTATGCACTAAATGATGTGAAAAGGAAAAAAAATGAAAGATATAAGGTATTATCAATACATCACTGTACTTGCACCTATTTTTCATAGTGACGGCACCATTGCTATTCTTTAATTTAATTTTTGGAAAAAGTAAGAGGATACAAAATTTATGAATAAGATAAACAAAATCTAATCTAAGTTATCGATTATAAATATAAAAATTAAGTAATCATAATAATTAATTATAAAAGGGTATTAGCAGTTGCATGATAAAAAGCAGGAGCAGCCTCCCAATTCCAAGAGGGCAGAAAATGGCCACTGGTTCTTCAAGACTTCTTCTCTTGACCTCTCCCATTCTCATTCAATGCTGTCTCACCATTGCACAGCCAGACCCCTGATACAGTATGTTCAAGAAGCGGCAATTTTACCAGCAATAGTACCTACAAAACCAACCTTGACCACCTCCTTAACCCCCTTTATTGACCTATTACATTCTTTTTTTCAATCAGACAAATTTTTTTATATATGAACTATTTATTTTGATGCAAAATTTACTTGAATTTGAATATTGTGATGAAATATAATAATTGATAAATTTTTTATGAGAGATAAAAAATAAATTAAAAATTATCAAAAATTTAAAATAATTAATTAAATTAAAAATACATGGTATTGTAATAAATAAATATAAAATATTAGTTGTTATAATTCTCTCAAAAATAACAAATATAGTTATATTGGGAGAATCACATTTTAACATTAAATATAACAATAACATGTAAAAAACTTCCACTTACCTGCACGGTACCGATGAGTTGTGGCAGGGCAGCGCATGAGCAAGGGAGTGCTTAAGAAAGGCCAAAAATAAATAAATAAAACGTGGGTACCGGAAAAGAAAATGGACAATTAGGAATATTAAAGTTAGAGCTAACCGCAGTAATATTGCGTAAGTGGGCGGTTTCGTGGGGGGAATATTCTCACGAAGATTGGAGAGTAATTCTTGAGACATCCACAGGGCAGAGAATCATGAACCAATCAAGAAAAAGAGAAGAGGTACCACATTAATATGAATATGATATCTCCAAAGACTTGTTTTGGACCCAGTTACTCTGTCTAAATCGAGGAATGAGTCAACCTTATATATAAATAGGAACTAGATTGTGACTTTCCAATAACAAGAAAATTGCATTTATTCAGAGTACACTCAAGCAGATCCATACATCTCATAGATGGTTCTAGTTATTCGTGCACTATAATCAAGCCTGAACAGATGATTGAGCTGAATACTTTCAATCCAGAGAAAGGTAGCTGTTCTAATGCACTATACTCTCTTGGTCATACCCTCCTCTATCGCGGGTATACTTCAGTGATTGACTCTTCATCCACAGAACATGGCACTGTTTGACTCGTAGACTGACTGGACACCAACCACTTGATCTGCATGTTCTCTGTTGTACTGCTCAAGAAAAATGCTGGCTCCTCAGGCAATTGCAGACTGACAGAGTAACTTTCGAGCATGAGAATAATATTTGCCATTGTGGGTCTATCAGCCGGATCTTCCTGGACACACAACAAGCCAATGTGGAAACGCCTAACAACTTCGTTTCTTCAATATGTATCTGCCAGAGTGGGATCCAACACCTCCAAAGGTGTCCCATGTCTCCAGTGTCTCCAAACCTGCAAAATTGTCCAACACAGAAGAGATGTTACACCTTCCCAACCTTGATCATATTGAGCATAACTGGAGGTGATAATGTTTATTGTAATGAACAAAACTTCATACTCACATGGCTCACGAGGTCAGTTGCACCCTGCATTTGAAAGAAAGAACTGTTCTTCTTTCCACTTATTATCTCAAGTAGCAAGACACCAAAAGTATAAGCATCTGATTTCACCGAAAACTGTCCATGCATTGCATATTCTGGAGCCATATAACCACTATAAAAGACCAAAAGATCACAGGGCAAAACACGGTCATTTATACATGAAGACATATTCTATGTCAAGAAGGGTGAGGAATGAAATCTGAAAACTTACTATGTCCCAACAATTCTATTAGTATTTCCTTGAGTTTGATCAACTCTAAAAATCCTAGCCATGCCAAAATCTGAGATTTTTTTGGTTCATATCTACGTCTAACAAAATATTGCTAGCCTTCAGATCACGGTGGATAATCCTAAGCCAAGAATCCTCGTGAAGATAAAGAATTCCACGTGCAATCCCTACGATTATTTTGTATTGTCTTGACCAATCCAACTGCCCTTGCATTCAGGGTCTACAAGTTCATCGTAGAGATCAGAAATTCAATTCTGCATGCAGGGAATTGAAAATGTTAAAAGAAAATTCACACGAGTACAGAATGTTCAGACCAAAAAGAAAGTAGTCAAGGCTTTTGTTAGACACATATTCATAAACAAGTATCTTTTCTTCTCCATCTAAGCAAAATCTTAGCAGCCCCACTAGATTTCTATGCTGTTGATTGGCTACCAAAACAACCTCGTTCTTGAATTCTTCTATGCCCTGGCCAGAACGTCTTGACAATCTGATGGTGGCCTTTTTAAGATAGAGATGCTCATTGATGGAGGCTATTGAAGCATCACTGGGAATGTATGGAAGGTGGAGGGGAGGTGGATAGCCATATAATGCCTCAAAGGGTGTCATATGTATGTTAGAATGATAATGCATATTGTATCACTATTCTACTAGTAACAATCATTGATGCCAACAATGATGATGAGCACTAGTGGCACACCACAAATAAGTTTTAAGGAATCTATTCACAACTTTAAATTGTTCATGAGTCTAAGGATGATATGTGGTGGAGAAGGAAGATTTGAGCCATAGAGTTAGTGGTGAAAAAATGTGAAAGAGCTATAAAATGAGCGCACTTAGTCATGCAGTTCAACACCACTAGAATTACAATGAAGACACAACCAAAATGACTGTTGATAAAGAAGATGACTATTAATAATAGCTAATTGCAATGCATACGAGAAAGAAAATCTCCTGCAACATTGTCTTTTCCTTTGAGATAGATGATTTCGTAGTCATAACCTAATAACTTTGAAAGTCATTTAAATTGTCCTTGCATTGTAAGCTTTTGATCTAGCAAATATTTCGAGTTATGATGATCACTTCAAATCTCGAAGTGATTATTATGCAAATAGTGATGCCATTTGGAAATGGTAAGGATGATTGCCAACATTTCTTTTTCGTAAACTGACCATTACAAGTGGCAAGGAGAGAAATTCTTACATATATAAGCTATAGGATGCCCTTGTTGGGTTAAAACAGCTCCTTTGCCAGTGCTAGAAGCATTTGTTTCAACAGTAAATTCAAGAGAGAAGTCGGGCATTGCCAAGATAGGGGTCGTGACTAAAGCTTGCTTTAATTTCCCAAAAGCCATATCTACATCCTTGGTCCATTCAAAGGGGGCCTCCTTGAGTAATTGGGTTAGTCGTTAAGCCAATTAAGCATATCCCTATATGAATCACTTATAATAGCTTGTAAGACCTAAAAAGCCCTAACATTGCCTGGGATTTGTTGGTTGTGGCCAATTGACTACTATCTCTACCTTTTTCAACTCTATGGACACTCTATCAAAAATTAGATGCATAAGATACTTAACCTCTATTTAAGCAAAGAAGCATTTACTTTTCTTAGCACAAAGTTCATGTTGTTGTATGAGTTACAAGGCCACACGAAGGTGCTATATATGATCTTCCCATTTCCTCTTATATATGAGAATATCATTGGAGAAAATAAGGATGAATTTGCACAAGTATGGTTAAAAGACATCATTCATTATACTTTAAAACGTTAAGGGTGCATTTGTCAATCCAAAGGTTTGTACCAAGAATTCAAAGTGCCTATCGTGTGTTTTAAAGGCTATTTTATGAACACCACAAACATGCATGCATATTTAGTGATATCTAAAGCATAGACCCATTTTGGAATTTAAGGTTAAGCTCCCCAACATTGTCTTTTCGTCATACCACATTTTTCATCCAGTTCTTCACCATTCTGCAATTGAGCATTACATTGGCCCCTAGTCTCTTTCCTTATTCCCCCTCCAACCACCACATTAGAATTACCTTAAGTGTTGAAATTGGAATTAGTGTTATTTAGGAGTAGACTACCAACTGGTTTGGAAGGAGTAGGAAGCAAAGGCGGCAACCATGGTGAGAATTTGGACTTCTGCTATAATGTCGTAACTGTAGCTTCTTGAAGTTTTGCTAACGCAAGAGCATCTTGCAAACACTTGGGCATAAACTTCCAAACAGGATGTTGAATCTTGTGCTTTAAGCTGCTTAGAAATATGCTGATAGCATGTTCCTCTGATAATTTAACTTTTGCTTAATAATATGTCAAATTGGTTATGGTATTATCTTGTTTCAGAAACTTCAAGAGTGGGTCATCCAACACCTTGGAATCAAACCTAGCCAAGATAACTTGGGCAAACTTAGTCCGTCACATTAGTGCGGTGGCTAGCTTGAGTTTGATTTGGTTTTGAAACCCCTGAAGTGTAACATCATCCAAGTGGTTGACAACAATCTTAACTTTTGCTTCCTCTAATGCTTTGTTAATCTTAATTGAGATGTAATGACAAATTCATTCTTTACTTGGACTTCCTCCAAGACATAGACAACAATCATAATAAAACCCCAAGATAAGCTAGTTGATTTCTTGTAGAGATGGTTCAACGATTATTGTAGCCGCCGATAAAATCTTATATTGCCTATCGGAGTCAAGAGACTGGGATCATATTCTTTGTGTTGCGTGTCAGAGTTCCATCACATACATTAGTTATTTCCAACTTATTAACAAACTGCAAACAAGAATTTGGTAGTAATTATTAAAATTCTGATCGAAAACATTAATCTTCTTCTATTTAATTTACAAAATAGAACACAGAAAGCAACCTCTACGTGCACAAGCATACACACTCACAGCTCAAGGCATTTTAGTGTATGGTACAATACTACAATGTAATGCATGCATAAGCAAAACTGACAACAACTTCATTCCCTTTGACGAATACACTATCAGGTCTTCAGGTTCCAGGTACCTTTCCCCACATGACACCTCTCCCGTTTCCGCCGATGGATTTCAAAAGCCACCAGGTGGAAAAAGATCAAGACAGCTCCAAACATCAAAAGGAGGAACACGGTGGTTAGGTGTAGAGTTGGGAAGATTGTAAATACAGAAACGAAATAGGAGCATGACATGAACATGGTGCAGGCTTGCAGGAAAAACGCGAATGGCAGACCCATGACTAGGACAATGATCGTGCACACGGAAGCACAAAATCCCGCCGTGTTATGAAGGCCAAAGTAAGAGCTTTCCCACGATCCCATGATCATTTTTCCAGCTAAGTGCGGAGGATTGCAGGGAGGACTGCTGTCCTGCCAGTACCCGCCTGGTGGGCTGAGGACAGCTTGGTAGGTTGCTGTCGCTATCAGAACTGCAACGACAAGGACTACGCTACGAATGTCGCCGGCAATGTTTTTCAGGCCGCGAGCATGGCCTATGACTCTCAGGTGCCGGTCTCGCCTCTGGATTAGTGAGTTCAACAAATATGAAACCATTGATGCCCGGCGCAATATGATTCCCATATCGGGGTTCTGTGCTTGGCCTTGATTCTCGAAGATGTCCATAGCTGTGGAATTTGAAGATTCTTCGCATTCACGTTGACCTCATTGACCAACAACTCTGCTGCCTTCATGTTCATACAATCAAAATTAAGGAAGCCGACAACTAATTAATGTTCGTGTGAAAGAAAGGAAAGGGAAGTTGGAATGCGCCTCGTGGAATGCTAAGATTACTTCGTTTTAAAAAGAAAGAAAGAAGGAAATATTGGGAATTGGGACATACCTTGAGTGAATTTGTGGATACCGCGATGTGTAAGATGGTGTTGCCATCTTCATCTTTCCAATTTAGAATCTCTTCCTTTCTCACCCGGTGAACAAACCCGAAAAGAACCCGAAGGGCTCCCAATTTCCGGTTTTTGACGGCAATGTGGAGTGCTGTTTCCCGGCGAACTGACAAGTCCTCTATGGACAGGGGACAACAGGATAGAAGTTCTTCCAAGAAAGAAACGTCCCCCATTTTGGCTACCAGATGCAAAGAAGTCATCCCCTCTTTTCCTTTGATCCGGACAAGTCTCGGTCAATGGCTACAAGTCCCCTAACGGTATCAATATTTTCCCTTTCCACGGCTAGGTGGATGGCGCTAAGCCCATCTGTGTTCAGCTTTGATGCAAGTGATGGCTTCAGATTTGCAACTTCCACGGCGAACCGGGTGTTCCCGGCCCTTGCTGCTATATGTACAGGAGTCTCATCGAAGGGAATATTATCCAGACGCTCTAGAACATGTGGATCTCTTGCAAGAATCTTATATAGCTCGTCGGCATGCCCCTCTTTCGCAGACTCCTTCGAATATTCTTCCATATATATGCGCTGTAGGTGGCAAGAATCATCAGCTATGAGGATTTCTTATATTAGAGTGATTTAACATTAACAAGAGCTGGATCAGCATCATACATTGGATTCGGATTTCTATATGCATGCATATAGGCCTGATTATAGATGTTTCTTTTTCGTTTTTTTTTTTCCTAATTGTATAGAGACTGGCTTCTCTTTTTCAATCTGATGTTGGAATCTGCTTAATGCATATGCTTATGACCTTATGCCAAGGAAACGAAACTGCTATTAATTTTCCTGAAAAAGGGATAAATTCTCACCTCCCAAACGCCTGAGATTTGAGGATAGAAGCTCCGGCAGCTCCCCCTTCGCCTACTACGCTTTAACCCACTTTTCTTTATTGTCTGCTATTGAGCTTTGGCCTCCAGGGGTCTCTTGGTCCCCTTCTTTGACCGCCTAATCTGGTCGAGGAAACGTCACCACAAATTACAAACTTCGAAATGAAGTAATAATATATGAAAGGAACACTACTTGTGGACTCAAAATATTTTATTTTACATTAGTATCCAATTTTTGCTACATATAGGTAAGTTATAGTAAAAGGGTTGGCTATATGTGAATGGTTGCATCTCATAAAACTTACACGAGAAAATGAAAATTCTAACAAGAATGAATTATAATAATAATAAAAATATTTATATATAGAAGAAGAAGAAACTGTTTTGAATATTAATTATATGGAAAATTTTTTAAAGTTTGTGGGAACAAATTTGAACATGTTTGGATTGAAAGCTTAGAAAGACTAATTTATTTCTATATATCTATATACAATATAGTATTTGAAAGCAAAATGTTATTTTGTTCTTTTTAATTTTGATATTATTTTTACTGGCTGACAAAATTCTCAAATTTTAAAATACTTAATTTTCTTCTAATTTTTTTGAAAGACTAATAAAAAGAGAGAAAATGTGAAAAGATTTATCTTAATAAAAATGCGAGATATATCCTACTCTTTAGAGAGATGTATAGGCTTCTTTTGTTCTTCCTATCTGCTGAAACCAAGCTTGCTGAGCGTTTGTTGGTTTCTAACTTTGCCCTCGTACTTTGACTTCTTAAGGGCTTACATGTTCCCGCCCTTCCATCAACTCCCACGTATTGATTGTCTCTGCCTCTCCAAGGCCGGTCATGAGTGTTTGTCTATGGAGTAGCGTTTTGAATAGTTGTTCGTAATTCATGTTCTAAATACTCTTAGCTAGTTTTGTGGTTCTGCTAGCAGTGGTTTTTATTTTATTTTTTATTTTTTTTAATAGGTTGTGAGGTGGTAGTTTGATTAAATGTTGTTGTTTTGCACATGTAATGCTAGGAAAAAAAAAATGCAATATGTTGTACTATAATCGAACTTGATGATATTAATTCGTCCGTGAGGTGGGTTTGAAAAGAATATCTCATTCACAATTTCTTTTCTTATTAATGGTTCCGACAAAGACTTAGAACTTAAAAGTCTTCGGCACTAGAAATAGCGAGTTCATTAGTAAAGACATAAACGCATTGAAACAAGACAACAATTAGAGTACTCAACTCGGGATTAGGGATTCTTAGGAACTAGCCTACATAAGGTCACACCCAACTTCCTCCATATTTTGGTCTAGGACATCCTCAAAATTTTATTTTCTTAATTTAGTAGTCACCAAGATATGTAAATCCACTCAGCCTAAAAATAGAATTTAAATAGACATCAAATTAAAAATGCACCAGATGCAAAACGTACCCAAGGCCTAGTCTAAATTGCATTTGAAGAATTTTTCAAAAAAAAAAAAAAAAAGCATTTGAAGACATTGGCCTTTAAAATCTCAACAATTCAGTCCTTTAGAATCAAAATGGCATTGTCTATTTTGGAAGTAGCCAAAAAAGACAAGAGCACTGCCTGGAACAAGAGTGATAATATTTTGTATGTATCCATTCTGCATCCATTTTCCATGCATTGACGTACACGCAAAACGAGTCGTATTGTGCTAGATATGAACTATTCCTTGAGTGGTGCAATTATTTTGTGTTGCGCGTTAACGCGACCCATTTTCCTTCTAATGTCATGTTGTGTAGTGCATAGGCCCTTTATTGCTTAAATCACGAGCCAAAGCCCTATGATTTGGACTGAAACATGGAATTGCTTACCCCATGACATTAAACAAATTTGATTGGTCTTCTCATTGCCATTGTCAAATAGACATTTCTGTTTTGTTCATTGTCAAAGGAAAAATTTAGATAAACATAAAATGGTGAATTTTTATAAATACAATTAATTTTTATATTATATCTAAAATATTTTATATTATATTAATATTTTTATATGTAGTAAAAATTGTGTTAGGTGTAATATAAAAACATTTTCTATTTACTAGAGTTTACTATTTTTGTGTTCACATTATCGGACTCAATTTAAAAATGTGTGTTCTCAAAATAACTTATCATGTTTTCATGTCAACCAAAATCTAATCCTTGCTAGAGCGCTGCTGTAATAAAATCCAGAATACATTAGTTTGATGCAACAGATTCTTAAAATCGTCAAGGACTTGCTCTTTATTTGTGGGGGAGGGAAAATGACTTGCAAATACTCTTACAGTAAGGACTAAAAATAAATAAATATATATAAAAATATAGTAACGTAATATATAAGTCTGGAAAAAAAAATTATTAATGGTAAAGAAAAACACACTTATAGTAATAGTTGTATAGATTCTATCTAGCAACCAGGTTTATTAGCTCAAATAAAAAAAAAAAAAAGACTCATTGCATGATTTTATATATAGTGTACAATTGAAAAGGCTTTCTTCATAGCGACTCTTAAGTATTCACGTTGAATTTTGTTGGTCCATGCAGTGCATTTGATCATGTGAATATTCTCTGCAAGTTCACTTTTTCTTCTTGCTTTTTTGCTTTTTTCCCCTTAATTCAAAGTAATTTGAATTTGTGGTGTCCTCGGGTGTAAAACATCAACAGCGAAAGCAATTTCCTCGAACACGTATGGAATAGAACTCGTCTCATCTTGGTTACACTCTAACGTTGAAAACGACGACAAAGAACGATATTATTATTCCACAAGTATGGGAAACTCATGTGAAACTTCCAAGTACTACACAAGGGTGCCCGAAACTATGCTTCCTTAATTGGTGGCAGCGATAAAAGGTATACCAATTTGGGATTTCGATCAAACCAATGGCAATGTCAATTGAAGAGATTGGTATGTGTGTTCATCTCTGATAAATAAAATGGGAAATAGTCTTGTCATGCAAGAATGCGTTCATTGAAAAAAAAAATTCCGTGAGAGTAAGTATGTTTAATCCAATTGACAATAGAGCGTTCTGTGAGAGATGGATATTGAATCGGTTGACTTGAATTTCTATCCGGAGACTTACAAAGTTATTTATTTTGGTAAGTTAGAAGAAACTGAATACATGGGGCCTGAAAGTTGAGAGATAATGGAATATGCTCTGGGTATATTCTTTGACAATGACATTGTAACAAATTGGCGGTGGCAAGATGGAAGCTACATGGCATATGCAAGAAGCGGACAAGCTATCAATTTTCCATTTAATGGCACTCGTCGGCAGCCTAAAATGATTTTCCATGGCCGGGTCCATTTATGCTGTCAGTGATGACTTTTCATTTATTACACATTGTATATTTTTTTAAAAAAATATTTATCGTAGAAACCACTACCCTATCTGTACATCCTCCACGTCCCCTTTTATTTTTTGTATGGCTTTGTGTCCAGAAAAAAGAGGGTTTTGGGCAGTAAGGGGTTACAGAAGACACGGCGTGAGAGAGGGTTCTTGTGAAAATCACAAAGGCATAAAGTTGCAGGTAACAAAAGATCTGAATGGTCAATCTCGATATAAACATTTGTGCAATTATTTTCTCTCATAGTTTATAACTATTACTTTCTGTGAACGTAAATAGAAATTTATCAAACCGCATAAATCAATTATGTATTTATATTTCATATTATTTATTTTTCTTTCGTACTTATTATTTTATGTTAACTTTCGCAGCGTGGTGTTAAAATCACAACATTAGGTCAATTAGCCAAAGATAAGAGGTTCTGCCAAAAGGCTACATGCGTAATAATTAAGTTTAAACCCTCTATTTATTTAAAATTCTTTTCTTTAATTTCGTATTTAAACCCCCCACGAACTCGTTACAGCTCGAACCTTTCGCAAAACCGTACGTGCCATTTTGAACTAGTAACTGGAGCTAAGTCGACCTGTGGTCTTGTTTTGGCAAAAACCAGCAACAAACAACTGGCAAAAATTGCAGAATCTTATGTCCACCATTTGTGGAACAGCCTAAGAAACGCTGTTATGTCTAGTTCGTCCTTTTGTATATTATTTCAATTAACAGTGGACTTTGATAATTCAAAATTATTAAATGGGAGTCACAGTGGACTATGCTAGCAAGCCAAGTTTTTTTTTTTTTTTTTTTCCCTTCAATCTTTTTAAAGGGCCATTAGCTCGAGGAGGCTGGGATTCGAAAACCAACCTCCTACTTGGCCTTTTGGGTAGGTGGCCACTCGGAATTGTTGGAGTGATTTTTCATTTCCTTTCAAAATAGATACCTCCTTATATAATAATAATAATAATCATCATCATCATCATCATCATCATCATCATCATCATCATCATCATCATCATTTTTTTGAAATTGGCTTGCAATAGTTTGCTTTCTGCTTTTCTAAGAATTTGATTATGGTCCACAGACTCAAGACCCAAGCAGGTCCATTTTACTTGTTAGGTAGGTCCATTTTACTTGTTATGGGCTTTAAAGTGTAAGCTATTTTGGGCCTAGAGTCCACTCATATCAATCACTCCCAGCCCATTAATAAAATTTGGGTTTTTAGTCAAACGTCTCTTTTCTTTTCTCTTTTTCAGCTCGGCTTGCTAGCCGAAAAAAGACCACGTCGTATGTTGCTTTTTCCCAAAACGTCTGCACCTTTCTCGCGTCTCGCCAAAAGGTCGAGTTAGCTCCACTTACTAGTTCAAAATGGCAGGTACGGTTTCGCGAGAAAAGTTCGAATTCATGGGTGTTTAAATACGAAATTAAAGAAAATAAATAGAGGGTTTAAACTTAATTATTAGGTATGCAGCCTCCTGGCGTTTTGAGGAATTAAGTACCTGTAATTTCCTTACATTAATTAATGAACCTCTTTATCTCTGCCAATTGACCTAATGTTGTGACGCCACGCTGCGAAAGTTAACTCCAAATTATAAGTACCAAAGAAAAATAAGTAAAATGAAATATACATATGTTTTGTGCGATTCGATAAATTTTACGTTCAAAAGAGAGTGATAGTTATTAACTATGAGAGAAAATAATTACACAAATGTTAATATCGAGATCGACCATTAAATTTATCCCAACCTCAAATCTTTTGTTACCTGCAACTTCATACCTTTGTGACTTTCACAAGAGCCCCCTCTCACGCCGTGTCCTCTGCAACCCCCTTGCTGCCCAAAACCCTCTATTCTGGACACAACGCTATTCAAAAATAAAAGGGGACGTGGAGGATGTACAGAGAGGGTAGTGATTCCTACGATAATTTTTTTTTTTAAAATATAAAATATGTAATAAATAACATAACATATAGAATAATTATCATATATTGTATCATAGTTTGTTTTATAATTTTTTTTTTATTTTAATACACATAAAGATTTTTATGAAAAAAAACATAGAAAAAAAAAATTGTGCCTGAGACCCATCAGCCTCCTCTGCTTCCCGTTAAATCATCACTGACAACATAAATGGACCTGGACGTGCCAAGTTACGTAGGCTTCTTAAATGTGCCATCAAACGGCAATTGATTGCTTGTCTGCTCCTGGCATACACCATGTGGCTTCCTTCCTGCCACCGCCAATTAATTACAACGTCATTGTCAAGGTAGATACCAAGAGCATATTCCAGTATCTCAACTTCCTGCTCCCATATACCACCGCCAATGCATTCAGTTTCTTCTAACCTTGTAAGGCCAACTTACCAAAATAAATAACTTTGTAAGAGTCCGGATAGAAAATCAAGTCAACCGTTTCAATATCCATCTCTCACATAACACTCTATTCTCAATTGGATTAAACATACTTACTTTCATGGAATCTATTTTTTCGACGAACACATTCTTGCATGGCAAGACTATTTCCCATTTTATTTATCAAAGATGAATACACATATCAATCTCTTCAATTGACATTGCCATTGGTTTGAACGAAATACCAATTTCGTATACTTTTTATTGCCATCATCGATTAAGGAAGTGCAGTTTCGGGCACCCTTGTTTCCCATATTTGTAGAATAATAACATTGCTCTTTGTCGTCGTTTTCAACGTAACAGTGTAAGCGAGATGAGAAAGTTCCGTTCCATACGTACTCGAGGAAATTGCTTTGGCTGTTGATGTTTTACCTCCGAGGACCCCACAGATTCGAATTACTTTGAATTAAGGGAAAAAAACAAAAAAGCAAGAAGAAAAAGATAACATCCAGAGAAGAATCACGTGAACATGACCAGTCTATTCCAATGCACTGTATGGACCAACAAAATTCAACGTGAATATTTAAGAGTCAATATGAAGAAAATCTTTTCCATTATTTAAGCAAAATTAATATCCATTTATAATTAAGTGCCAATAAAAAAAAATTTTATCTAATAAAAAATAAAAAATATATGCATATTAATTATTATAATTATTTTTTTATTAAATATTTTTTATTATGAGTATATTATATTTGTATGAGTATTTAATTTCTTAAAAATTAGAAAAATAAAAAAAAAATAAAAAAAAAAAAAAAATTTTTCTTATACAATTTTAAAAGAAAAATTTATAAATTTTATACTAAATTAAATTGTAATAATATAATAATATTTTTTATAAATAATTTATTATTATTAAAAAATAAAGTATTAAATTTTTTTAATATTATTATTTATTGTCACTATCTTCTCGTATTAGGATTAGATAATTTGTGTGCTTACTTCCTTGGATGTGGTAGCTATTTCTTAGGCTCTATCTTTAGAATCGAACCCCAATTCTTTATCTTCCATCCCCACCATGGTCGGTGTTACCAAGTTAATTTTTTCAATCAAAATTTTCAATCAAGTGATGACACTAAGTTATACTTAGTTTCAGTCAATTTATTACATAGAAGCACAAACACACTTATAGGAATTATTTTTTAACTTTTATTACTTTCTCACAAGTACAAAAGAATTATTAAAACCTCACCAACACAAGTGTTTCACTGACTTTTCTATATGACCCTTGACTACCACACTATAAATATTTATAGTATTAGTAGTTGACACCTCTAACTACCTATGGTCATGCATGACTTGGCTGCCAAGTCAATCATACTTAGTGGGTTCTCCCTCTTTTGGGAGTAATCTCCACCTTTTAGTAAGTTAGTGTAACCCCTTTTAAGTAGAGTTTCTCACCTCATTTAGCTTGCTTGGTCATTCTTTATTTTTGGCAACTCATACCCACCTACATGGAAAGATGTTTTGCTACCACATCTTTTCGAATAACTCCTCATAGCTTCCCACTTTAGCCACTAGACTATGCCCTATAAATTAAGAGAGTTTGTCCTCATTCTCTCTTATTTCCGTGGTACATAAGAGGCCCTTGGCTTGATCCACACTCCAAGTCCATAACCAACCATGTTATATGTCAACCCGAGCTTGTGCTTGTGCATCAACAACCCTTGATGTTGTCTTGCAACATATAGCCCTTAAGTTGTCACTTTGAACCTAAGTTTATACACCAACATTAGCTATCATTTGTTGAAGACATGCATTGATGTGCTTGAGCCATCATACCCTTCCGATGCACAGGTTACTGCACCAACTAGCAACCCACACTTCTCCTCTTCTTATGCTACCACACATGTTTTTTTCCTTACCTTGCTTGCTTAGGTGACCACACCCTAGCTTGCTTAGGTGACCACATGCTAGCCTTATGCAAGAATTGGTGCAATGTGTCACCAATTTGCTTGCATGCTTCAAGCCAATTGGCTTAAGGGACTAACAATAAGCCTTTATCCTACCATTAAAAGTTGATAGTGTAAAAATTTAAATGATGCGTCATCGATATGTTGGCTATGTGATCCATCAAGTTATCATGAATCATCAGGGACAAAAGCTCCTTACAGCTAAAGATAAAAGGGAACCATAGTCCCCCTACTTGTGTAATGTTATGCATTTGATAGCACAATTGATAGCTTATGCACCAAAGTTGTCGTGATTGGCATTGGGAGGGACACAAGCGATATATATATATATATATATGTATAATGCAAGTAGAAAACATTTATTGCAAACTTAATGCAAATACATAATGATAATTTACAAATAGTTTGATGCTTATGGGTAAGAAGAACTTACCCTTAATGCTTAAAAGCTTAAAGGCTTGAAAGCTTGAAAAGTTGAAAATAAATAAACCAATTTATTTATAAGAGAATTTGGGAAAGCTTTGGGAATCCAAAGAATTTTTGGATTTTGGGCTATGGAAGCCTCCATAAGGAAAGCTTGTTGAATGATTAAGAAAAGTGGCCATTTATAAGCACTTAGAGTTTTGTATGCTTGGAGCTTTGAATTTTTGGATAAAATTGCTTTTAGTGGAAAGTAAATGTCTTTTGCTTTTTTTTCTCTAATTTTGAAAAGCAAGAGAAAAAAGCAGATTTTTTTACTTTTATTTTCTGAAAAGCAATTACTAAGGTAGAAGCTGTTGGATCAAGCTAGATTTTTTGATGATAATGATGAGCTTAATGAATCTTGCTTGGCTTCTTGTAGGGTTTTGGCGTCATAAAGAATATTTATCATGATTTGCCGATATTCTTCTTGAGGTTTGGCTTTAGTGAGGGAGGCACTCATATGTGTCTTTTGTTGGAGAAATTGGGAAGTGCTTGCTTTAATGGTGTTGAACTATTGAGGAATTATGGAAAACCACTATAAAACACCTTGCTTGGAAGTTTTTTGCTATTAGGTTGCTGAAAATTGTTGCCAAAATTTGACTTTGTAGATTTAGCTGAGAACATGTGTCCTTATGTAAGGATTAACTCAAATTGGAAATTCCTAGACACAAATTCTTGGTAGCTTAAAAATATATCAAAATTAAAGTAATTGGAGTAAAAGTAGTCTGAGTAATTTGGGGCTTTAATTTGGATTGGAAGACTTGGTAGCCTTCTTAAAGTGGGTAAGGAAAATTTCAAATGTTAGACCAAACCAATTCCACTAATGGGTGAACTATAGGGGGAATGAAATATTGACTTTTGATTCCTAGAACATTTAAGAATGCTTGTGGTATTTGTTTTTGGTAGTAAAAGACATTGAATCATGCATGTTCATAATCCTAATAATTGAATTTTGAAAAAAAGTTTAACAAAATGGTAATGCTTGGTGGAAATTTCTGATAGTGGCTTAGAGATTGTGGCCAATTTGCAAGGTGTGAATGAATTGGAAAATTTTAACAATTAACTGTATTATTTGGTAAGGGTCATTAGCTTGATGGTGGTGTTTGATTTTAACTAATCTAGTTTTGATTAGTATAACTTCATAAAAAGACCCAAGTCTTTATGAATCCTAAAAACAAATTTGGATAAAACATTTTTTGAATAATAGGCCACGAGTTGGTGTTAAAAAATCCTTTTTTAAGTACTTCAATATTTTGAAAAATGGGTTTGGTAAAATAAGGTAAAACACCTTTTGAAAGAGCTTGAGAAATTTGATTTGGGAAAATAGTTTAGAGAGGGGTATATGAAATAACCACCTTTTGTCTTTTGAAAATTGTTTTGAGAAAAAGGGCCAATGATATCATGACCACCTCTTTATTTGCTATTGTTGTTTGGTGTTCTTGCTAGAAGAAACATTGGTTGAGCTTGATGTGAGTTTAACTTGCTTGCTTAAAGAAGTTAGATTGGTAGTTGGTAGTCTAGTAGAGAGACTATATAAGCTTTTAATGGTTGTTAAGCATCTGATGGTAGCATAAAAGGTGAGTTAGTCTAATATTTGAGTTTTGGGAAGTGTTATGGGAGCTTAAAGAGCTTAAGGTTGATTTGTGACCTATTTTTTCTTGTTCTACAAGTTGGGCTTAAGTTTTAAGAGGTTTAGATAAAGATTTAGGTTTAGAGATTTTCTTTTTGGGCTTAGAGTTCTTGCAAAAATTCTCTTGTAAGAAAGTTAGGTAAAAGTTTGATGAACCAAGAAGAAATTCAATGTCAAAATAAAAAAATGCTTAAAATTTCTTACTAACATGCAAAAATCTATTTTGATGCAACATTTTAAACATCTTTTGAAAGTACATATTTTGTAGATTAACAATCAATATATAATAAAAATCTTTTGATTTAATAAATCATTTTGAAACTTGGTTATGCATAAAACAATGGATAAAATATCTTTTTTATTTGTGAAATATCATTTTTGACACTCATTCTAATGCTTGGAGATAAAACAAACAAGTTGTTCCTATTTACCATTGAGTTGCTTAAAGATCTCTTTGTAACCTATGTTAGATGCATTAGTCTTGACTATCTCAGGTAAGTTTGGATCACATATGTGAAGATATAAGAGTTCTTTGACTTGTTTTTTAATCTATCGGACTATGGTTATGTGGTTGATTAACCAAGGAATTAGGTTCTTCTTAAGCTGGTTATGCAAAGGTTTGCAAATAAGGTTGAACTTGGGATAAAAGTTTGATATAATTAAGACTACCTAAGAACTTTTGAAGTAGGACTTGTCAATAAACTAATTAGGAAATTGGATTAACCTTTCTATAAGGATGATAGTGCCTTAGTGAATGTAATAACCAAGGAATCCAACCCTAGTTTGAAATAGACTAATTTTGGGCTTAGATACTTGCTAGACAATGCTTGCAATTAACCTTTATAAAAATTGCCAAATGCTTGAAGTATTGATTTATATTGGATGAGAAAACTAAAACATCATTAAATAGACAACTAAAAGATTGAGAAATTTGAGCATAAATTTTATTCATAATCCTTTGGCATTCTTAAGTCCAAATGGCATAATATTTCATTCATACTGGTCAAAAGGTATAATGAAGGCAATCTTGTACTTATCTACTTTGATTTAAATTTATCATAAGCCAGATTTCAAATCAAACTTGGAAAAGATCAAAGCCTTAGCAAGGAATTAAAGAAGATCTTTCTAGTTTGAAATTAGATATCTAATCCATTCCAAGGCTTGGTTTAAGGGCCTATAACTAATAACTAACCTAGGTGTGCCATGCTCAATTTCAACATTTTTATTAACATAAAAGGTTACACAACTCTAGGAAGACTTACTATATTGTATAATACCTTTAACAAGTAAAGCTTGGATTTCTTATTTACAGTACTCAACTAGTCGAGGATGCATTTGATTTAGATGTGCTTTAGTAGGTATTTGGCATTCATCAGAGTGTTTAGTGTAAGGTAGGTCTACCATATACTCTTTGCAATGCCAAAAAGCATTGAATTGGATGTGCTTTAGTAGGTATTTGGCATTCATCAGAGTCTCTATCATAAGGTAGACCTACCATATGCTGTTTATGATGCCAAAAAGCATTAGGTCCTTTAGCACAAATAGAAGTTTCTATTTGGTGTCAAAGGGTTTGAATTTTAACATTAAAAGTGGATTAAGACAATTGATATTCATGTTTTTTGAAGACTATCTCATCTTGGAGATAGTAAAGATAAGATGTTTTGGTTTTCAAGAGTAGCTTAAGTTTTGTGTATTTTCTAATAGAGATATCCTTTAAAAAGTTAAGGTTTCAAACTTGTGCTTAATGTATGAATTGAAATTTAAGGGTGTGATTGAGGATTTGAGTAGTTATACCTTGGTTTATAACTTGAAAAGGTTGTATTTGGTTAAAGAAGGGTCTTCCTAAAATAACATTTTGCTTTAGATTTTCAATTAAAACAAAAGAAATTTTGATATTTATACTTAATTAATAAACATAAGCATTAGAGAGTTTATATGAGATTAAAAGGTTATGATTATTTGCTAATTTACTTAAGGTGAAAGCAAAGACTATTAGAAAAGCAAATTCTTTCTATTTTTACCTTTGCTTTTTGCCTTTGTTTTTATGTTTGATGTGGATGGGACTAGAGATGTCTTCATTTGTATCATCATTTCAATACAGATCATGTGATGATGATGACTAGCTTGATGAATTTTGCTTGGCTTTATGTAGCATTTGCTTAGTGTCATGAAGAATATCTGTCATAATTTGCAAATATTTTTCTTGAGTTTTGGCTCTAACAAGAAGTGCACTCATACATATCTTCTATTAAAGAAATTGGGAAGTACTTACTTTAATGGTGTTAGATTACTAAGGATTTGTGGAAAATTGTTACCAAACACCTTGATCATGTAATGAGTTTTTTTTTTTTGATGGAATAAATCTTATTGTTAGATAGAATCTACATAATTGCTATTACGGGTGTGTTTGTCCTTACCATTAATATAATATTTTTTCTAGACTTATGTATTATATTAATATAATTTTATATTTATTTATCTATTTTTGTTCTAACTATATGAGTATTTACAAGTCATTTTCCTCACAAATAAATGGTATGTCTTTGTTGATGATTTTAAGGACATATTATATTACATCAAACTAGTATGTTTTGAATTTTATTACTGTAGTGTTTTGGAAAGGATTAGATTTTGGTTGACAAGGAAACACAATAAATTATGATAGGAACACACATTTTTAAATTAAGTCCAATAAGGTAAACACAAAAGTAGTGTCATTCACACTACCAAATAAAGGGATAATGGCAACAATTCTTTGATAGTAGTTATAAATTGTTACATAAAACCCCTAAGGCATCATGAATAATTGTTACATAAATTTATTGTGGTAATAGTTGATTTTATATAATGGTTATAAGACAACAAATCAAAATTGTTATGTTTTCTTAAGAAAATGTTGTGATTATAACTATTTAAACAACAATTTTGAATCACTACCTATATTTTTTTATGGAAAAAGTAATAAGATAGTCTTTTTTTTTTAAAAAAAAAAAAGGGTTAAGACAATATTTTTAAATTTCTACTTTTTTTTTTTTTTTGAAAAAGGAATAAAGTTGCTACCTAATCTTTTTTTTTTTAAAAAATAATTATAAAGAGCTAAGATATTGATTCTAAATCTTTGTTTATTCCTTTTGAATATTAAAGGATAAAGTAGTGAGCTTGAATCATTACCTTTTTTTTCTGAAAAATGAACAAGGTAATTGTTCTAGACTACTATATAATCATTTCTTTTTAATTAAGGGTTTAAGGTAGTAGTTCTAAACCACTATATATTTAATAGGGCTAAACCATTACTTTTTTTCAAAAAAAATGAATATAGTAATGGTTTTAGACTACTGCCAAATCCTATTTTTTAAAAAAATTAAGGTGTTGAGGCAATTGTTTTAAACCATTATCTAATCTTTTTCTAAAAAAGATAAAGGGTTTAAGGCAATGGTTCTAAAGCATACAGATTCTTATAATCAATAATTTGATAATATTTGTTTGAGGTGTTTGTGTCTCTTCTTTTGCAAGAGCGTTTTTTGTTAACATTTGTCATCTCAAAATGCTTAAAAAGGACATCACCATCTCTCAAGCAATAAACAAAGTCTTCTTTTTCTAAGTGATTATCTTCTTCATGGCTAATGACTATCAAATGATCATAAGAAATTAAAAATTAAATAAATAGCAAAATAATAACAACAATTGAGTTTTTGACATATTATTCATATATTGTGCATATTATATTTCACAAAATCAATAAACGAAGCAAAGTTTTGTAATATAGCCATAACAAAAGTAGAACCTTAAAGTAACAATTTCCATTAAACATATTAATGATCAAAACAATGAAAAGAAATAAAAAAACTTATTAACCTATTTTGTCTAATCATTTGCACCCATCCATTCCCAAAGTGTTGCATTGTCATCTACATTGTCATGCAATTGCTCTAAATTTATTTTAAAAGGTAGATCATTTGTGTGGACGTTAACTATAGTATTGGACATGTCTTCTCTTATTAAACTAGATTGCATGGCAACACCAATGCCTCCCACATTTGAATCTGCTACATTTGACTCCCTTCAGAATATATCTTACACACTTATATTTTCTTCTTCATCTAACCCAAATAATTCTCTAGTAAGCTAACACATTACATAATAAATGTCTTTCTTAGTTGGGTCCTTAATGAAGAAAACTTGGTGAACTTAAGATACCAATACTAAAGAATCACTATGATAGCACAATTTGATTAAAGTTAACTCATTCAAGTCCATATTCATCATTCTCTAATTCAAACCAATCACATTTAAGCAAAATAACATTAAATTAACCTTAGTAGTCTAATTCATTAATTTTTACAATTAACTCATAATAACTTACTTCTCTTTTTACTATGTTTTGATCTTTTGAACTAGCAAAACTATCTGTTAATATTGTGATTGTAATACCATTATTTTGTGTCTTATACCTTGCATCTCATTCCCTTGTATGGAATTTATAGCCATTAATGACATAACCATTATAACACTTAGCCATAATATTAGGACCAATAGATAACCATCAAACGTAGGAAGGAACCTCTTTAGTTGTAACTTGGGCTTGAAACCAAGTAGAAAAATCTTGACTATGATTTTATGCTCTAACTCATTTCTTTCTTTGTTGTCTACTCAATGTTGTCTATGTTCTTTATAATAGCACCAACAATGAGCAATAAAAAGAATGATATTTTAAAGGGATAATATTAAATGACAATTTAAAGTTTGGTTTAGCTTACTCGATATATCTCTTGACTTCTTCATCTCCATAATTAAATAATGCATATTTGTGTGCTTGTTCAAAAGAAACAACATTTAAAGTAATGACCTTACCTCTTTTTTTCCCTTTACTCCCAATTGCATGACCTTTGTTTGGAAATAAGGGTGTTTGCTCCTTTATTATTATATTAGATTGTTAATGATATCTCATGAAAGGAGTCTTCACACCATCATGCATATATCTTGAGCAAAACACCAAACACTCTTCAGCCAAATACCTTTCTGCGATTGAACTTTCAAATTGACATCTATTATGAATATACAATTTCAATTTACATAAGTATCTCTCAATCCTAAACATCCAATGACAATGCATAAACCCATTAACCTAAATTTTATCAACTGAGTGTATAGGCAATTGCATCATGATATCAAAAAATCTTAGAGGAAAAATCATTTTTAGTTGGCATAGTGTTTCGCCAATTTTGCCATATAAATGACCTAAGTCTTTTGACTTCACAAATTTATTGTATAATGATTTAAAAAACAATCCCAATTTTATTAAAGTCATAGTGACATGCTTTAGTAGCGTCTTCCTAGTTACAAATGGAAGAAGGTAATGCATTAATAAGTGTGCATCATGAATCTTATACCTTGAGAAAGTTTCACATCTTTTATAACAGTGCAAAACATGACTTTCTCTTCTAACGTCATTGAATAACATGCTTTGGAAAGATAAATGTGTTGACCATTATTAGAAAGAATAAGTTGAATCTATTTTCTTATCCTTATGTCTTATAAATTAAAACAAGATTTTACATAATCCTTCATTTTACCAAGAATATCATGAATAGTCCTAAAAATGTTGTCACAAATGTTCTTCTTTATATGCATCACATCTAAATTGTGTTAATATTTATTACTCTCTCAATATGAAAAACAAAAAAAATATAAAATTTTACTTTCATGGACAATCAAAGATTACCTTTTGCTTCTTCCCAAATTAATTATCAAAGTTGGACAACTCTCCTGCAATCTCTGACCCTAACAAAGGTGTTAGAGCATTTCTTGACTCTATCTTACCATTAAAAGATTTTCTATCTCTCATGATCCATATGACATGTTTTCCTACTATGATACAAATATTCGAAAGAAGTATCATAATTACATGTAGGACATGTTAGCTTTCCCTTTGTACTTTACTTCAATAACATTACATATGTAGGAAAATCACTAATAGCCTATAACAAGGCTGTGTGCATTTGAAAAAACTACTTATTACATGCATCATATGTCTACAAACCATACTTTCACAATTTTTTCAATTCTTCAATCAGTGACTGTAAAAACACATCAATTTCTCTCTTAGGTAAATCAGGGTCAAGTATGATCATATTGAGTATCGTATATTCTAGTTTCATACAAAGCCATATTGCAAGTTTAAAATAAATGAGCACAATCAATCATGTGCTATTTGCAATGCTCATGGTTCGAAATGTATTAAATCCATCACTAGCCAAACATAATCTTGTATTTCAAGGTTCCTTTGTAAAAGATGAATGCAACCTATCAAAATGTTTCCAAGTTTCACCATTAGTAGGATGTCTCATCTTTCCATCCATAGGTTGATGTTTTACATACTAAACCATATCATCAGCCATTTCTAGACACATAAAAAGTCTTTGAAGTCTCGATTTCTAAGGAAAATATCTTAAAATTTTAACCAACACATGATGGACCTTTGAGGATACATTGGCGATTTCATTCTCTTCAACTTCCTTCATGTTTTTCCACTTAACAGCTCCAAGCATACAATCATTAGGACAAGCATGAATTTTTTTGTAGTTAAGTCCTATTTCTTTCATCATAGTTTTAGTTTCATGAAACGAATTGAGAACTTTAGTATTAGGAAATGCCTCCTTGATTAATTCCAACATATTTTCAAATGTTGCATTACTCAAATCATGGGAACACTTATGAAGATATAATTTGATTTTAAATGGAAGCCTTAAGAAAGTCTTACACTCAGGATATAATTATTGTTGTCCTTCCTTAACTAACTTGTAAAACTTTTAGTTTGTTCATTGGGACTCTCCCCAACATTGCCAGAATTTGCTTGTGCTCTCACATCCCTAAAGGTGTCATTTAAAACCCCCTGAATATCATCATTTTTATCAACTTCGATTTCATCAACATTTATCGCCTCACTTGATTGTGGCCCTATCACCATGGAAATTTCATATCCTATAATTTGGCATGAATTTCTAAATGACTAAATGTTCATAAATCACAACTCTAAAGTACCAATAACAACAAGATATCTCATATATTTCAGTAGATATAGCAAAAGCCTTATCTAAAAAAACTTCAACATCAGCTAAGTGTTCATTACTCAATTTATCAAAATCCATCCATCTTCTACTTCCATGTTGATCAAGTAATCTTCAATCAATCATCATGATAAAAGAAAGTGAAATAGGAAAAAGGGAAATAAAAAGAACAAGGGCAAAAAATGATTTTGTTGTAACTTTAATAGTTCTTTCTTTATAGTATATTCTAATTAATCACATGTATTTGAAATATAAGGCAAAGTTTTGATGATGAAAAATAACTTTAAAAATAACTCTTGTTTTTCTAATCAATTATTTAAATTAATCAAGTTATTCTTTTATATTTATTTTTTTTAAAAAAAAAGGTAATAGTTCAAAATTATAGTTTTAGTTCTATTAAATATGTAGTGCTCCAAAATTATTACCTTAACCCTATTGAATGTATAATGTTTCAAAACTGCTACCTTAGCTTGTAATTTATTAAAAAAATTCGACAATAGTTTGTAACTATTACCATATTCACTTTTTAGAAACTGTTTTTTAAATTTTAATAAAAAAACCACGATTTATAATTATTATTTTAAATATATTTTTTTAAAAATAATCAGTAGATAATAATTTAAAATTATTATTTTATTTTATTTTTAAATATAATAATTTTAAATTGTTATTTTTATTTTTTATTTAAAAAAATTATAAATAAATAATTAATAAATATTAATTAAATATCTATAATTATTATTTTAAAAAATATATATATATAATAATTTTTAATTATAATATAATATTTATTATATAAAATTAATTATTATTACAATAATTTTATATAATAATCATTAATATTATTTTAAAAATTTTACTCAATAGTTTATAATTATTACCGTAACTTTTTTATTTGGGAGTATTTATTCTTAAGCTTGTAATTTGTGGTGACGTTTTCCTCAACCAGGTTAGTCGGTCAAGGAACTAGTGTAACTAACGAGACGAAGAACGGCCAGAAGATCACTAGAGGCCAAAGCTCAATATCAGACAATAAAGAAAAGTGGGTTAAAACGTACTAAGCCAAGTAGGAGCTGCTGGAGATTCTCTCCTCAAATCTCAGGCGTTTGCGAGGTGAGAATTTATCCCTTTTTCATGAAACTTAATAGCAGTTTCGTTTCCTGAGCACAAGGCCATAAGCATATGCATTAAGCAGATTCCTACATCAGATTAAAAAAGAGAAGCCAGTCTCTGTACAATTAGAAAAAAAACGAAAAAGAAACATCTATAATCAGGCCTATATGCTTGCATATAGAAATCCAAATCCAATGATATGATGCTGATCCCAGCTCTTGTTAATGTTAAATCACTCTAATATTAGAAATCCTCATGGCTGATGATTCTTGCCACCTACAGCGCATATATATGGAAGAATATTTGAAGGAGGCTGCGAAAGAGGGGCATGTCGACGAGCTATATAAGATTCTTGCAAGAGATCCAGATGTTCTAAAGCGTCTGGATAATAGTCCTTTTGATGAGACTCCTGTGCATATAGCAGCAAGGGCCGGGAACACCCCTTTCGCCGTGGAAGTTGCAAATCTGAAGCCATCACTCGCGTCAAAGCTGAATACAGGTGGGCTTAGCGCCATTCACCTGGCCGTGGAAAGGGAAAATATTGATACCGTTAGAGGACTTGTAGCCATAGACCGAGACCTTGTCCGGACCAAAGGAAAAGAGGGGATGACTCCTTTGCATCTGGTAGCTAAAAAGGGGGAGGTTTCTTTCTTGGAAGAACTTCTATTCTGTTGTCCCTTGTCCATAGAGGACTTGTCAATTCGCCGGGAAACAGCTCTCCACATTGCCGCCAAAAACCGGAAATTGGGAGCCCTTCGGGTTCTTTTCGGGTTTGTTCACCGGGTGAGAAAGGAAGAGATTCTAAATTGGAAAGATGAAGATGGCAACACCATCTTACACATCGCAGTATCCACAAATTCACTCAAGGTATGTCCCAATTCCCCATATTTACTTCTTTCTTTCTTTTAAAACGAAGTAATCTTAATATTCCACCAGACTCGTTCCCAATTCCTTTCCTCTTTCTTTCACATGAACATTAATTTAGTTGTCGGCTTCCTTAATTTTTATTGTATGAACATGAAGGCAGCAGAGTTGTTGGTCAATGTGGTCGACGTGGATGCGAAGAATCTTCAAAATTTCACAGCTATGGACATCTTCGAGAATCAAGGCCAAGCACAGAACCCCGATATGGGAATCATATTGCGCCGGGCATCAATGGTTTCGTATTTCTTGAACTCACTAATCCAGAGGCGAGACCAGCACCTGGGAGTCATAGGCCATGCTCGCGGCCTGGAAAACATTGCCGGCGACATTCGTAGCGTAGTCCTTGTCGTTGCAGTTCTGATAGCGACAGCAACCTACCAAGCTGTCCTCAGCCCACCAGGCGGGTACTGGCAGGACAGCATTCCTCCGCACGTGGCTGGAAAAATGATCATGGGATCCTGGGAAAGCTCTTACTTTTGCCTTCAAAACACTGTGGGATTCTGTGCTTCCGTGTGCACGATCATTGTCCTAGTCATGGGTCTGCCATTCGCGTTTATCATGGAAGCCTGCACCATGTTCATGTCATGCTCCTACTTCGTTTCTGTATTTACAATCTTCCCAACTCTGGACCTAACCACCATGTTCCTCCTTTTGATGTTTGGAGCTGTCTTGATCTTTTTCCACCTGGTGGCTTTTGAAATCCACCGGCGGAAACGGGAGAGCTGTCATGTGGGGAAAGGTACCTGGAACCTGAAGACCTGATGGTGTATTCGTCAAAGGGAATGAAGTTGTTGTCAGTTTTGCTTATGCATACATTACATTGTAGTGTTGTACCATACAATAAAATGCCTTGAGCTGTGAGTGTGTATGCTTGTGCACGTAGAGGTTGCTTTCTGTGTTCTATTTTGTAAATCAAATAGAAGAAGATTAATGTTTTTGATCAGCATTTTAATAATTACTACCAAATTCTTGTTTGCAGTTTGTTTATAAGTTGGAAATAACTCATGTATGTGATGGAACTCTGACAAGCAACACAATGAATATGAACCCAGTCTCTTGACTCCGATGGGCAATATAAGATTTATCGGCGGCTACAATAATTGTTGAACCATCTCTATGAGAAACCAACTAACTTATCTTGGGGTTTTATTATGATTGTTATATATTTCTAAAAAAAAAATTAAATAAATAATAAATTTAAATTTTATCATTATATTTTAATTAAAAAATTTAAAGGTATTAAATTTATAATAATTTTCACTTATATATTACTTTATTCTTTTATTATTATTATTTTTAATATAATTTTTTTTAATCAAATAACTTATATTTAAAATTCTAAGGTACATGTTGCTTGGAAGAACAATGCATGAATCTTCATTATTTTCTGTCCCTTTCCCAATGACAAGTTTTGAGGATGCCATTGCTTGCAGTCACAACGCAATACCTATTTTTTATTAGACGTTTGGAGTGAATAAGTACATTCAAATATCTATTTGCTATCATTGGAAAAGGGTAGTGTGAAAAAAACACTAAAACAAACCCAGGTGATACCCTTGCTGCACTTATGCTTCCTTATTAAGTGTTTTCTATAGAATTGTTTGCTCCCTCAAGGAAGTTGGACAGGTTGAACTGATGATGCTATAACTTGAGATTACATCCTTCATATTTAATTTTCTATATCTCTTCAGAGGACTATTTGGTATCTGGTTGACACGCGTCTTTTCAGAGGTTAGGCGGAGAAAATGGCTTAAGTGTAACCCTGAATCGACTGGTAATGGTGACCCTGTAGTTTTTGACATATCAGTTACCTTGGTTGGCATGGATGAAAAGATTCCATCTACCCGAGGCAGAATTGCTAAATGGTTTGTAAAGCTCCCAATATGCTTAATGATTCTTACAAGCCCACTTGCTGATGACAATCTAACCAAGGTGGATTCATGAGATGCAGGTAGGGCTGCAATGATTGGATTCTTTATGGATTACCTGGTTGATAGCTTGACTGGTGTAATGGGCAACTTTTTCTGCTAGACTCTATTGTTTGTAGCAGTGGTAGGAGTTCTATTTATCCGGAAGAATGAAGACATAGAAAGTCTAAAGAAGCAGCTGGAAGACACAACTTTCTATGACAAGTAATGGCAAGCAACTTGGCAGGATGATGTCACTAGCAGTTCTCAGCAGTTCTCAGAAGGAATAGCCAGATGGCCATAATATAAGCATTAGCCCTGAATTGTTGGTATCCTTTTGAATTTTATGTTACTGTTTTTTTTTTTTTTTTTGGCTAAAAGCTATTGGAATCCAAGTTTTCTGTCCCATTACAGCTTAGTTGTTCTCAACTGTACCATGCACATCATATTACTTTATCATCGAATTTTTGTGTGCAAACATAATTTGTAGATGAGATACATAGCACGCTGGTGTGCCATATATTACATCCTGAAGACTTATTACTGATGACTCATGCAACTGGAAAACTGACAGGCATGCATCAGAATTTGCAGAAAAAGTTGAGGAATCCACCAAAATATGCTTGTCTTATCTATATATTTGACGCTATGCCGCTTAAAATTCCATCTCTTAGTTACTGTTTACATGTCCTCTTCTGTCAACTTCTTACTCTTACAGATAGTAAATTTTCATCAACAAGCAGGGAGCACAATTGCAGGTGAAAGGTAGAACATAAGATCTGCATCATGGTTCCAAGTTACAACCTCTCAGGATAGCAGCATGTGCAACACGATTAACCCCAGGACTTGAAGGCTTCCATTCGCAGGTTGCAGTCATAAGTTCTACACATTGTCTTAATGCCACTGAAAGCTCTGTCATAATGCCACGTGTATCTCTTAAGCTCACAGGTCACATTCTCCTCTTTTTCCCACATGAATCCTTGAATGTTCTGCACATTTAACCAGTTGAACTGAACAAGTTGTCTAGCATTCTGAACCTGCCGCTGTCTATTTATGGTCAAGCGTATACCAGCTTCTGGTCTCGCACTTGACGAGTAAATAAGTTGTCATCAATGCCATTCGTTTCGGCATTACCCATGATTGCATTAGCTGAGGAGAGACTGCTAGACAAGCAATTGGTAAAACATCTGAAGTCTAACAACTTGGGTTGGATTTGGACACAATCGACAGATGATGTGGGTTATTTGACTTGGATTGATATGTGTAGGCTACGAAGCACAAGAAGCATAATACCAAGTCCACAAGCAAAATCCCTTACAAGTTGCCACGAAAAGCATGAAAGGTGCAAGAGTAGAAGTCATTGAATTTGACCATAAATCTCCCCTTTTTTTCATTTTTTTTTTTATTTATTTTTCCTTTGCTAAAGCTTTCAAAACTGGTTCCACAAACTAAGAAAGCATAACGGATATTCACAATTATTGAAGGATTTTACCATGTACATATGAGAAATGAAGAGATGCACTGTATCTGATCCTACTACATGTGATTTGAAATAATGGACAGAATCATTGTGTTGATCTATAAATATCTTTCATTCAATTGTAACTTGATCTGGTATGTAATAATCCAGAAACATCTTTGATTCAAATCACATTTCCCAAATCCTTAAGATCATTTCTTTGGCAGGGTGCTCACATATTAGGCTGCCATTCAATTGTTGCTTTCTATTTGATCAATGGATAATCCAGAAACATCTTTGATTCAAATCACATTTCCCAAATCCTTAAGATCATTTCTTTGGCAGGGTGCTCACATAGGCTGCCATAACAACTTTGCTTTCTATTTCAATGGATTACCATTTCTCCAAAGGTGTAAGCTCTTGTCCCCTTATTTGCCTTTTTCATATTCTTAAGATACAGCCAGTGGCTCACTTACAGTCACTCTGTACAGTTTTGTCTCTCAGGATTATTATATTCGTGAAAATATATTTTACTTAAAATTTTAATTTATTGGATAAAATATATATATATATATATATATTTTTTATATTAAACTTTAACACATTGTATGTCAAAATCGGCTTTCTTGGTTCAACTAGGCTTGTAATATTGTCACATTTTGGGATTAAAATTAAAAAAGATTGAACTTGAGATAAGTTCACCTATTTTTTTAGCTTTAAAATACAAATTACACTTTTTTTTTTTTTTTTTTTTTTAACAGCGTGACACTTGCATGAACCCCGTATGTTTTAACCTCAGTAGATAATAACCTCGTATTTAAAAAAAAAAAAAAAAAAAAAAGTCAACGGTAAAAGAAGCCATTCGTCGAAATTGATCGTGCGGGGTAGATTCAATCAGTTGAAAAATCGAGCAACATCAGATCAAAACAAAAGAAACGGCGAAACTGCTTTTCAGTCCTGACTGCCACTGACTACTGCCCGACCGGAGGAGTTTCAAGCCAAAAGAAATGCCAACTGCGGCGCTGCGGTTCTCTCTAGATTTTCTCCTGCTCTATCGCCTCCTTTGCATTTCTCTGTCGTTATCAAGTACTTCTACTTACCTTCTCGACAAGAAAACACAACCGAGCACACACATACAAGATGGGTCCAACGTTGTAGTATCTCACATCAAAAGGCCTTCACTTTTCTTACAAGTTCTACGCTTGCCGGTTTTTGGTTTTTTGATATCATTTCTGGAGCAAAGATTTTGTCTTTCTCTGTTCTTAGCTTTCGAATCCTGTCGGGTTTCATATTTGAAGTGGAGATTTGAACTGTTTTCAGTCTTTTTTTAGTAGAGTTTGAGTCCTTTCCTTTGATTCCCACTTTCTTCATTGCCTAACAGGAAGTGAAATTTCTTTTCCTTTCATTACTTTGGGGAAATTGATTAATTGAGATATTAACTGAAATTTAGATTTTTTTTTTTCCAGGTTTAGTTAAAGTTGCTTGCACTGATGGAGGGTTTTGCCCTGCACCTTCCAAACTTGAGTCTGAAGTTAAATCCAAACCCCTCTACTGGAAAATCACAAATCCCACACTATCTCCCTCTCATCTTCAAGGCAAGTTCTTGTTTTCTGTTTTTTTTATTTCCCCACTCATGCTTCCTGTATATCTGCATAAAATTTAATTGTTGGAGTAGAAACTTGTTAGTTCTTGCGGATTCTTGAATTAGCGAGAGGCTATGCTTTGGATTTATCAAGAAACCATTCAATGAAGAAGCTCAACTTTTTGGGTGAGGCCCCAAAATGATCATATATTGAACTATAACGTGCCTCCTCATGCGTAAGCTCATTGGGCCGAAAGGTTAAACAAAGGGCAGGCTCACCTTGCTGGTAGAAAGTTACTTTAAATGGGAGGGCACAATGGTTTGAACTTAAGATTTCTCATTCATAAAAGCTCTATACCATATCAAGAAATCATTCAACTCAAAGTTTAAACTTTTGGA
Source organism: Rhizophora mangle (assembly GCA_037832345.1). Taxonomy (NCBI): domain Eukaryota; kingdom Viridiplantae; phylum Streptophyta; class Magnoliopsida; order Malpighiales; family Rhizophoraceae; genus Rhizophora; species Rhizophora mangle. The sequence continues at coordinate 3,035,336 of JBAPLJ010001938.1, read as the reverse complement.
TGAGTCTCTAGAATGAATCACATATTAAACTCTAGTAGGATTTGATACCATTGCTAGGCGCATTGTTTGCCAAATGGGAGAAAACCAAAGGAGGAAGTAAATATGGCTAGAAGGGCATCGTCTTTGATGAACTCATTACTTTTGAAGTTCTGATGTTTTTTATTTAATGGTCAGCCATGAAATGATTGTGTGTCTATGTGTGATATGTAAGATTGTTTGTCTTCTGGGATATTCACGTTTATGGTAATTGCATGAGTGCCTCAAATTTCTTTTTCTTGTGTTATTCATGTCAATGACTGGAAAAAAGCAAGAGAGAGCTATGGTCCCTGTAGTTTAATTTGGTTTTTTCTTGCAGACTTGCCAGGCTTCACTCGCAGTGTGTATAAGCCAGACCACGCTTTAACTACACCTGAAAGTCATGTGTTCAGTCCTTTACCAGAGTGGTATGCCTTCAGTTTTGCATTTTAACTGTTGTTAGCTATTCATACTTTGTTTGCTGGTTTATTCATTTGGATTTCTTTTACAGGAAGAACACATTAGGGGCATATTTAATCACACCAGCTATGGGCTCACACTTTGTGATGTACCTGGCAAAGTTGCAAGGTTTGCTCATATTTGTATATGATTTGTTTGTGTTCTCAATTGTTGTTCATGGGGGCTACCTTACATGTAAATTCATGCTCAATGCTCTACCATAAGTAAATATTTTTGCAAAAATAAAGCTCTGTGTCTTCCCTTAAGAGAAATTTTTGGACACAAATTAAATCTCCACTCACATCTTAATTATTGTCATACAAACATAATCCAGTCTTAGCACGTGTTTCCTCTTCTTCTATCACCTGGTGCATGTTACATTAGCATTCGCTCTTACAATACAAAATTAAGCTATGCTGTAAATGGGCAGAATGTTATGGACTGAAAGGATTGCTTTGACTGACTGTAAGATCCACTTCTATTGACACTGCAAAATAACTATGATTAACCAACCATAGCACTTGTTTACCAATTCAACATATTCCCAAGTGATTATCTTCTTTTTATTTGTATGCTCTGCACCTTATAAGGATGTTTGGTTAGATTTCTAGTTTATGACATCTCCCTTTTTCCTGACAAACATGACCTGCTAACAGTCAGGTAGATGATAACTGTAGGAAATTAAGGGACTCCCATGTTCATAGTTGTATATCCTGGATTGTGTAGCTCCACCCTATCAAGTTGTGGAGCATTTTGACCTCAAATTGATCTTTGTTTTCTTCTCTAGATCTTTATTTCATTTTGCAATCTCAAAGAATTGTTGATATGTATGATGCAATAGTCATAATTATATGGGACTTTTTATTTTGTCTTCGAGGTCATCCTGAAAGGAAAATAAATGAAGTAATGATCGTTTTTAGCATGTGAGTCATATATTTAATATTTTCATGGACACTCTTCAGCAGGTTAACCTACTTCATTCTTAATTTGTGATTCCTGTTAAACAGACAACATTTGTACCATTCATGCAGAAAATTGACAGCAATTTGTGTATTTTACTAATTTTTCTTTCTGGTCACTAACATAGGCTATATGCTGTGCAGAAAATTCAAGATCAGGTCTCCCTTCTGAGGGTGCAGAGAGGCACAGACTTTGTTTCTATATTCTTGGCATGTTTTCATTGCCTGTGGGTCTGATGTAAGACTAATCCTGACTATTCTTGCATGTCTAAAACCAATTAGGTTCATATTCATGGTTCAGGGTTCTGCAACTCTTATTAATGCAACTGGTGCGATACACAAACTGGTGGTAAGCATTTTTTTTTTTCTATGCATTAGGTGTAGAGGACATGTGTTGACACTCTAGGTGTATTTATAGAGTTTTGTAGCTTTTTAACCTTATCTAAAGAGTATCTGTTCTAATTTTTGAGTTGAGGACTCTAAATCTGATGTTATGCTTGGTATTGTGTAGGTGGATTCATATGCTTACCTTCCTCCTAACTTTGAACATTCCTTGGAGTGTGATGCATCTGCTACTGTTGTTGTCTTTGAGCGGAGGTCTGTTCCCTGGAAATTACGTTTAACTTAAATTTTTTATTAATTTTCATGTTTTGCTTCAATCATTGTTATGGAGCAGTCTCATGACTGGAACTTGTTGAGTTGTACATTTATATGTAAGATTTTTGTATCCCAAGATTGTTAGAAGAATTAGATCTCGCCCCAAACATAGTTCATAATAGAATGGAATGTCGAAAAAAGATTCATATTGCCAACGATGCCAATTAAATTTGGAATTAAGGTTTTATTGTTGCATCGCAAAATTGTTAAGACTAAGATACTGGTTGCAAGGCCAATGGTTTTTGTGAATTATAGTTAGTTCAGTTTCTTCTGTCAAGCTTACTTGTTACTTTGACATATAGCATTTTCAGTATTGTGAATAATTGTGGGCACCTTTTTTTTTTTTTCGTCTTTTTAGGTATGCTTCTCTTGAACACCATAAGACTGAGCAGATTGTTGGTTCAACAGACAAGCAACCACTTATTGAAACTCCAGGAGAGGTATTTTTGTGGATCTTAGTGTACATGGCCTCTAATGAGTGGTTGGAAGAAAAATCACATCTACACATGCCATATCCATCTTTTAACCTAAACATTAGCATATTTAATGTCCGAAGGAAATGAACCAAACATTAGAGCAGAAAATAGGAACCAAGTCTGCAATTGTAGTTCATAGATCAAATAAACTGTTAGTATACATAAATTGTAGAAAGATGGATGCTATAAGACCATTAAATTAATAAAGCAGGATTACGATGAGGCTGAATTTACAGCCTTTCATATCGTATAGTCTCACATAACTCTTTATTAAACAGTCTGAAAAGACTGAGAGTTGTGGACCCAGCCTAGTCAAATATTCATATTGATCTTATTGCCTTGGACTTAATCACGACGTTCCTGCATCAAGAATGGAACAAAAGTTTGAGATTAAGGTTTGATCAAGAATGAATGTTATGCATCTTCATATTCCATAAATATTCTTGACTTTGCTGCGTCATCCTTTAGGGTATCAAATACTTGTTAACTTATTCTGTATTTTCCTCTGAGAAAACATTGAATTCTGTCATTTTCCATTTCTTTCCTTTTTGATTCTCCTTCCTCCCAAAAATCTGCCAATAACAGATACAGTTAATGCATCTCCATTATCATTATCTTTCTTGTTTTTTGTTTTATGACAATAGTGTGAGTGTTCAGACTTGCTCTTCATATTTTGACAGGTTTTTGAACTTAGGAAGCTTCTTCCCCAATCTTTGCCTTATGATTTTAATATCCATGTAAGTCATGATTTGCTCGTAGAAATTAAATGGTTCCATTCCAAGCAGTTTGTGATCATTACTTGTCGGAGCTATAGTAAAAAATAGAAGAGATTTTTCTACATAGGCACTCATCCATTGACTGGAGAGGGCAATGGGGAATGTAGACTACATAAAACATTTGGATTTCAAATTTTTGTCCCATGTTTTGATTAAATGGAATCGGAAAGTGCTGGAGCCAGTTGACGTGGTTCAGGATGTTTGATTAGGCAATTATAATCTCCCATGGATTGGAAAGTGCTACCTGGTGTACACTTACAAAGTGCTATTGTTGTTGTACTATATTGTTTTATATTTGCCCCTTTTTCCTCGTGATTTTGGGAGGGGGAGACTTTGAGATTGAGGTGTAGCTATAAGAGAACCTGTTCTTCAATCACATATTACCCTGTATTTGTTGGGTAAACCCTTCCTTTTTTGCTACAGACTGTTGAAATTTGTAAAAGTTTCCATTTGATGTAAACAAATTTTTGGGTTACAAACCTTACTGATTTTTAATGATTTGACATCTCTTATGATTCATGTGCACAGATCATGGATTTTCAACCTGGAGAATTTCTTAATGTGAAGGTATGTTTCTTTTCACTTGTTGAAACTTCCACACCTCATTTAAAGATCTCAAGTATGAGTCACTTCCGATCTTCTTCATTTGTGGGCTGACTATTGATTCAAAGATTTTGTTTAAAACTAGTTACCCTACAAAAATATTTGCACTGTAGAGAAATTTCAAAGTATAGCATGTTTTTGTCTTCGAACTGCTAGAGTTTTCTAATCTCTTTTAAGGATTACATGACATTAGCCATTTAATTTATTCAAAAAAAAAAAAAAACAAATGCAAGGTTGCATATGTCTCACCCTTTCCCATACCTAACAATACAGGAGCCTCATGCACTGAAATACCCTTTTTTAAAACTCTTTGAGGGAGCAATCCCTTGAAACCATGAGGCAAATGCTGAACCCTCTTTCTGGCTTGTTTTCTTTGTAGGAAGTGCACTATAATCAGCATGGATTGCTGCTATTGGAGGGACAGGGAATTTATCGACTGGGAGAGAGCTGGTAAGATCTTAATTTTAGCATTACTGCTGTTGTGTTTGACTAATCTTCTGATTATTCCCATTAGTTTTCATTTGTTTGTTACCCTTAGATTGTAGGATTATCAACCCCCCAAAAAAAATTCAAAACAGGAATCTTGTATATATGTTTAAATAAAGCAAAAGAATGCAGAAGTTAAATCTTGCATGTATATATTTGATACTGTGATAATTTCCTCCTGCTCACAGGAACTGAATAAGTCATAAATCAACAGGACTTACCTTGGTGATTTATCTTAGATCCACATAAGAAGGAATAACAATGCTGGCCTGCCTTTTGCGCAGCAGACATACAGCCAAGTGTACTCCTTTTTTCAGACCTCTCTGTGTGGGAGTATCATGCACTAGAATGCCCATTTAGATGTACATCTAGGCTTTTGGTGGGTGCTCAATGCATGATAGTTATAGTCTTAGTATATATTTTAGTGTAAAAGGACTTGTTGGATTTAAATTTTGCGGGATTAGGGCAGGATTTATGCATTAGGGGAAGGTGGGAGACATTCAGTATGAATGCCATGCAACACTCAGTGCCCATAAGAACAAATGGGTAGACGACCAGGAAAATGAAAAAAAAAGGAGTGAATAACACGACATATCCCTTTATGGCTGCATTTGATAATGCTTTTCTTTTTATCTGCTGGTTCATCACTGAATCTGTAATTTGCTTTCATAAATACAGGTACCCAATCCAGGCCGGTGATGCCATTTGGATGGCACCATTTGTGCCTCAATGGTGAGAACTCACCCTGTTAAATGATGGAATAATTCATCTGTTGTCCCAAGTATAGCAACCAATGATATATTTTGCTACTCTTTCAGGTATGCTGCACTCGGTAAAACCCGTTCACGTTATCTGCTGTACAAAGATATAAACAGAGACCCATTGTGACCAGCTGCGGCAAAAATCTTATCCTTGAGCTTCATTTACATGGTTCTAAGAGCATGTCTCAGGAACAAGAAGCCTCAGAAAGCTTGTATACATTGCATATATTGACAGCAGCCGTCCTCGTGTGGTTTTGCAGCGCTATCCAAGAAATGTAAGGTATATTTGTTAGAAAATAATTATGTACAAACCAGATTTGACTTAACCAGATACCATATTTCTGGAAACACTCTTGATTATTCCTCAATATTCACCACCTCAAAGTTTGAAGGGTCAGCTAGCACCAATTGGTTTGACCCTTAATGGCAGTTGAGACTGGTTTCTGCATCCAACTGCAATTCTGACCGATTGAGACAATGCCTCTCTTTTTCAATATGATGGAAGATATTCCATTTCTCTAAATATATTATTTGCTGTTCCAGTTGGAGGCAGCAAACAAACTGGTGAGGTCAGGTTATTTCGGATTTCAGGTTCATCGAGTAGTTTCAACAAAATATAACTTATTATATCTTTCAAATTCTTCCAACCGTATCAATAGATGTTTTAAATTGTTTTAGGCATCGGACTAATTCTCCAAAGTTCTATTCCTGCGGAGGACCACCGAAAGGATTGGTGAGGAATTCGAGCTAGGATTCGATCCTTTTGAAAGATGAGCAATTCGGGGTTATTTTATTGATCACTAGACCTTTCTCTTCGTGTTCTATACGCGTCCTTGGAGTCCAAAAGACACTGCAGATTCTCGGGTTTAGTATCGAATTTGTGTTTGTCTTGCAATAATTGAGACATCCTGATAGCAATAACCACCAAAATGCCTGTTACCATAAGCTGAAATAAACCCATGTTTAGCCTTAGAGCCGTTAAAATAAGAGAACGCCACAAATATTCGTGGAGACAAACCACAAAAACGATTTATATTGTATTTAAAATAATTTATATTATATGAATAATATTTTATATAATATAAAAATGTTTATATGAATAGCTATTACTTTATTATAAAATTTTTTTATATTATATAAAATATAATTTATTTATTAAAAAGTATTTTCCTTAACGGAATCTAGTGTTCCATGTCACGAAGCACCATTGGTGGATTTTGGAATCACTCTAATATTTAACCTTTGAAACATATCTTGGGAGTATAAGTTACGGAGATTTTCTTCAGATGTCATGTTTAATCTTTCAAAGGGCAACGCCCCATGAATCCCAATAGCATAACTGTGTGTGGACAGACTGCAGAGTACACAGATTGAAGAAAGATTGGTTTCATAGGCCACCTGAGAATAGACCCGCATCGGGACCCCCGCAAATGGGCTACCATTAGCGCCACCGCAGATTCATCCCCTCTCAACACACCCTTTTGGGTGGGATGCCCCCCATGTCAGGCAGCCTTCCCATAATGGGAATAATGTTTTGATAAACATTATCTCCTTTTATCAGAAAAGCAAAAAAAAAAACAAGAGAGAGTCTTTGATGTCTTTTTCTTTTCTACGAACCACTTTTTCTAAAGCTATCATTAGTTGCATTAAACATAAATATTTTCGTAGCATTTGTTACCCATTTCACCTCATCAAATTGCACTGGCCATAACATTTATGCCTTGCCACCTTAATTTATAATTCTAGTAATGCTCAATAAGGCACTCCAATAATTAAAAATTAAAAAACTCAAATTCAAGGTTTTAAGTTACTTTTGCCAAAAAAAAAAAAGAGAAAATTCCAAATCTTCCATAAAGAACAAAATAAAAACTGACCATATTTATATGTTATCATCCTCGTTGTCCAATTAAACCAGAAAAAAATAACAAATCTCTCCAGGCTGGAAATTCAATATGGGGAGACCCCTCGTACAAATTTTCCTTTTCTCCGAAGTCCTTGGAAAAAAAAAAAAAAAAAGCGCTAGACTTCATGCTTGTGAATACCCGTCTTTTAATTTATTTTCCCCGAATATTTTAACGGTTAATTAGCTTTGATTAAGACTTGAATGGGAGATTTTACATTTTTGAAGACGACTTGTATTTTCCTAAATATTCTTATGTCTGCTATTATATAGTGAAAATATTCTCAGATTGTTCTTTTTCCTATTGTTATTGCATCCACTTCCCTTTGACCCGAACAAAGTTGCACGTATTCGATGATATTTGTACATGAAACTCAATTTTTTGTTTGTATGGTGTGCATTTCTTAACTTGAACATCAAGACCTAAAAAAGAAAAAAGACAAACTAAGTCGCACCTACTCTTCCAAATCAAAAGATTCTAAGATTTATCCCCCCTCCGCCCCCTAGAACTTGAAAATCCAAATTATTCATAAATAAAAAAAAATTGAAAACTTGACCTTTTCACAATGCTTGAGTGATATAGAGACAAAACATATCATTTTGTTTAAAGAGAATAAAAAATAAGCAATTTTGATACCCATTCTCATGTGACACTTACTTCTATTTGTAGGGCTTTCCCTCTAACAAATCTAAGACTGTCAGCTGACTCATTGTTTTAGAGAAACAAAATTTTGCATAAACTATTTACAAAAGTTGGGGCATTCAACATGGTTTAAAGTGCATATTTGACATGCCACTCTACGATCTTTGAGCATATTTCTAGAGATTGATATATTTGGAGTATGTTTTAGCCAATGGTTCTTATTTTTATCTTATTTTTGGATTAAATTCTTAATTTCTTGCATATTTTACACATACCATTGGACTTTAGGTGTGGACTAAGCAAATTTAATTTCTCCACGAGACCAATTTTCTATTCTCTTTTTGTTTAATGAAATCACCTACTAGCTTGCTCACACCGTGCAAAACTCACCTCTTTTTTCAGTTTAGTTAGCCATAGATGCATGGATTTTTTTTTTTTTTTTTTGCTCTTTGCACATTTAAAGGCTTATAAGAGCATTACCCATATACCATAACATTAATGCCTTCAAGAATCTAGGTGGATTCTGAGACCTACAATTAGAGGAACTGAAGCAACCTTTGATTTGTAGTTAAAGCATGTTGTTTATACCATAGTTCCTAGATACATTTTATGAATGAAATCTCTTAATAAAAGTTGTTTAGTTCTTTGAAGGACCAATTTTTTCCTCTAAGATCGACCTAAATGCATATTTTCTCCTTAGCAGAAAGATTAAAAAAAAAAAAAGTGAATGTGCCTTGAGCAAAACTATCAATCATTGTTTTGGAACCATCCATCCAATCAAGTTCCTCTTGGATCATACACTTGTAGTGATGTTTTATGCAGGCAGCTACTTTGTCGGTGGGAAAAAAAAAGGTCTACTGCATTATTTGCATTAACTACACAAAGTCTCAGTGGCTTGACTCCACAACAGTCTCCAAGTCTTCTTTTATTTTTTTTTTTTTGTAGCTGATTTGATATGATTTCACCCATTTGTCAATTTGCTTATACAATTTTATACAAAATCTTTGAAATTTAACAGGAATCAAAATACTAGTAGTAACCCTATTTTGAAAACTTCATTGTGAATTCAATCTCACTTGCTGGAATGGACTTGGTGAAGTAGTGTGTAATAGTAGAGATAAAAATATTTTAATTTCAAATCTCGTAATTTTTTTTAATTTTTTATTTATATTTTTTTAATATTTTATTTTCTAACAAAATAAAAATAAAATATTTCTTTTTTTTATTTGAATATTTTGAACCACCTAAACTTCATATTAAGAAACAAAATATCTAAAAGAAATAACAAAATAAAAATAAAATAAATATAAAAATTATTATGATTTGAAATTTGAATATTCTTACATTTAAGATTGTAATAGAGTTTTATTATTTTAATATTTTAATAATTATATAATAAGAAATTTTATACTATCAAAATAAATTTTATAATTATCCTATATAATATTAATCAAACTTTATCTTATAATAATCTCTTATTAGAAACTAATTATTAAATCGACAATAATTATAATATAATTATACTTTTCTTCTAATTCATAACTTTCATACAACACTTTATCAACAATAAATCAAGGAAACCAATTAAAGTTACTTTCTCTTATTTTTGCACTAAAATTCTTCACAACCAATCTTCCCTCGTATCTATTTATGCAATTATGTTTTTTGTTTCCTCATAAACCCACTTGTTGTTTAACATCTTTTTGCCTTTTAGTAATTGAATTAGCTTCATGTATAATTGTTTTGTAGTAAACTAATTTCTTCATTCATGGCTAACTTTCAACTAACAAAATCTTCAACTTATATTAGTTAATCAATACATTTTGGTTCACCTTTATCAATCAACACTAAATAATAAAAAGAATGAGAGAACCACTATGTACTTTAGATATTCTACCAAATTTTGTCATCAATGTCATTAATTTAAGTTAAGTTAGTGATTAAAGTCCCGTATCGAGAAATTAAGTGGAGTTGGTTGATTTTGTTTCTTACAAATAAGGAATAATGCAGTTTGTTATATTAAAAATTATTAAGAGAATTAAAACTCTAAAAGTCTTTAGGCTATTATTTGAGTTTTTGTTAATTGAGTTTTAGAAGAGATTTTTTGTATTCTTCACTTTAGTAATATTTATCTCTACTTTCACCTGTGAATGTAAGTTAAATTGATCAAACTACATAAATTTAGTGTCATTTATCTTTAATTAATTTTTTATTTATTTTTGTTATTATTGTTAAGAGCTATATCTCAGAGTTTATGTCATATTAAATTAGTATCAAAGTCATGTTCATTGAGAATATAACCACTATAACAATAATTAAATATTATTTCTAGAAATTTGAGCATAATGTCAACTTTAGAATGTGATAGTTGAAGATGGAGGTCATAGTGATTCAAGATGACATTGACATGGAGCTGTTAGGGAAGTAAAAAAAGCTAGAGAAGATGTTAAATGAGAAGTTTACTAGTCTTAACATGAAAGTCAGGTCAGATTTCATCTTAAATCATTCTAATAAGGTTTTAAGAGAAGTATTTACTAAGATAACTGCTAAAAATTTGTGAAAAATATTAAAAGTTTTGTATATGAAGACAACAATGGAGAATAAACATTATTTAAAATAGATTATATATATACTTTATATGCCTAAAGAATCATTTATATTATTGTATTTTGATAAATTTGATTCTTTACTTATGGATTTAATTAATATAGATGTTCATATTAAGGATAAGGATAAAATCCTATTATTATTGTGTTTTCTTCCCCAACCATTTAAGCATTTCAAAGAAATAATACTTTATGACAAAGAGATTATTTCTTATAAAAAAATTAAGTCTATTTTGAAGTCAAAAGATCAAATCGACAGGGATATAACTAGAGACAGTAGTAATGGTCAAGTTGATAGCTTAATGATTTAAGGCAAATCAGATAAGAGAGATGTAAATAATAAGAGATTAAAATTTAGATCTAAATCCCAATATAAAAATTTTGTATGTAATTATTGTAAAAGAAAAAGACATAGCAAAACTAATTACTTTAAGCTAAAAGCTAAGAACAAGGATAAACACAAAAATAATGAGTCAATTTAAACTAATGTTGTAGAAGATGAGAGTGAATGAATTATTTCCTTTGCTAATGATAAATTAAGGTCTGCCAATGAATAAATCTTAAATTCTAGTTACATGTACCATATGTGTCCCAATAAGAATTAGTTTTTCACCTATGAACTTATTAAAGGTGAAGTTATTATAATGAACAATAATATAATTTGCAAAATTGTTGAGATTGATGCAGTTAGAATCAAGACTCATGATGGTGCTATGAGAACACTTTCACAAGTTATACACATTCTAGAATTAAAGAAGAATAATATTTTTTTTGGGAATATTTAAGACTCTTAGCTATAGGTATACTAATGAAGGTGGAGTTTTGAAATTTAATAAAGGTACTCTTGTTGCCATTAAAGCTTATAGGTCTGAAAATTTGTACATTTTGTAGGAATCTACAATTATAAGTACTATTATAATCTCCATATCACCCAATTCAAAAGCAGATATTATGAAGATATGACATATGTAGTTGGGGCACATGAGCAAAAAATGGTTTATCTATATTGAGTGAAAAAGGCCTTCTGTGTGAAAAGTGTATTGAGAAGTTGGAGTTTTGTAAGCATTACATCTTCAAGAAGCAAAAGTGTGTCAATTTTAAGTCTCCAACAATTCACAGAATAAAAGGTACTTTGGATTATAGTCACTTAGATCTTTAGGCATCATCTCCCATTTTGTCAAAAGGTAGTGCCTGGTACTTGATGATTATTTAAGTAAAGTTTAGGTTTTCTTTCTAAAATACAAGAATGATGTTTCCCAAACATTTAAGATGTGGAAAGTATTGATTAGGAAGCAAATAGGGAAGCAAATTAAGTGGTTCAAGACAAATAATGACTTGGAATTTTGTAAAGGTGAATTTAATGAATTTTGTAAAAATGAAGGCATTACTCATTACTATACAGTTAGGATGACTTCTTAACAAAATAACGTTATTAAATGTATTAACAAAACACTTTTAGAGAGGACTTGTTGTATAATTTTCAATGTTTGTTAAAAAACTTTTAGGTAGAGGTAATCTTTATAACTTGTTATATCATTAATTATACACCTTTAACATTTATATAGTTTAAGAGTTCAAAGGAAGTTTGTTCAAATACTCTTACTAATTACTCTAATTTGAAAATAATTGGATATCTTAGATATATGCATATTAATGATGGGAAATTGGAACCTAAAGTTAAAAAGTGCATTTTCCTTGGGCATGCAATTAAAGTGAAGGGATATTGTTTGTAGTGTCTTGATCCACCAAAATTTGTAATTAACAAAAATGTTACATTTGATGATATTTCTATGTTACATCCAAGAGAAGAGCTTTCTAATCCTTATGATAAGTAAAGATGATCAACATTGCTTAAGTGATATAGAGACAAAACATATCATTTTGTTTAAAGAGAATGAAAAGTAAGGAATTTTGATATTCATCCTCATGTCACACTTATTTTAGTTTGTGGGGCTTTCCCTCTAACAAATCCAAGACTGTCAACTGGCTCATTGTTTTAAAGAAACAAAATTTTGCATAAACTATTTACAAAAGTCAAGGCATTTAACATGGTTTATAGTGCATATCTGACATGCCTCTCTATGGTCTTTGAGCGTATTTCTAAAGACTGATATATATGGAGTATGTTTTAGCCTATGGTTCTTATTTTTATCTTATTTTCAGATTAAGTTCTTTTTAATTTCTTGCATGTTGTGTACATACCATTGGACTTTAGGTGTGGACTAAGCAAATTCAATTTCTCCATAAGACCAATTTTTTATTCTCTTTTTGTTTAATGAAATCACCTACTAGCTTGCTCACACCATACAAAACTCACCTCTTTTTTTAGTCTAATTAGCCATCTATGCATGGATTTTTTTTTTTTGTTTTTTTTTGCTCCTTGTACATTTAAAGGCTTATAAGAGCATTACCCATATACCCTAACACTAGCGCCTTCAAGAATCTAGGTGGATTCTGAGACCTACAATTAGAGGAACTGGAGCAACCTTTGATTCATAGTTAAAGCATGTTGTTTATACCATAGTTCCTAAATACTTTTTATGAATGAAATCTCTTAATAAAAGTTGTTTAGTTCTTTGAAGGACCAATTTTTTCCTCTAAGATTGACCAAAATGCATATTTTCCCCTTAGCAGAAAGGTTCAAAAGAAAAGGTGAATGTGCGTAGAGCAAAATTATCAATCATTGTTTTTGGAGGCATCCATCTAATCAGGTTCCTCTTAGACCATACAGTTGCAGTGATGTTTTGTGCAGGCAGCTACTTTGTCAGTGGGGAAAAAAAAGGTCTGTTGCATTATTTACATTAATTGCACAAAGTCTTAGTGGCTTGACTCCAAAATAGTGTCCAAGTCTTTTTTTTTTTTTTTTTTCAGCTAATTTGATATGATTTCACCTATTTGTCAATTTGTTTATACAATTCAATACAAAATTTTTAAAATTTCACTAGAATCAAAACATTAGCAATAACCTTGTTTTGAAAACTTCATTGTGAATTCAATATCAAATGCTGGAATGGACTAGGTGAAGTAGTGTGTAACCGTAGAGATAAAAATATTTTAATTTTAAATCTCATAAAGTTTTTATATTTATATTTATATTTTTTTAATATTTTATTTTTTAACAAAATAAAAGTTAATTTTTTCTTTTGAATATTTTGAACCACTTAAAGTTCATATTAAAAATAAAATACCTAAAATAAATAACAAAATAAATTTGAATACTTTTACATTAACGATTGTATTAGAATTTTATTATTTTAATATATCTAAAATTATATAGTAAGAATTTTTATACTATGAAGATAAATTTTATATTTATCTTATATAATATTAATTAAATTTTATTTTATAACAATCTCTTATTTAAAAGCTAATTATTAAATCGACAATAATTATAATATAATTAAAATTTTCTTCTAATTCATAATTTTCATATGATACCTTGTCAATGATTAATCATGAAAATCAATTAAGGTTACTTTCTCTTATTTTTGCATTGAAATCTTTCACAACCAATCTTCTCTTATATCTATTTATGTAATTATGTTTTTTGTTTTCTCATAAACCCATTTGTTGTTTAATATCTTTTTGCCTTTTAGTAATTGAGTTAGCTTCATGTATAATTGTTTTGTAGTGAACTAATTTCTTCATTTGTGGCTAACTTTCAATGGATAAAATTTTCAACTTATATTACTTAATCAAAACATTTTGTTTCACTTGTATCAATCGACACTAAATAATACAAAGAAGGAGAGAACCACTATGTGCTTTAAATATTCTACCAAATTTTATCATTAGTGCCATTAGTGTATGTTAAGGTAGTGATTAAAGTCTCACATCGAGAAATTGAGTGGAGTTGGTTGATTTTGTTTCTTATAAATAAGGAACAATTCAGTTTGTTGTATTAAAAATTATTAAAGAAATTAAAACTCTAAAAGCCTTTAGGCAATTAATTAAGATTTTGTTAATTGGGCTGTAGAAGAGGTTTTTTGTATTATTTACTTTATCTCCACTTTCACCTATGGATGTTGGTGAAATTAATCAAACCACATAAATTTGATGCCCTTTGCCTTCAATTATTTTTTTGTATTTTTTGTTATTATCTTTAAGGGCTATATTCCAAAGTTTATCTCTTAATAAATTGGTATCAAATTCAAGTTCATTGAGAATATATTTATTATGACAATAACTAAGTATTATTTCAAGAAGTTTGATCATAGTGTCAACCGTGAAAGGTGGCAGTTAAAGATGGAGGTCATGCTGGTTCAAGATTGCATCGACATGGTGCTAATAGGGAAGCAAAAAAAGTTAGAGAAGATGTTAGATAAGGAGTTTACTAGTCTTGACATGAAAGCCAAATCATATATCATCTTAAATCATTCTAATAAGGTTTCAAGAGAAGTAGTTACTGATATAACAGTTAAGAATTTGTAGGAAAAATTAAAGGTTTTATATATAAAGACAATAATGAAGAATAAAATTTATTAAAAATAAAGTATGTATATACTTTGTATGTCTAAAGGATCATCTATATTATTGTATCTTGATAAATTTGATTATTTACTTATGAATTTAAGTAATATATATATTCATATTAAGGATGATGATAAAATTCTGTTATTATTATGTTCTCTTCTTCAATCATTTAAGTATTTTAGAGAAATAATACTTTATGGCAAAGAAATTATTTTTTATAAAGAAATTAAGTCTATTTTGAAATCAAAAAATCAAATCAACAGGCATATAACTAAGGACAGTAGTAATGGTTAAGTTGATAGCTTGGTGGTTCGGGATAAATCAGATAAGAGGGATATAGATAATCAAAGATTCAAATTTAGATCTAAATCCAATCATAGAAATTTTATGTGTAATTATTGTAAAAGAAAATGACACATAAAAACATATTACTTTAAGGTAAAAGCTAAGGACAAGGATAAGTACAAAAATAATGAGTCAATTTAAGCTAATGTTGCAAAAGAAGAGAGTGAAGGAATTATTTCCTTTGCTAATGATAAATTGAGGTCTACTAATGAATGGATCTTAGATTCTAGTTACACCTACCATATATGTTCCAATAAGGACTAGTTTTCTACTTATGAACTTATTAAGAGTGGAGTTATTATAATAAGCAATAATGTAATTTGCAAAATTGTTGGGATTGATCTAGTTAGAATTAAAACTCATGGTGGTACTATAAGAACACTTGCACAAGTCAGACACATTCTAGAATTAAAGAAGAATATCATTTTTTTAGGAATACTTGAGGCTCTTGACTATAAATACAGTAGTGAAAGTAGAGTTCTAAAATTCAATAAAGGTGCTCTCACTGTCATTAAAGCTTATAAGTTTGAAAATTTGTATATTTTGTAGGGATTTACAGTTATAATTACTACTGTAATCTCTACATTATCTAATTTAAAAGTAAATATTATGAAGTTATGACATATGTGGTTGAGGCACATGACCAAGAAAGGTTTATCTATATTAAGTGAAAAAGGCCCTTTATGTGGATAATGTACTGAAAAGTTGGATTTTTGTGAGCATTACATCTTTAAGAAGCAAAAGTGTGTTAATTTCAAGTCACCAACAATTCAAAAAATAAAAGGTACTTTGGATTATAGTCACTTAGATCTTTAGGCATCATCTCCCATTTTGTCAAAAGGTGGTGCCTGGTACTTGATAATTATTTAAGGAAAGTTTGAGTTTTCTTTCTAAAACATAAGAATAATGTTTTCCAAACATTTAAGATGTGGAAAACTTTGATTAAGAAGCAAATAGGGAAGTAAATTAAGTGGTTTAGGATAGATAATAACTTGGAAATTTGTGAAGGTGAATTTAATGAATTTTGTAAAAATGAAGGCATTGTTCATTACTATATAGTTAGGATGACTTCTCAACAGAATGATGTTATTAAACATATTAATAAAATACTTTTAAAGAGGACTTGTTGTATAATTTTTCAATATTAGTTTGTTAAAAGACTTTTAGGTAAAGATAATTTCTATAACTTATTATATCATTAATCGTACGCCTTTAGTATTTATATAGTTCAAGAGTTCAGAGGAAGTTTGGTTAGGTACTTCTGCTAATTACTCTAATTTGAAGATAATTGGATGTTTTACATATATGCATATTAATGATGGGAAATTGGAACCTAAAGCTAAAATATACATTTTTTTTTTGGGCATGCAATTAAAGTGAAGGAATAATATTTGTAGTGTTTGATCCACCAAAATTTGTGATTAACAAAATTGTTAGATTTAATAAATCTTCTATGTTACATCAAAGAGAAGAGTTTTCTAGTCCTTATGATGTAAAGAAAGATGATATTACACATAAGCAAGTGGAGTTTAAAGTGGTAAATTAAAATGTTAAATAGCAAAGTTCTCACACTTAGTTAGATTCATTAGATATTGCATTTTCCTTTAAAGATAGTGAGGAGGATCATGCCATACCCAAAGAGAGAGCAAGAAGAGAGATTTGATTGCCATAGAAATATAATGACTAAGTTACTTATACTTATTCAGTTGCATAGAAAACTAGTGAAAATGGCAAACTATCTACATATTTAAAAATAGTTTCAAGTGTTAACTTATTTAGGTGGTTAGTTATAATAAATGAATAAATAGAATCTCTCCCTAAGAATGGCACAAGCATTTTTATGAAGTCTCCTTAAAAAAAGAGAATCATTAGCCACAAATGGATTTTCAAAAAAAAAAATATGAAAGATATATAAAGGGTTGAAGATGTAAGGTATAAGACACTTTAGTTGTGAAAGACTTTAGTTAGGTATAAGGTGTTGATTTTAATGATTTTTTTCTCACCTATTATTAAACACAATTCAATGTGTATCTTGCTTGCTTTGGTGGTCATGTATGATTTAGAGTTAAAGTAACTTGATGTTAAGACAACTTTTTTACATGGTGAGCTTAAGGAGTAAATATATATAAGGTAACCTCACGGTTTTAAAGTTGAAGGTAAGAAAGTTTATATTTATTTATTAAAGAAATCTTTATTTAGGTTAAAGCAATTTTCAAGATAATGATATAAGAGATTTGATTCCTTTATACTGGGTCATGGTTGTTCCAGAAGCATGCATGATAGTTGTGATTACTTTCAGAAGTTAGATGATGACTCATTCATTTATTGGTTGTTTTATTTTGATGACATGCTTATTATTAGCAAGAATTTGTCAAAGATTTACACTTTGAAAGCACTTTTCAATGTAGAATTTGAGATGAAAGACTTAAAAGTAGCAAAGAAGATTTTTGGCATGAAAATTAGAAGGAATCATAAAGATAGTAAGTTATATTTGACCCAGAAGAATTATGCTGAAATGGTCTTGAAAGAATTTGAAATAAAAAAATGTCAAACATGTTAGTACTTCCATTGCTAATCAGTTTAAATTATCAGTTGTTGAGTCTTTAAAGTAAGATAAAGAGAAGAGATATATAGAAATAGTTCCATATTTGAGTGTAGTCAGTAATCATATATATACGATAATTTGCATAAATCCAAATATTTCATAAATAGTTAATGTGGTTAGCAAATACATGTCTTCTCCAAGCAAATCACATTGGTAAACTATGAAATAGATTCTTGAATACTTGCGAGGTACTTTAGATGCATGTTTAGAGTTCGGTAAAAATTCAGATGTATTGGTTGGTTTTGTTGATTTTAACTATACTACTGATTTTGATAGAAGAAGATCTCTTACAAACTATGTATTTTGTATTGGTGGTTGTGTTGTTAGTTAAAAATTTACTCAACAATATGTTGTTGCTTTGTTTATTACTAAAGCAAAATACCTAGCAGTGACTAAGGCAATCAAAGAAGTCTTGTGGTTGAAAGGTTTGTATGGTAAGTTTAGTTTACATCAAGATGTTACCATCTATTGTGACAATCAAAGTGCAATAAAGTTGACTAAAGATCAAATATATCATGAGAGAATGAAGCATATTGATGTGAAGTATTACTTTGTTCGAAATAATTACTGAGAGAAAGGTTTTTGTTATTTAGAAAAATAGTATTAGAAATAATCCTATAGATATATTTATAAAGCATCTTTCAGTTGTTAAGTTCAAGTAGTAAATGGAATTTAATTGGCACAATATGATGATTTGGGAGCTTATGGAGAAGGTGGAGTTTTGTTAAGTTAGTAGTTAAAGTCTTATATTAAGAAATTAAATAGAGTTAGCTAATTTTGTTCTCTATAAATAAGAAATAATGTATATTGTAGTAAGAATTATTAAGAAAATCAAAAATTCTATGAGCGTTTAATCCATTATTTGGATTTTGTTAATTAAGCTCTAAAAGAGTTTTTTTTTATATATTCTCCACTTTAATAGTATTTACTTACTTTTACTTAGATCAATTTGACCAAATCACATAAATATGGTGTCCCTCGTCTTCAATTATTTTTCTTTATTTTTTGTTATTGTCTTTAACATTTATAACCCAAAATTTATCTTTTAATAGTGTAAATGACTCTCTACCCAAATATGTCCCCAACTTTTATCATACTTTCTTATACTATTAGTTTTCACAACATATCTTAACTCTTCATCAATTCCATAATCAATGAAAAACATGTCTCATCCTTTTATAAATTCCATAATCAATGAAAAATATCTCATCCTAGAGATGATATTTGTCAAAACTCAAAATCGAGGAGAAATTCAAGTATGATTAAAGTAAGTAGCATATTTGTGAACTTGACACTATACTTCAACCTAAAACCTTAAGGCATTAGGTTTACGAGTTCTTTCTATTTATATGTTACTTACTTATCCCTTTACTTTCTTATGTGAGATTTTTTAACTATATAGTTCATATATTCACACTTTAAATCACAATAACCTCTCCTTTAAGTGTAAATCTTGTATGCATTATAGTTTCTTGCCCTTTTAATGCACCAAGAGCTAATTATCACTTCACCAAACTCATTTGTGAGGTAACCATTCTTTGTCTAATTCAGAATATGCATTAGCTAATACTTTAAGAGTCATGTTAGAGCACACAATCTCTTACACATTAGGCTTACTTTCCCTTGAATGTGTGAAGAGCTCATTATCACTTCACTAAGCTTACTTGCAAGCCAACCTTACTTCATTTGATATAGAGTGTACATTTACCAATAGTACAAGAGTCATGTTGGAGTAAACATGTTATGACTCATTTTTTAGAATCATGTCTTACCATCCTTGAATATGCCAAGAACTCATTATTACTCCACCAAGCCCACTCACAAGCTAACCTTATTTCATTTGATTAGGAGGATGTGTTTGCCAATACTCTAAGAGTCATATTGGAGCACATGTGTTACTACTTTTCTTCAGGAATCACATCTTATCATTCCACTTGAGTTTTATTCCTGGTAAGTGATACAACTTGTTAGAGAAATGTGAGAACCTAAAACTAGAGAGAAATTTGAGTAGGATTCAAGTAAGCAATATACCCATGAGTTTAACACTATATTTCAACCCAAAACCTTTAAGGCATTCAGTTTATAGATCATTTCCACTTATATATTACTTATTACTCCCTTTCCTTTCTAATATGAGATTCTTTAACCATATAATTCACATATTCATACTTAAAATCCCAATAAATTAAAGGTTTGATAAGAGACAAATATAAACGATGCATATTTCCTATAATTACTACCTTATAAAAAAAGTGATTGGTTACTTACAAGAAGCAGGTCCAGGTGAAGTAGTAAGATGTAACTTCAAAAGAAAAGTGGTAACATGTGTGTGCCTAAACTTAGTTTTTAGAGTATTAGCAAACACTTACTCTAAGATTAGGTGAAACAAGGTTGATTTGTGATTGAATTTGGTGGAGTATAATGAGTTTTTAGCAAGACCAAGTCCAATCTAAAAAAAATTCACACATGAAAAGAAGGTTGTTGGGATTTCAAATATGGGTATGTGAATTATGCAAATAAAGAATGTCATATTAAAAGAAAAAGAAAAAAAATTAAGTAATTTTTAAATAAAAATAACGTATAAATTTAATATCATATAATTTTATTATCAAATTACAAATTTATTATTTATTTAAATTCTACTCATATTTTTCTCATATTTTAATCATGATTGTTCTCTACTAGCAACAGTTGCATTTATATAAGAGATTCTTAATGCATTTGTACTTAACAACACATTAGTAAGCAACATTAGTAGCAATAAGAATGGTAATTTATGTAGCTACATAAATGTGTACAAATTTCACTCATATCATTATACATAGCACATGAAATGTTTGGATTGAATCACGAAATTGGAAGTTGAACATAAATGAATGCAAAAAAAATTGTTTTTTAGTCATTTCTAATTACTTTTTTTTTTCTTTTAATTAGTTTCACAAAATAAACTGTAAAAATTTTAAATAAAAATATTTTAAAAAAATATTGAACTATAAAAAGTAATACGGGGGATAACTATTATTTCTTTTGTAGCGAAGGAACAAATTAGTTTATGATAAGCTAATTAAGAATATTAATCCTAATGGGGAACTTTTATGGTATATATCAACATAAAAGGGTTTTGAAAATAATGCAGAATATCACTTTTATATAATTTATAGACTATGGATATATAGATTGTCAGTTGGGTTAAAAAGTTTGATAAGATGTGATTCTTATGAAAAGAAGTGGCACGAGAAAATTGAAGTAAATTTTTGTCCACTAGTTGGACTTGGACGAGTCGGTTGAAGGCCAAAGTTTTCTATATGCTGTAGGGTTCATTTAACTGGACGGATGGCCGCCGAAAGAGATGATCTTCTGTTGATCTTGATTGATGGTGATGTTAAAACCTTGTGCTTTCCACCACTAAATTTTATGTCTAATATGAGCCTTTTTTTAACAGTAAAAGTTTTCAATGGCCGCTTCAGGACTGCATCTGTCCGGTGGTTTTGCTTTCTCTTTGTTAAATTGACTTGATTGAAATATATGTATATGTATATGTATATGTATATGTATATGTTTTTATGACAACGAATTCCTTCCAGACATATTCTAGGTTGTTGGCAATACCCTAATTGCAACAGCTCTGACTTGTTTCATAAAATGCATTTTAAAAGATTCAAATCTGAAACTTAACTCATACAATTCAATCTTTCTATAGGGACAATAGTTTAGGGTTCTGTTTTGTTCATTTTAAGAGTTGGATAGGGTGCTGGAATTTATACTGTTGTACAGGAGATGGGATTTCTCTTGAGTTTGTGGACGAGCAGCACGATACCTATCTTAATTTGTTTTGGGTGTCCAGCTTTGGATGCTATGAATAAAAGGAATTGCTGTTAAAAAAAACAAAAAAACAAAAAAAGGATCGTTGGAATTGAAAAATTATAGTGTGGGAAGATTGATGACTCTATTAGAGCGTAAAACGCTGGTTATAGCCTTTGCTTTAGTCATATTATATAATATTTTTCATGCAGAAAATGCAAATAGATCGCTTTTTATCACCGATTCTGTCGCATATGAGAGATTTCATGCCGCATGGATGGCGGCCAAAATTATTTTAATGTCTGCTTTTGATGATCCTACCACAAAATGATACAGATCCTTTTATCAGTGATGGCAGACAATCTCAATTAATTAGTTTTAATTTGCAATGTTACCAATGTGGTTAAAGTAACATAGTAAAAGGCACACTCATAGAAACTTTTCATGTTGCACGCTAATGGGTTATATATAATGCTACTAACCCCCACTTTTGTTTACCCAATTGATTTTGTCTATTTCACTCTTTCTTCGTTGTTGTGGTTTGCATACGTAGAGTATTGTACTTAGAGACAAAGAGACGATGACAGAGCAAGAAAAAGAAAAGGAAAAGAAAGAGACAATATCAAAGGCATTAAAGCAGCCTTCTCACAGTATGCCGTGCTCGTGATTGTATTTACAAGCACCGAAAAGCTCCCATTATGCAAAAGTTGACTTTAAAAGGTGAACACTCTGCTATGTGTTGCATTTGAAAAAAAGAAAAGAACAAAGAAAAAAAAAACCCACTAGCAATTTTGGAAAGCAAAATAGACTCTAATAACATGATTCAACTGGGTATCCATCAGTTTTTGAAGGGAATGATTGAGAGTTCAAAGCGCATTCTATGGTTATATTGATGCATGGGGTTTAGGAAGAAGAATTGAATCACAAATACTTCTACAGTTCTAGCTAGTTTATGCATATGTTCTTATGTTAGTTCTTTCAAATTATATGCTCTGTATCATTGAAAATGACAATATTAGAAAAATGTCATGTGGGCCTGAGTTTTGTGATATAAAATTAACACGAGCAATGTGGTGATAATAAAGCATGGACGCGCACTCGGACATATGTGTCGTATACAACACTCATCCAACACACTTTGGACAGCTCTCAAACAAACTAAAATGTGTCCCATAAAAACAAATCAAATAAAAAAGTTTGGACACTTCTACTAGTAATGTTAGACACTTTAAGTTAGTGTGTCAAGCAATTCTAATTAATGCATTGGACACTTTAATTAGTATGCTGAATACTTCCAATTAGTGTCAGTTGCATACAAAACTAATTTCAAAATTGGTAGAAGTCATACCAACAACAATCTTTGTCCATGAACATACTTGTGAATAATAAGAGTGTTCACAATTTGCCCAATTCCAATGGTCGGTACCCGCACCTGCGAAAACAAAAGAAGAAAAAAAAAAAAGGATAATTGGTTTTTGTTCTTTGAAAACTGCCCTTGGCACTTTAGAGGTAATGAACACTGCCAAAAACCACTCTAATATCTGGTAATTACTTAATGGGTCATTTCTATCCTGTTTGTCTTGGAAATTCATGAGCTTTCTTTATGTTTCGGAGTTCAAATCTTGAAACTTGGATAGAGGGTCTCCAGAATCACATAATTTCATTATTTCCATTGGAAATAATGGCCATTTCTTTCTTGCTCCTTTTAAAAATTCAGAGGATAAAGACGCTTGGTCTTAGCCTTTTAGACAACTTGGAAGGTGGAACAAGAGGCGTGGGTCTAAGAAGTTGTGCCAACTTCAACATGTTTGTAAGAACTAAGAAGCACCGTAAAACCATGTTCGTGAGCAAACTCTGTATGACCGGATTAATTAATTTGGTATCACTTTAGCTAAGATGTAATTTGGTTGCAAATTATATTTTAGAAAAACTGTTATTAGCAATTTGATAGATAATATATATATATAATAAAACCGCTCTACCCAATTTGCGTACACTTGCCAATGAGCAGTTTGTTGGTAAAAAATAGTATAATTATTAAATATCTTTTATTTTGGTAAAATATGTTAGACCTTTTAGTTTATAATTTGTTAAATATCATATTATGTCTACATATTAATGCATTCTTTTAAATTTCTTAACAAAGTATTGATTAAAATATAAAATAATATAATAATTTTTTAAGCTCTACATTGAAGATGCTTAATTTATTAAAAAATTATTAAATTGCATATAATATATCAAATATTTATATGTTACAGTCGTTCAATGCAATATTTGTATTTTGATTTTCTAAGACTCTGTGTGTTTTTGTGTCCATTTCATATCATATGGTGTCTATGCCTTGTGCTTGTCATGCATCATAAGCTGATAAGCATCGAATAGTAATAATCATGGATATAATTGATATAAAAGTATGACAAATAGTTTTTGAAATAATATTTTATATTTATATACCAAATAATAGAGTTTTTTACGAATAATAAAGAAGTAAGAAATGGTTTTGGTTATTGTTGTGAGAGTTTAACGTAAACTCCCTCTCAATTCCATCCATTAGTTTGTGGCTTTTTGCTTAAATAAGCTTTGGGCTGCTATTGAAGTTTGTAATAAATTTCACAATAAATGCTTTCGTTTACCATCATACAATATGAACATGAGTAACATGCAAAGGATGTCTGAGGGCTGGAAGCCATAGTGTCTCTGGCCTGTAAGCACAGGCGACCTAGCTAGATTTTTCTATGTTGATGCAGGAAAGGAGCTACCTTTTCCTCCTAAAGAATCTTGGCATAATGATGCATGAAGCATTGAAATATGAAGCAGGGTTAGAGTGCTATAAGCCTAGGATACACACCTGTCAGCCCTAATTAGTAGGGGATCTTGCATTGATTGCTCTCACTTAATTGCTCAAGCCGAGTCAAAAAACAAGGTCTTGGATCGTGCTGGAAAGTCATGCTTTTAGAGAGCAGCTTGTGTTTACTTACAGGAACTCCGCTGTACTAATTTTTTATGTGCAGTTCAAAAAAAATATAAATATAATTGTTAGTCATATAAAAATAAAATTATAAATATAGAACCTAAAGATTATGATTGCAATATTTATGTGTGAATATCACTCTAGTAAAACCTTTTGTGTATGTCATATTTTCCCTTCCTTATAACAACTTGTAATTTCTGATTCTGTTGATAAAGGAAAGGATTAAAGATAAGGCATTCGTTCATTATCATTCTGTAATCAACTAATAACGATGAAATTAACTGTCATATTTTCTTGATTATGAACAGGAGGGTACTCAGTGCATGTGTGCTGAATTTTATTTAAGAAAATTTGATGCCATAGGTTACGTACATAATCACTTTCAATTAGGGAGTGAACAGTCAGGTACATGTTATCTCCATACTCTGATTAGTTCCCTCGTATTATATTAACTAAATCTGATGTCACAGGTTACCTAACGTAGTCTGGTAACCATGATTAGTAAGAATATTAAAAATGTTGATTTTCCTTTTTTTTATTTCATTTTTTGGTTCCTAAAAGGTTGATTTTTCTTGTGTAATAGAGATATAGTGCCATTGTAGCTACTTCTCTATGAAACCTCCAAAGGCAACCTGTTATTGAGGGTTATCCAAGCTGTTCCCACCCCACAAAAAGTGGTAATATTGTTCCTTCAGAAGTTGCTTTATCGCTACAGTTTTTTGCTCCTGTCTTATCTGATACATAATACGGAACTTTTCACATCTGACCTGAACTGATGAAGGTTCCATTGGCATAAGAAGTCAAAAATCTGAGGCAGCAGATATTAGGGGCAATACCCACTATGGAGGAGATGTGAGGAATGAGTTATGGAAATTTAGATGACCCACTTTGAGAAAGATTAAAGCAAAAGGCTCCAGTGCTCTCCGGCCACAGCTTCCTCAGTGCACCTTTACTATAAAGTCACATTGAAAAGCATGGACAAAAATTCCAATCTCCCTCATTGGTCTCAATATTATAGTATTGTGAGTATGCTTAACTTTTCATCATAGGGTTAATATTCAGATCTTGATGACACCGCAATGTTGGTTTCGTAGAAATGTGTATCCATAGATACTTCAGTTAATTTAAAGCTTCATGGTTAACAGTATTTTGTTAATCACAAGATTAATGGAATCGACAAGAAAATCAGTGAAAGGTAAGTAATTGGCACAAGTCATATGTACCAAGTTGTAAGCCATATTGTATATGAAGTCAGCTAGTGCTCATTATTCATTTGATAATGTTATTATGGAACATTAGGAAAAGGGTATTAATCATCACTTTCTTTATTTGCTATTCATAAATTTTGAACCAAATTAGGTCATTTTGAAGCCAATGGCATTACAAAGTGCACAATGGAAATATCCCAACAAAAGTTTGAACACTAACTATGAATATGACTGCTGATAAAGGATTGGGTACACTTGATCAAGATTACACAATAAGAAGCTCCAATTTTTATTATGCCTTTCCTCCTTTTTTTTTCTTTTTCTTCAAAATTATTAGGAAAATACAAAAAATGATGTGAACACAGACTAAAAAATATATAATTATAATCAGTAATTACATTTATAAAATTATAAGTAACGGTTATAATTATATATTTATGAATTGATATCTAATTTCACATACATTTTAAGTATCTTAATAATAAAAAAAAAATTTCCTTTTTCAGGAGAGGGTAAGCTTTAAATCTAATTGAAATGGACTTGTTAGGGTGCTGACCATAGGGTCTTCTCTTTTCCAACTGATAGATATGCAAAGAAGGTAGTCTACTGACACTGAATCGATGCCTTGCTGCCTTTAAGCAGTATGGTTATCTTCTAATTATATGCCCCATTACATTTACCTTTTGGCAATCAAAATGTCCACAAGTTAAGTATGATCCAGATGTTTCTCAAGTTTTGCGTCTAGTGAACCTGTCCTCCATGCAGCAGTGAAACCCCGTTGAGTTTTGGCAGAGAGAAGAACTAAAATACTGTAATCTCCCATCATGGTATTTGGCTATGAACAACACCAAGGACCCCTTAATGTCAAAAGATAGAAAATCATTCTGTGCTCTTTAATCATCCACCCTATTAGTGGTGTAATATAGAATCTAGAGTTTATGCACCACCTTCGAGCTGTTTGTTTAAAATAAATGATATTTTCATGTCAAATAATGAGTGGCCTTCTTGGTTTGTCTTGTATGCTAAAATAAAATAAAAAAATAAAAAAATGTGGGGAAAAGGGCGAAAAAATACATAAAAATGTTAAACGAAAAAGAGCAGAAGATGAGCCCTTCTTTGATGGTAAAATATTGCCCTTGTTTGTCATGTTGCTCTATCATTAATGAATTTTAACTTAATAGTATTAGAATCGTTTTGAGTACTTAAGGTCTTGAGTTTAAGTCTCTATTAAAGCCAACTCAAAAAAGGTGTTCCTCTATCGTCAACCATGGCAGCTCCCGCTTGTGCTTGATTACATTTGCAATGCTGTCATGTCTAACTTTTCACTTGTGTTTTTATTACAGTTGAAAGTTACATTACGTTTCTCAGGGTCTTAAGATTCTTTTCATGGCATATTTGGTTCTTAGGACCTAATCTCAAGGAGCATAGGATAAAATCAGAGTCATTTCAAAACAATATCTCCACAGCCGAAAGCGAACTATCAGGTATATGCCCTTACCTACACGTAATCTTTGCCTAACAGGAAAAGGGTACATTCAATTCAAGAATGAGAAGCCAAATCCTGGTAAGTGAGGGCATCATCAAAATGATATTCCTGGTGCCTAAATGACTAATTTTCAATTGTAATAGATAAGGATTCTGGGTAGGAATATTGAACCGTCCACATAACCAAACTAGCATTCTAGGAATCAGGAACTTTCTGTCCTAGAAGATGAGGTTAATCCATTAGAATGTCAAATATTACACACTACTGTTATTTTGTGGCTTATTCATATTGATAACAATACTTATAGTGCCATATGTGTTGAGCTTCCCAGACTCCTTTAGATTTAATGCACTGTGATGTCTGAAAATAAGTTAAATATATACAAGTTTATCTTAATTTTCAAACTTATAACTTAATTATACTGTTACCCCAAGGTTTGACCTTTACAAATAGCAATAAATCCATGGCAGATGACATTCATTTGTGGTGTGTTTCATCTCAAGACATGGCAATTATTAGTAAAGAAATATGTTGTACCCCATCAAATCATTATCAACAGTCCATTCAGTGGCTTTTCCTCGGCATAGGGAATTGAAGGACTATGATCTATTCTAGCTGCTCGTTTTCCTTTTTGATCCACACAAGTTTTTTTCTTGCTTGACTTGAACTCTCATAAGATGCGTAATGATGATCTTTTGCACAACGCGGGTCAATACAAACGAGTGATAATATGGTTTCGAATGCAAGATTCACATAGATGTTTAAGTGAAATAAAAGTGAAAAAAAACATACATCTTTGGGCAATCATTGTATACATAACTAAAGAAAATAATTGTTTGGTGAAAAAGAATGGGAACATGTATAGGAAGAAAGAGAAAGGATACAGTAAATTCCAATAAGGAACTTGCATAAAACCAAAATTTATGGGCACTACACTTTATACTCTCAGAATAGCTACTACAACAATAAGTTAGTATGCATCATCTAGCACCCAGTTGACAACATGGAAAGCACAGTTTCCTTTTAGTTTATTAGTTTTTCTGCAGATCTAGAAATTTGTGTCAGTAGTGGCAAAAGAATATTTACCATTATATCTCTAGTAGCATCATTGTACATCTACATTCCCAATCAACAATAAATGCTGGACAGTGTCTAAATACTCTTGCTAAACTATAGCTTTAACAAAACTCTTTTTTGTTTTTTTGATAAGTGAAGAAGCTTTATTTATGTAGAATAATAGCACCAAGTACAAGAGAAGGCTGAGGATGGAGGTGACACTATTTCCATGCTATTTCCATTAGCATGCATGTGAAATACAAGCATTTATGGTGGGTTCATTTATATGACTACTTTTGTGTTTGTGAAGACTTAATAGTATGATTCAAAAGAAAAAAATAATTGTGGGTTAAAAAAATATTCTAGTTGGGAAAACAAAATTTGTGAGTGAGCATAAGCTCTTCTAATATTAATGGATTACATTGCCTTGCTTTTAGTGGGGGAAATGGCCACACTGGCTAAACCTTACTACTGACAAGCAAGTCCGTTATCAATCAATAACACTTCAGAATGACCCATTCCTGTTAGGTAGTCATTCTCATCAAGATATACAGTGTGCTCCTAAATCGAGAATGATGAACTAAAGATCATTCTACAGTTTAGTGCACTGACAAGTGTGTCGCTCTTAAATTTTAGAGATTTGTTAAAACCTACATTACAATTGTATCAAATTGAACTTTGATATCATTGAGGAATCAAATTCAAAGGTTCTCGTGTCTTTTTATTCAATGAAATCTGCAGGCATTACAACTGTATCATTTGACGTTGATATCAATTATGATGAGGAATCAACCCCAAATGTTCTCCAGGGTGTGAAGGAGTCTTTCTATCACTGCTTTAGCAAAGCATCTTCTTACATCATCTTTTATGTTGGAAGCAACTACACGGAAATAGAAGTGATGGATGTAATTGAATAAAATTAATAAAATAATATAATTTTTTTTACTTTTCTCTCTTCGTTAACTCACTTTGCATTGCTATTATGATATTTCTATTACTTTATTAATTGTGTTCAATAGTATCTCTTATATGTGCAGCAAGCGTTTGCCTTTAAGATTGATCTGAGAAGATTAGGTCAAAAACCCTGATCATACTTGTGATTCCCCTTAATAGCTGCACCTTGAGCTATTCTTCTTTTGTTTTTTTATTTATTTTTTTTCCAAGCTTCCATAATAGAAGAACCTATTCAAGGGTCTAAAAAGCTATGCTGTGGGAGGCGGATATAGACTATAGAGAAAGAGAATCAAGGATAAACTTGTCAATTCACCTCACCATAGAGGACAAATAGGTACTTTCAATAGAGCTTGAAGGACACCCTTCAGAGGTCCCATCAATTCTTTAAGTAAAAGAATACAAGCATTGCATCCTCTTTCTCAAAGGCTGAACTGCATATTTAAACCCATACCTCAACCTTCTCATGAAAAGCAAGGAAACAATCCTCTCACCAACATGGCAACCATTCAACCTACCGCCATTTCCTTCTCTCGCTACCTCCAATCCCTCTCTCAGACACCCCACAGGCTAAGAAAGAGAATGCTGGCTACATGGACTCCTGACCAGGAGCTTAACCAAGTAAGAATGAGGTCCGGTGCAGATATGAAGAGGAAACTCCAGTGGTATGATTTGATAGCTCTTGGTGTTGGAGGAATGCTTGGTGTTGGAGTCTTTGTCACCACTGGTCCTGTAGTCCGTGACACCTCTGGCCCTGCAGTTTTCATATCTTACATTATTGCAGGGATAACAGCCCTTCTTTCTTCGCTATGTTACACTGAATTCTCTGTCCAGATTCCCATTGCTGGGGGCGCCTTCAGTTACCTAAGGGTGACCTTTGGTATCAACAGATTCACACAAACTCCTTAGCTCCATAAAATTGATATGAAAAATGACTATAGTCTTTATTCTTTAGTTCCCACTCTATTTGTATGCTATGTTATAATTAAAAAATCATAAAATTCAAAAGTTTAAGCTATAAAATGAAATTGGAGAATAGTTCATAAATTAAACTATATTTTGTTTATGAAAATTTATAATTAAATGTGAGAGCTTATGAAACCTTTTATGTATAAAAGTTTTCATACTATATCAAGAAATTATTAAATTTAAATCCCTAGAGTTGAATAGTTTCTTTTGATAGTGAGAGTATGCTGTGGGTCTCTTTCTTTTGACCATCGAGTGATATGGTGATATTATTTTTTCTGTTGCTTTGTTATTCCATACAGGAGAATTTGCAGGTTTTTTTGCTGGCACAAACATACTGATGGAATATGTACTGTCAAATGCTGCTGTGGCAAGAAGTTTCACAGACTATCTTTGTCAAGCTGTGGGGAAGAATGATTCAAACTCGTGGAGAGTTGAAGTAGATGGATTGGTTGAAGGTTACAACAAGTTGGATTTCACTGCTGTTGCTCTTGTTATTCTTCTCACTATTTGTCTTTGCCACAGGTTTTCATCCATTACTGCTTTTTATTTTATTTGCTTCCTGTCCCCAGTTTATTTTTGTGTCCTTTTGCAATTGGGATTTCTGTTTCTATTAATCTTGATTCAGACAAGTATCTAAAAAGCATATCTTGCTTTGATAAGAGTGGTTTAGTAGCCATTTGGCTTGATGTGCCTTATTAATGACTCTGTGTCAGATTTGATTAATTAAGCATTGAATCCATTGCCTTGGTAGGTTTATATTTAATACATTATTTTGAGAAACTTTAAATGAATAGGGATAGGACTACAAATGTGTAACCAAGTCATAATTATGCAACAAGGAACTGCATCTGTCCTGTCAACATTCGGCATTCGTGTAATGCAACTTTTTTATTTTTCCTATTTGTCTGATGTTACTCTATATTTTTCATTGGTCCTTTAAGTATCACCAGTGAATTTTTTATTATATATTTTCTTGGTGGTGTAACAAGTAATTGAGTAGTGGACATTGGAAGTAATAGATATTCCTTTTTCATTCTCTTTTTATCTTCTTTGGGGATTGCAGCACAAAGGAAAGTTCTGTACTGAACCTTATCATGACAGTCTTTCATGTGATATTCTTCGGATTTATTGTAATTGCTGGCTTTAGCAATGGGAGTACCAAGAACTTGGTTCAGCCTGGAGGGCTTGCTCCTTTTGGCATGAAGGGTGTTCTTAATGGAGCAGCAATTGTCTATTTCAGCTACATTGGCTATGACTCAGTGTCAACCATGGCGGAAGAGATTCAAAACCCATCAAAAACCCTCCCAGTGGGCATTGTAGGCTCTGTGCTCATTGTCTCTGTGCTATATTGTCTCATGGCCTTGGCCCTGTGTGTAATGGTGCCTTACAACATGGTAAGCGACCAAAATTTTGTCTCAAATGGAAACAAATCCTTGTGTTAATCAGAGTTCATAAAGTATGCTTCAAATAATTTGCAGATGCCAAAAGGAGCAGCATTTTCAATCGCTTTCGAGAAGATTGGTTGGGATTGGGCTAGCAATGTGGTTGGTGCAGGAGCAAGTTTGGGAATTGTTGCTTCTCTACTGGTTGCCATGTTGGGCCAAGCTAGATACCTTTGTGTTATTGGAAGGGCCCGGTTAGTTCCATTTTGGTTGGCCAAGGTGAATCCTTCTACAGGCACCCCACTGAATGCTACACTGTTCTTAGGTAATTCATTCCTTCTGATCCTATAAAAATTAAAGGAAGAAAAGAAAAAGAAAAAGAAAAAGAGGTGGTCCCATCAAATAAACTAAGTCCTAATTCTTTGAATATTTTCCATCTTGGAGTCAATTTGTTGAGACAGTCAACACAATCAAAATGGTTGGCTTGCTTTCTGCTAACAACCAGAATTTAAATATTTCTCCTTTTTATAATTCCGAATTTCTTTTGTTTGAAAGGCCGCCTTTTTTTAATGAGAGGAATATAGGCACATGGTTAAGCCCCTTCTGCCAGATTTAACCAAACATTAAATTTTTCCTAATTTATATTGATCGGAATAAAGGAGGAAGGTGCTGTTTGATTAATGACTAGCATAAAAGGAGCTATACCTCACAATACTAAGGTTTCTGTCTCAAAAGAGAATAAAATGGTAACAGAACGTTCTACATAGCTCTTTCCAATTCTGGTACTAGGACTAAATTTAGGAGAGTTTAGAAGATGGATACATGCTCTGATCTGACAAATATGAGCATCCTAATGCCAAAAATTGATGTTCAAACTTATAGATGATCCCTTTTTTTTTGTCTCTTTTTGAGAAATTGATGTTCACATGGAAGGTTCTTGCTTATTCCTAGAAAGTTCATTTTTATCGCCAATTAAAAATGTTTGCTCACGTTGCAGGTCTTTGCACAGCATCAATAGCACTCTTCACCGACCTCAGCATAGTTTTTGAAATAATCTCCATCAGCACGCTAGTGGTTTTCTACATGGTGGCCAATGCTCTCATTTATCGCCGATATGTTATCATCAGCAGCAAGCCAGCTTCACAGACCCTCGTGTTCCTCTTCCTCCTGTCTTGCTGTGCAATTGGCTTCTCCATTTCATGGAAACTTGAGGAACAGTGCTGGTGGGGCTTACCATTATTTGGGGTGCTCGTGATTGCCATCACAGCTTTGTTTGACTACACGGTTCCTTCCATTAGCCAACCAAATGAACAGTGGTCAGTGCCATTCATGCCATGGCCTGCTGCAATATCAGTATTCCTCAATGTGTTTCTGATGGCCACACTAAAGTTGCTATCTTTTCTGAGATTTGGTATATGGGCATGTTTCATAACTATCTTTTACGTGCTGTATGGTGTTCACTCAACCTATCAAGCTGAAGAGATGGAAGTGGGAGTTGATGGACTGCCACAACCATCAATCGAACAAAGCAAGCTAGATATCCAAGTGTTATAACCAAAAGTTTTCTACTCTTTTTATGCCCTTTCCACTCCCCCCCCCCCCACCCCAACCTTTTTTTGGGTGAACCCTCTTTTGTTTCTGGGGTTGTTATAATGTTAATTTGATGGAAATCGTATTAAGTTAAAAGGAATTGTCATCATCATACATACATAAGCAAAAAAACATGAATGAAAAAAAATAATTAAAAAAAAGACAAATGAGAATAAAAAAAAAATAGAGCACTTCAACATAGGGAGAGACCTACGTAGGCTTTAACTCTTTATTTGGTTGCACTTTTTTTTGGCTTTATGGATCCTATTTCATGAGCTTTATGCCTATGAACTGGACGAATCTACAAGCAGGAAACCCCGGAAAATTGCTTCTCACTCTAATGAAGTCAAAGATATCGTAGCCGAAAGATCAGGAAAGAAGAATAAAATCATTAAAGACCTGAACACAAAATCAAAAAATTTAATATGCCTGTCACGACTAGTTATACTAAAAATGCATAACTCACTGTATCAATCTCAAATACCGAGTTTAAGATTATTATCTGACTGTTGTTTTCTCTCCATTAATGAAGTGGATGATGTGCGTTTAGCATTTAAGAAAATATCCTTAATGAAACTCATTCGACTATTATGCTGCAATCACTTGAGGGTTAAGTACACTTTGACAATTGATCTAAAATGGGGCTTCCACAATAATAGATGGTGTGAGAAACCAATCAAGGGCTATGTGTATTCGCAACCAAAGGAACAATAACCATACCGAGCGGCCATGGCAGCAATTAAGGTAAGGGAGTTCTTTAATTAAGTTAATGGAACTATCTAAGTTTTGATTTTTCCAAAAATCTCAAGAGGATACAGAGGCAGATCAGTTAAATTATAATTAAGCTTAAGCTCTTTGATTACTTAAATTTTTTTTACCTTCATATATTTAATTATGAATTTTTATATTCTTAATATAATAATTTTCAAATTAATGTTTTCTAGAAAAATCATAAAATGTTACTTTTAAAGAGAAAAACTAGAACTGGATTGGAATCATAATTGGATCCAAACCTTCTTGTTGCGGGCGGTTCAATTTTGATTCTCATGACCATGTAACTCGAACCTAGTTTCGAAAAATGTGCTTGTCATGACCACATTAAACATGCTATATATGGGCATGTTAGATAACAATCAATCCTTTATGCACACTCAACCTATCAAGAATGTAAGTGGGTGTTGATGGAATGCCACAAACGTCAATCCAACAAATCGGAGTGCTATCACCAAAAGTTTCCACTCTTTTTGTGCCTTCTCCAATAAAGTTTGTACTTGCAAAGTCTCTTTTGTTTCGAAGCTTGTTATAATGTAAAATGGATGGAAATCCTACTAAGCCCAAAAAGAAAAAAAAAAAAAAAAAAAGGGTAATTGTCATCATCATAAAGGAGCCAAAAATGAAGCAAAGAAAAAAGACCAATGAAAGTTTTCAATGGGCACTTAAATAAAAAGATAAAGACAAAAAGAGAGAGAGAGAGAGAGAGAAAGACAGAGACAAAAGAGGTGGTGTTCTTTACTTTTTTCAACTCTTAGTTTAATTTGGTTGCATTTTTTTTTTTTTTTCTCTCATTTCTTTATGGAACATCTGGCTTGATGAGCCTCTGACTGCGATCAGGGGACCCCATAAAAATTATTTGCACTCTAATGAAATTGAAGAGACAACTCAAGATCACAATCTTAACCAGTAAGCCAACCCTTTGGCACTTCTTCATTCCATTATCTTCTATCATTTGCTCTAACGATTCCACCATCATACCTGTGGGCAAGATTCCTAGAACGTGGAGCGCTGAGGGCGATTGAATTCCATTCCGACCATTGGCAGTAATGATGAACACAGTATCAAAAGTTCAAAACAATGGCAAAAGCAGACACCTACACATTTCAATTTGGCCATTCAGTATAACAGCTCATCCAGAGTGGGCAAGTTGATACCTTTGATGAAAAAAAGGTTTCTTTTTACCAATTACACGTGATTAGCCCACGGGTTTGTGGACATATAATCATTTTGGGTCTCTTCTCTTGTCGTGCTGTTGAAAACTTGGCAATGTGAGTGGAGAAACACAAATGGCAACTAGATTAACAATTTAAAATCAACGTGATCTATGCATGCACACAAGACGTCTCCTACATGTAAAATTGATTGTATAGATTAAGATGAATATTCTACAATTTCTTATCTAACTTATGACTCAATAGACCTCTTTGTAACTCTGAACCAAATTGTCATTCAATTTGGTCTAGAGAACAGTGTCTTTTTATTACAACTAGCCTGGAAGGTTGATCACATTGGTACTTTGTGTTATTGGTGTATTTACTTCCAAGGAAAGATTCAATTACATTCTAAATTCTTAGCTAAGAGTAGACCCCAAGAAGCATCGAGGTTTAAAACCCAAGTTTAGCCCATGTCATACAATGAAACAGGCTGGGTGTAAACGAAGTGACACGTTTGTTAAAATTTTAATGACTCAGCCCAATTAAAATTTGTTGGAAATTGGATATGAAAATTTTAATCAATGAACCCAACTCGAGTAGCGGTAAGTTCGATTCGTTGACACCAAGAAACAACTTATTTAAGAATTATTTAAATCTCATTTTAAATTTATTAAAATTTTTATTTAATATGTTATTAAAATATGTTTAAAATGAATTATAAAATAATTTTTTTACAAAAATAATAATATTATTATTCATATTTAATTTTTTATAAATTTTGTAAATATAAGTATTTTTTTCACTTAAACGTTTTATTATATTTATAATTATATATTTAAAATAAATATTTTTATTAATTTAATGGTAGTTATAAAATTAATTTTTATAATTTTAATTATCTTTATTAATATTATAAAATTAAATTATCTATTCCTTAAAATAAATCTCAAAACTCGATATGATCGATTTGGCTCACTTTATTCTCTTTACTCGGAGTGGCCCCTTAAAAAGGTGAAGTCTCCACTACTAAGAAAAATCATTCATTGACGTATGATGGGCTGGACTTAAACAGGCAATGCCACATTCAGAAGTGACAAATTGGGGGAACTAGTGGAAGACGCACAAGGTTCATCAGCAGGCGGCACGCCATGGTTATTCAACAGTGCTTTGAGCTAATCCATCCACGTTGGTTAGTCAGGATCTCCCACACTCTCAGAGAAGGAAATAGGGTCGCTGATTTGACGGCAAATTTTGCATTCTCGCTTAACCAAGGCTTCCATATGCTCAACAGACCCCATCAGGAGTCCTCCCTCTGTTATCACAGATGCCATGTTGGCCCAGTGGAGAAAGTTTTCAGTTTTTAAAGTAGCGGTTTGCACTGGACCTTGGCCTCTTCTTTTGAGGTGTTTTGCCTTCAATTCTTCTTGTGTTTTTTTACATGCCAGAATATTCGAACCATTCCGCTGTAATACCACTACTCCACTGTAGTTAAAAGGCTAGATTTTTATTTTACAGGTCTTAGGTTGTTGAGAAGGGGGAAATGAGATTTACGATAATAAAAATAATATAAATATATAAATATATATATATATTTTTTTTTTTTTTTATTAAAAAAAAACTCAAATTTGGTAATAATTTTCTTGTAACTAACCTCATTTTGCAACGATTCTCACCTCTAAGGCAATTTTTAATTTGTTAGCTTCTTGATTTCAATGTACTACCAAGACTGTTGAAACAAATAAGAGTATTAAGCCCTCTTTTAACCCCAACATACCAATTTTTTCTAAGAAATTCATTTGTAATGAATTTAAAAATGTAAGTAGACTTGACATACTATTTATCATAAAAAAAAAAAAAAGGTTAATATTCAAATAAATTTATAAAGGTAATATTTTTTAAAAATAAAATTAATATTTTTACTAAAATATTTTTTTAATTAAATAATTTAATTCATAAAATTATAAGTATTTATAGATAAAATTATTTAATTAATTAAATATTTTAAATTAAATAAATAAATATTTTAATAATTAATAAAAAAATATTTAATTAAATAAAAAATACTTTAAAATAAAAATAAAATTTTTTTAATAATTATTATAATTTTTAAATAGTTTCATATAATATTTAAATAATAAAATTATATTTAAAAATTAAGTTTTTTATAACTTTTCTTTAGATTTATGATAATTTTTTAGTCTATAAAATTTTAAATTAGTCGTTGTTATACGTCAATTCCTTCTACTTGGGAAAGCCAAACTCTAGATAGAATGGATGATTTAACCTCTTAGAGAAAATAACCAATTAAATAGAATAGATAAATATTTATAATATTAAAAGTAATTAAATCTCTTATTTCTTAGGTTGATCCATCACATAGGTTTTATTGTGAATTTTCTTCAATATCTAATAAAAGTCATACTTTTTAAACTATAATTTATTGAGAAATTAATAAGAAATTGCTCTTTAAGATCAACATGTTATCCTTTTGAAATAGCTTACTCTTTTAATATTTATTTATAACTCTCTTATATTTTTATTAATAATATTTAACTTTTATTTAATTTTAATTTCTATAAATTATACTTATTTTATAAGATAATTATTAAAAAAATATAATTAAATTTAAAATATATTCTAGACATTTGATATAAATAATAGAAGAAAAAAAAACTCTCTTATAATACTGTGAATTATATTATTATAGACAAATTTTATAAATAAAATTTTATTATTTTAATTTATTTTTATAAATATTTTGAATAAAATTGTCTAAAATTATATTCAGTATCAGTATTTGTTTTCAAATTAGATTATAAAAAATGAGTCCTAGTAAATTCCACACAAGCCCAATGAATCAACCTAACAATTTTATTTTATAAGCGCAAGATAAGTTGGAGAATTTAAAAAAAAAAAAAAAAAAAAAAAAAAAAAAAAAAAAACAACTACTACTTTCGAAGCTTCAGAGTATCTTTTCTCCGCGAAAGCAACAAAACCTCAAGCTGATATCCTAAATGGCATCGCAGGCGAAAAAATTTCAATTGCAGTCTTGTTGATTCCTTGGTATATACTTTTAAGGATTTCGCTACCTATAAATAAAAGAACCACATCCTGAAACTTCAAGTTGTTGTACTCGCTTTAATCTAGCCTTGAAATTTGAAGTTTTAGGCATAAAAATGGAAAAAGGTTTGGAGGTCTTAGTCTTGGCCTTTGCCAGTGGAACATTATTTGTCAAAGCAGGAGATCCAAATATCCTGAAGGATTTCTTGGTGCCTCCAAGCATTGATCCTAACAACGTAACAAGGCAATACTTCACATTCAAAAACTTCAGGCTACTTGACAAGACCAAATTAACGGAAAAAAAACAGCCACTATTGTGTCCAAAGCGTCAACGAAAGAATTTCCTGCCCTGGAAGGCCAAGGAGTGTCTGCTGCAATTTTGAGCCTCCGTCCATACATCCAAGAGCATCAGAGCTTCTAATGGTACTAAAAGGGGAGATCGAAGTGGGGCTAATTGACGGAACAAACAAGCTGTTTAAGCAGACTATGCAAGCATCTGACTTGTTTATCTTCCCAAATGGCCTAGTCCATCATCAGATAAATACAAACAGCAATTATCCAGCGTCTGCTGTCAGCATGTTTGGAGGTGTCAACACAGACTCTGTTAGGAGCCAGAATAAGTTCAGAAATACTTGTCCAGGCCTTTAAAGTTGATGGGACACCATATCCAAGCTTGTAAAAGTCAATCAGTGACTTCTGGTGCAATATTTCCCTGTGGCTACGAGATCATGAAGTTCCACTAGCAGCTAGTATGAATAAGAACCGTGATACAATAGTAGCTGCCTCCACAACAATGTATATGACGACTCAAGCGCACACAGTCTGTGCATTCATTCCACAGTTAATGAATAACTACAAATTTTTGATGTAAGACTTTGCAAAAGACATGTACTTTCTTCGCGTTCATCAGCATTCAGCTTTTAAGCATTCTGGCTTGAATAATCAAACTTCAGTTCCACATATAAGACACCATTGTAAGTGCCACTACCATGAACTTTATCTAATAATTCAAAGATATTTTAACTGAAATACTATCCTTTGGAATAGAACCAATCAATGGAGTTATGTGACAAACCTTCTTAATTGCAGTGAGGTAATAGTTCATCAATGATTTAGTTCGGACACAGATGATCTGTTTTGAAACCTATTAAAGCGTACGAAAAGTTGATCTATGATATTAGCTTATTAGCGTACAAGGAAAAGGGGGCTTGCGGAGATTCTTGTGGGATTACTAGCACTTGTGCACAAAACATCATAAATTAGAGTAAGATTTGAGGGTAAACACATGGCAGCAAGTTAATGCATCTCTTCTTTTTCTCTTCATTGATTTTTTTCTTTCTTTTTTTGGAAATAAAAAACCTGAACAAGTTGAACGATGAACTGATGAATTTTTAGAATGTATCAATTTATTTTTTCATCCTTTTCTTTTTCAATTTTTTTATTAAAATGTTCATTAAATTATGAATTACAAATAAAAATAATTCTTTTTATTTTTATAAATTTTATATTTATTTATTAAAATTAAAATTTAATACATCAAAAATAAAAATAAAAATTGTTAATTTTTTTAATATATTGAAAAACTTACTAATTCTCTTAATTCCTATATACCTCTATATTAAGATTAAATATATGAATTGTTAATTATTGCAATAACATTTCATTTTTCAATATCCTTCCATGGGCTTCGAAACATAGCTGAGCAGTCTTTTAAGTGAAGTGCACTAAACGAAGGAGTAATATGGTCCAACCTGCTTAGGACTTTTTTTTTTTTCACATAAGGGCCAATTTGAAATTTATGTAGCAAAATGGTATTTAAAGGCCCATGTGCAAACCATAATGTGCTTTTTACCATTCGACCTGGATTTGGGCAATTCCCAAAACAATTGAGAGATTAATTTTGTGCAGCCAAGAAAAGCAACGACCCCAGTAAATTTGAGCATAAGCTCTAATTTAAGCAGAATATCAATCTCCAACCATTATTCTCAAACCATATTGTATCATCACTGCCATGAAATCGGTGGCTGAACTGAGAGGTCTCTCTTTGGGGTAGTCGAGGAGCCACCAACAACGACATAAAATTAACCAGATGGACGTTATATTGATTAGTCCTAACACAAAAACGTATGATTTTGACTTTAAATAGACATAAAACTATTTTTGTGTGCTGGAAATCTGGGTAGCCTTGCATGTAGAGCCGGCTTTCTCCTAAGATTTGGAGGTGAAGCTCGTGGTCTCTATGGAGTGGATCTCATAGATTTGCGGGTAATGGGGAAGGGAAGTTTAGAAAATGATTTGAATGACTGGAACTGGGACGGAGGTCTTTTCATTGCTAGACCTTTGAATCTAGCACAAGTAGACAAATTTTAAAGCAACTTGCAAATTTTCTCCAAGACCAACCAAAAACTGAATTGGGTTTATCTCGATGTCAATTACACTCAAATTTTACCTGCGCAAACTCAATAATTAAGTTTAAAAATTCGATCTTTAAGATCAGGGTACTAAATAAGAAGCCTACTTCTACTAAATAAAGAGAGAGAAGCATCGACAATTATATATAAACAAGATACGAAAATCCAAAGGAAAATTGTTGTAAAGAAACCATCAAA
Source organism: Rhizophora mangle (assembly GCA_037832345.1). Lineage (NCBI taxonomy): Eukaryota > Viridiplantae > Streptophyta > Magnoliopsida > Malpighiales > Rhizophoraceae > Rhizophora > Rhizophora mangle. The sequence goes on along the minus strand of JBAPLJ010001938.1, from coordinate 2,994,558 downwards.
GACTTAAAACAAAAAAGACGACAGAGCTGAGCAGCTAATTGTGAGTGTAATAGTAATTAATCTAGTGAAATACTGTTTAGAAAGAATTGTTAAGAAAAAATGAGTTATGGACCAAGATAGACGCAGCTGTGCTGAGGGATATTCTCGTTCTCTTTGATGAGGAAATGAGTCATGGCGATTACCAGTGGGGTGAAGGTAAGGCCAACTCAGATCTCTCCACGATATTCTCCATCCTTGGCCACGTTGTATGCTGTCGGTGGAAGGTTTCCTTCCATGAACACCAAATGTAGTGGAATGCTGCAAATAATCATAAACCCAATAATCAAACTTCCCATTTATGCTAAAGCAATCTGATTGTCAATGCTCTACTCCATCAATCAAATGCACATAAGATTTGCTTGAAGATAACTAGACAAGAGACTTGTACATAAGTTGCTTCACCAACAGAATCATCCGCATTGCCACTGTCCCTGTCCAGCATTTTCAATTTGAGAGTTCTGTAACTCCATCTGATAATGTGAATACAAAATTCTCATTCCACTCGGGGTTCTAACCCTTCTCCTGGAAGATAGATTTGCCAGCATCCGTGGGGAAAGTTCCATGTGCACCAAACCAATACATAAAATGCTGCTCTCAAGGATATGAAAATCAGTGTGACCGAAGACATAACCTGAAGCAACACTGCTTTTCTGCTCCTGGCCAACAGAGAACAACAAAAAGGGTCCATATTATCTGCACAAGCACATTTCTATCCTTCAAAACAAGGAATCTTAAATAATTAAAACAAGAGAAGAAAAGGAAGAAGGGAAAGGTGGCTACGATGTGAAGAAAAACCCAAACAAATTTTCAACAGCAAATGAAAATTGGTTGAACAGGAAAATGACCAAAAATTTCAAAAGACCTAAAATTTTTCATTCCAACATCGTTGAAATGTCTGCATCAAAAGCATAGATAAGCATCAAGAACAACTTAAAATAACTCAAATAATTCAGATTTAAATTGACTTGAATCCGAAATAACCGAACACATAAAAATGACAGAATGATCCAAGACTGAAATATAGATTGATCCATTTCCTGAGCCACTTGAACTTGAGTGAGCTAAACACGACGTGAAATGTCCCAAATTGTAGAATGATCTGACCCATGTGATCATCTCACACATTTGTCACCTCAAGCGCAAAATTGTAATAAGGATCAACAATCAAGAGCACATTTATGAATTCACGATTGATCTTAAAATCAGAACGGATAGGAAAGGAACAGAGCCAAACAAATGTCGTCTGTCATGATCTCGGGTGCCAATTTACCTTCCAACGTAAGCCAAAGCCCCCATTTTTTTTTCTTTTTGACTTTTTTCCCTGCAATTTTCAGGAAGCTTACAGCGTAAGCTAAGAACCATTAAAAACAAACGCAATGGAGCGGTTGCAACCCATCACTGGTTGCAAGTCATCACTGTAAAGGGATGGTTCAAGACTATAAAATGTTCATATATACTGAACAAGTTTATCACCACCGATATGACATCATTTCCCTCATATTTGGGGAACCTTTTTAAAAAGTCTAAACTGATATATATTCAAGCTTGAGATGGTAATTAAAGAGATTGTAAGATGCTAAAGTACTTGACATTCTCACCTTTACACTTTTGACATGCTTCACATTTTTGCACAAAATTCTTAACTACTTGTTTGAGTCCAGGCTAATAGAAATACTATTTTAGTTTGTGATTAGTATCTTTGACCCTAAATGTCCCCCAACAGCAGAGTTGTGGAATTCCTTCAGCATTTAAGCTTCCAAATTCCTAGTAGCCCCTATATAAATCTTACCCTTATACCTCAAAATCCCATTTTACAAGGAGTAATAAGGTTTAGTCAGTAATTAACTAATGAACTTCTGCATTTTGTTCATAGATGGATACCACCTCCTTGTGCCATAATGACACTGCAATAGTAATGGCAAAACATTCACTTGGTTCCCCAATTATAGGCAGGGTCTCAAATTGCTCATCCATCTTCAATCTAGACAAAGCATTAGCTACAGAATTTTCAGCTCCCTTTCTATATTGAATAAAATAATCTAGCACTAGCAACTTAGTCACTCCCTTCAGTTGATTGTATATAAGCAATGTTTATTGCAAGAGGTATTTCAAGCTTTCATGGTCAGTCCTAATGACAAGAGAATGACCTTTTAGGTAATGCCACCATTTATTTACTGCCATCAAAATAGCTAGCAACTCTTTCTTATAGATACATAGAATCTGGTTCCTAGGAGTTTAGGGTTTAGGGTTTAATGACAAAAGAATGACCTTTTATAATGCCCCCCCCATTTATTTATTGCCATCAAAATAGCTAGCAACTCTTTCTTATAGATAGAGTCTGGTTCTTGGAAGTCAATTGCTTATTGAGATAAGCAAGAGGTCTATCATTATTCATCAATACTACTTCTATACCCTATCCACTAGCATTTGTTTCCAAGATAAAAGGCTCGGAGAAAGTCAAAATTGGAGTTTTAGTCATCACCCTCTTTAACTCCTCAAAGGCAGTATTTGCTTCAAGACTCCATTAAGCTATCTCTTTTAACCAACTCAGTTAAAGATTTACTTAGTTGACCATATCCTTTGGTGAATTTCCTATAATAGTCAATTAAACCCAGAAACCCTCTCAATGATTTGACAGAAATGGGAGTTAGCCAAGTCAACATAACTTTTATCTTCCCAAAGATCTATAGAGATCCCTTTTGTTGATATTATATGCCCCAAATATTCAACTTAGTGTTGCCTTAAAATCTCTAAGGCTTGAGCTAAGTGTTGAGCATTAGTTTCAACGTATGGGCTATAGGTTAGAATATTATCAAAGAATACTTAGTACAAACTTCTTGAGTTGTCTTTTAGATGTATAGTTCATTAATGCTTGAAAGATAACAGGAGCATTGGTCAAGCCAAAGGGCATAACCTTGAACTTATAGAGACTATGGTGAATTCTAAAGGCTATTTTAAAGATATCCTCCTCCTTCATCCTAATTTGGTGATAACCAGAGACCTTAAGTATATTTTGAAAAAGATGATGGATCCATGAAGTTCATTTAGGAGGTCATTTATAGTGAGAATGAGAAATTTGTTTTTAACAAATTAGTGAATTTAATTGTTTATAGTCAACACAAAACCTCTGAGTTCCAATTTTCTTTTTTTTAAAATCAACAATATAAGTGATACAAAGGGACTTGTGCAAGGCTATATAATAAAATTCTCCAACATTCTTTAACTAGTCTTTTAATCTCTACTTTCTAGTAATAAGGATACTTGTAAGGCTGATAGGCTGAGTTTCTGACTTCAGAGGTATTCCATGATCATGAAGTTTGGCTGGAGGTAACCATTAAGCTCTGCAAATACATCTTGGTATTGATCTAATACTGCCTATAAAACCTCTAGTAAGTCTACTTTCTTCTTCTTTAGTAAGGTTTGTAACTTGGTCCCTGTCATCAATCCAAGAAATGCCGTAGGAGTAATCCCATGCAACTCCACAGGTCTGCCATTACTCCAAGCTTGTTGATCCAATGTACTCCTGTAGGTGGTTCGTGTTGAAAAAGTAGTTATTACCTTTCCCTAAACCCTATGCATTTTTGGTTATGATCTGTCGATTATAACATCATTCACGAGCTATATGTCCTGAGAACCCAAAGCCTCCATAATTAGTCTGCGGCCTTTTAGTCAAAGAAAACAGCGTCGGTGTACTATGCCGTGGTGGGGACTGTAACTTTACATGAATTTCCCATTTCTCATTCAAAGACGGAACTCTGTTTTTTTTTTTTTTTTTTTTTTTTGAGGATCCACAAATCAAACGATATTTTTGTTCTAATTTTGTAATCTTATTTTGGCTGATTCAATTGGTATTTATTTATAATATACATTTTTTCTATTTATCATGTTTTTCCATGTACCAAAAAGAAACACGTTCCAACTTAAGACAGTCGTAGCCGTTTCCAAGTTGGCTATCTACAGCCCGTTCATCGTTCTTGACGTCAAAAAAAATCTCGAAATGTTCGTGAAATTATTAATAGGAAAATGATTAATAAATTAATTGATTAATTACTCATTCGTTAACTCTTCAACGGTTAAAAGAGAATCAAATAGATGAAAAAAAAAAAAGAAAAAATAAAGGTAAATAGAATATTATTAGCCGTTGGATTGTATCCTTATAAATACAAATACTACATTTACTTTTTTTGTCACTAAAATCTCCCGTTTCTCTCTCTCTTCCTCTGTGGTGCTTTCTTTGCTAGATATCCCTCTCTCTCTCTCTCTCTCTCTCGCTCGCGCGCGTCTTTAAGGCCTCCATTTGTACGGACGCACCATTTCGTGACCAACCTTGTTGGTTGGTGAGTCTCTTTTCGTTTGCTGTTCTTTTTTGTTTTCCTGCCTTTTCTTTAATTATTAGACTTTGTCAACGGTGTTTTATGCAGTAGTCTGGTTTTTGAATTTATTTTGATTGTTTTTCTTTTTTGGTTGGGGTTTTCTGCTTCATTTCCTTTTATTTTTAAATTTTTCGTTTTCGCTTCTTCTCTGTTTTGAAACTAGAGATGGGGGGGGGGGCGACAGATATTTGGAAATTAAAAATTGGGAACTGTTCATGAATTGGGTTTTAATAAAATGAAAATTTTTTTCTCCTGTTATTTAAAGATTGTGTTTTTGGAGTGGTTTTGATAAAATTTCCATAATATAAATGCTAAAGTCGATTAATTGCATCCAATGAGCTATTTTGGTTCTGTTTGATTGAAGATATTTTAACAGAAGGATTGATTGATTAAATTGTTCTCTTTTTTTTTTTTCTTCATTTTTTTTCATTATTGGTTTTGTTTATGAGGATTTAGATTTGGGTTATGGCTTAATTTCCAAAGAGACATGCAAAGATGAAATATTTCCTGATTTCTGCTAGTCTTTTGGAGTTATTTCTACATTGCCAATATGGTTCTTTGAGTGGTGATCCTTGTGAATGTGATGGATTTTGGTAATTTGCAAGGTTAAGATGGTTTTGATGGTGAATTGTAGTCAGTGACGCCCTAGGCGCAAGGTCTGGTATTCGCTGCCGTTCCTGTCTCTTCCTTCTTCACCAGTAAATGGGCTGTTTTGGCTCTAAGGTAGCTAGACAGTTTCCTGGGCATGAGGATCCAATTCCTCTTGCATCCCAAACAGCCTGTAAGTTCTTAAACCTTTGATTGTTTATGGCTTTGTTACCATGGTTGTATATCTTTCATGGCAGTTAATGTTCCCTTCAAAACATTGTGAATACATTTGGTATAGTCATTTATTTTGTGTCATTGTCTCAATTCTTCAGTCAGTGTTAGTGAAGTTGAAGCACTGTTTGAGTTATTCAAGAGCATTAGCAGTTCTTTGGTGGACGATGGGTTAATAAGCAAGGTATTATTCTACAGTGATTGTAATGTATATGTTATTTCTTCCACGTGAGTTATAGAATGTCTCACAAAGTCTTTTTATGATCTCTGCTGGTGCTCTCTTCTATCAAATCAATTGGAGGTCATAGGTCAGTTTATGTATGTGGCATGTCACTGGATGCTTGCATTCCCGATTCAAACTTAAAATCTGGAGCATAATATTCAAACCTTCTGTATGAAGTGTAGTTATACCAGTTATATATATGTCATTTTTCCTTTGACATATTTTTAGAAAGAATCTTAGCTGTGTTCATTTCTGCTTGCAAATCATTATGATTTGTTGTGGTGGCAGATTTAACCCGGATGATGAAATTGTGAGTTAATGCGGAAATAATTATCATATTGGTCTAGTATGTGGTGTAAAAACTTTGCCAACTTTATGCCTTATGCAGGAGGAGTTTCAGTTGGCTCTTTTCAAGAATAGAAAGAAAGAGAATCTCTTTGCTAACAGGGTATTGTTCTCAACTTCTTTTCTTTTGTTTGGGGAAAGGGAGCTATAGAGGAACAAAAGGCTTTTTTTTTTTTTTTTCCTGTTTCAATTATAAATCATTAGGCTTGAGCTGGCACTTAAAAGTACATGTTGGATTGGACAGCGAAACTTGAAAATACTAATAATAGGAGAATAACATTGCAAGGAATTATCCTTTTCCCTATGTGATTTTTAAGAGTTGTATTTGAGTTAATATTTATTAAATAGAATTTTGAATATTATCCATATTGCCTTATTATGTAGTTGTATGGATTATGAAATTTGAATTGTCTTATGCAGATCTTTGATATGTTTGATTTTAAACACAAAGGGTTCATCGATTTTGGTGACTTTGTCAGAGCACTCAATGTCTTCCATCCTACCATTCCACAAGAAGACAAGATAGATTGTAAGTGGAATAGTTACCATGCTATTTATTTCATAGATTTTAGTATTTTCAGGATTCACTGGTCTTAAAATCTCCAGTAAATACTGCAGTGTGATGTATGCTTACTCATGTGCTATGTTTCAAATCACTTTGCAGTTTCATTTAAGCTTTATGATATGGACAATACAGGATATATTGAGCGCCATGAGGTATGATGATTTTCTTGTTGTTTGTAGACAATGTGTAAGAGGAATTTAAGATCTGTAGTCTTCATTATGTGTCAGAGATTTGCATTGAGGGGCCAAACAAGTGAAAGCACAATCTTTTGTTTATAGTTTTTAGCTTTTTCTTTTCTTTCTTTTTTTTTTTTTTTTTAAAAAAAAAAGCATTCTAGTGCATGATGTCCCACACTATTTGAAGAGTTATATGTACACGGTTTTATCCTATGGGGTCTGAGCCATGTCTGTAAATAGTTCCAGAACAGAATTATACCATATACCCTTGAGGGTGACTTTACCTGTTGTTAGTACATCCATGTCTGAATTTAAACGGCTGAAGAGACAAAACATGGATGTGTGATGGCTTTGGTTGTTTTTGTAGGATTTGTGGTGTTACTTATTTTACATATTTTTTTTGTTCCTTTGGTTAATGTGACTTCAGGGTACTCTTTGCAATCTCTCCATTTGTGATTATGATTGTGTCTTTGAGACTTGGCTTGCATAAGAGGGGGTTGAATAATTGAGCCTTAAGTTAACATAGCTGCAGGCTTATTAATCACTAAGGAGGACGTGTAAAAATCTGCGTCTTGATACGTATGCTGCTGATTTCCACATAATCTTTTTTTTTTTTTTTTTTGGCAAAATGGAAATGTTAGGTAATATCATAATATCTTCAGTCCTTCACATTACCTACTTCTAAGTGGTTAATGGCATTTACTTCACATTGTGCCTAGGCATGTTTGTTAAAAGTAGTTAGACAGTGTGTTTATACACATTTACTCCCAAGATCCAAGGGACCGCTGTTTCTTTGTACTGAGCAAATAGAAATTTTCTACCATAGTTGTCATATTCTTTTCATTTTGTGTGGCCAAATTGAAATGTATTTCAGCCTAAACAATCTTAGATTGAAACCTTTGTTCTTCGGCTATTGGTTGCATAAAATTTCTGAATTATTTTGGTCACTATCTTCTTCAAACCTTTTTGAGGTCAATAAATTAGATAAGGCTCTGTGAATCTCACTTTATTAAAATATAAGATGCAGTGCATGTTCCAGAATTATATCATTCATTATGTCATCCTTCTACTGAAAAACCTTGCAGGCATCTTCATTGTATGCAATTTTTACAGGTTAAGCAAATGCTGATTGCTCTTCTTTGTGAATCTGAAATGAAATTGACTGATGAGACCATTGAGATAATTCTTGATAAGGTATGTTTCTTCTCTGTCTGAATTACCTGTGTGTACTTATTTTATGTATCTCAATTTCTGGAAGTTCGTATTGTCCCTTTTGTCAGGATATTTGCAAGGTACCATTTATAGCTTTGTTTTTTTAATATTAATCTGGCTTTGGATGCTGCACCACGGTTAAGGTCATGAAAAGTATCAGGCATTGTTACTCAATTTAGTGACTTTCAGAAAACCACCTTAACCTGTGATTGCATATGGGATGAAAATGGTGAAAACATGTTTGTGGCATCACATTCTTTTATGGACCAAAAAAGTGGAAATTGGGCTGTCTTTACAAGTGTGTGGTTTTGTTTTATAGCTAGCCTTTCTTGCATTTTCTAAGCATGGAAGCATGGAAGTACTTTTTTAGTTAAATAAACCTATTAAAGAGCAAAAAGGTTCACAATTGAAGTGATGAACAAAAACCACGGTAGTGGACGATGAACATGAAGCTTGTTTGACAGCGGTCAATTGTTTTTACATAATTTTTAGTTTTTGTGGACAGACATTCTTGGAAGCTGATGTAAATAAGGATGGGAAGATAGATAAGTCTGAATGGCAGAATTTTGTCGCAAAAAATCCGTCCTTGCTAAAAATTATGACGCTCCCATATTTGAGGTACACCGTCTCTTGCTCAAATTGCAGTCTTTTGCTGCCCCTCACTTTGTTATAAATATGCGACACAGTTATCAGCTATGCTTCTGAATTTATTGCAGGGACATCACCACAACCTTTCCAAGTTTTGTATTCAACTCTGCAGTGGATGAGATTGCAACCTAAAACAAAAATATTATGTACATCTGAATTCACTGTTATTAAAAAAAAAAAAAAAAAAAAAGAAAGAAAGAGAGATTGGCTTTCGACCTTTGGACTGGCTTAAGGGAAGGAACAGTGTGGAACTGAGGTGGAAACCACCTGCAGCAACAATGGGGGTAAGCGGGTAACATTAGTGTGTTTTAGTCAACAATGGTTCAAGCACTGTTCCAAGTGAAATTCTGTCTCTTTTCCACTATAATAGTGTGATGTTATTCTCATGCAAAAGCACGTCAGAAAATGGTTTTCACCTTTAAATATGATGGCTTCATCAGCTTTGCGATGGAAAAGATAAGAGATTTCCTACATTTTAGAAGTTACCAAAACAGTTGGTTTGGATTAATGAAAACTTAGATGTCATGAGATTTAAAATTAAAATATGCTTCTTACTTAAATTTTATTTAAATTTCCATTCGATTTTGGGCTCTTGCATTTCTTCTACACATGGGCGTTTGCCTGTTGCTTGCAAAGTGCAGGAAAATAAAACTATTAATGGCTAGATCTACTCTGCAATCACACACCCGACCTGCCCTGCTCCCTGCTGCACGTATCAATTACCTGGTGAACTTCGTAAAACAAAATTTCGAGTTAGTCTATATTAAATAACACTTAAAAAAAATCAAATTTATTCTAAAATTTAAAATTTTAGATAAAAATATTTATAAATATTATGAATTATGTTAAATTATTATATTTTAATAATACGAGATTTATCCCTTTTTAATAAACTTTTGTCAAAGCATGTTAAGTCTGATTAACATGACATATAATGAAACTGAATTAAAACAGGTTTAAGTCAAATACTAGATTTTATTAACAGGGAGCTAATTGATTAAACCAATGATTTGAAAACGATTAAACCACAAAATGACGAATGGAAGCAAGACGATAAACCAAAGTCTCATTTTCAAATTCTTTGATAAACACGCTGCCGCGGACTGCACGTTGTCCCCTCAGGCTCAAGGTGGGAGCTCAAGCATGCTTATTAGCACGTGACTTGATTCCCGACGTGGCAAATAATTTTGGTGGACCCCCACCATAACGAAGAATGTACTCTCTTGGTGGGCTCGTGGGGTTGTGTGGCCGCAAGACAGGACCTGTCAGTCTCGAGCGCATTGTCTTCTCAATCGTTTTTTTATTTTATTGAAATTAAAAATTTAAAGAAAAAAAAAATCCCAAGTTATATAATTGATTTGTGGGGTCAACTTTAATAAAATATCTGCCAGTAGGACCGCGGCCAGCCTCACAATTTTTATCAGCCATGAAATATGGAGTTCTCCTAAATTAGCAAAAAATAAAGCAGAAGAAATTTTTTAATGTGGGGACTGAAGTTTTATCAGAAATTCTGGTATTAAAATAAATAAATAAATAAATTTTCAATAATATAATAATATAACATGTAGTAAGTTAAACTAATATAAATTGGCGAAAATCCCATAATTGTAAATTTTTTATAATAAAATTGAGGAGAATTTAACCATAGATTTTAATTGATTTTGATCGGTGATCAAAATTCTCATCTCTAATATGTATCTTAAAATGGAAGAATTAAATTGAATTTTTTAATTTGTTATATTTATATAAAAAAAATAGGATTAAATTGACACATCGAGACGTGTGGGTTTTAGTCCTCAGACATTCAAAGTTCTTAGAATTAATATCTATTTTATTTTATTTTATTATTTTTTTAAAAATCAAAAAATAAAACTAAAATAAAATAAAACAGAGTAAAATAAATTAGGTTCCGCCTGACTCGCTGTCGCTATTTCTGTCGACCCAAGACAGTTTTACGCTCCCTCTGGCTCTGCGCAGATGGGTATTTTGGTCATTTGACGCCATGGATTGCTGATCTCGTGCCGAAATTCCATCGTCGTTGTCGTCGTCGGAGGAGGAGGAATAGCGTTCATCGGCATGAACGGGGAGCGAGGGATCGGTGCTTCCAAGACGGTGGTGGGCGCCGTCGATCGGAAGCGGATCAACGATGCTCTAGACAAGCACCTCGAGCGATCCTCGCCGTCTACTTCCCGCGCCATCAACGGCAAGGATTCGTCGTCGCACATCGGTAAGCTACATCAGCAGCTCGACCACAAGGACCCGCTCTCCAAATCCATAAATAACGCCTCCGATGGTAATTTCAGCTTTTTTTTTTTTTTAATGCGTAATGTTATTATATATATATATATATCTTCTTTTTTTTTTGGGTAATTATTAGGCTAAGCTTACATATGCGAAATCGAGGCTACCTCAACATATTTGTTTGTAATTAGCTTACAACTATTGTCAATGTGCTGAAATTTATTATTTTTATTATTTGATTGTCATGGGATTTTGTAATTAATTTGGCTTAAATGTCAGAATCTTCTTTGGAAACTAAAAGGAAACATATGTTTGATTTTGAGGTGGATCAAGTTCTTTGAGCATTCTTCATGGGTGAAAGAGCATTTTGCTTAAGTCTCCCTCCAGGTTCTGTTTAAGTAGTGTTCTACTAGACTGCTATGGTTTATTGTTGGGAAAATTAATGGCTGAGTGGACAGGGATGTCATACTATTCCCTTCACACTCTAATTTTATCTCATTCTTGGAGTAGATCAATCTTCTGCTGCTTCTCTTCTGCGTATTGTCTAACTCTTGTTCTTGTTGCAACTGGAATGATTTGCGTTAAATTCGGAGTCTAATGATGAAATAATGCAATACTTGGTTACAGCAAAGAACCAAGTTAAATTGGTGTCAGAATTTGCCCGTCATTTTACACCAAGTTGGTATAGGCTTGCCCCAATTGCACGTTGGACATGTTGTGGACCTATATTTTAGCAACGTGCTATGGACCTTGATGTGGCATTGGTTTACAATTAAGGATGATATTTGTGATGCCACACTCAGCCTTCTTTTTTTATTTTTTTTCTCATGACATACATTGGTCCATATTTTGATTATCTTTCTCCTGTTTTTATGGGGTTTTTATTTTTTTGCCCTTTTTCTTCCTTCTGTGGGGTCTTAACATAACTTTTAATTTTATCAACATATATAATCTGAAGAAAACTAACTCATTCATGTTGAATGCAGAGGAATCTGAAACAGACAGTGAAGAATCAGATGTGAGTGGTTCTGATGAGGACGACACATCTTGGATCTCATGGTTTTGCAATTTACGGGGCAATGAATTTTTCTGTGAAGTTGATGATGATTACATACAAGATGACTTCAACCTTTGTGGGCTAAGCAGTCAAGTTCCCTATTATGATTATGCCCTTGACTTGATTTTGGATGTTGAATCCTCTCATGGTGAGTTTTGTATCTTTCTATGACTCGCAACTTCATATCGGCATTCTCTCATTTCCCCCCTCTCTCGATCGTTTTTTGCAAATTTGATATTGATGTGTGATATGATCATAGGGATGGCAGAAATTATCTGTTCCCTCCTTTGGTTGAATCTTTTCACTGTATGCTGTTTAACTCAGTTTTTTGTCAACAGTGTTAATGGGGAATGATTTTATTTCTACACTGATTTTTGATTGCCTAAGTAACATTCCTCTGAACACACAGCAGCCTTGGGCACTATTTTGATCATTTCTTACAATTGAGTGAAATTGATAGGTGATATGTTTACAGAAGAACAAAATGAATTAGTTGAATCGGCAGCAGAGATGCTTTATGGTCTGATTCATTCCCGATACATATTGATTAACAAGGGCATGGCAACTATGGTGAGATTCTGTTATCAAATTTAGAGGAAATTTGCTTTGATTTCATGACACCAATGTTTGGCCGCTGGATTGAATCATGACACTGAAAATTTTACAGCTTGAAAAGTATAAGAATTATGACTTTGGGAGATGCCCAAGAGTTTACTGCTCTGGACAGCCTTGCCTTCCAGTTGGTCAATCAGACATTCCACGGTCAAGCACCGTCAAAATATACTGCCCCCGATGTGAAGATATATACTATCCTCGTTCCAAATACCAAAGAAGTATCCTTTAGTGCTTTGAATCTCCTTTTTCTAGATATTATCAGCTATTTATTTCTCGTGTCACACAATTTTTCTCTGCACTGCTAGAACTTCTCTTTGTGCCACTTTTGACTTCCGTTGGTCTAGATATTAAGTAATCAAGGCCTCATCCTGAGGTTCTTTCTGAGTTGGTCAGATCCTCTTCTCATGCTATGTTATGTTTTTGTGAGTGGCATCAAGTGTCTTGCATTGAAATATACAAACCTGTATGCTGCTGTAAACTGCCTGACTGGTGTATAGCTGGGTGCCACTCTAGATCTTGTGCACCATAACTTATTCCATTCAACTTTCTGTGGCAGTTTGTATATCCCAATTTTGATATGATTGAAGTTTGGCCATTATTCTTAACTCAAGCACAAACAGGAGTCTGCTTTGAGCACACAGTGATTGAAACTCTGCTTACATAGTTAATCGACTTCTGTAGCTGTTTCCTCATCTATTGGCAAGATACAGTATCACATTGAGTTGTCCTCAGTCTGAAGAAGACTTAAGAAACTTTTTTCATGACAAATTGTAGACTACAAAAATGACAAACTTATTCTGTGTCATTTTGTTGTTGAATCAGTTGGAACTTGTATACATTCTGGACTCTATGATATCATTTATATCCGGTCCACTTCCTTGGTTTGTCTTAAATTGCATTTTAAAAGTTTACCCTAACTATTTTTAGATATTGATGGAGCTTATTTTGGAACAACATTTCCTCACTTATTCTTGATGACTTATGGTCATCTGAAGCCACAGAAGGCATCGCAGAGCTATGTTCCTAGAGTTTTTGGATTCAAAACACACAAGCCATGATGATAAGAGCCTCAGCTTTTCTTGAGGAGATTTGTAAAGGTGTATTCTCTTTGGAGGTATGCTTCTGGGAATTCTTTTAAATTGCTTTAGTCTCCAGATTGTGACGAGCTAATTCACAAAGGTCAGAGAAATGTTCATCAAGTTAAAGTTCCTTCGGGGCAGATACAATGCCTGCACCCGTCAAACACCTGCCATTTCAACCTCCTGGCGGCAGCAAAAGAACTAAAAAGTGAATAAAAAGGAGAGCTCTTCCACATGCTAAAGGGTAGCACTCCACGGCAGACATGCAACCATGTTGCGTTAGTTGTAATTTGCGGTAGCAGCATATGAAATTTCTGCCTAGCTTCTCTATCAAAGTCATCTTGATAACTTGTATAAATTTCCTTTGTAGTTGCTTCTCTTTAACTTGTTTACCTTCAGAGCAAGAAATTGGCAATACTCAAGATATTGATCCTGAAATTCTGTTATCTTTCAGAATTATAGAATTTGAACTCGGAATTTCCAATGTTTCACAACGCTTTTCAGGTGTTTGAACTAATCATCAGCCTTTAAGAAGCTGATGACTATGTAAAGAAATATCCATCCGAAAAGTTTTAGTCAGAACAATATATGAACAAAGTCATTGGTGTATTCTCTGGAGGATTTAATACAAGAAATCTAGACATAGCATGAGTTTGCTTAACCCCACAGGCAAAAATGTGTGGGCACCCTGCAGTCCGTAGGGCAAAAGTGCATAGTTGTGGAGCCTCCTCTGGGTCATAAAGTGAAGTTCAAAGTAAAACAAATAGGGATGTTAATGAAACCCAGAAAAAGGGCTGTTAATTGATGGGTTTATCATCAATAATTGCATTGATAATGAAATCAAACAGTAGGGATGCTTTTATTTCAAGTGTCAACTGGATTAAATACCACCCTCCATCCAGTTCTCATGTTTTGTAGCTTCTGGCTCCTTACCCGATCCATTGGCTATCCGTAAGGTGGCGCATGGAAAAGTCAATAGCACACCTAGAGAGCTTGGTATTTTGTCGTTTACCTATCCTTCTTGTCGACCAAAGAAGAAATACAGACATGCAGTTTGGTACATGTTGCTGTGTCCTTTTGTAGGGGGATGAGACCTAGAACATGGGAATGGAAGAGAGGAAGAGTAATGATAATAGCAATGGGATCATCGTCAGGCAAGGCCATGA